>OY740765.1:85187014-86387014 GCA_963513935.1 Aphrophora alni
CGGTTACTATTTTGCTATAAACGTTCATAAATCAAAAAATTATGTACTGTATATAGCATTTTCAAATTTTTGTATGATTTTTATATAGTCATATAGAACATTTCCTGAAAATTTTAACAAAATCTTTATTTAATATAATCTTTATAAAGAAAATTCTTTATCAAACTTCTTAAGAGTTTGAAAAAATTAATAAGTAGCGGTCCTATGATGTGTACAAAACGCCGACCGCAATACAGACCGGTGTCGTATACTGCCAAAAAAACTGTTTTTTTCAGCGCTCGTTGATTCGACAGAAAAACTGTTGCGAGATTCATCTGTCTATGGAAGTAAGGAAGGACAAAATTCTGCTGGAAGGACAAATCTAAAACAAACATCTCTGGTCTGAAATGAATCATAATAGGCCAAAATAGTCTTTAGATATTATGTAGACGATACTATAGTACTTTTCGATGGCAACAATAGATAATTAAAAACTCTAATTAACTTCGTAAACACAATGCATCCAAAACTCCAATTCACGGTTGAAGTGGAAACAAATAACAATTTAAACTTATTAGACCTATCAATTTCAAAAATAAACAATAGTGTTAAGTTCAAAATCTATAGAAAACCTACCACAACAAACCAGACTATACACGCTTCTTCCCATCATCCACGTAATATAAAAATGGCAGCTTACAATAGTTTCGTTAACAGGCTAGTCTCAGTACCTCTAGACAAGGAGAAGTATGGACAGGAAGTAAACATAATTAAACCCATCGCAGTATACAATTGGTACAAGAGTTCAGATATCGACCAACTCATCAGGTAACATACAAATAAGAAACCCATTATTAAAAAGAAAAAGCAAACTTACGTCTCCACAGAATATGGATCAGCATTGAGTCATACTCCAAAACGTAGACTGGCTAAAGAGAACGTAACCGTTGCTTTCAATACCTCAAACTAACAATACTATTTTTTAAATAACCCAAAAAAAGACATACATAATGACAAACACGATAAGACTGCCATATACAATATCACTTGTTGTACAGTAATGAATGTCCCAATTTTTATATAGGACAGACGGCCCGCTCTTTCAACAAAAGTTTTAAGGAACACTTCCCTAAGAGGACTTCATATACAAACTCTGCTTTTGGTGAACATCTTATCGACAAAAACCATAAATACACAGATATCCAATCTAACATAGAGATATTGCAACAAAAGTTTGGTGTCAATTCCCACGGTACACGGTTACGGCTTGCCAACGACAAAGCAAGTGCCAATTCACTCAAATATCAGCCACAAAAATATTCACGAATTAAATATACCAACAAATAAAATAAATCGTCAATATTATTGAATATATTTCTCCACATTTTCTAAGAATTAAATTAAATTCTTGGTATATTTTCTTTTAAAATTTTTAAAGTTATTACAAGAAACATGTAGTTATAATCACTGATCATACCTGAACAAAGGCTACATAATGAAACAATGGTAGGCCTATCAGTCGTGAAATTAAATTCAAGTTCGGGATGTTCGGGTATTCGGTAACGTACTCAACAAAAATTGATATATATTTTTAACCGTTTGATGGATTTTTGTTTTGAAAAATATTTGAATTCACAATAAAAATATCTATAAAATCTTATGAGTAGGCTTATGAGTAGGTTGTTAGGTTAATTTGTATTAAAAACCATGATGAATTGTATATAATTCGTTTTAAATATACATTGGCGTAAATTAATTCAAAAAGTTAAACTATAATTTATTGTCCGTACATAAAAACATAAAATTGATAATTTATAGTAAATTTTATGAGGAATCCAAATCCGTTTTAAAAAATAACTTCCGATAATTAGTTTTCGATATATAAGCGTTTTTTGTACTATCGCGTACTCAATTTGTATACTCTCTGTACGAAAATCATAACAGAGTACTCTAGTTTACTAAATTGTGTTTATTTCGAGAACCGTTGAACGGATGTTAATTATCTAAAGAAAATTGAATTCACAATTCTATACATTTTCTATAAATTGGTATATCAGAATATAACTACAGCGATTAATAAACGTATGTAATAAACCAATAAAAATAGCAGTATTTAGAAATCGTGTACATTTTTGCTATAAACGTTCATAAATCAAAACATTATGTATATATCATTTTCAAATTTTTGTATGATTTTTATATAATCATATAGAACATATCCTGAAAATTTTAACAAAATCTATAAATAAATATCAGACTAGGCCTATACAAGTTATAATTTGACACTATTTTCAACCAGACCGATAGCGATAAATGGTTGTAAATTGTTTAATTATTATTAGTCTAGATCTGATAGTTATATAAGTCTAGCTTTGATAGTTTATAGAAAATTTAATTTTGAATTCAAAAATGTTTTATTTCAAATCCGTAGGGTGGTTTTCGAGATACAAATGATTTAATAAAGGCGTATCATGATTTAATTAAAGTTTACTAAAAGTTTAGGTTTTTTGTTAAAATTTATTTCAATGTTGTTTTGAAGAAATGAGTTTTTTCGTTGTAAAGTAATTAAATTTTATTGTATCTTGATGAAATTTTAACAACATGTACATATATATTTTGTTGTCATAATTATTAAATTTTATTTCATTTTGTTAATTAGTTTCAGAGAAATTATGTTTTTTTTGTTGTAAATCAATTAAATTTTATTATATCTTGATGATCTTGATGATTTTTTCACAAAATGTGTATAAATATATTAGTAAGAAGTGTGTTAAATTTTGTTTAAATCTGATAATTCGTTTAAAAAATATATATCAATATAGACGATGAATTGTAAGGTCTCGTAACGTCGAAAATTTATTTTCTATTGAAGTAATTAATAGATTTTGAATAAAATTAAACAAATATGATAACAGAATATATATGTATATGTTGTGAAAATTTCATCAAGATAAAATAAAATTTAATTACTTTACAATGAAAAATTTAATGTAATTGTATTTTCGAAAGGGTTTTAAAAATTTTGAAATTTTAGGGGGTTTGGGGGTCAAAGTTGTAAAAATCCCCATAAGAAATACATACCGGTAGTATAATATATTTATTTATATATTGTTTTATTTTAGGGCGGTGTGGGGGTATGGGGCGGGGTTTGGATGGGTCAAAGTTACTAAAAATCCCCATAAGAAATACATAGTAAAATATATTTATTGGTATATTTTTTGGTTATTATACATTTAAGTTTGATTTGTCTCTCCGTGCAAAGCCGGATCGGGCCAGCTAGTAAACTATATAATATTACTATGGCAGATAATTTTAGGAAAGTAAAAATATCACTTCCGTCAGTAAGAAAAGTGTTAGTGGACTTTGGACTCATGAAAAGGACCATCTGTAAGTGGTCTAAACCATAAATTTCTACTTGTTTACAAGTATCTTACATACAAACAACCCGCCGTGTAATAAATAACTTTCTCTGTAGACATATTTTTGAGTTCTAAGTCCAAGCTATTGTAATTTATTCAGATAACACACACCCACTTGAACCCTTCTTGAATAAGAAAAGCAGAGGAACCTTCCAAAGTCCAGGCGCGGATACAAGGGGGGGGGGTCACGGGGGTCATGACCTCCCCCAAACGGGTCGAGCATACGTTTTTTTTAAACATTAAAACCAACTTCTGGAATAAACTCAAAACCATAAATGATTAAAAACATTAATTTGTCAGCCGAACAAGGCTACCGTACATAATATCAATAACGGAAAGGCGGCTCCAAGACGAGACAAAACGGAATCGGCCTGGCTGGCGAGCTGAGCTGTCATTGTCCACACAATAATAATAAGTCGTCGGGAGTAGGGCGATGTGCGCACTCGCACCGGCCACCGATATTGACCTTGAGGAATATCCATCCCTTGACGTTGGAGAATGTAGTTGTAGAAGATTATATGAGTAGTAAATTGGCTATACTTGAAAAAGGACTAAAAAGAGTAGCGGAGTACAAATCGCGATCGGACGATGAAAGTAGTTCAGACGAAGCTAAACCGTCAGAAAGCAAAATTGTCAAGAGATGTACAGTAACCGTAAAGAAAATAATGTAAAAGTGAATCTTTTTTAAAATAACCGCAAAGAAAATAATGTAAAAGTGAATCTTTTTTAAAAATGTTTAAATTTAAATTTTTAAAATAATTGAAATTAAACACCTTAAAAGACATATTTATGCCTGTGGATGTTTCACGAATCGTGAAAGGCTGGGTTAATTTTTTGTTTGATATAGATATTTCCCAATAACTAAAGTTAAAACTAGGTATTTACTAACTTAATAAATGTATTTATATTGTTATTTCATGCATATCAGTGATTAAAGAAAACCAAAAGTGATGGAACGAAACGCTTACCAGGCATAGGTCCAAGTCCAGGCAGCGGATTATGTTGATTCATATACTAACGCTTATACTGAATAAACCAAACACTGTAGTTAGAAACTCTTCGAACAAAATATTTTTGGAATTTCCTTCTCTACAAAATGGCTAGTTCAGATTAGTTGCGTTTTTAAAAAAACATGAGGTCATAGAGGCTCCTTTAGTTAGATGTATAGTAAAAAGAATGGGTTATTAGAAAGCTAAGCAGAAGCTTTATAATTGGGCTTTTAAAATTCAAAGACATAGTGTTTTAAAGGAAATTTTATACTGAACACGAATATATACAGAACGTTGTAACTGCAGTTGGAGCGAAAGGCTGCATATTTAGTTGCGGCGTCCGTCAGCGCGTCAGCTTGGTGGGATGCGCACAACGGCTCTACACTCGTCACTCGTCCTCCAGAAGTCAACTGCGTCATAGATTTATCACGTTACTCTAACTTGCCGATATTTGTTTTTATTATGTACGATTTTAATCACTGTGTTAAAGTTGACTACTAACGATTTCTAGATTTATTTACTATTGTTTACATAATAAGTCGATATCAAATATTACTAATTAATTTGGAGGTAGTGGAGAGGGCATTCTCCATATCTCTCGCACTATAGTTCTCCTACATACCACAAGCTGTGTATGATCTGTAATTCTATGATATATGATCTATGATACTATAATGTTTGACAATGCTTGTACTCTGGCACTATCTCAAATGTATGCATTTCTTACTATATTATGTACACGAAAAAATAGTTTTAAATAGGCAAAAAAATGAACATTAAAAAATTAAAAATCCATATAACACTAACATTTTCCTATTTCACATTGATTCAGCACACAAAAATTATCGTTTACCTTAAGATAAATAGCGTTTCTATAGAAAAACAATACTGTTTAATTTTTAATTTTTTTTTTGTGATAAAATAGTGTAAAATGTGATTTCCAGACGTAAAAATACCAAAAATTTTCCGGGTGAGGGCACCCCGGACCCCCCGGTAGTTCGATGTAAGAAAATAGTCATAGTGAAGTATGACCCCCCCCCAAAACTTTAGTCTAGATCCGCCCCTGCCAAAGTCCACACATGGTCAACTTCCTATTGTCTGTATGGAATAACCTGTATACCTCGGCTACAAGGGGGTGGCCTGGGTTAAACCCCAGGCCTCGCTTCCGCCTTCAGCTAATTCAATATTGTGTATAATTTATGCATCCCCACTAGGAAATTAACATTCTTTTAATGATCGTAATTTGGAAATTTCCATCAAATATTTGAAAAGTACAGTACATGAAAAAATTAGAAGAATGATACCAAACACGACATAATTTGGTAAAAAAAAAATCATACATCATACAATATAGGCGCATCTTGTTTGTGTGCAGTAACAATCGAGTTGGTTTTTGGTAACGATAATAAATTCAATTTTGTCAAAAATGTATACATAACAATATTATTAAATAATACAGTATTTAAATTGATTAGTTATATGTTTTTCAAGCAACGAATGCTTGTAATGCTCCAAGCAAAAAATTATTTGTAATATGTATATTATGAGCATATAACTAGTTGTATTGTGTACATATTAAGCTTATAACTTTGTAAAATACGAGTATTAGTTATATAGCTTAATTGTTATTGTATACCGTTGGTTGTATAAAGTGTATGCGTTTTTAGTATTACATTAAAAAACAAAGTGTTTTCTGGTATTTTGTTAACTAGTTCTCCGACGTTATGCATAATTATAACTTTAACCCGTTTTAACACACAAGTGAGCAATTGTGGTCTGTTTCTTTCAGAAACGTAGCTTATATCACAACGTTGACTTGGATACTTATGTTCGAAAATGAGTGTTAAAATAAAATATTACGTTTAAAAAACGGCTTGACCGAATTTAATCAATTTTTTTCAGATTATAATTATGTTAATAAGTTTTGATTGGCAATACAATGAAGTCATTTTAATCATAAGCAGTTTCTAGGTATTAGTTTGTGCAAATCAAAGTGCGCATGTACAGATACAGGTACCTACTTTGTTATAAACAGTTAATATACTAAGGTTATAATTTTTTTTAGAGGAATAACCAACCGTAGAATCAACCTTTCTCAAAATCTTTGTTCTTTTTATCTTTAATTAAGCTCATTGTGAAAGTCTGGTTTAAAATTTTACATTCCTGACATAACCTACAAGAAACAAAATATGGTTGTATTGATTATTATTATTTTGTGAAAACTAGAGTTAAATTTAAATTGCACGTACGCTCTACTATCTAATAGTAATTTACACAAATCTATAATTAACAAAATTAATGCTGAGTTATCAAAGTTCAAGCAACTTTAGTAATCCATGTTTTAATATGTTGTTTTAACTCGTTAATTACATTACAAAAGACATAGTTTGCAAAAGATATCATTGAAAAGTGTAAAAAATAATTACAGCTATTTGAATTAATAAAGTTAGAATATTGTAGGAGTGCAGCAGCATTTAAAGGATATTTAAGAATTTTCCACTTTTCACAGTTCTAGTATATTCACTGCACTGTAAGCATAAAACAATAAAAATTGTTTCTATGTGCTGATGTAATTAATGCAGATGGACATATTCATTTTACATCATTCTCGTATAAGTGTTATTAGGATACTATAGTGTTAATTAAGAAATAATCAAAAACAAAAATATTGAATTTAAAACAATAGATCCTATATGTAATCAGTTAACTGATGTGTATGTTAAGTAGTAAAAATTATTCAAGTGTTTGCACTTTTATTAGCGTTTTCCATTTATTGCAATTTTTATTAAATATTTTTGGGACCTAACTCATGTAACAAAATATGAAAGCATATATATGTTAATTACATCAAACACATAACAAATAACAACACTTATAAGTATTACACCTACTCTGTAATAAGATATAAAAGGAAATGTGGAACAAACAATGGATTTTCATAAATCACTTGCTTGCATCCTGGGAAAGCTCCTCTCTCACGAAAACATCAACTCCCCTGAAAACGTGTCTCTTATAGCCCTCAAATATAATTATTTGAGTTAATAATTGAAATAAATAGTTCA
Organism: Aphrophora alni; assembly: GCA_963513935.1. Taxonomy (NCBI): domain Eukaryota; kingdom Metazoa; phylum Arthropoda; class Insecta; order Hemiptera; family Aphrophoridae; genus Aphrophora; species Aphrophora alni. Next base: position 85,194,464 of record OY740765.1, read on the forward strand.
TTAATACTGCTGTTTCAAATCAAGCCGATTTGTAAGAGTATATTCTTTTCTTTGACCAATCCATACATAAATGAATAGGTAGTTATCAAACAAACATTTCATTTCTAAATAACTATTTGACGCTTAGACGATGATTAGAAGATATACTATTTTTTTGGCAAAGTACTAACAAATGAATAAAATTTTATGGCCTAAAATATATCTATAACTATTTTATTATACAACAAAATTACATAATTGCAGATTAAGTCGTAGTGCGCCTAATGTTTAAGTTTTTTTCTTATTTCTTAAGTGTATTGACAAATCAAACCTAGCATCCTTGTGTATTTACGACCTACCGGTAGCCGACTAAGCCCCTAGTCCCAACTTTTTGTTTGTTAATGGAGGGTAATAAACATGACAGAAATTGTGAGGCAAAGTTAACAGCACTCTGATTTTTTTTTATACAAATTAATTGTCCTTAAAGCTGTTAACAAATTATTTCTAATCTGTTAATTATTTCTTAAAGCCAGTTCTAGTTATTTTTTACGTCCCTAGTAAGTAGGCCTATACTTAAAAGAGTTGATGTTGTTTATTTTAATATCAGTTTGTACGAATGTATTATTATTTTTTTTGTTAACTTCTTTACTGTATTCCAATTAGACTAATAAAGTCAGAAGAGATAGTTACACGCAGTAAAAAAAAAAAAAAGTTAGTAACTATGTTTGAATTTACGCAACTAAGTTGTAGGTCCATCTGTAGCCTACCCTACCAGAATAGACGAATAGGGTTAATCGTAAGGTTCTTAATGCTGAACATTTGATTTATATTAACCTTTTGGTTAGTCATAAAATATCTTCAACAAATTAAAAATGGAAGCAAAAATAAAAGTAAAGAACGACTTAACGTTCTTATGACCCATTTAAAAAAATGTTTACTACGTTTTTAATAGGAAACCATAAAAATATTACGCTACCGTTTTCGCATCTCGAACTCTGATTGAAATTACAGTAGTCTATTTGTATAGGAATTTCTGTTGTAATTCTAACTTATAATTATTTTTGTATCTATGTTATATTTTTCTGTGTGAAACTTGAGCAGTACTAATAATAAAAGTTACAAGGTATTAATTCATAGACAAAATGTATTTTACCTCAGTTACATTTTGAGAAGTATATGTTTATTTAATTTTCAAGTGTCCCGTTGAAAATATAACTTTTTTTGGTTGTAGTTTGAATAATATAATGTTCCTGGATGAGAGTGGGAAGTAACAAATCTAATTTAAATGTTCATCCCGATAATTATTAAATGAAATAAATAAAATTGTATGTTCGAGTATCGCGGTGTCTTGATTCATAATTTTAAAATGCTCTAAAATGGTGGTGGTAAAACGAAACACAATAATTACAAAGAATTCACACAAACATTGTTAGTGAGTTTTTCAGGATTATTTTCATTTAACAGTCATTTGAAGCTTCCTTGTATCAACCAGGCGTTTTGGTTATACATTATTAGTTTTGTTTCCGAAGTAATAATTTAAAACTTGACTTATCAAAAAGTTTGTAAATTTGTTAGTAGTCCTACTGTTATTTTCATTTACTACAATTTACTTTATAAATTACAATTTATTTAACAAATATGAAACATAAATTAATTTAATCAATCACTTAACGAATAACAACAAATATAAACATAATGACATGCAATAAGATGTAAACGTGGGACAAATAATACATCCCCGTAAATCACTCTCTCACATCCTCGCAAAGCTTCTCTCTAACAAAATAATCATATCCCCAGAAAAGCTTGTCTCTTACATGCCCACAAGTTTCTGTCTCTCGTAACCGTTACATCCCCACAAAACACATATTTTTTTCAAAAATCAAAATCAAAATTTTCGAGAGATAACGTATTAGGAGTAATACTTATTTATTAAGCAATACATTTTTTAAAAATCAGACTTCTACCTTTTATATTTACCGAGATCCCACAAGGTATCTCCAGGACGTATATCCCCAGAAGGGTACATGCGATGGACGGAGAGAGAGAGATTAAACACAAGTAAACTAAACAATACTTTAATAAAATTTTTAAATTAATGAACACAAATTAAACTATATAATATTTGTATATTTATATTTGACCTGACTTATACAAAAGACTAACAAAGTCCAGACAGATACTGTTATTGTGCGAAGCGGACACTTCCACGAATTGATACTTGATAGATTCCACGAATCTAGCTTTAGACGATAACAGATCAAATGACTTTCTATTTAATATACGAAACATTTTTACAAGGATCTATGTTTCATCGTTTAGGCTATTTGGCCCTTGATATTTCGCCATTGAATCCCTCAAGAGGAATCTGTTTTTTTAGATTTGGTTGTTCCTGGGCAATCCATGGAGAACATAAAAGTTTAACAAAATAACGTTTCCAATAAAAATTATAAACAGACGACGAAACAAATCCCTAAGAAGAATCACGGTAACTAATAACCGAGAGCACATGAGTGGAAGGGCGGGAAAGTAGTCATCCAGCACAAAGATTGTAAGACGAGCGACGTGGTGGGGGGGGGGGTGCCACAGTGAGTCACCTCGGCCCTGCAAGTGTTTCGTGTCTCCCGCGCCCTCATACCCCTAAGAGGAATTATTTTAAATGTATAAAACATGATACCGATTTAACCACTCGGGCGATTTTAGATATTAAAAGTGTAAAATTAATTAAAAATTATTGTCTACAAAATGACTACCTGCGATTTGCATATTTCTTTTTTTAACATGAAGATCTTATTATTATTTTTTTAACCAATAACTTAATTACAATTAGGCTTACGTAGCGTAAATTGTAATATTATTCTGTTTACAAATCAGTTTTTCAAATAAAAATCGGACGAAAATTCCACCAATAAACATTAATTCAAAATGACTCCATTTTGGTGCTGCGCCGTGGTGGCAGAATTTGTACCTAATCCTGGGATGTTTAGCCTTAATATATGCGCGAAAAAGAAGGAGGCAAGAGAAGAAAAAAAGTTAACTTATAATTTTATATCTGTTCTTCTTTCAAAACTATTTTTATTATATTATTTTGTTTTAGTGTATGAATGATCGGAATAGATTTAAAGCTGTATAACCATAAATTAGACTCCTCAGACGGCCTACGCCACTTAACATTTCTTCAATAATATTACAAAAGATAACAATGTGTTAATAATTTGTCAATTTCTTTTATTAAACACATCTATACGTATTATTATGATATATGAATTAAAAATAAAACATAGAGAAAACAATGAATATAATATATGCTCTTTACAATAATTAAAGTAGCTGGATTATTGTATTGTCCTCGGTTATAAGTAGATTACGTTGTCAGGACTCAAGTGTATTTTTCGTTTTGATATAGTATTTGTAGAATGCGGTCTAGTGTCCTGGCTTTGAGGTTTTAAGCAAGGGCATAATATGGTAGGACTGCGAGTATATACATCCAGGATAAACATTAATTTTGAAGCTTCTATTCTCATTAAACCGTGAACTTTTTTCCAGACTTAAGCCATTCAGTACTTGGGAACCGAGCGTAGCTGTAAACATAACAATTTTATATTTCGCTATGTTGTTTTAAAAAATGTAATAATAAGTCAAAATCATGAATAATAATAATGTAAGACGAATCAGAGACAAATTTAATAAAAATGAATATCGAAACTAAGATAAATGATCAGGTTTTGTTTGTTTCAATTAAAACTTTTAAAGTAAAATGTTATCATTTTCTGAACAGAAACATAATTATGTTAAATTATACGTTCCAACTACGGGGCGTAATTATAACATCACTTATTTTCAATCTGTAAATTCTGTCTGAGATAATAGTTAGGTAAATTATTTTCGTACTTTACGCAATGGGTGGCGCAGACAATTCAAAATTAAGCTATTGGTGACACTATAGTTAGGATAAACATATATTTATTCCGGTATTATTGCTTTGTAATTTTTTTTCCCTGTTGTAAATGTGCCCCTAAATTTTATCATAATTTCGTAGAAATCAATGTGGTTAGTCACTTCCATAATGTCAAGATCCATAATCTAAATCTCTTTCTATTACCCGAAAACAGTAGATTCACCCACTTTTAATAAAATTAATATTAATTTCATAATTATAGATTATTCATGTTATTAATATTGTTTAATCAGACATTTGTCGTTATTTGAGTATATACAAATAACACACGACGTTTCGCCAGTATGGATCAATTCTCGTTATCAAGTGATAAACCTAGAGCATACAAATAACACGTGTTTAGGCATAAAGGATCAATTTCAAATAGGCGACACATTTGGTCAGAAAATCATAAATTGAATTGGAAAGAGCCAGAGATAATACAACGGGAAAAAAGTATTGAAACCTCGTCAACACAACCCGTGTAGAAATATGACCATTTATTTAATAAGACAAGACACAGGACTGCACTACACACAAGTGACAGTTGAGGGGGTAGAGCCAAGAGAAAGATGTCCTAACTGTTTATCGAAATCTTTTCCCACATTTTTCAATAGTTTAGTCTGAGATCGAGTTATTATTCTCACTTGGGATTTAAGCGGTAAAATTTCAGCCTTTTTTAAAATAGAAGAATTATTATTTCCTACTTTTTAATTCAGTTTCTAATAATAGAATCTATAACGGTCTTATTTCTATTCTCGAAACGTCATGTATTAATAATTATAAACAGAAATGATGTCATATCTCCGAATAAACTATGTCATGTCATAATATGAATACTCCAATAAATTTAAACTTAAAATAAATAAAACTTAATTACCCCTTAGGTACTCTACAGCATCTACACCATTCTTAGATTAAATCCTTCTCTTCTATCTTTCCTACCAAATCTTCCTTCCTTATCACTAATAGAATACTAAAGAGAGCTAGAAGCATCTGTGTTAAAAACTAGCAATTCTTTTCTTTTTTTTAAGGCCATGATGACGGCGATTTTTGCCTCAAAAAAAGACTTGATTTATACACGATGTCCACTAAATAATCTTTCAGAAATAATCATAACATCAGAATAAATAAAAAAAACAAACGAAATTTTCAATCTTGATTTAATGATCTCCAGTTTTAAACGGTTGAACAGTATATTACACATACAACTAGATATCACAGTCAGTTATTAGAATATTAAGATTTAATGCATGATTGAGAAATTTCTGAACTAGTTATTTCTATAACTCTCTTCTTAATTAAAAACACCCAATTCAGACCAATGAACTATCTATACCATGTATTAAAAGATTATTTCCACCAAGATAATATAATCAGTTCTGTATAAAATAGAATATAATAAGCTTTGAGCAGTTATAATCAACATGTAACTTCTATTTAAAGCAATGAGTCATACAAACACTTACATATCTAGTGTTAATTACTAATGGAATGCCTTTTAATGATATATAAAATAAAGTATGATTATGCACATTGCGAAATTGCGTAAGCCTAATTTTTCATAGAATACTTGTAAATTGTAGTTTATGTTCAGCTAACAAGTTTCTAAAATCATTTTTAGAATTTTTGAAGTTAATTAGAAATAACCATAGGAAATATTATAATATTCTATATTTCTGCTTATAAGACTTACCTAGTTATTCCTAGCTAGATGACGATAGCTAAATAGTCGTCGTGTTTTGAAGTACCCATATCTTCAAAAAAAATACCTATATACACTGCTTCATATTTATTCAGCATGTGAGAAAAAATTTATAGCGAATATTCGAAAGAAATAGGATTGTTTATAATATGTCGAATATGTTTAAGATTCTTTAATTGCAAAAAAGGAATTTTACATAGGAAAGAAGAGAAATTATTACGGAAATAAGTAAACAGGGTACACGAAAACATAAAACTTTCAATGCAATATTAACAAAACTTTTTTTTATTTGAAAATAGTAAGGATTTTAAACCAGTAGAATTTTGAATTTGTTTTAAAGAAAACACACTGATAACATGATTAATGGAAAATCTAACCTATCTATGGATCATAATTAAGCCACATTTAAATGTATGATATTAATAGATTATATAATTTGCCAATAACAAAAACACCATATAAGAAAGAACTAAGTATTATATTTTAAATAATGGTTATTAAAAATGAATTATAAAAAATTTGGACTTGTCATCCTCCGTCCGTCATCGTCTGTAGGTAAGCACGATAACAGCTACAAAATTTAAGATAGGAACATGAAATTTAATATGGAGTGTGCTCATGTAGAACCATTTGAAATTCAGAAAAAAGCGGCCATTTTAAACAGTTTGTTGTTGATAGCTCGTGTCTCAGTCCAATTATCACACATTAAATTAGATAAAAATTTGCAGATTTCAATTCTGCATGTACCAAACACATGCATTATTTCTACGATGACAATTAGCGACGACATTGTAAAACATAAAATGTAGCGTAGCGAGTGGAGGCTCCCTACACCTTCACTCCACACACGAGCAATGCAAGTAGGCTACAACTACGACATATACCGACGTCAAGAAAGTAATAACACAATTATGAAGTTTAGAAAACCTGTCTAAAATCTGTTTTAAACAATCTTACCTTATTGCATAAAACCACTTGATTTACCAATGCATTCCCTAAAAAGCTCAAGAAACCTAATTTTGGACATTACGTTTAGATGATCTGCTTGTATTTCATTGTATGCTGGCTCTGGGCAAGTACCATTATTACACCCATCAAATTTTTATACACACAAATAATCTTAAACATACGAATAAATTGTATGAATTTAGACGATAAGCTTGAAAGATTACAATAGTTCTCTCTCTCATATAAGTTATCATTCACACACAGGTGCACATATAGGCTTCACCCATACAGTAACTTATATCCTGTACCAACTAGATTATCTGCCCCTTCTCTCCTTCGAGTCAATTAGTGATACTTACATACACTATATATATACATATACGATAAAATAGAAATTCAATAAATATTTTAAATAAATTTGCTTATTTCCCCAATTGATCAACTGAGATCTATAATTGAATTTCCCTTAGTAAAATCTAAACATAGTTCCGTTATAAACACATTAGAGAGAAACAACTTTAATGAAGCTATAGGACATGAAGTGGGGGTGTAATCAACGACATCATTCCGTAACTCATAAAATGCATACTCGAGAAGATAACATGGTTCATCAATTCATTACGAATTTCAATACGAATTTATTCATTTAGCAGCTGAATTTGTGAACTCTTTAGATAACAATGATAGGTAGCCCTAACAGTTAATATTATGTGTATTTTTTACTAAATTGAATTGTTTGTAAATGTTTAGACAAAATGTAATTAGCGTACAAATGAAATACAGCACAAAAAGTGTTCTAAATAGCGTGTTTAAATGATTCCATTCTGATCATTACCTTTGCATTGATAAACACGATCAAGATATTTCAAAATTTCTGTCATATTATTATGCAACATCACATTTCTCAAGTAAAAATATAGCATCGTGTATTTTTCTTTTCGGCCTCCGGTCATGTTACAATATATATAAATCCAGGCTCCGTACTCGGCTGGTATGGATTACAAAATATATGAATAACCAACTCTTTTCGCTCGTTTATTAGGCCGGCATCTGTCCTCAGTTGGAAAAAAAAAAGATTTTTACAATCAATGTTTCGTCAGCTCGTCCAAACTTTTTTAAGGAATATTAAATTTTAATTTTAACTTGTATTTACATTTAAAATTTTTCATTTTCAACAAATTAAATGTAAAAAACACCTACAATACATCGAGTGGCATTCAACTTAAGAGAATATTTTCTCTAATTTATTAAAAAAATGAACCTCTATTCATTAACATTTTTTTAATTTAAGTATGTTTTACTTAAGTATATCAAAATATACTTAGTTTTTAACAGGTTACAGCGTTCAGAAGATTTTGTTTATACCCTGAAGAACACTGTTTTAAAAAAAAACTGGTACTCACAGACTATATTAAAAAAGATTATAAGCCAGTATATTTCCACTGTAAAATCGAACTTATCAGCCATATCGATATACAAACAAGCCTACAACACTTAACTGGTTTACAATAAACATGCAATTAATGTTTTCCATTATCCATTGTTCGGTTATTTTCCTTCAATTAGCAAAATATTGCGCAACATGAAATACAATTGCGTGTACATAAATGATTCAGTATATATTGAATGCAACACAGTTCAGCTAACAACGGTATAGTTCAGAAATGGGGAAAACAAATAAGCCTAGTCGTATTTTTAGCGTGACAATATTACTAGTAGTTGAATTAAAATATAATTTTAAAGTGCTGAGCCCGGGACATCCAGTTTGGTTTTATTTCTTATATAGAAAATTAAGACAAGTTTAATTCCATAGGTACAAGGAACATTGTTTATAACAAAAAAAGTACATTATAAATTTCAAAAATATGATATTTTATGAATTTTTAAATCTCTTAATCTAATGGACGGGTTTTCATACTGGTGCTAAAATGTTCTTCATGAGCTCCAGGATAAATCTGAACCATTCGATTGTTTTCGTTATGTCTTTACAGGTGTTTTTTTTTCTTCTTTATATTGATTAATGGTCTCTTGTTTTTTAACTAAATGTGTGTACTTAGGCTGAGAAATAATTTAAATATATGTTAACACAGTTAAATTATATGTAAAGTGAAGACTATCACTGCAACCAGAGTGTACCACTAACAAGGGAAAAGAAACTTTTCTTAAACACGTGACGTTTAATTAGTCGACCATTACACTATGAAATAGCTATGAGATGAGAACGTCATTATCGCTTTTTTATTCGTATTCAACCTCGAACTCATAATAAAATTGTTTCCGCCATTGTACTAGTAATAAAATAATTTTGCAATTGTTTAGTACAATATTAATAACGCTATAAAAAAATGTTTAAGAGCTACAGTGGAGTATGTGAACGAGACGCGTCTGCACTGCTTCTCAACTCGCGTATAAATGTTCAGAGTAGTGAGCGATAAATTACAGGATCATATCATTATAATAAGTTACTAAAGTACCTTGTTAGCCAATACCCAGTATACGAAGTAGAGGATAAGTTTGGTAATAGCAAAAAAATATCGAGATCTGTTTTTTTTTTTTTTTTTTTTTTACTGATCTTCACATTTAATGACCTCAAGAAACCAAAAAAGTGATTTTCGACTTGTCGTCCACAAAAATTAAGACAGGAACATGAATTTTGATATATGGAACTTTAGTGTGCTCATATAGAATCCTATTGAAATTCAAAAAAAAATCTAATTTAAAATGTCAAAATGCGACTATTTTAAACAGTTTTTCTTCATATCTCGTGTGTAAATCAACTTGTAACACAATAAATTATTTACAAATTAGGAGATTTCAATTCTGCCCGTAATGGTAACAACCTCAACCCTCTACGATAACATAGATCTGGCAGGGAGACTCCTTAGGTTCGAGGTCCGCTAGGGTTAAGACACTGACATGAGGGAAGCGAGTGAAAACACATCTACGAAGTCTCTTAGAGCCTAGCCGATGTTGAGAAAGTAGTGAACAGTTAACCTGAGTAACAACTGTTTCAAACGAACTTATCCTATACTATCGTATACAGTACTGGGTAAAACCCCTTGATAAAATTTAACATTTCCTACAAAGCCCGAAAGACCTACTTTTATACAATTACTTTTATTACATTTGAAGGATTTGCTTGTATTACATTATATGATAGGGCTGGGTAAGTATCATGATGGCTTCTATCAACTTGTTATGATTTTCAGGGAATATTAACAGAAGTCATAATCCGCCATAATTCAGAGTTCATTCTCCTTTTTTCTTTTATTTTTCATAATTCCCATTATATTAATTACTAGACAATAACTTTGTTCAACTATAAAAAACAAAAACTGACAAACTAGACAGTTTTATGGAAAAAAATTATCTACAAACGATAAAGTGGACATATTCTATCATTTGTGTATATTATAAAAAAATGTTTATATTGCTGTTTTTTATTATTTCTGTGGGGAAATACATAATTGATTTTATTGTATCCTTCTGCCAGATTTGTCGTTTGTCTTTAGTTCTGTTGACGCGTTTCGGATGAACTCCATTTTCAAAAGAGCGGAGCCTACAGGTAGAGAAACGGTGAGGTTAGTTTTGTTATATAAGACAAAGCTGGTAAATATCTTTTGAAATTACGTCGATAACACCGGGTATAAAAATAAATACAAAATTTTACTAAATTTATTTAGTCCAAACTTTACTTTAAATAGCACGTTGTTTACCTTTTCGCATTAAAAATTTTAAATGAAAAATACCAATAGGTTATCAAAAGTCTGGGGAATTGCTGTCACTGAAGTAATTACAGATGACGAGTTTCTAACAAAATAAAATCAGTATGAAACTAGTATCGCTTATCGATCAGACTAATTACGCTTGCGAAATAAAATAAGAATTTTACTTCACCTTGAAATAAGAATATTATAATGGTTATAATTAGTAAGACATGATTGTTTAAAATTAAATAAATAGAATAGAATTTAACCTAAACTAACATGTCTTTGATAAGAAACACATGTTAGGTATGGTTAAGCCTATTATATTAAAATAATGCAACTGTTATTTATATGAAAATACTCTACATACAAGGGTACAACTAATTATCGAAATCGTCATATTGTAATACAAACTACGACTCTTCGGTGCACATGCATCATACTAATACGTGAATCTTAAAACGTAGGCAATGTCTCGATTATTAACATCTTTTTATAATTTTATGTTTAAATTTAACATTAAAAAATTATTTTTTTCGTAATTTTGATGTCAACAATTCACTATTAAAAATTAGTTGCCACAGCAAAATCCTTTTTTGAATATTTTAGATGTGAACACGGAAATTTTGAATTCCTATTCCATTACGTATATAACCTATATGTAAGTGTATTTGGTACTTTTAATTTTGAATTTTTACGATGATAAAGTGAACAGCCCATTAAAATACTATTTTTCCTTTTCTTAATTTGTGCTAAATGAATTACCTACTGAACTGTTAGGTTAGAGCTCGATACGTTATTCTCATTTCATATTAACAAATGATGTATTTCATTTGACACATAATTTCATAACTTGCATTCCTTATTTGTTTAAACGGTTATTTTAAAAATTACATTTTATATGGGCACGTTAATAACTATGGTTCAATTTTTAACTTATACTATGTACTCATAAATGTGTACCTTTAAGAGGAAAAAGATAAACACAGGCTTACACCAAAAGAAATCAACATATTACTTTACGACAATGGTTGTTCTTTTCAACTTGTAAAAGCTGAAATTTTAGATCCAGAATATTGTTACACTCTTTAACAAAATATCTGTACACATAGTTAATTAAAATTCCCCAGTTAATAATTTCTATTAGAGTTTTGTTATGATTGTTATTTTTCTGTTGTAAACTTTGTGCTTCAGATATTTGACAGGAATTTATGCAAATGCCTATTCTATAATTATAGGGTAAATTACGTGCTGTATGGATTCTAATAATAGGAAAAGTATCATAAGTAGTTTAGTTTGAGTGTGAAACATAAATAATGCTTAAATGGTCAGCAAGAAACGCTACACACATTGTCCTGTGAATTGGAGATAAGTCCGTTCAGCTTAGTTCGCACAGACTACCCTATTGTTTGCAAGGAGATTATTTTCATCATGGTTGTCAAAACTGAAAACCTATCTCACACTTCAGTAATTTCAGGTTAATAGCCAAATTACCAAAACGGATTATTGCATCAACAGCCATTATAATGTTCTCATGCCAGACGGATAATATCTTGACTTATATTCCTGCTTAATACTCAGTATATACATCATACAATTATTATAAATGTATTCACATAGGCTTTCAATAAAAATCAAATTATTTCATCAACAGTCTTCACAATGTGCTAATAACAAACTGATAATATTGTTGACTTCTATCCTTTCTTATTACTCAGTATATACATTGTACAAAATTACCAATGTGTTTACAGAAGCTTTAACTAAACTAAATTATTTCATCAACAGCCTTCACGTAGTTCTTATAACAAGCTGATAATATTTTTGACTTAAATTCTTGCTCAATACACAGTATATGCATCATACAAATTTACAAATTGCTTACATTAAATGTGTTCACAAAACCTTTAAATAAAAATTCAGATTATTTCATCAACAGTCATCACGATGTTCTAAAACAGGTATAATTATTGAATAATATTCTTCTTCAGTGATCGAAATTTCATAAAAGTTCAGTTGATTAGTTGAAATATGTTCACATACGTTTTTCATTAAAAAAAACAGATTGGCCAATTGACTAAATACATTCTATTAACTGATTTAATCTGTTAATAAAAGGTGAAACAGTCTTTAAGTAGCAATGCCAGTAAAATACCAGTAACGCTAACCAGCCTGAGAAGATCCCCATTGTTGACAGCATCCCACTGTGGATCGTGAGCGTAACCAAGTAATTTGAAGCACAAATTTAAAAAAAGGATAAGTCACACTATTACTATAAAGGAACAGTTCTGTTACCAACATCTTCAATAAAAGCTCTGTTTACTTCAAAAATGGAAAAGAGGTTCAGGATAATACTGTCAGGAATGTGAGGAGATGTATTATGTAACCTGCTGTTCCACTTTAAGTGTGAACACGAAAATGTTGGCCATAAACTCTGCACTGATGCATTGTACCTCTATTGCCTCTGACAAAATATGCATCTCCTCGGATTTTAGATCAGCGTATTTGGCGATAAGAGCAAATAGGTATTCTGATTATTCGATTGTTATAACTGAAATTTATCAGAGGAAATGAGAAAGCAGACCAAACAGTAAACTTGGCGTGAAATATCCGAGGCCTAACACCAAACTGTCTCTTAGTAACTGCAGGGCTATTGTGATCAGGAGATAAGAAATATTTCTTTTAAGACGTTCATTGGAAGGGGGCCTCACAAAACAAAACCTTTTAAAAATTCTGACCCTACCTTATAGCTAAACACACCACGATCCATTGCTTCTTCCGCTGCTCGATGAAGAACTGACCATATTGTTACGGAGAGTTGACTGTATCTGTTTAATCTGGCAACCGAGTCAAAATGCAGAGTTTTACAATCAGGAAAATGAGACACTGACACACATTCTGCTGGAATTTTATAAAACAAGTATTTCGTTTCAAAAAATCTTTTAATTAGAATGCTTTTAAGAAGTCAAAAAAAAAAAAAAAAAAAAAAAACAGTCAGCTTGAGGTTTAAATGGCGGTAATTTCCAATGTTTCTCATCGGATTTCGGAATTTTAAAAAAACTTATCATAACACGTCGGTAACTATTATTTCTTTGAACTTATACCTCACTACCAGATAGATGTGTAAACTATCTAACTACTGTTTACTCATTCATTAATGCATATAATATACAAGTTACATGAAAGTTAAATCAAGTTTTAGAGGAAATGACAAGGAACAACACAGTCTGTTATGTTAAGTAATAATGTACGAGATATTTGTGTAATCCAATGTAACTGGAAAAGGTTTATTTCATACAAATAAAAATACCAAATAAATAATAAGTGAGGAATGTTTTATTTTGTTGATCAGGTAAAATCTTCGTTCGGAAATGTTTACAAAATACCATTTTGAGTTCAGTAAAGTTTATTTTTGAGAACATCATTATAATAGATCGAAGCTAATGCAACATTATTCGTATTCAGTGCATCCGCGACCACACCTTGAAATGATGTAGTTAACTACTATTTTTGAGTAGTTCCCATTTTTAAACGGAATATAAAATTTACTTCATTTTTCATCTTTCGGATTGGTAGCACAGAACTTTATTCGTACATCATAACTATTGTAGGAACTTTTATACATGATAATGTTTAGCTTACGTAATTAACAAACATATAATTATTTTTAATTAAAACAAGACATCTTCGTTCATTTAAATAAAAATTTGTAAACTTGCTCAAACTGTCCGTCTTTATATTCTTTTTCATTTAAAGCAAATCAAACTTCATATTCTTTTTAAATTTTAAAAAAACACATACGAGGTGTGTCTAATAAATGATAAGTCAGTGTTTTTACCTTTTAGAGAAAACAATCAAAACTGATTGTGAAAATTTTGGCAAAGACCTTGTCGGACGTGTCTGAGTCTCCATGACAAACATCAATATACTCTGTCGTCGGGACTCATCATTTAATACAGTTGTGTTTTGTGTTGTGCAAATCGTCCGGTGCATTTCATAAGAAATTATTTTAGTTGTTCTTATTCATAAGAACAACTAAAAGTTAAACCTAAAATTAGGCGAACGAATTATACGTTTGAAGAACTTATACATCCCTATTTGTGTGTTAGCCTTAAAACTAATGTACAATGTGTGTTTATTAAATAAGAAATTGTGTTTCTATTTCTTAGATAAAGCAGTAAGAACTGATGTTTGGTAGAAATCTTGGACGTATCGAAACCTGCAAGACAAACATCAACACTGTCTTTTGGTCTTTCAGTTGATTATGAGTCATCGTTTAGTACTGTTCTGTTTTCTTTTGTATACCGTAATAATGCTAAATTTAAAAATTGTCTATTGGTAATTTTATGAAAACCTTAACATACACCAACGGGATAATTTTTTCCAAATATTTCTGGTTTACTAGGTTTGCGTGTATGTTTTAGTGGCATTAAAGATTCAGAGAAAGACAACTTTCTATTTCAAGAACCGAAGAAAATGTAGAGCAAATTAAAACCACATTGTTCGGCCCATTGACAGCCGACTAAGTGTCCGAATCATAGCTAAAGCCTTGCGGAAAACGTCGGCCCTGGATATTTGTTATGACCATACGTTTACACCGCTTACGATTCCGGTGCGAGGGTTTAGTAAACGTGCTAGGAATTAACTATTAAATATATTGGAACGTTAATTAACGCTTAGTCTCAAACCCAACTAATCACTATGTTCACAGCCAGCTTATGATAAGGTATAATTTACTAATTAAAATAACTTATTAATAACTACAATTGGTTAACTTATCGGTTACAACTTACGGTTAGGGAAAGGCGTGACTGGAGAATTACGTTAACCCCTTTTGGGTGATAGTAATTCTTACTGAATTTTCTCGGATGACCTACTAATGACCACGTAACACTCGGGGGTCGATCAGACCCCGCAATTAACGGTTTAGGCAGCCATTTAGGTTTATTACTAAAAGGTTAAACCCAACGCGTAATTCACGTATGCTTCTTACGGTCTCTCTTGAACAACTGTGAGGTCTGCCTACGATGCGCGCGCATCTCATATCATAAAGTTATTCCCCATAATCCCGTGGAATCACCACAGCCTTGAAAAATGACAAGGATACTTTCTTGAAGATTCTGCTTGAGGATCTCAATATGAAAACTGTTTGTGACAAAATGGTACCTAGTTCTCAAACCTGAACAAAAGAACGGCGGAAGGAAATAATTTGCGCTGATATACTGCAGAAACTTGATGCCGACAACATCATTTTCAAAAAAAATCATCACTTGTGAGGAAACCTGTATCTTTTAACACGATGCTGAGACGAAACAACAGTCTATATACTTTAAAACCCCATCGTCATCAAAAATAATTTTAAAAAACTCGTTAGAGCATGTCCAAATTCAAAGCCATGATCATTGAATTTTTTATTATTATTATTTTTTTTTTGCTAGAAGGCCCGCAATATTATAAAGAAGTTATGACATAGCACAATTATGTCATTCTTTATCAGGACAAACGCCTGCTCACACAAAAACTTGCCTAAAAACCCATTCTACACTCTAACAGATTTACTACAATGCGACTTTTTTCTTTTCCGTATTAGTGAATTGAAAAATCATTAATAACATCAATGCCGAAACTCCAGCGGTTACTGTGTTGAATGAGCTACAGTTAATCATCTAGCGCTAAAAGCCACGGAGTCGAAATTATGGAATGGGATTCACAGCTCTTGGGAAGTGAATGAAGGAAAAGCAAGGAGAGATGCAGTAGCTAATTTTCTACTGCTTGGCAGCATATTTCCATAAATTTATTTTTTATAATCTGATGAATACACATTGTATCATGAAAAGAAATCAATTATGATAAAAACTAACTACCGCGATGCAGTAAACTTGATAAGGAACATAAGGGACCGAATAATATTAATTAGTGTAATTGTGATGCAAGAAGACAGGTGGATTGTTTTCCAAACGTCGCTACAAGAAACAAACGACTAACATTTCTGAACATGTACATTCCTTGAAAATACTAAGAGGTTTGTGCATATTTTGTAATCCCGATTCTAAATCCCGCCATAATGACAAGACTAATAACTAGATGTCTAGTCTACTATATAAGTTCGTTAAAAAATCTATAATAAATTGGTAAGGGGAAAATATGATATACATTTTTATATTCATCACACAAACAAACACATGTAACAGTGAGACTTCCTTGGTTTCGGTCACTGCTTCATTTGCTGTTGAATGAATTGACCATAAAATCCATAGCCACGAAAACTGATGTATAATTTTAATCAAGCATATCTTTCTCTAAAGGTGCACATGCAAAAAGAAGTAAAATATACTTTTTCCCAAAGAACCCAACTTTGTAAAGATCAGTTTGAGGTTATTAGGAGCATGTGAATGATACATGACCTTTTTAGTTAGTTCTCTGTAATCGAATGTTTCAAAATTAGCTATTCTATTAAAGTCAGTAAAAATTTGTGCGGAGGAAACTTATGTAGTATTCAGGTTATTTATTCTCTCTAGTAGCTTGTTTTACTTAATTAATATCGTCTTTATTCTCTGTAATAAATTTTCACAAATTTCAACTCGTCAATCAACGTTGTCTTTGAAATTGATTGAGCTCTGTATGAAACTTATGGGGTTTTTGAGGTATTGATAACAATATGTGATGGATAGAAATCGTTTTTATTCACTCTAATAGAATTTAACACACTTAAATTAGTCACAATTGTCATCACAACTATTGTAGGACTTTATTTTGATGAAACAATATATTATGGATAGAAATCTTGATTTCGTCTTTATTCTCTCTGATAGAGCTTCACAAAATTCAACTCGTCAATCTATGTTGTCATCACTAGTAACGGAGAACTTTATTTGGATGAACGTTTACATTTTGAAGGTGTTGAAACAGTATTTTACTCATACAAATAATATTATTTCTGATCAAATTTTACAAAATTCATTGTGAAAACATTAATCGACGAGTTGATTTTTTAAAAATTCTATCAGAATGAATATTATTTGTATGAATAGAATACTGTTTCAACACCTTCAAACTGAAAACGTTTCATCCAAATAAAGTTCTCCGTTAGTAGTGATGACATAGATATATGGGTTGACTTTTGTGAATTTCATCACAACTAACGGATAACTTTATCTTTTCATAAAATTTAAATCATCTATCAAACCTACCGTCACTTAGCTTTTGTGCTGTACGAGTTCCGAGAACTTTATACGTAAAAAAAAAAAATGTTTTAATGTTTTAAGGTTGTTTGAAAGAAACCACATTGATAGAAATTGTTTTCGTATTGATTCTCGATTATAGAATGTCGGAATATTGAATTCTACTACTAGTATTAAGTTCTACAAGAGAGGAGAAATTTAGAAGGATAGTTAAACAGCTTAAGGTTACTGAACAAAATATTGAATTGATATAAATTGTTTATGTTTATTCTTGCTGATAGATTTTCACAACATTAATCTCGATTATCAAAATCGTAGGCACTTAGAACTTAAGAATTGACTGATGACTACGTAAAGACGAAAATAATGCAACTAAAAGTTCTTGAAAACAGCGTGTCATTCATATAAATTGTTGTCATTCTTATTCTCTCTAATATATATTCATATAATTGAATTCGTTTATCACAGTCGTCGTTGGTAGGCTTTCGCACAAAAGACGAAAGACTTTGTACAGATAAAACTTATGCGGTTAAGGTTGTTGAAAACATTTAGTAGATATAATTTCTATTTGTTCCCTCTGTTACAATGTCAATAACTTCATTCCTCTATTAATACCAAGATTACTAAATAACTATTATACAAATGGCAGAGATCTTTGTACAAATCAAATAAAACTCTTATAGTTTAAGGGTGTTGAAAAGAGTATATTAATTATACAAATGGTTGTTCATGTTTAATCTCTCTGATAGATTTTGACCAATGTGAACTTGTCTATCAAAAGCCCACGTCACTTAGCTCATATACAAATAAAAGAGGTCTTTGTACAAATAAAACTCTTATAGTTTAAGGGTGTTGAAAAGAGTATATTAATTATACAAATGGTTGTTCATATTTATTCTCTCTGATAGATTTTGACCAATGTGAACTTGTCTATCAAATGTCCACGTCACTTAGCTCATATACAAATAACAGAGGTCTTTGTACAAATAAAACTCTTATAGTTTTAAGGGTGTTGAAAAGAGTATATTAATTATACAAATGGTTGTTCATATTATTATTCTCTCTGATAGATTTTGACCAATGTGAACTTGTCTATCAAAAGCCCACGTTTTTGTGGATGAGGTTGTGTGAATGAAACTTATGGCAGTTTAATATTGTAATTTCTAAACATTATTTTCATATTTTTCTCTCTCACAAAATTTCACATCCCCTCTCCCCCAATCTGTCAATTTTGTCGTCACTAAACTGTTTTACGAGTAGTGACGTTACGTTTGTTGACAGTTTTTTTTTTTTTACATCGGTGAATTGAGGGATCATCAAACTACTTTCGTATTTGAAAATAGTAAGTAACCCCTTTTTTACTTCATTGGAAATGGGAGCACATTATTCAAAGGTGGCCGAAAATGTAATATGCCGCAAACCTTATTTTCATTTCACGGTTGGGAAAAAGTTATAAAGGGCGCCTATTTACTAAAACAAAGATCTAAGGCAGTAATCAAAATACCTCATACAGAGTGTTTCAGTCTGCCAATATTTGGGAAATGATTCTAAAAATCAAAATAAATACAAAAGTTCCTATAAGTACATTTTCAAATTTGCTTCATGTTCCATCTGTCTGTCCATCCACTGTCTTTTTATCTTAACTCCAGAACCAATTTAGATATTGATATCAAACTTTAGAATATAAGTGTCCACTGAACTACAAAATCTTATAATTTTTCACTTTAGAGTTTCATAATGTTGTTCATTACTCATTTTTGACGCCAATTGTCTGGAAAACCATTGATTTTACAAAATATTTACAAAAATTTGTAATGTATGTTAAAAATTTCCGAAATATCGCTAAAAACACTAATTCTGGCCAATATACTAGAACACATTAGTGCTTTTCTTTATCATCCAGTACTCAGCGCTCAACTTAAAAACTATTTGTAAAATGCTGAAGGAACCAGAAAAGCTCGTGATTCTAGTAAATTACCAAGAAATCGTAAAAAATGAAGTTTTTTAACGATATCTAAACTATCAATCAACTTACAACAACAAAATATACAATCTTATTCAATATTAAAAGAACTAATTATTTTCTGTCTTATAAACAGTTTGTAAAATCATCGGTTAGCGATATAATTGGCATCAAACATTTTTAATGAAAGCCATTTTGATCATTTTTGATATATGTTTATTGAAACTTTTTCTTTAGTTTGATATTCAGAATCACCTCCCTGAATTTGACAAACTGATCGTAGAACACGCTGTGCAACCACTGTTATAGTTTAACCTATAGAATATAGTCTCTGGTATTATGTTACCAGCCTTGAGCAACAGTTTGACAGATTTGCCTGAAATGCAAAACAACTACAAAAAATCCTGATCAATTAAAAATCCTATAATTTCAAGTCGGCCTTGCAAATTTTATGAAATATTACTAAATGGAACCCATAAGACCTAGATAAAACTGTAATTATTAATTTTGTTCGTGGAAGTGCAAGAATGTTTTATTTAAATTTAAAATGCCTTCACGGAGCCATGAATTTATGCAAGGACATGTTATGCAATATTGAAATTGTTCACATTCTTTGACAAATACAGTTTCAGAAACAACATTAGCCACCTTTCAAATTGTGAAAAGAGCAAATCACCCTCCCCCCCTCTTCCCTCTTTCTATGCTAACCCTTCTCGTACTAGAGATGCTGTCGCTATGACGTCACATCACCATGGAAACAGAAGGTCATTCCCCAGGCACGTATTATTCAAGTCAAAAACATGCTTACTTACTTTAATACAAAAAATCGTATAACATTGCCCTAAGTATGTATTTATACTAGTTGACATTTTCTCTTTATCATTTTCTTTAGTTTATTTTAAAAATGGATTGTTCAGATCGTTGCGATATTATCATATGATTTTTTTCGAGTAGCTATTCTTAATTTTACTTTCTAACATAAATGTGAATAAGTAAAAAAATGTATGTCTATTCAAGAAAATATGCCTTTTAGAGATTTTGAATGTAAAAGTCGTTCGAATGATGTCTGTCTTTAGTCTCTACATTTGTCTATCTGTCTGGCTGTCACCTCTATCTGTCTGTCTGGCTGTCACCTCTATCTGTCTGTCATCTCTATATCTGTTTGTCTGTATGTCGCCTCTATCTCTTTCTATCTGTCTGTCTGTCGTCTCTATCTCTGTCTATATGTCTGTCTGTCGTCTGTACCTCTATCTATCTGTCTGGCTGTCACGTCTGTCTGTCTGTCATCTCTATATCTGTCTGTCTGTCATTTCTATGTCTGTCTATTGGTCTGTCTGCCTGTCTGCCTGTCTGCTGTCTGTCTGGCTTTCTATCATCTTTATGTCTGTCTGTCCATCTGTCTGTCTTTCTGTCTGTCGTTATATTTAATTTCATCACCCAACATAACGCAAATGGCTAATTAGACCACCGACAAGAAAGTAACAAGATACAGAAGTGAAAATCTCTTTTAGAATAAATTAAGAAACATTTTTTTGTTTCGTAAAAATACCAACAATCTTACCACTATTCTGAACCCACACCATGAGATAAACACAAAAATAGCAATACTAGTCCTTTTAAATGAAAATTACTTTCCTTTGGCTATTACTACATGTTTGTTATGAACTCATTATAACTGTTGACACTTTCCACTTAAGCACCAACACATACAATACAGTATCATCTGGTAAACTATGAGTTTTTTCTTCCCTACCATCATACACATCCGGTCTTTACGATCATGTTACAGCTGCTTCAAGATAAATTACAATGTCAAACACTGCACACAAAATATGTTGAATCCCAAAATTTGAAATCCATAATTAGTTGCATGTATTCGTTACTTAGAATTGCATTATAATGCATAAGAAACACATAAATGCATAAACCTTAAGAGTATAGAAGCGTCGTAATAACACGACAGTGTTTAACTAAAACCACCTATAACTTCGAAAGTTTAATAATTCTAAGTGACGTTTTAATTTTTTTACAACTTTGACATTGATAAAATGTATATTGTAGCTGAAAATTTCAAAAGTATAAGGAAAAATATAAGTTTTCTTTTTAATGGCTAGAAAAGGTTGTTAAACCACACTACTGCATTGACTTAAAAATAGTTTTCAGTTCTAATTAGCATTTAAATCATATAATAATTGTGTTGTTTAAAAATTATATGTTGCCGCTAAAAATTTTAAGAAAATAATTTTAAAATGTCGAAAAATCTTGTTCCGGGTAAGTTACCCTTAGTTTGAAAACTATCATTTACCCACATATAAGTTAGGTGGTTACATCAACACTACCGTAATATTAGTCTCACCAGACTAAGCCTTATTATTATTAAATCTAATTATTCCCTAAACTTAATATATGTTAATACTAATTGTAACTTGCGTAATTAGGGACTACACTGATATTAACACGTAATCTGCTGGGAAGTCCGCGACTACCTTCTTTCCCCTCGAAAGTTGATTGGAGGAGACGTTTTCTTCAACACTTTGTTATCTCTAGTTTCGTTATCAAAACACCTTGCGCCTTACAACTCCGCAGTAGGCAACTTAGGGTACCCACATGTGGTACGCCACAGTCACACCCACCGGATAATGAACTAGGACCCAAAACGCTGCGCAAGGAAAGAAGGTGGAAGGGAAAACCAAACTAATACAAGATGACTAAAAGGGATGGGCCAGCAGGGGAAATGACACAGTATGTTTTTTCATCAGCGTAAATAATTTACTTTAATCACAAGTCAATTGAAATTCTATAGGTTGACCCAAAAGTCCCTTCACACTTAAGAATGAAAACATATTTAAGATGTAAAGTGACTTTTGGGTCGGTCTATACAATAGTTGATATTAGTGTGTACAAATTGCAAAATGAAGATTTAAGTGGATATAGAGTAACATGAAGAATCCTCGCTAGTATAAGTGAATGCAACCTTAACACGCCGATCATTTTTACAATTTCTACTGTTGTCATTTATTCTATCAAATCCAAACTTTCGTAGTAAAATACGGCCTAGTATGCTTTGTTTGAGGAAGGGACGAATAACTTCCGTTCTTTTGCTAATCTACAGAACAGTTCATAAGAGGGAAAGGGGACAAACACTAATCGATTGAAAAAGGGAGGATCGAATGTTTATTATATACTTTTTTTAAACTTTTTTATTGCAAAACCGTTAAAACATATGTTTTAACACACTACAGTGTATTTAAGATAATGGTAAACAATATCCACACTTGTATTTTTTTAAAATTTGATATTTTAAGTAGTATCTTTATCTTAAAACTCAATTCTTGAAAATTAATCAACATATTTTTGTATCCTTCAATACTTTGCTCAGTTAATTAAATATCTCGTTTTATTATATATTTATTGTATTGTGTTTATTTCTTTATTACATTCTGATATCCAATCAAACATTCAAATGTAATGGGATGAAGTGACTTTAAATTTTTTTAAGCCTTATGTAACCATTATTACAAAAGATAGTTTCAGTGCCACTTAATGTGTTATGTATTTAGCCTTTATTAAACACAGTATGTTACTTTATGTGGAAACTTCAGTCAATTCATTACAACAATATTGTTCACACGTGGCGTCGGCGAGGACAAGGTTTATGAAGACCCATAAAATCGAACGCCTACAAACATGTCTCAAATAATCACCACTATGACTCAACAATATGCCTGCCCTAACGACGTTATTTTGAAGGTAAAACTGCAAAAATAAAAATGGTTACAAATCTCTTGAAACAATGCTTTTACATTACAAAGAACGATAGTGTTCCTACTCTAACGATGTTATTTCAAGGTAAAACTTTAACGCAATAGAAAGTTTACAAAATGTTTGAATGGTACAACAATGTAGACGAGAACAATATTTTCGCATTTAGAACTACGATAATGTGTCTACTTCAACGATGTTATTTTAAGCTAAAACAGCAAAATAATAAAAAGATTACAAAACGTTTGAATAACACTATAACGTAGACGATAACAATATCGTAGCACTTTGAACTAAAATAACGTGTCTACTTCAACGATATTATTTCAAGGTAAAACAGCAATACACTAAGATTAAAAAGCGTTTGAATAACACTACAAAGTAGACAGTAACAATACTGTTGCATAGGGAAGCACTATTCTCATGGCGTATTTCAAAATATAACTGCAAAACAATACAACTATTACAAATCGCTTAATAACACCACAATTATTACATATTGTTGTAATGTAAAATACGATAATTTACTTACTTTTACAACGTTATTTTAAACTAAAATGTGCAACTCAACAGAAAGATTACATAACGCTTGAATGACACTACAATATAGGCAAGAACAATAATTATTGTTACACTGGGAAGTACGACAATGTGCCTACCCTAACCTATTTTGAAGGCGAAACTGCAACACAACTAAATGGATTCAAAACTCTTAAATCACATTGTAGAAGGCAACATAATTTCACTGCTACACTGAGTAATATGTGGCGATGGGTAGTACTCTAACCATATTATTTCAAGCTGAAACAGCACACAATAGAAATATTACAAAACGCTTGAATAACACAATATAGATGAGAACAATATTGTTGCACTTTCAACTACGACAATTTGCCTACTTTTATTGACGTTATTTCACGCTAAAACAGCAACAAGTAAATGTATTACAAAACTCTTGAAAAACACTACAATGTGAACGAGAACAAGGACGTACGAAAATATGTCAACTTTAACTACATTATTTACAGCACTAATTATTTAATATAAATTACAAGGAAGAAAATAAGATAGCAGGGGGTTCATCTGCAATGTCAATACTATGTCTCAATTTTGAAATATGAAGGAATAGATTTGCCTTTATAGCGTTTTATTAAGATAAATATAAAACCAACAAAAATTCTTTTTATTGTGGATTTAAAAAAGTATAATGATAATTTAATTCTATAAAGTACTAAATAGATTGATCAAGAACGTTAGAATAAAAATATGCTCTGTCATTAAAGTCTTCTAAAAATTTTCGTTTTGGTTCTCTCCAACTTAACATAACGTCAGCAGTAGACACTATGTCATGCACACAAGTGTGACACATTTTTTCTTGTCAATTTTGTATTGTCTGACTGTTTTTGTTCTCCATTGGAAGCGGTGTAAACACTTTACTTCCAAGTGTTACAATAGAATAGAGCAACTCAATTAGTTTTCATTGCGTGTCACTTTGATTTTTCCAGGGTTAGGCCAGAAGATACGGTAAACTAAATTTGATCATTATTAGTCTACATACTACGGTAAGACAGGAACAAATATGTGTTATATTCATATTTAAAATTTATATCTATTGACATGAATACGTATTTTTCTCTTACCAAACAAAAGTAATGCAAAACATTTATTTCATTTCCCTGCACAATCTGCCTGAAATTAGAGTATAAGAAGTGCTAGTCAACCTTCCTCCTTGACAGCTATCATATCTAAATTCTCTCCATAATAAGTTACACGGATTATTCTATTTCTTAACATTGATTCTAGCCAATTACTAATAGTGTTTTCAACCTCTCGATTTTTAACTGCTGCTATAAATGATTGAATCAAAGGCAGGGGCCTTTGATTGATCAAAG
This sequence comes from Aphrophora alni, assembly GCA_963513935.1. NCBI lineage: Eukaryota > Metazoa > Arthropoda > Insecta > Hemiptera > Aphrophoridae > Aphrophora > Aphrophora alni. Next base: position 85,219,538 of record OY740765.1, read on the forward strand.
GCCCCTTGTGTATCGAGAAATACACTTAACGCAAATTCTTTGTTATGTATTGATTCCTTGATATACTTACCAAATGATACAAGGCCGTTTCATAGGACTTACCCAAGTGGTATGGGTGTTGGTTACATTTAATGGGATTCTTGAGTAAATGTCAATTTTGTAAGTGTATTTTCATTATTTTTAGAACATAGGAGGATAAACATATTGGTCTAAACGCTTTGGAATTTGTTTAATTTCCATTTCCTGGTTTTGGTATGAAAACTGCTCTACTACACCTCCAAGCTATTGGTATATAGCCATAACTCAAGCTGGCCCTGAAGATTTCCGAAGGTAGAAAGAGGAGTGATTCCGTAGCCTTTTATATTAGGGCTGGATCAAATTTATTTATAGCCTATTTAACCCTAGATACTTAATAACTTCCCTGGCAGTTTTCCAGTCAGAACGAGAGGCTCTTATAGAGGTTGTCCCATTCTGATTATGGATTACATCAGCATCCGTCATTACAATACAATCTGGAGAGTGTGTTTTAAGTGATACTTCTAGTGTGTCTTTACCTGAAGACGTTAGACCACCTCTATGAATGAATCGGTTCTTTCAAAATTATTTTGTATATCCTAGATACTGCTTTAATAGAATCAATTTCTTGGCAAACGTTTCTCCAAGAAGTTTTATATCTTTTATATCTTTTTAATAAAGTATTGTATTCGATTAAGGATTTATGATAATTGTCCCACTAGCCAGTTTTCTTAGTTTTATTAAATAATCGCCTTGTAATTTTCTTTTTCCTATTTAAATCCCTATTCAACCATTTTGCTCTCTCGAGACATGTCAGTCAGTTTCAAAAGAACTAATATACTCTGTGGTAATTGTAACGTCAATGATTTCTTTCATTACTTTATTTCTAAAGATAGGTTCATTAATTGTTATTGTTACTACGCCCAGAGAAATATTTTTTATCATCCGGCAATTCTAGTTCAATCCAAAAATTAAATCAGTTGTTATTGTTACTACACGTAGAGCAATATCTGTTACGATACGTCAAATAAATGCTACGGTACAAGTTCATTCCGAATGTTAATCCAATTGCCAATAATGTCATTCTTATTACTCACAGAGAAACATTTTTTATCATTCCTCAATAATAGTTTATTCAAAAGTTAAACCCATTGTTATTGTTACTACTCTCAGATAAACATTCGTTATCATCCATCAATACTAGTTCAATTCTAAAGTTAATCTAATTGTTATTGTTACTACTCAAAAAGAAATACGTGTTTCCATCCGTCAATAATAGTTTAGTCCGAAAGTTAATCCAATTGTTACTACTCTCACAGAAATATTTGTTGCCATCTGTCAATAATAGTTTTATTTAAAAGTTAAACAAATTTTCATTGTTAGCCTACTACTCTCATAGAAATATTTGGTATCATCCGTCCAATACTAGTGTCAATCAGAAAGTAAAACCAAATTAACGTCTTTGTTACTACTCCCAGAGATATATTAGTTACCATCCGTCGATACAAGCACAATCTGAAAGTTAATCAATTCGTTATTGTTACTAATTAAAGAAATATTTGTGACCATTAAGAATTTGTAACGAATATCAAACGTTTGTCTTTCTCGATTGTGTTTGAGACTCTGAATGAATGCTAGTTACAGTTGACGTGTGTGAATTCAATTGGTCAATGTCAGCATCCCAACTTGTTCCTTTCATGTTGATAGACACGAACATTTCTGTGGGCTATAATTGTTAAGGCAACAGCAATAGCATTATTTAAAATTATTTCAGAAATATGTCTCAATTTAGACAGTTAAATTTTGTAAACCATACTCTTGGTGAGTGCGTGCGCACCTGATTAAATTCCGATTGAAAACAGTCAAGTAAGATACACGCCAACCCTTATACTTATTACCAAACGTTTATAATTATTAACATTTATATAACACTTATAGTTATTTGTTTTACGTTTTACAATAATTCAGTATTCTATTTTCCAAGGAAAATTGGACTTTTCCCACCTTCATGTCCTTTCTATAGTAAAAATTAATATTTGTCTCAATTTACATATCAGTGACTAGTAGTGATATAATTTTAATCAGAAAATATTAAGAAAGCTATCAAGTATTCCTACTATATAAGTAAGTATTACCAGTATTCTTACTTTAGAAATAAACTGTTAAATGTTGCCTCTTCTTCATCCCACTCTCTAGGCTGCATCATTTCCTACAATTTCCTACTACCTTTCTTAAAGATCTTGATTCCATATCATCCACGTTTCCTCTTTTGCTTTATTCTCCCATGTAGCAGCTTTCTTGGTATCCTTTCTTCATTCATTCGTTTCACGACACCAAACCAGGCCAGGACTTCACGAGTCTCAAAATGTCTTTTCTTCTTAAAGGGATCTCTTCTATTTCTCAGTTCAATCTTATCCTCCATCTTTCACCCTCTTACACAGGGTCATAGATCCTCCTTAAATCTTTTCTTTCAAAAGCATTCTCGTCAGAAACCTCGTATGTTCACATCTTCAATCCATGTGTAATTATGGCTTAATAAGTGCTTTATAGAGTTAAAGCTTAAAGTTTTTGGACAGGATAGTCAATTTCTGGAGTACGATACTAGCAAATTATTCCATTTGTATATCTTTACTGTCGCCGAGTTCTTATTTTTTAGTACAGCACCAAGGTAACTGAAACACTTTACACTGTCAAAGTATTATTGTCCAGGGGATATGTTTTGAGCCCACCTACTGTACCCCAATGGTCACACTCATATATTTCCTTTTTATTTAATTGTTTCTAAGGATCTTCCCTTCCAAGGTCTTGAACACTTTATTAAAGAAGTCCAGGTTCCGTGTCATTTGTGCAATGTCATCAGCGTAGGCGAATGCATGCTTACTTTATACTATTATCCTTTCTAGTTTTAGTTCCTTCATTGCTACATGTAGAGTCATATCGAAAAGTACCTTAGAAAGAGAATTTCCCTGACGCACCCCTGTTGACACCTTGAATGGACTGCTAGTCTTACATGCAATAAAGGCCTTGGCCCGAGATTCCTCAATAGTAAGCTCAACCAACTCTATTAAAATGTGAGGTACTCCAAATTCCCCTAACGCATTCGTCATTTTTTTCATCTTACTACTAACAAAAGCCTACTTATAGTCAATATGTAGGTTCATATTGTATTTATAGCATTTCTCTATGAACTGTCTCATGACACACGCATGACACACGCATTTTACTCCTTCCTTCTCGATAACCACACTAGCACTCACCAAGACTTTCCTCAGCATAGAATCTTCAATCTCTTTTACAAGACACAAGAAAATATATTGTATGCGAAACTCAAAACACATCTATTTTATATTATTCAAAAGTTTTTTATCGGTAGTGGTACTCAATTTTCATTATTTATTCCATTTTCGTACGAAATATACTAAAATTTCAATGTACTATAAATATAGCCCTTATTACAGTTAAGTATTTTCCTAGTAAGAAGTTTCCTAGAATGTTTTTTAGACAACAGATTATTGCATCAAACTTTTTTAAACTCATTTCTTTTACCCATTGAAACAAAGTCCTCATTTAACGTAATCCAACAAGATATTAGACGAAATGCGTTCAGAAGTAGTGTTTTAAGAACAGTAACGTATGCCTGTTTTTGTAAGCATACATAACATTGTATAAATCTCGAAACGTTGTGGGTTATTTCAGATAATCCAATTAATAATATTTCAATTTTATAATGTTTTATTGCAACAAAAAAGTGTTGTACTTGTTATTGCAGACACAGTAGTCTATCATTAACTTAATGGAAGAGATTTTTATAGACCCAAGTCTCTAGACCAATGAAAATAAATATAGCAAAATAAATAAAATAAAATACCAGATATAAATAAATAAGTTAAAATAGCCGACATAAAGTATGAATGTTAAAAACAAAAAATAATTTAGTCTAACAATAAAATGCATACAGCACTCTGATAAGAAGATTAGTTACGCAAAGTACAATGCAGACCAGATGTAGATTCTGTTAAATTCCATTTAAATTCTCGCTTTAAATTGAGAATATAAACTGATAAGTCTCCACGCATTGTGTATTACAGAACTGCGACCTCGACATTTCGCTGTTTATCCGCTCGTGCAAACTACTGGTACAGGGATTACCGGATTGCACATTGACACGTCACTGTTTATCCATTCGTGTACACGGTAGTGGTACTAACGGACTCGACTGTTTCAGATAGCACAGCACAACAGCAAGGAATTTAATGATATATAACAATGTATATTGCGAAGATAACATTGGTATCATGATGTAAGTAACAAGATAACGAATAATGTTGAAACCGTTGCCTGAAAACTATTAGTTGCTATCCTAACTCAATCAATTATATGTAGATACAACTTTACTTAACCTATTTGCGGTGTTTGTAACCAAAATTTAAATTTAGATAACGTTTAGCTGTGGTGATCTCAGTAGATTATATCTAATTCAAATATTTACATTAAGTAATTCCGATTACGTCTACCTTCGTTTTACAGATAAAAATATTCAATATGAATCTATTGAGCAATGTGCAGTATGCAAAATTTATTATGCAGATTGACAGTAACGCGTAACTCTTTAGTGTTATTCTAGCGAAAGGTACATCTAATGACCTAAAAGTTTATGCCGTCTTATTTTTAAAATTTTTAGTGAATGAATACTAACACATCAGCCCTATATTTTTAAGAAAATTAGTCGTTAATTGTTATCCGATTTCTCTCTTTCGTCTTCAATAACATCCTCCACTATTTTCCATCTCTTACCTGAGTGAAGAGCTTCATTATATATTCATCTTTACCTACAGTATACACAAAAGTTTTCTACCTAATAGACATAAAACTTTGCCAGTCTAATCGATTTTTCCACTGTCTATATACTAATCATTTTTTTTCACCCTTTGTGTAAAATGAAAACTTCCATAATTATTTTTCAAACTTCCCTCATTAAGTGACGCCAATCGCTCAATATCCATAGTATGACATAGCCGCCAATCCCAACAGGTTTTTAGTTGGTACCTCTCTTCTTTAAATGTCTCTTGAATTACTTTAGAACATTGGACTGAAAAATTATCTACTTTAGTGACTCCACCTTTGATCCATATCCTAAGTATGGAAATATATCGCATCGTTTAGAACTGGAATAAATACTCACGAGTTATGTCCAGTTTTCGCTCTTGCACCGAACGTCGTCATACTGTGAGTGCTTCCCTTGACATCTGTGGCTTTTACTAGAATTCATAAGGGTAGTTTCCTGTGTTTGCAGATGTGAGCTTTCGGTTAACTCTCTTTCAAGATCTGCTGCTGCCCAAAATCAGCCAAATGATTACTCATGCCTTACTCGTACAATTCTTTGTCACGTATAAAAAAAAAAGAAGACAAACACGTAGCTCTTCAATAGATCACAGCCCATTGCGAAATGAAAGACAACAAGGCAGGGGCAATGATTACAAAGTACGTATAATGGAAGCAATATATAATACTTATATTTTTAACTTTAAAATGAAAGCAAAATAATAATTCTAATTTTTATATTTGATTGAATTCCAAATAATTTGTAAGCATTAAACATACAAAATCGTCTCCGATGAAGGGTTTTACATCTCCTCTAATGAAGAACATTTCTTTTTGGAGTATGCCATACTCCTCCCAAAGGACTCTGCAATGAGTATAAACATGCAAGAAAAAAGTATTTTCCATCGTAGGCAACACCCAGGAAAAACTTGTAAAACCTCCTTTCTCATTTCCCGGACAGAGTTTTTGTATTTCTTATGAAATTGTTACTCACCACGTATGTACAGTATAAAGTATCTGAATCCATGATATAAAGACCAAATAGTTAGCTAGCCAAGTCAGATATAGCAATTCATTTTTAAATATTCTCATGACTATATAAACCAACGAATTAAATGACGTATATCTCAATTTTGTTCGGAAAATGTTAAATTTTTTTTTTATATTTTGTATTGAGATACAATCTTTTTTAGCACTATGGTGAATTCACAATAATGGTATGAATATACTATACCCCTAACCACAATCACTAGGAACAATAAATAAAACACAATTATTGTAGGCCTACTTTATTTTGTTTATTCCTCTAAATGCCCTAATGTACATTTCGATAACATGGTTTTTAGGTAGTTTTAGGTTTAGTTTTATTTCACAAGTAGAAGTATAAGTTTAGATGTAGAGTAGACTATAGTTTAGAATCAAGACCCTCTGATGATGATAACCATGTTATCGAAATGTACATTGGGGCAATTAGAGGAATAAACAAAATAAAGTACAATAATTGTGTTTGTATTGTGTTTTATTTATTGAGAGCTGAAAACATATTTTTAAATAAAGAGAAGTCACAAGTGCAGTCTCGTTACAGGGTTCAATTTTCTCTATGATTAAATCTATGAAAATGTTTAACCCCATGGTAAATCTAGTATAAAACTGAAATTTAAACACGTTTCAAACAGCACTTGATATTTTGTTTTAATTTTTGTTACAGACGGTCGACTTTATTACCTCGTAAACAATGAAGAAGGATGCATTCATTTGGGTAAGTACTGTAATGATATGGGTCAATGGGTGTACTAGTAATTTTACGGGATGTCTAAAAGGACAGACAATAGTCAAGTCCTTAGATAAAGACCCTCGTATTTAAATAAAGAAAACGTTCCTATAAACATAATAAGTTTAAAAACGCTTCGTTTTCCGTCTGTCTGTCGGTTTGTGTTTTTGATATACAAAAATTAGTGAAATGGACGAGATATTGAGTCCAGATTTGATATACGCAATTTTTAAAGTAAAGTTTTACCAATATACAAAAATCAAGAATTTATTTTCTACATTTTTAAAAATGGCAGCTATTTACAATGTCGAATATTAAAACAACATTACAATATATAAAATATTCTGATTTTCACTACCACAATATTAAAAAAAGAAAGAAAGTGTTTTCCCTGGGCCAAATTTTTCTTACATTCAGAAAAGAAATAAGAAACTCAAATTAGGTACAATACTAGTACAAATGTTAGTATCCACCATTAAATTCAACACTTGTGAAAATTTTAGATGTAAAATGTGAAACATCCAATAATAATAATAATTAACTATTTAGAATAACTATTTTTTTTACCATTTAGAGATTAATTTACCAATACGTAATTTTACTAATAACATTATTATATAAGTGCTTTTCCTTATAATGTAAATGTCTAAAATATCGCAATAAGAATCCAAAGTTTATAGGTTACATAGAAGAGTGACAATACATAGTACCATACATGTAGTTATAGTTATAATTACTGTTTTCAACTTTATTAAAATACCAAAAACTGTCATATTTCATAAGTCGCCGGGAGCTCTAATATTTCGATCGGGTAGTAGCGAGTTATTCAATGCGGATGTAGTAACTATGGGAACAGAATCGACTAATTGGGCTCCCTCATCGTTTGATTATGAGAAAGAGAGACGGACACTAGGCCTACTAAGGAAATGGATCAGCTGTTTTTCGATGCTTTTAGATACATTAGACTGTTGTATTGTACATTAGAAGATCAATATTACGTTGTATATTTTCTCAGAGAAAAACGTCTTTCCTTGCTACTTTTGCTGATTTCATTATTGTTACATTCTGGTGTATTTTTAAAGGCTTAAACCTAGCGGTCATCAACGTCTTAAAAAATAAGAGGTGGAAAATAGCAATAAAATAGAGACCTCTAGTACTAGAATACCCTAATAATGCCAGGCTCGGAAAGGAACAAGAGTTTAAGGAGAGACCTGGTACGAAAGATGAGAGATGGATCTAACCCAAGTCAATATGAAGAAAAGTGAAAATTCAGCTACAAAAGGATGCAGCTAAAAGTGAAGATGTTGGAATTGTCGCACCTCATACTCACTATTAGTAGGCTAAACAACTATAATTGTCCAGGCAATCTGGGGGGGGGGGAGAAATAGTGTTCTTTAAATATTAAAAATTCTATAATACATATCACAAAAATTGATTTTTAGCTTATAAAATTCAAACATGTGTAAGGTGTTGACCACTTCATACCTCTCTCTCTTCCCCAGGAGAGTGGTGAAAAGTTATTATTATATCAAAAATAGATTATATACCCAAACTAAGGTTTTAAATGTTTAGTTATAAGTCATGTTATTACCAAAAATAGAGGCGAGAATTTATAATATTTACATCTAGTGGTACCATTTCATGTAAATATTGAAAATTAATATAGATATAGAACAATAGATTAAATACAAGTTGTAGCTCATGAAATAAGAAACATTATTGTACAAAAAGAAAAGTTTTATTTTTTTTTATAATTAACAAATATAGAACTTTTTCCATTATACAATAAAACTCTATACCCATTTTTTACTTATATTCATAGATTCATTTATACATTTAAAAAAAAAGATAGAAACATAGCATTCTACTTTTACAAAACTTATTTATATTCAGTTGTACTGTATTTTTATTCCATTATTTTCTAAAATACAAATAAATTATTTAATAGGTTTTCTTTATATATATGAAAAAATTACATATAAAAGTATATACATATAAAATATTGTAAAAGATTTACATAAACTTACGTCCATAATACCAAGTGGGTCTGAAGTGTCGATTACTAAAGTCATTTTTATCACTTTAACCCACTTCATTTTGTTCAATAATGATTCTATTTATCTATAACTTTTATTTCATCTATTGTTTTATATCTATTATCGATTTTTAATTATTGACACACAAAAAAACAGTAGCATGAGACACGAATTTATAACTCATGAATGTACACAGAGAACTTTTAAAATTCATAATACCGTTATTTTTCATTGTAGAATTTAGACAACGATAAATAAAAAACTAATATGTTTAAAAAATTTTAAGCTACAACTTTTTTAAAAACATATATATCACCAATTTTTAAATATTAAAAAAAAACAATTTCGATAACGAAAAATAACGATCTCAACTCTTTTGCTCTATTTTACCGATCGGTCAAAGAGTATATACACCGAAATTTAAGAATGTGCGATTTTCTTTTGAACCAAAATGGTTGTTTTACTGGGCTAAGTCTCCAATATACAAATAAGTGGCAACACCTTATTTAAGGCATCTCATTTTATTTATTTGTTTATTGCAACGAATCCACCTTTTTGAATACTCAAATTAAATAATTAACCAACCATGTTATAAATTTACAACAAACAACAAATAATTAGGAATTAAATTAACTTAAAACCTAATAATAATACTATATAAATAAGTAAATAACTATACACTTGTGTTTATATATAACAATGTATAAACACATCAACCTAATAATAAACAAGTAGTTTAGTAGTAACTCTGTGAGGATGGTGACTATTCCATTGAAATGTACATTGGAGGACAATAAATAAACATAACTGGATTATTAATACACTTTTAGTTTTTGTTTCCTGTTTCCTGTTTTTGTGGTTAGTGGGTTTTGGTTTGTGACATCGCCACAGTGCTCCTTAGACATTTGAATAAACAACATGTAATCATGATAACTTATCAAATACTCGATCCTCAGTTTGAAGATAAGCGTGTTATCGACTTTCTGAAGTGCTCATATAAATTCAAAAGAAATAAACATGGGTAAACAAATCTTTACCAATCCTCAAAAATCTTGACAAGCCACTATTGATAATGTGACTAATTGGTAAATGTCTTCTCCGAGTGTTTCATTTAAGGCTACCTTATGGGACACAGAAATCTACATCCCCTAGGAGGTTAGGCCAATTAAGACCTGCTATAATTTTTATAAGAAAACTGAAGATCAAGAGCCCTTCTTCAGATATGGAGTGGTCCCAAGACGAACCTTGAACCCCAAACCAATATAAATCAAAAGAAACAGCTGAAGGGATGAAATTTCACTACCAAAGAAGTATTAAAAATGAGTATGACTTACGATTGTGACTCGGAATGGACAAACCCTCTACAAACCTGTATCTTTAAAGCAAATGTTCTTGAAAACATTATATGGTTAATGGGGACACTTATACACTATTAACCGGGTTTGTTGTAAGAAGGACAATGTAAAAAGTCGGTGATTGGTATTTCAATACTAAGACTTATGTGTTTATGCCTAAAACAAAATATTGGCGATTAAAATTAGACAATGTTTTAGGAAAAATTATAACGCAATTATGATCAACATCTATAGCATAATGAGATAATTCTAGGAGATGTGAATGCAAAGATATGTAAAAAAATAATTTATAGTTATTTACGTTTCTTATATACATCGGATGATTCAGTCACATTAAAGAAGTAATCAATTGTATCGACAATATTTGGTAGATTTTGCAATGACTAAGAATATAATAAATAACAGTACATATTTCTCTAATAAAGATAAACATAAAGAAAGATAGTTTTCATCAGTTGACAGAAAAGCAGACCCGACTTCTTTAAATATTGGGCGACAGAAGTGATATGAGTGATGTGATCGCTTTGCTATGAGCTGACTGTGACAGTAATCATAACTTAAACCAAGTATAAAATGAACAAAGATTGTCAAATAATAGAGAAGACAAATATAAGTCTCAACAGAGGTTTGATATATACAAAAAAAAAAAAAACAGGCAGAATAATGAGATAAAACGAACATTTGTTGAAGAAATAAGAGGTAGAAGCCTACCTCAAATAATCAGAGCTGAGGGAAAATGGTGTCAGCAAATATAGTGTTATCAGCAAAGGAGGAGGAGATAGACATTGAAAAAGAATCGACGCAAGATTATTGGTAGTTTGAAGAAAACATAAAATCAATTCAAGAGAAATCATAAGTCAGGAAACGAATGAGGCTACGAACGACCAGAAATACTGTTCAGGTGTACCATATATTATTATGTTACATGTACAGTAAAGTTACAGTTCAAGAAAAGATTTAAAATGGGAAATTTACCTTACAAGACACATTTAAAAAAAAATTGTTTTTCTTATAATTGACTTTATATTTATATAGTAACGTTCATGTGCACATTATTATGAACGTATGATAATAATTAATTATGTACGACATAAGTCATACGCCATATACATAAATTTGTTTTTAACAACAATATCAAAAGTTATATTACAAAATTTTCTTGTGCAAGAACATTCATTGCAACTTTATAATTATTGCGCCGCGTCCTCTGATAAGCGTTATCTACTTGTAAAGGGCGCCCAAGATAAAACAGCTGAATTGGATCTAGTGATTTATACTTCATCAACATATAACGTTTATTTTTATTAGTCAACACTTCAATTGTATGTCATCAAATAATTACATACATACTTCACTCCACACATCATCCACAACATGTCATAAATATAAACTTTATAAAATCAAACAAAAACAAAATATTGCTTTCTTGTTTATCATGAAGTTGTCATCGAAAATTAACAATATTCATTTTGAATTGCTTAGAAATTATTTCCGAAGAGATTGATTTGTGTAATGATATACTTTATGTCATTATTATGACATCATTATGTCTCAAGATAAAATTTACGAATTTATAACAATTGCTTGTTTAAAAGTATTTGATTTCTCGGAGTTTCTGAGTAAATATGTTTGGAAAAATACTTGCGTTAATTAACAATTAATGTTATTAACATAATAGCGAATTATTTTATTGTAAATAGAAGCTATGTACAGCTGAGAATAAGAAAGTATCCACAACATTCGAATGTGAATGTTTTGTTGACCCCCAGAAGAGCCAATTTTTAAAGTGTTAAATTTCTTAACGCTCTAAATGAGTTTCCCCAATGTCAGGACCTAGATAAATCACTTTCTCGCACTCGAAAACGGTAGATTGACATCATTTTAACAAAATCCTTCTGCCCATTTTCAAAATAAAATTAGTAAACCTAATGAAATTGCTCTTTTACTATTATTAGATAACAAATTTTGAATTGCTGTTATGTTATTACATAGTGATAAACGGTCATAAAGATTAAATGTTGAGGAGCATGCTTGTATATTACCTATTGGAAAGCAAATTCTAAACGTATTACATGTTGAGGGGAAGGCTTGTATATTACCTATTGGACAGCAAATTCTAAACGTATTACATGTTGAGTGGAAGGCTTGTGTATTATCTATTGGACAGCAAATTCTAAACGTATTACATGTTGAGTGGAAGGCTTGTGTATTATCTATTGGACAGCAAATTCTAAACGTATTACATGTTGAGGGGAAGGCTTGTGTATTATCTATTGGACAGCAAATTCTAAACGTATTACATGTTGAGTGGAAGGCTTGTGTATTATCTATTGGACAGCAAATTCTAAACGTATTACATGTTGAGGGGAAGGCTTGTATATTACCTATTGGACAGCAAATTCTAAACGTATTACATGTTGAGTGGAAGGCTTGTGTATTATCTATTGGACAGCAAATTCTAAACGTATTACATGTTGAGGGGAAGGCTTGTGTATTATCTATTGGAAAGCAAATTCTAAACGTATTACATGTTGAGTGGAAGGCTTGTTTATTATCTATTGGACAGCAAATTCTAAACGTATTACATGTTGAGGGGAAGGCTTGTATATTACATATTGGACAGCAAATTCTAAACGTATTACATGTTGAGGAGAAGGCTTGTATATTACATATTGGACAGTAAATTCTAAGATTACATTGGGAAACCGTCTTGAAAAGTAAATGTCGGGAAGAAGGCTTGTATATTATTTATTGCGAAACTAATTCTGTGATAACACGTTAGAACCTGTGTTTACTCTCCAAACTCATCGATGATCAAATGTTCCGTTTTTCATCTAACTTGGCTTAACTCCTGGAATTTTTGTTGATAAGGGGTTGTACAAATTTTAAATATATCAACAAGGTACTTCATAAACAATGTAAACAATAACAATATTATTGTTTACATTTGAGGAAAAACAAGCAATTAAAATTATTACTAATTCATGATAGATTGTATAAGTTAAGCCACGTATTGTACGCGACTAAATCGACTAAATAGATATGGTAAAGTAAAATATTTAGATTCTGTTAAGTTGAGAGACACGTTGCAGGGGTAGACAGATTATTTAAGGTATAAACCTTAAGGTATATAAGGTTTAAGGTATATTGTAGGTGTAGGTAGATTCTGAAATGTAAAAGATATATTTTAGATCGAGGTAGATTATATACGATAAAACTCTTAGGCCTATTATAAATGGAAATAAATAGTATAAGAAAAAATGTGTACTATTATAGGTAGAGATTAAAATCTGTGTGCAAAGGCTGTTTAAAAATTGTCCATAGCAAACAGGGGGAAAATGTAATTTGTGTTATTATTCAAAAATTTTAAAATAAGCGTAGAACTCGATTACATTAGAAATATTTTTACTGAAATGTGTCCGCGAACGTGTTTTTGAATGAGCCTAAAATAGATACAAACTGCATTAATTTACCATTGTCAGAAGATCATTGTTATTAAAAAAAAAATTAAAAAAAAAAATAAAAAGCATGAGCACACAATAATTCCCCATAGGAGCTCTTTACTAACTCTGTTTGGGGAAGGACGGTTCGTAAAAGATAATACTTCATCATGAAACATAAAACTCAAGATTAACGCCGTTAAGTCAACAAGTAAACATTTGCAATAATAAGTAAGCTACAGCAAACCCAGACTGTCATGATAACAAAATAGGTTAGGGTGGGATATTCTGGTTGGGAGGGGAGAGGGTTAAAGGAGGGGATATACTATGTGCCAGTGATCTGTATCTGAGAATCATTCACATTTTACTATAGTTCAGTCTTTATTTAGTCATTGTGTGTTAGAGGTTGGAGTAATTTCATTTTTGTAGCTGGAGAATTCGCGATGTTCATCTAGTGTGTTCAAATATTATTCTTTTACGATTCTGGACTAAATTGCTGATCAGGTATTATTGAATATTATAAGTCTAGAAAATTTTACATCATAATTCTCTTATTTTGTATCACATGTGTCTGCTTTTATAGTTACAAGTTAAGCTTTGTAGTAATTAAAGTACATATTTTATTTTGAATAACTCAAACAATTTACTGCATAATATACTCAAACAATTAATTGTTAAAGTTATTTAAATTCCTCATTTTGAATTATTACGCCAACCGTTGTCACGGAATGTCATCATCGTTGATAACCCACTATCTCTGCGAAGTTAAGTGTCAAGAGATTAAATACATAACTATAATGTTAGGTTATTTCAATTTAAATCTAAAAAACTTTACTCATACTGAGGATACAGGTTTTAGAAAATAAATAGTTCCCAACATTGCACAGATTTTCTCATGTGCACTTGTTCAAGTGAATACACGCACACGGGAAATTTACCAAGAGAGTCAAAAAATAAATGAGTTCAAAATCACCTGCTAGATTGATGGATTTAGGATTATTTCTATATCAACATTTTTGTTCTAACAATTTTTAATTCATTAATCATAAAATATAATAATTATACAATCCCATAGTGGTATCATATTATATTAAACATGTTGTAAGTTATATCTGTATAAAGTGTGTTGGTATTTGAATTCCTTTTCATTGTGATGTCGATGTTACCAATAACTGTTATATTCATTAATAACTTGGATTTTAGAAAGTAAAATTTTGTAATGCTAGAATTTTTCAATAATACAATTATTATTGTTTTGTGTAAATACTTTATATTATTTTTTCTGTAACAAATGTAATCTAATTTCTTTAAATGAAATAACAAGCAAAACATTTGTTTTCCTAACTTATTTAATTTTATTGTAATACTTGTTTTAGGTTTATTATGTTCCATAAGATTAATAAAACACTTTGTACAAATAATCCTACAAAACCATTGATCAAACAAAAAACAATACAAACTTTTTTACTTAAATTTAACAATTAAATCCATAGAATACAAGCTTTTCTTAAATGTCCCGTTGTTGGAAAACTACTAAGGTAGAGGTAACAAAGGGAGTCCTTTGTTACCTCTACTTAAAAACTTTATTAATTTTTAGATGTTTAGATCGATGAAAATTTCATTACTACCTAAAAAGTTGAAAAGGTTATTTTTATTTATAGTTGAAGTGGGAGGACTCCACAAAAATCTTTACCCCTTAATGAAACCCAGCTCCGACGACCGTAGTCTATATTTGGATTTATTATTATTATTTTTTTTTTTTTTACTTCTAAGACTTAAGGACAGTTCACATGCGATGTGGTCTGAGTCATGAACTTCAATTTTTACCAAAATTTGATCGAATATGTAAATAGCACAGCTTTATGTTCTCCTTCAATATGTTTATCAATAATTTATATTTGATAGAATACATTTTATTTGTGTGCCAAATACTGAAGATTTCTGGTGATATAAATTACTACTTTGTTAAAATCCACAGTGTTTTATAACAGTGAATTCAAGTTGCTGTTTTTAATAAAATCACTAAGAGACACGCAGATAGAAAGACAAACCAATTATTTAATTTCGTTTGAAAAATGCAAATACTGTACAAATATTTTAGACACGCAGTTTTCACCTTGTGGTCCCATATGAGGAAGTAGTACACCCTCCTCCCCCCCTCAATTTATTATATGAAAAACAAGGTTTTGTTTGTGTAATATGCATAATGGAATTTATTCAATTTGACTTACTCCAATTGCCACACATTTTAAAATATAAAATGGCTATGTTCACTTCTGAACATTTCTTTTTACAGGAAATTATTTCATCACCTAAAAATAATTATAAACTCTGAACTTTAATTCAATACAATCTTGTCTGTTACATCATTGGAGTAGAAATTTCTCAATGATCTGTTGATATATGAGTTTTGACTGTGTATTATCATACAATTTGTATAAGTATAATTTGTAATATGGATACGTCTTACTTGTTAATATACGATAACATTTTATTATCAGTATTATATGACAACTAACTTATAATAATTAAATTAAAATAGAATTGAAATAGAATAGTTGCATTGAACTGTTTTCTATAATATAATAGTCAAGATAAATATTGTGTCTGGAACTAAGTGTAATCGAGTAATAATTTATTGCTCGAAAACGTATCTTGTCCCCCCCCCCCCCATCTTGGGAGTCGCGTCCCAAGGTTTGAGAATCACTAGGATAGTCCCATCTGGTAAACTATTTAAAAAATTTCCAATTTTAATAATAAAACCTGATTTTTTGCAAAATAAAAATTAATATATAATTATTTTAAATTCATTTCCGTTCATAATAAAGAAAACTAGTAACATACAAATTTGTATAAATACTAATCAATAACTAATGTTCAGTAGTTATTTGGGCCAAATAACATTTTTATTCAAGAATTGATCAAGTTTTTAATTATAACAAAGCAAGGACTCAAAATGAAGGATTCTAAAATATTTATATGAAGGGTGTTTCTCAAGTTAACAATCGCGCACGCGGTTGCATAATTTTAGCGCCTCCTTTAAGACGACATAACTCTGTCAATATTAATCGTTTGGAAACGAGCAATGAACAAAAATGTAGGAAATTTTTGTTTTAAATAAAATGTCCATACATATAGGCCTTACCTATCTTAAAAGTTAAAGTTAGGTATCCTCTAGAAAAACAACAAAAACATTTTTTTAAATATTTTATCAGAGTTCAAAGTTTATGTTAAAACTAATTACAAAAATAATTAGTATAAATAATAAATACAGTACTAAAGAGAAAGTATTTTAAAGCTTCCAATAGTTTTTTCTTTATTTTTCTTCTTCTCTTGTCATTTTTTTCCGTTTTAAAGACTATTTTTATTCAATTAATATAAAACTGGAAAACAATTCTCACAAATAATACGTTTATTAATTCAAATTCATTTCACCGTCATCTTCAGTGATGTACGATACGATAATCAAATTATAAATTTATACTTAGTTATATAATGGAAATGAAAAAATAAACTAAACGTAAATTAGAATCAATATTACAACAATTGTTCTAAATATCACCATTAAATCCAATGCACAGGTGAAAACATCTGAGTACTGTAACATCTGAATAACTGGTGTCAAACTTCCGGCTGTTATAGACAATTGCCAATAAATTATGTTTTTATTTTCCTATCGTAAACCCTGTCTAAGACTTTTAGAAAGAATAAAAATACTATTATATTTTGACTTCTTATTTTTTTATAAAATAAACAGTCTTTGAAATAATCGCATTAAAAAATTTAAACATCCGCCATTTTGAAAATGCACAAAATAAAATCGTGATTTTTTTGTATACTTGTTATATAAACATATAACTTTGGTTACATAAATAAATGTGTGTACCAAATCTGGACTCAATATCTCGTTAATTTCTAGGCCTATAGTTATTAATTTTCTTATCAAAAACACTGACGTGAAAAACTAAGAGATTTTTAGACATATTTTTATAAAAACGATTTTGTTTTTTTCAACTGAAAGAATTAACTACCAAAGTTGGTCCCTGTTTTCAGATACACCTTGTTTAATAATTCCATTTACCTGTACAAACATCAGACAAGCCCATATGCGAATATATATACAGTAGTTTAATATCTCATTTTCCTTTTACTAGGAATTAATCGAATTGTTTCTTAAAATATATTGCTCCTAGTTTTAATATATTTCGTATTTCGATTCTATATGATCAAATTAACTAAATATAATAACTACCCTATTTAATGTATAGGCCTATCCCCACAGAGGCTCAAGTTAGTGAGAACGGGCTTAGCAATCCCAAGGGAACCTAGTCGTCAGTTAGATCCCTTTCTTATCAGGCCTCTCTTGATCGATTCTTGTTCTTTTCCAATCCTGACACTATTGGAATTTTCGAGGGCTACTAGTCTTTATTTCAATTGTTTTTCTTCCTTTTTTCGTATGGAAAAATAATAATCCTTATTTGCTTCTATACAACAAGGAATGCAGTGCATACAGCATAATAGTAGGCCTAATATAATTTGTAAAAAGTGTTGAAAAACAAAGTGTAATTTTTGGTAGATTACTGACTGTGGGGTAATTAAAAACTAGACTTAATATAGGCCCATTACATGTTATTTTGAGAATTTTATAGTCATATCTGTGTTAATTTGTTGTTGTTTTATTTCTTTTCTTTGTAATAACAATGTTAGCACATAACTGTGAGATATAAGTTACGTAAAACTAGACTTTTTAATAATTTAGTTAGTATTGCTGTCATTATGTATAATTATTGTATATGTCTTTCATTCTCTACCAAATATAACTTAGGTATGTGTTGATTGTTGTTCAATTAAAAACGTTGTATTATTACTAAAGTGTTTTCCTTCTTTTGTTTATAGGCCTAACATTAAAAAAAAAACAAAAAAAAACGATATTTTATTTCATTTCGATACGTGCTTTGGGCAGGAGATTTATTAATTTTCAGAAAATTAATATAGGCTAAACACTGTCAAACGTAAATTAATAAACATTTGAACTTAAATTAAAGATTAATAATTGTTTCCTGACATTTTCCGTTATGGGTGTTGTAGAACAACAGGTTTCAGCTACTTTATAGAATTAATAAACTGTAAAGAATATTGCACAAATTTTCTCACACACTCATTCACAATCGAAATACTAACCAAACAAAACTACTTCGCCACAATGTTAGATCAATACTTAAAAGTTGAAATCAACCATGGACGGCGCTTAAATAATATAGCCTAAGATTAATCTTGCTTTGTTGTTATAAGTAAGGTTATAAACTGTTCTTAAGAATAAATATTAAAAGATGAAATTAAGTTTAAATGACAACGATCAACATTCGATTTCTTTTTGTTAACATTTTTTTTTCTACTTTTTTTGGTCATTAATCTTCATATTTCACTAACATTTAAACTAAATTGGTACATCCAATTTTGAGAAATTACGTTTTTATACGCTCCAGGACTGATTTTTTTTTCCAAATTGTGAACCTACATTTTTGGAGAGATGGTGACGAATACGTTTTGTATTTAGGTGCTATAGGTTTGGAAAATTGTATCAAAATCGTTGGACCCGATTTTGAGAATATCGAACTTTTTGTGTTCTTTTCATATGGAAATTATCGTATATTGAGTTACCGACAAAATTGTAAAAAGAGTCCCTTGGATTGGCTAAAATTTAGCCGCATACCAAATTTGATTAAAATCGGTGCACTCGTTGGATTTTAGATTACTGTATAAGGTGATTATCCTGTATTTCTAAAGTGTTTCTACAATTATTGTGTTGCTCTTGATTAATAATTTTCTGGAATCTCCTTTATATTTTAATAGTGTTTCTACGATTATGTTGATTTTATTAATAGATTTACTGGAATACCTGTATATTTAAACAGTGTTACTATTTATTTTCTTTTTTCTGAATAATAGGCTTTCTGGAATACTGTATATTGCAATACTGTTCCTAAAATTGCTTCTTTTCTGATTGCGATTTACATTTTGTTCCAGCTATGTTAGTTTACCTAACCTTCCTTAAGTTGAAATATTTATGATCGTACACCACGTTAAATAAAGCCCCCCCCCACCCGATACTAAACAGTTCTCCAAATAAAAGATAGATATAGATCGGGGGTCTTGCCTTCTTGTGAATTAATTCACCTCTCGCCTCTCATTCTCTCTCTCACAAAGCATCGAAACAGCTGCTCAAGACTATGCGACGGATTGGGCAATTCTTTAACCCTCTATTCATTTCTTCCATATATCCCCCCCCCTTTTTTCTTCTGTACTATTGAAATGTTGTTTAGGCTATAAGAGTGCCAGATGTTTCGGCGATAGTCCATGTGGTCGTGTTTGAGACGGGATTCGTGAATTTACGATTTCAGTATATAATAATAGAGGTAATGTGCATGACGTCTTTCATGGAAAATAACAATAGTTTCGTTATGTGAGGCAATGGGTTTGTTTTTATCAGTGAGTTTAAGTGTATATTATTCTAAATTTTAGTTTCTTTAATTTTTTATATTTTTTGATTTAATTCAACTTTCAATGCTTTGTCGCTTAATTTACATTTCCTTATACGAGTAATGTGGTTGTACTTGTATAATCTTTCTTACAAATAATTTTTAGATTGAACTCTTTTCGATTTTAATATGGAATCTATATTTAGAGAAATCTCATCTGCAACTTAAAACAGTGCATAAAAAACAAATAAATGATTCCACACATATATACAGTGATTCAAAATTGCATAGCAATATTTCGGCTTTACGCTATCGACGCGATTTCGGCACAAACGAAGCTTACTTAGATCGTATTTAAATATACATTATAAGCATTTTTTCATTAAAGAGGTTAATGGTTAATTTTATCTCTTTTACTGACAACTAACGAACTGCTACTTTAGGTTACGAAAAGTTGTGGTTGGGTTTTGTTTATTTTGGGGATGGGTGAGTGAAAAAGTTCATGCAATGTTTTTGTACCGTTCCTTTCCCTTTTGTACTTCATTTGACTGTTGATAAATTTAGTAAATATATTAGTTTATGAGATAAATTTATAACTGTGGCTAACAGATGTTTAGTTTCTTTTACTAGTATGTTTGAGCTAATTTTATAACTTACAATAATATTTGAACTTTTTACTTTTTTTTTTGTTCTTATGTTTAGTTTATGTGTGTGCTCACACAACTATCATCTCGCATTCAATTGAACGCAGATATTTAAATTTTGGTGTAGTATTTCTATATGTAAAATAGTAAATTTTAGTTAGAAAACGCTTAAGTTCAATCCACTGGGAAGACGAAATTTTTCCAAAGCGATTTAATATCACAGAGTCCAATGTTTTTCACTCAATCTGTAGTCAATATTAATATTGTATTTTGTTTGTATTAGTTGAGAGAATCTTTGAATAAACATATAATATACTAAATACTTCAATTCCTACAGCTCATTTAACTTTTCTGCACACAATGTACAGCAGTCAAGAGTTCTACTAAATAATTTTTAATATAGGCTATACCATCTTATTATTTTAACGCATACCGTATTTAAAATTTGTAATATGTTTAAAAAACGTTTTAAAAAGTATTAGTTTAGAAACTGTAAAACGAGCATGAAAAAAATGGAGGAAGGATGGATACTATGACTGAAATTTAAAATTTATTGAGAACTTTAGAGCAAAAAACTCGTATTTGCAATTAATTACTTTGGAATTTTAAATTACTGAAATTATTTTTTTAAATATGAAAGGCGTACTTGAACCACGTGAACCTTTTTTATTATACCTCCTTACTTTAAAATAGTTGTAAACTTTTTATAAAGAGTTAGTACATTTGTCCTAAAGTGCTTAGTTTCCGTCCGTCTGTTTGTGTTTTGATAAAAAAATATATATAATCATTGAAAAGGATAAGATATTTAGTACACATTTGTATACAAAGTTTTCAATACAACTTTATATTCTAAACCGAGACTTTATCTTGCACTTTTTCAAAATAGCAATTATTTAAAATTTGTAATATACAACATCTAGAAAACTTTGACGAACAAACACAGCAGAATTGTTGGTCAAAGGAAAACAGAATTACCCATAATATATATATAGATAGATAATAATATAATTTCTTGGCAAACGATTACAACACTCGGAAATGTGTGATACCAGTAATTCCGTATTATTATTGGTTGTATTACATGTTACACCTTATGTTCCTGCTTATTTTACTTCAATACACTACCTAAACACTCATGATTTTGTATAATAAAGATTTTATTTTTATTGTTTTGTTAAAATTACAAGAAAATACTTGTGTCGAACAATGAAATTTATATAGAATTGGAAACCAGGGATGACTTAAGAATGCAAGTGATGTTATAAAATGAAAATAAAACAATGTAATAACAGCTAATACCAAAGGAGGAGCATAAACATAATAAAAACGTATCTGGGACAGAGAACAAAACATCTTAACATAAATATGTTAGTAATAAAATAATAATAAAAACAAATTATGTTCAAATCTTTAAAATGCTCTATAATAATAAATAATAACTGATATCATACTGTATACTTGTGATTATTATAGCTACACCAAGAAATTTATTTTTTATTTTTAGATAGATATTTCTTGACTTGCATAAAAAATAAAAACATCATTCTATTTCAAAGACCAATATATTTTGATTCTTATAAATTTCTCGTAAAATGTACGTTTTTTCAGATATTGTACATTACAAATTTAAAATTGCCGCCATTTTGAAAAGGTACAAAATAAAGTTGTCTAGTATGATGGTAAAAGGTAATATAAAAAATGCATATACCAAATCTCAACTCATTATCTCATTTATTTCCAATTATATATTTTTTAATATAAAACTGAAACAAAGAAACTGATGGAAAACTAAGTGATTTTAGACTTATGTTTATTGAATTTTTTAATATTTATTTTAACGTGAGAAATCTGCTCTCAATGTTTTTCTGTGCTTTTCAAATACACCCTGCATTTTAAATAATAGAATATTCACACATAAAATACTTTATAATGTAAAGGAATCATTATGTTGTTTATAGATACGTACAAAATTCTTTTCTATGAACAAATACGAGGTATATTTTTAGTAAGGTCTGGTTTGAAATCAAAACGAAACTGTAAAATATAAAAAACTTCATTATTATGAATAAAAACTAAATTTATATACCTATTTTTCTACTACAGTGACAAAATTTTTATAGCATTTCACTAGCTTCTTCGTTCCTTCTTTGCAAAATTCTGCAGCCAGCTACTTAAACCAGTCATTTAACACTATTTTTCTATTCGTCATCATCAAACCCCCGCGATGGCAACCAGAGTTTAAGGTGAATAAAAGAGAAAATAATTGCTAGGAGCTAGATCAGGGCTATTATGGTGGATGATTAAAAATTACTCAACGAAATCATTTCAAATCATACACTGTGCGATTTGCCGTGTGTGGCAGGGCATCAACATGTATTTGAAAAATTATACCGGACAGCAGACCAAGTCGTTGGTTTTGTATAGCTCTTGTAAGATTTTTTAACGTTTCGCAATACGAATCGTCTGTCATAGTAGTTCCACGATCACGAAATTCGATAAACAAGACAACTCCTTTTGCCCCCCCCCCTCACAGGATCCATGAGCTTATTTACCGAACGTTTTGCTCAAACTTCTTCAGCCTGGAGAATGACGAATGCCGCCATTCCATAGACGTCCTAACATGCAATCCAGGTTTCATATTCCATAACAATTCAACACCTTTATTTTGGTAACGCACTCCAACAAGACTTTGCTGCTTGTGTGTATCAGGGTTAACGTCTTCGCCACCCATCTTACACACAATTTTCCAGTCTAAACTTCATAAATCACAGATCGTGAATCAATAGAAAACATCAAAGATAATTGTAACACGACGAAGCTGTATTTGCAAATTTAATATTGGTGATATCAGAATAATTTAATTTGAATTAAATAGTTATTTAATTAATGAAATTTGGATATATAAGGACAATACTTTTCTTATTATCCAGGGCACAACTCTAGTGTATAACGCGTTAGGAGCTGAAACAATAAAGGAAATCTTTTCGTTAGATCTCAGTTTGGCCTCCGTTATTTCATTTGATTATATTTTAAATATAGAAGACCGTTTCTTTGGTCTGAACAGTAAACACGTTGGAAGTCGATGTCATTTAAATGATAAACATATTTGCAATAGCCTATATGTGGTGAATTACCCAAACTTGAGATAAAATATATTTAATGATATTTAAATACTAAATACGTATTATTCTCACTAAATATATATTTCTGGGAAAAAAATCAAAATGAAAACGTAATAATTTTATTTCATTTTAATTTAGATAATTTTCATTTTTGTATACCTTAGAGGACCTACTGATATTAATCACAAACAAACAGCCTACTAATAAATCCGACGCAGAAATACCCATTTTAGAACATTCGATATAGAATACGTTTCACAGAGAGCACACCATCGATCTAAACTTAATCTACCCATTAATACCCAACAATAGAACCACAGATACCTACAGTATTTACAAATTATCACGCTACGATTGTAACAAGGAATATATTGGCTAAACGGTCAAAATTTTTAAAACCAGTTTAAAAAAAATAGTTATTACACAGAAATCTTAAAAACGCCACATGCATCTATGCAGAACATGATATCTCAACCACACTTGTAATAACATTGATAAGAATATTAAAATGCCCCATGAAAGAGGGAAAAGCTGAAATTTATATGTCGAGAAATATTAAATATATATTTATATTTTAAAAGTAAACCCTGACAATTTACTAAATAACAAACTAAACCCCATCTCTAATTCTATCTGTTATACAAAATTTACATTATTAAAAAGCCAATCAGCAATAAATGAACTTTGAGTCTCTGACAAAGTAAACATTAAGTCGTCAACTATCCTGCAAACAGACACAGTAAAGACGGGATCCATCTTTTTAATCATTTACGTGTACAGAGTACTAAACGACAATAATATCTGTGTTAAGTGTTATTTCTTTAAACAAATTCAATGTATATCTGTAATATAATTCAAATAATGTGATGTGTGTTGGTCTGAAAATGTCACCATTAAGTGGTGAAACAACTGTCGCCAATAAAAATCAAACACCTGTTTCGACTGAAGGCATTTATTGATACATTTAGATAAATATATACCGGTACTTTTTATTTTAAAATATTTTAAACTTACTTAATACCTTCCTTAATTTACTTACTTGCCTTGTTTAAGTCCTAAGCTTAGTGCAGTTAATTTGTAGTGAACGTTGAGTTGTAGACTAATTGTTTTTACTTTGAGTGTTTATTACTTTTTATTAGTTGATAAACAAGAAAAATGTCTAATAACGATTACTTGAGAACTAGTGTAGTAGCCAGGGCGTTAGATTCTTAAACTTGATAATGAAGATAGTTTAGACAATTCTTGGGATTCTTTTGGTGACATTTCTAATGCAGAATTTAATTTTGAATTTGATGGTCCTGCAGTAATAGACGACCCTGATATTCCGAATTGAGGTGATGGGTTTCACAGAATCTATACCAACTTATATTATGTAATATTAAACTAATGAACATTTCATTTGCATACGTACATACATGCATAGGCTATACATTTACTAGATTAAACCCCCCCCCCCCCTGAAAAACAGATCTTGACTTACTAACACAAAAATAATAAATAAATTTAAAAAATCAATACACTAATAATAAATAGTTGTACAACTAGTTAAAATCGAAACATTTTAATTTTTTTAAATAATAATGGTTAAAAAAAATTTCAATGTGAATTATTATATAAAGATATGATTATTTTTGTAAAATTCTCGAAAACAGTGAAATAGCTTATATAGCGGTTATATCTGTTTTGAGATCTTCTGAGTTCAAAAAACTGATTTATGGATTGATGTCTATCTGTCGTTTATGCATTGTTCTATAGTACAAACGCGAGGACCGATTTTGATCAAATTCGGTGTGTTAGCGATCTTTCTACTTTAGCCATATTTCGGGATGATTTTTTAGTTTTTTCAATAAATGTGAAGTAGAAAATAACATATAACACTTTACATAAAAAACACAAAATTACTATTTTCTCAAAGTCAGCTTTTAATCAAATTTTACTGAAGTGAATTTAACTCTAAGAATCCAAACAAAACGTTTGCCATCCATCTCTCAAACAATGCTGGTTTCTGAGTTATCGGCAAAAAACCAAAAACTGGGCCTTGGAGCAGTTACAAAAATGTAATTTTTAACACACACTTGACATCTTTACACAGAATACCTTATCTTTCTCCGGCCTCCAAAATTACACCTCTCCAGTCATCTCTCCTCGCCTCCTGTCATCTCCAGAAGTCTCCCCTTGTCTCCAGTTGTCTCTTGTCTTCTCCAATAGTCTCTCCTCGCTGACAGCTATCAACTACAATGCCCCTTTCTTATCAACTTAGTGTAATAATTTGAAATTATATACAATTGTAAAACTCAACCAGACATTATTTGATGGGCATTTACAATTGCAAGGGTCAATTTTACTCTAACTGATATAATTAGTATAATATACCAAATGATTATGAACATGTCTAGAATATTTGTTAACTATTTGAGGCACAACGATACGAATTTATAGTCGTTGAGCTGATATTTTGTAGAAACAAATTCTATGATATTATATAATAAACTTTTTAAAGTTTTATTAAATCATAAAATAGTAAAAAATATATATTCCAAGCTTTGATTCAAATAAAAGGGAATTAACTTTTTTTATTTATTTTTCATTTATATTATAAAAACATTATCTACAATATTAAATAAACTCTATTTTCATTATATTTTTCATTTGGAATGTATATGTTATTTTATAAATTAGTTTTGTTTATTTCTGTTTTATGAAGGAAGTAAACGTTATGATTTTTTTTCTTTATACAATGCCTAATACATTTCATTACACAACCTTTTTACTCTCACTCACACTTTAACTGAAAACAACAAATAATCTGTATCTAAAACATTAAAAATATGTTTCTTTTAATCGTTAAAACTATTGATCAACCTTCATTTTCATGTTTTTTAAATAATTTAACAAAAGTTTGTTCCTCCGATAAAACAGTTAGATAACAACCCTTTTTGTTTGTTTCCAGTATAATATGATCTCTGTTCACCATATGTTGGTGTATAGTTCATTTATGAAATTACTCCAAGATAGTCGCAGGATTGTAAACTATGTTGAACTTTTTCACCTTTGTCATTCGTAGGTTTGTCCATTTGATAACGTCAATAAACCTATAATCTCGAGACGTCATGTACAAGTTTTTATGCACAAATGTTGGTAAATGTCTGAATAAACTATACTAATAATATGCATAATTAAAGATTCGATGATTTGGATCATTAATGTTTATCAATTTATTGTTATAAAAATAGCGCCTATAATGAAGTTATATAAGACTCTTTTCATCCATCTACTGTTCATGCATTAGAGATAAACTGAGGGATAGGAATAGTTTAGTTTCATAGTTTTGTTGGATCTTTAAAAAAAATCTAAATTCCTTAAAACAAATACCCTTGACAAACAATGTAACTTCGACTGTTTTTCCTTGTGTGTGTGCGCGTATATTATTTATACAAAAAATATCGCTTTCAGGCAGTGTTTGGCATTTTGTAACCATATTTTATAAATTCGCCATAAAATGAAAACTACGATGTGCTATATATAGGTTTACTCATCATAATCTAATTAAAGTGTTTTATAAAAAAAAGAAAACAATTTCTTTTCATATAAAAAATTACTTACTTCAATACAGCTTCCACAGATTCAAGTCAATTCGATTTATTACATACAAAACTATAATATTGATAACGTATTTCATTACAGCATCGTCAGATGATTTAAAATGGACGAATTTTAAACATATTTAAAAAATGTAATATTTACAATGAATTAAAAAATAACCTAGATACTTTACTCAATGACTAATTATTAAACTTTCCATCCGGTGACCTGTATGATACGATTAGAACACAAAAAAGTGTGTTACTGAACACTAAAAAGATAAAATAGTAAATATTAGTCTAAATACAAATAGAACAAAGTCTAAAAAAGATTAGATAACTCATCTTCAGTCATTAGCCTGATTTCAAAAGTGTAACGACTAGCCACAAAAGATAGAAGTAGTGTTGTGTGTATAATGCGTTTGTATTTATGTATTAATCATCTAACGAGGCTGTTTGTGACGGTGAAACAGCTGCAAAGAAATACATTTCAACAAGAATAACATAGACAGTAAACAGGACTAGGTGAATTAATGTAAGCAATTCAGAAAAGGCACACAACCACTCGTACTATACAAAATATTGACAACTTTATAGTAATTAATAAAATCATTTGTTTTGAGAACTTATAAAATTACACAAACGTAGTACAACACTCGTAAGAAATAAAACGACTAATAGAAAAATAGATACAAAAAAACAATGACTGTTCCTTTATAGGTCTACAGATCCGCAGAACTAAATTTCTGACATGTTGTTATTGTTGGCATTTTTTTAAAATATGAAAGCTCGATCATTTTACATAACTAATAGCTGAATTAGATAAAAGTTTAAGGAATATTACATACAAAGGCTTACTTGACCGTCTAAAAATCCTCGTAAATAGATAGAAATTTTTAAAAGATCCAAGCCCCTCATGAAAAACCATGAAATTCTTTTGATCGTATCAACATGAAGAATTTTCTTGAGCGGAAAAATGTCATTACACTGCGCAAAATATAATAAATCAGAAAAAAATAATAAGTGATCGAATTTCATAATTATTTTTAAAATACGAAATTATAACGGTAGAAGCCGAAATATACAAAAAGACAGTTTATTTATATTTAATTTATTATTTGTTACTTATTTATATGTTTATCGTTTGGTGAAACCATAGATATGATTTTATAATTGGATATATTTAGTATGTAATTGTTGTGCTTTTTATTGTAGAATCACAAAGTTCTATTGTGTACACAGAGTATTTGTGAATTTCTCTATGATCTGTTACGTTACAGTCATATACTCTACTTGTCTATACTATCAGTTTGGGAAAATTCGAAATGCATTTAATAAAAGTTTACTAGAGTCTGGAGAAAACTTACAGACTTAATGTACTTCAAATAGAAGGAATTCTACTTTCAAAGATCTATGCTGCTTGGATCCAGAGATATGCTTTAGGGATAAAAAAACACCCTTGGAGTGAACATTTTCAAAACTCTTTCTTAGTACGCGTCTACAGACCTACCCCAAACCATGTTTAAAAAAAAAATCTAAGCTCTAGTCTTCTTGGATCCAGAGATTTCGTGATCAGTCAGTGGGTTTTGACTTTTATATAGATAACAATTTGTTTAAAATTTTTTCAAGATATACAAAAGTTTTGTAATGTAGTTATGAACAAAAGTTGATAAAAAAAATAATAAACTTATAAAATTTACACGTTGAAAAATCAAATTTTATGATTGAAAAAAACTTTCAAACTAGTTAGGATAATTTTGAAAAATTCACCAAAAATAATAATATTCCAAACACAACTTGTTATATACCATTGTTTAGAGAAATGTACGTAAAATTGAACTGTGAATTTATAATTTTTTTACAATTTAGTAAAATCGAGTAAAGTAATCAAGAATGAGATAAATTATCTTCACGCCCAAAAATGTTAACAAAAATATCACCAACTAGCTTGCATAAAAATTGGTTTTGAATATTCAAACACTTACAATAGTTGTAGAATATAGTTGTGAAGATAAATCCGTATCAACACATAGCAACAAAATATTACAAATAATTCACAATAAACTATAATCCAATAAAACTAAAAAACAACGATTTATTGCGCACTTAGACACCTAGACACCGCTTGGGGTCAGATTGCTTTAACTGTACCAACATGGTCACTAGACAAGTTTTTTGACGACTTTCATTGTGTTAGTCAAGTCCTCAATATTAGTTGGACAAGGAAATAGAATAAAACAATCAACATAACTTATCTGAAATTCTACATTTTAATACTATAAAGATCGTCAAAAAATCGAAATATTACTAAACGACATTTGACATTCCGTAAACGCATCTAAAAAAAAACTGGAGTACTGTAGTTACAATTTGTAGAATGTATATATCTCGAAAACGATGACAGTTACAATAATTTGGAATTTGTAGTTCGAAAGTGGAATAAAAGTACTATAAAATATTTCAAATTGTGGTATTTGAACAAGAATTACCATTTACAAAAATTATATGATTAATGTAATCATAATTTACTACACAGCGAAGAACCGTGAAATGTTCTTCCCTAACGGTAAAAAATCCAACTGCATCAAATTAATTAATTTTTGCCTTTTGCTGTATAGATTTTGGTTACATGATTATGAAAGGTTGAAATTTTAGCTTTACAATGATATATAACACATTACAATATAATAATATTTACTAGGCTCAAAGTTTAATTGAAAACAAATGAGATTTTTAGGGTGTAAAAACGTGTTAAAACTCTTGATTTTGTTTAATTTTTATAGATTAAGCTCTAACAGTTAGAAATATTTGGAAAGAACAGATCGAAAGATGAAGAATCATTTTATATAGAACAGTGTCATTATAGATTTGTTAAACAGAAATATGGACTTGTGAAAATAAGACAAAGAATGACGTAAATTTGTGTTTCATAACTAGCCACTGCACATTTGTGATAACAATAGACACTACACATTGAATTTAACCCAGAAGTTGTAACGACTTTTTATTTCCAAAAAACAAAAATTTGATCATACAAAAATAACAATACCTTAGTTAAAAAAGTTCCCGTTAATGAAATTAAACAAAATTCCTTATGAAGTTAACAGAATTAGATTAAGCTGAAATCTTTCTTTGCTTTCAAAAAATGAAAATTTGTCATACATAAATATCAGCTCGTCATTAAAAAAAAAAAAAAAAACTCCGCCAATGAACATTAAAAAAAATTACGAAATCTCAAACAATGAGTTCCTCAGATTTTTGTAACTACCTGCTTACTTTTTCTTGCTTGTTAATGGCATATGTGGTGTTTTCCGTAGGAAAATGCAAGGCACCAAGCAATAAGAGAAATGAAGAAGCTGACGAATCTCTTTTAGTAAAGTATTTAAAATTTCGTATTTGTTTTAATTAATACATTTTGTTTACTAAGTATTTAGTTCCATCAAGTCGATTATCTTGATTTGCATTTGTTGCGTACACGTCTTGTTCATGGTAATGAAATGTCTGCATACCTTTAGAACTCAGGCTGTTTATTAATATAATGGATACATGTATTTCATGTGTAGGTGAAAGAAGGGATTACCTTACAAATACCTAGTTAGTTAGTTATTTTAATATGTGATTGCCCTGCATGCATCATCTTCTTCTACTGCCTTCTTCAAAAGCGACATGCTGCATGCAACCGTGTGCTGAGAGCTGCGCCTGCAACAAGAAGTTGCAAGCAATATCTTCTCCTGGAAGGTCTTGTCTCATGCATCTACATTGCCCTACCACTTCTGAAACAGATCTGATAGGCATAATAATTAGGAAAAGGTCACGCTAATATGCACGTGATGGGCATTACAGGGCCAGCAGGTGGTCTGTCACGGGTTAGGAACAGCGGTCGTCTGTGTTTATCAGATGTTGTTTTGTATCTGACAAGCGAGGAAATTTTTGGAGTGTGAGTGAGCTCCCTTGCAAAGGTTTACTGCTAAATGTGTGATGTGTTGTTTTATAAAAGGCACATTCAAGTCTTTGTGTATTATTTTTTGTTTGGTGTATATTGGGTGCTTTAGTCACTATTCTCAAAACATTGTTTTGGAATAGTTGTAGTCTTCGGATGTGGATGTCCCCAGCGTGTCGAGAGCTGCATATGTAAGTATACTCAAGAGCTGTGAATTACATTTTATTTCCTCTTGGCGCTTACTTTCTTAAAATAGCGCTGTAATTTCTAACAGTACAGTTGTCGAGACGTATGTAAGAAAAACAGATTCTAGATAACAAGAGTGATTCACAAACTGTTAATTCATATAATTTTATTTTAAAATATATAAATTTTAGGTTTTTAAAAAATACTGGAAAAAAAATTTTTTACGATTTATTTTATGAAAACCACTTAATAAAAATGTTTAGTAGATTCCCCAAAAGCTTTAATTTCTTAGTAAATAAGGGGGAATCAATGAGCTTCTATGTAATTAGTTCTATCACTCTTCGCGGTTAAAGCCAAAAAGTTTTTGTCCACGTCCTCAGTCCGCGGTGTAAACTCAGAGTTTCCTCTAATAAAACTCCTGGTTGTGCCTACTAGTCCAATCCCAAACGCCAATGAATATTATTAAGTAAAAATTTACCAAATTCAAACACGGAATTCAGAATTTAGACATATTATATTTTATTTCATCAATATCAGTGAATGTTTCATGTGACAGCAATAAAATTATCTGAATAACGATAATGAAATAATCAAATACAGATGTAGAGCTGAATCAAATTGTCATTTAATGCAATTTAACAACACTGTAACCCTCTCAGCGCTCACTTTAGTTCTCAATAGCGCTTAAGTTCTTGGCAATTCCGAAGTAACCAACCTGAGTCTACACCTTTTTTCATATAATCTTTTCTATCAGGTCTCTCGTGATCAACTCTTGTTCTTTTCGTCCCTGACACTATTAGAGTTCTCGTGGGGAGAGTGGTCTTTATTTTATGTTCTTTCCTTCATTTTTTTAAGTCTGATGATCGAAAAGTTTTTCGGCTTTATACGAGATTAAAAATAGGAACAAAAATAAAACAAATGCTACTAACTCTAAAGGGCTGAATTTAGAATGTACGGGTATGGAAATCCCGTACTGGCTGGATCTACACCTCTTTTCATGCAGTCTTGGGTTAAATCCCCCCATTTCATCTTTCCTATCAGGTTTCTCTTGACCAACTCTGTTTCTCTTCCGATTGTGAAGATATTCGAGGGCTAGGGAGGGTTTTTCACCTTTAAACAAAAATAAAAATCAATAAAAGCTACTAGCTAGTCTAATTTTAAAGTTTTTTGGATTAACTAATCATAATACATAAATTCTAATAATAAATAAAGTTAAAATGTATCGCCAAAGTCTGCTGTAGTCATAACTCTGGAAGGAAGAAAATAATTTATATCCACTCGGAGGAAGAAGAAATAATTTACTACCTCCACGGAGACGAGGCTCTTGCCTTCTTATACCTAACACATAAAAAAAACATAAACCTGTACAATTTATAAATGTGTATCCCAATAGTTTTATGTACGAAATAAAAAACATATATGGCTTGAGACTTCGTGACCATTTTTATGGTGAACATATATTTAAAGACTCGAAACAAAAAAAACTTTGACAAGTATAACGGCTTCATCTACTAATAGCTGTAGTAAATGAAATAAAAAACAATAAATATTTTGTTTGTTCAATACTGCGTTTCAATAATTATATCATCATCTTTAATTAATTGTTTACACATACACAGACCTTCCTGTCATTACCGTCTTGAACTAATTGTGCCGTGTTTGTTGTGGAAAATTGTGTTTCTTTTATTTCTTGATAGAAGCGTTGCTCATTTCATTTTGTAGTTGCAACTTTATAACGATATTTTTTATAATGTTTCTTTATTCTATAGAGAGATTTCTCCTACTTAGTCAAAACTAAATGTAATTTTATAACATCATTGAATATGCGAGTTTTAATTTATTTTTTGCTAGTTTTTTACTGAGTATAAAGAAAGTGACGCCATTTTAAATCAGTAAGTTAAAATCAATCGCCCATGATTAATGGTTCGTGGCTTTAGTAGGTCCTCAAATTTATTTTAGGGTATCAAATTGCTTAAGGTCAGCTAATCAAATTTTTAATTATGCTGTGAACGGAAAACCCACGTACAAGCGTGGAATCATAGCAAGATTTCCATTCCCAATATGAACTTATTAAAAACTGTTCATTTCCATGCATCAGCCACAATATGTAATATAGGCATGAAAATTAAATAATTACTACTTCTTTCAAAAAGTAATCACGCGCACAAATATTCATTCATGGAAAGACATTTTCTCTTTTTATATCGGTTGCGAACGAATTTAAAACAATTCGTTCACTGCCATGTGGTAGTCAACATATAAACAAAGGCATATAAATTAAATAATTACTACTTTAAGCAAAACTTAACAACGTGCACAAGTATTCATTCGTCGGAAGATAATTTTTTTTTTATTTTGTATTTTGTTTTTTCGGTCGCGAGCGAAATATAAACTGAGCCAGCCAAAACATATACCGTACAAATTAAATAATTAGACCCCTACTACTTTCCAGCAAATGACTACGTACGTAAATATTCATTCCTCGGAAGAAATTTTCTTTTGTTTTTGGTAGGAAAGTGTTCTTTTGTCTTTATTTATTAATTTTTTTATTATTTTTTTTAAGAGTGGCTTTTTAATTTTTTAAAATTTATTTTTATATTTTTCATGTTTTAGATTATTCACTTGATAAAGAGAGTTGATTTATACTCTCAAAACGTCGTGTATTTATTATTTGCACATTGATGGGAAATGTCCGAATAAAATTCGACCAACATATAATATAAGCATATAAATTCAATTCAAATTACTGCTTCTAGCAAAAATATCTACGTTCAACTTCTAATCACTGTGATGTAATTTTTTATTGAATTTTTTTCTTTTATTCGAAACGTGTAGAAAAACTAACCTCTACATGAACAAAATTATAGATTAAATTTTAACTATTATTTCAGTTTTACTTTCTTACAATAAAAAAAAAAATTCTCCGTTTGAAGTATTCAAAATAGATGTTTAAAAAAGTATACTTGTATCTTTGTTCGAACGCTTTTCTCAAAAATTGCCGGTTCAGTATCTCTAACTCGGTGTCTAGGAATTTTATTTATAAATAAATCCGTGAATATATGTTTATTTTAAACTTAAAATCTGATAAATAGTCCTGGAGTAAAATTTGAGATCATAGACTCTAAATTTTGTATAGGAAACATTGGTTTTGTTACATTTTCAAATTTAAATTGTTTAGTGTTTTTAGATTTTATTAAAACTCTACCACGTGCGTGAAATTCTCTCGTTACAACGATCTCAATGTGGACGTGACACTGATATCACAGATATTTTAAGACATAACTTGTCAGGAAGCATAAACAACACGCTTGTTGTACCATAGAACATTATAGTGTCATAGCACTGATAAGGCGAGCTGATAACCTTCCACAGTGCCGTTGACCTCAAACCAGCAATTTATAAATTCCATAGACTACAAATATTATTTATAATATGTACTACCTATCTCATATGTTAAAAAGACAATGTAGGTCGTACAACAATAGAAAACAAATCTTGTGAAGCTCTAGAGGATTTTTGGAGTTCGAGTATTCTTATAAAAACTAAATATACCAACATTTTTTAAATTTCTATTTAAAACCAATTTCATTACCCATAACAATAGTTAGAGCAAAAATAGAGAAAATGAGAAGGCATAATAGAAAATTTTCTTTATCTGAAAACATCTTCGTAAACAATATGTTTAGTTTTATCTGTAAGCGCCAGCAAGTAGTTGAAGATTGCTGCTAGATCGCACGCTACCATACCACGTGCATCCACTCCGCGGATCACACCAGATACTTTGAGGATTTTTTGTTTTGTTTTAAGGGGGAAACCGGAAAACAATTTCATTCATTATCGTCACTGAGTATTGAATTCAACACTCAGTGATTATCCCCTACTAGCTTGAGGATTCGACTACACTCGCGTCCCTCAAACTAAAATCTAGCTTCTTTCAAAACTAAACCCACTCATAACGTTGACACCTGTGAACTGATTTTAATCATTCTTTTAATTCTATCGTTTTAATGTTTGTTAAAACTTTTTATTTTATGTTGTCATACATATACAGAATAATATTAATTTCCTCTTAATCACCAACAAAATATTGTTAATTGGGAACTAATGCATCATTTTTTTAAAGTTTTTAATTCCTCTTAGAGTTTAAATTATATACCAACTTTGCCACTGAAAAAATATATGTTGTAACTGACAATTTTACAAATATACGTAAAGTACCCTATGTCCAACATTTTCTTTTCGTATTATCTGTGCAGACAAATATTGTTATACCTTCGGAACTACTTAAAGAATTCGAATCAAACAAAAAATATAACGACCAGATATTGAACATTGGAAAAAAATCGGATTAGTGGTTCTTAAACTTACAGACAGACAGAGAGATGTTGCATGTTACATAAATAGAGATAGAATATACACAAACCATAACAAAACGTATAAATTTTAATTTTTTTAACTCTTATTTTTTTAATGTTTGTTCACCTGTACTTTTGGTTGGCTATCGAACTTTACCGAGGTCCTTGTTTTAAAATTATTGTATAAGTAATAGATTGTACATATTATTAATATAGGTTATTCCAGACATTTTCCACCTGCCTCATTTTCTTAAAATATTGATAAGCCTCTTTTAAAAGTTAACGGACAATCTTGTTAGCCAAACCAATAATATGACATTATGACTACAATGGCTTTTGTTAGTAATTCCATTATGACGTCCATTATTAAAAACTTTAAATAAATCTCATTTTACTTACGGCTTAAATTTTTCCACTTAATTTATCGTAAATCCTGACTACAATGTCATGCCCCTAAACTCCTTTGAAAGTGTCACTACTTTCTTGACGTCAGCAAGTGTTTCCACTCGCTACGGTCATGCCGGTGACCAGGTCCTCCCGGATTACGTAACTATACGAATATCAATTTTTCTTGGTGGTCAAGATTCGAAAATACATTCTTACGATCACTTCACTAATTATTATCGTATAAATGTGGGGTTGGTATTGAAATCTGCATTAAAAAAATAATAAAAAATCTAATTGATTATGTTATGAATTGTATAACACATGAGATATTAACAAAAAGTGCCTAAAATGTCTGCCATTTTTACATTTTTAATTACATTTTCGAAATTTCAATAGGGATATAATGAGAACAATATAATCCCCTAAACCAAATTTGTTCCTATCTTAAATTTTGACATCAACAACGACGACGACGGTGGGACGACATTTCGAAAATCATTTTTTCGGTTTCCTGAAGCTGCAACTTGAAGATCAGTCTAAAAAACGGAGGTCGAAATATTTTTACGATTACTATATTTATACTCACAATTTATACACTATTGAGGTATACACACAATGTATTTGAGGTCTTGGTGTACAGATAAAATATTCAGAAAAATGTGGCAAATAGGGTTGTTGCTGCATAAATTATAACATTAAGTTCCCCCAACCATTTTCCTATTTGTATGTCTGCCTCACCTACAGCTGTGTGAGTATATATTTTTCAAAATCATTTACATTCGTTTTTTGACAAAAAATTAGTCCATAGTAAATATCAGAACTTCTAAGATTTTTGAAAGCCAATGATGACCTACAAGTTTAGATAAGAGAACGGGTGAAAAGCGTCGAAGTGTTTGAGTACTGAAGAGGAATTTAGTTTTTTTTTTATTTAGTGAAAGATATTAACAAGTATATTTTAAATATATTTTTATTATTTTTTAAACACGTTTTAGTAAGTAGTTTCTTGAAACACTATGTGGTGAACACCTGCACAATAATCTAACCTATAAATAAACATTAATAATTCCTCTTTACATTTTGAGAATACAATAGCGTTCACTCGGATATTTAACCAGTTGAAGGTTAACAGGAAACGCAGGGTCAATCTCATGTCTATGCATGTTAGCCTAATAATATATACAGCTTAGTGTCCTTGATAGTGGTGACTCTTATAACCCAGAGGTTAGACTTTACCACAGAAAACAGGTCTATAAAATCATAGAACTACTTGGAAAGCTAATGTGAAAACACTTAGAAATAAAAAAAAAGAAAAGATATATATAATTTTGTTTAAAAACTAAATTTAAGTTAGGAATAAAAAAAAGCCATCGTAAAATCCATGGAATATATCAAAAATAAAATAAAATAATCCACTGTTTCAGTCCGTCGACAGAAATTTATGTTATTTTTTTGTGAATTCTTCCTAAAACACTATCTACATATTATTTATCTGCTTAGATTCCCAAAATACACATAATAACTATAAAGTTAAAAAAAAAAAAAAAAAAGAAGAAGAAGAAGAAATTATTTCAACGTTTCCCCCAAGAAAATGCACGGAAATTTATCAAAAATCCATGGAATTCGGAATCTATCTAAAATTTACGATCACCTGTTTGGATTCCCAAAATACACAGAATATGTATATAAGTAAAAAATAAAATCAATTATTTCAGCAACCGTCCCCAGAAAATATATGAAAATTATTCAAAAGTTTCAGTATTCGGAATCCATCTAAAATTTACGATCAACAAAAAGATTTACTTGGCTTTCGCAATGCTATTCACATATCTATCTTCGTTTTTTGTTACAATAAATTATTTAGCAATAAATAATTGCCTAGTACAAGGTAAGGGAACAGCTGTGTATACATTAAGCTGTTCTCGTCATAAACGTAATATTTATGTTAAATAAATTAAAATACAAGAAGTAAATATTATCTACAACATGTATGAGTATTTTTTTTTAATGGCCGTTTTTTCTGTTTCCTTACCTTGTAGACATTCAATTTCTATGTTTTCCAGCTCCATTTAGATGCTATGGAATATTGTTAGAAGCATAATAGTAATTCTCAAAATTATAATTTTGTCTTATCTATTAAAGCAACACTTAATCAAAACTAACAAAGTATTAGATAATTATTATATGTATAGTAATACAAAACACATTATATATATATATATGCTGGAAGGGGTTTTACACTCCTGGCATTTCAGCCTAAAAGACTTTTTGTGTACTTCTTCAGTCCTAGTCGATACACTTCAGTTCTATGTCATTCATAAGTCTTAGAACCTTTTGTGCGAAGTTACCTACCTTCTTCTATTGAAACTCGAGACGGAAATACTCCTCTCTCATGTACTTCACACTTCAAAAGTATGTGTTCTGCTGTTTCTGTGTGTTGACCACACAATCTGCATTTCAAGCTACCTTGGGTTAAACCCAGGATATTAATTTTTTTCTTAAATGATCCATACCTAGTTTCAAAGCGTTTGTTTGGTTGCACCTACTCAATGAGGTTACATACCTGGAATGTATAATAAGCCATAGAGTTTTCCCCTTTAGATATCTCTCCAACAGTTTCTTTAAGTTCCAAGGTCTCCAAATTTAACTCACCTTTTCAAAACAGTTTTTACGACTATTTTCGTTATTCCGAAGGCAGGATCTGGGCCAATGTTTTTAGTCAATACAAAAAAGTTTTAGTTTTTCGGCTTCTCGTTCCCCTCGAATCCTCTATGACCTGCACAAAACACAACTCTACCTATTTGAAGGTTTTGGGCTAAACCAAGGTCTGGTGACATTCCCACACTGACAAATAATTGTATTCATGTGAACTTATAACGTTTATCTCTGCCTGGTTGTCTGACCTAAGAATTATATACCCTTTTCTTGGCAGGCACAGTTGTACATTATATTCCAGTATAGCTTAGTTTTGCCTTGAAATACTGTTGCATAGTTTTCGAATGTTAAGGTAATCTCCACCTTAAAGTCACGCGGCAACGTTTTGAGCAGTAAGTTAAACACTATCCAGTTGTTTATAGTTTTATTTATCTCTATCATGTCTTATCATATCCTTTTCTTTTAAGGGTATCGATTATAAAAAGTTTTACCCTATAATCACTATACAGCCCTCTAGTGTAGTTTGAGGCCCTCTTCCACTATACAGCTCATGGTCAGAATATGCTCATATGATATTTGCTGGCAGATTGTACCACGTCTCTTGATCCAATGAATCTCTCCATGTTTCTGAATATTTTAATTTCTAAGCTTACAAATCGCTTCTTTTTTTTAGTTATTCAAGACTGAATTTTTTTTTTTTTTTTAATTTTTCGAAAATATGTGAAAGTTACTAAGAGATTTATCCTTTGTCCTTACTTCCTTTTCTCTCTTTGAGTGAAGAAAGGAGAAGTTTTTCTAACAGCTTCTTCTTATCTCGGTGTGGCGATAAGAAGTCGTCCAACCACGGGCTCCTTGAACAGTTTTGATGTCACTACATTCTCACAACACCATAGCTAGCTAGTGATTTTGTCCTCCTCTTCAAATATCGACTTTTAGTACCGTCGACCAAAACCTGTTTTTCTTTAACATTATTGAGCTTGTGAAGTCCCTATTCATGGTTTGTGGCTTCTTTCTTCGCTTCTTTTATTAGGGACGATGAAGCATAGTTTTCATTATGGGTCAGGAATTACTTATTATTTTATTTAGTATTCTTTATTTTATAAATTTTTTTAAAGGGGATAAAAAATTATAAAAAGAGCACAAAATAAAGACCCTTGAGTAGATTTTCACCAATCTAATTGTCATACATAAAATCCAGAAACTTAAAATAGGCGTAAAATATGCCAATAATATTATTGTTTTATGATTTAGTTTATTTATTATATTTGTATAATTTTACAAAATTAGTATTAACTAAATGTATATGTTTTTAAATACCTTTAAATGTTGATTTCTAAAAAAGAAAGAAAGATATATCTTTAGTAAGTTCTCTTTGTAGAATAACCATCCCTTTCAGCTTTCTAACACTTCATAAAGGTGAAGGAACAATGATTTTGGTTTTTGTAGTTAAACAAAATATTCGGTTCTAGAATAAATTGGAAAAAAAACATATTGACCGCTATTTGATTTTAACGTGTTTTTGGTTCAAGTGACACTAGTTTAAGCCCTCATTTAATTATATTAATATATTTTTAACTCTCTTACAAGTGGATATTTTCAATAATCTTTCTTAGTGAGCATTTAGAAGTAAGCTACACGTCAAATTTAAACCACCTATGTCACGTTGTTTCGATATACAGTGGTGAATGGTGTTTAGTATATAATATTATACATGTACAAAGACGTCAGAATAGAAATGTTTATATGGATATAGTTTTAAACATCAGCCTAGAAGTCAACACCAATTTACTTTGGATCCTTAATTTCTTGTTCAAATTTTAGGGGGTTATTTAACACCCCCCCCCCTTGTTCTGCCACTCTGTCAACTATATTTTGAAATTTTCTAATTACAGTTTTTAAATATTTTATTTCTGTGTAAAATGCCACAATTGCATTCGGTATGGGGTTTACGCACTTGCTTATATAGACTATTAACAGTTTATTGTGTATCATGTAGTTTTGGGTTAGATCCCTATCTTTCATCGTTCCTATCTGGTCTCTTTTCATCAACTCTTGTTCTTTTCCGACCCTAATATTATTAGATATTCAAGGGCTAGGGGTCATCAAGTTACGTTTTTTTATTTCACTTTTTATATATTCGATGATGACAGGGAGGTTTTTTTGCCACTAAACAACAACAAGAAGAGGAAAGAGTTTACTCAGATGTACTACCTAAAATCCAAAAGATTTTTTTGTACTTAATATTCATTTCTTCCGATGTTTTTTTCAGTCACATGTTCTTTACACTTCAGATTAGTATCAACGCCATTCCCAAATACTTCGCTCTGTTAATATACGATATTATATTTTAATTTATTATTAATGGTTTAGGTTTAACATTTTTATTGGTAAAGTTGATAGCGGTAGATTTGTTCTAATTTTATTTAATTCTATATTTCGTTGTTCATTATATTGCTTTACCAACAACAATCTGCAATTTTTCTGTTGCACCCTCAATGCTTTTATCCAAAGTCAAAATGGCTGTGTTCACTGACAAATGTAGCTGTAACTCCAAATAATGAATAACCCTTTAGTTATATTTTTTGTAATACGTCCATAACTGTTTTACAAATTCTTTTATTTTCTATGACTATCTAATTTTAGCTTGAATAAGTTGTTTCCTTATTCTCTTTGTTTATATTTTCCTCTAAATACTAGTCATACAAAATAGACAACTTATTACGACAATAATCTCTTTGAAAAAGAAATAGAAATTCGAAAGTCTCCGTCAGTTTTTATTACAATTTAATAAATAAACTACACCTCGAAACTGAATTCGGATCTTGAGTTATTAGCAAAAGTTCTATTTCGTCTTTAAAAACAATGTTTTTGTATTATTGTCATGATTTTTTATAAGTATTGTTATATTATATCTAATATTTACGCATGCATTATTTTATTCGCTTTCAGCATTGTATCCAATAACATTTTATGTTTTGTGCATACATTTTATACTAATCGTACATTCTAAGCGTAAGACTACTAATGTGTACAATCGTACATTATATTACTAAACACACTAATTATTACGTCTGCACTTTAAGTACCTACAGTATACAATAGAAACGAGTAACACTAACTCATCTTTCCAACGCGTCATGTCGACTTTTCATAAGAATTCATGTCATAACCTCACTAAAATCTAACCTTCTCAAAGAGTCAATTCAACTTCACATAAAAAGTCATATTACACCCTCACTAAAATCTGACCTTCCAAATTCGTCAAGTCGACTTCCGATAGTATTTATGTCACAACTTCACTAAAACCTAACCTTCGTAAAAAGTAAATTAAATTTCACATGAAAATACATATATAACAACCTCACGGAAACCTGGCCTAACCTAACCTTCCCAACTTGTCAAGTCGACTTCACATAAGAAGACATATTACAAATCTCGAAATTATTAACTTGTTACAAAAAATTGAAATGAGTCTTTTCAA
Source organism: Aphrophora alni (assembly GCA_963513935.1). Taxonomy (NCBI): domain Eukaryota; kingdom Metazoa; phylum Arthropoda; class Insecta; order Hemiptera; family Aphrophoridae; genus Aphrophora; species Aphrophora alni. The sequence goes on from OY740765.1 coordinate 85,261,803, forward strand.
TACATAACTATTGCCAGTGACAAGTTTGTTTATTGTTTTGGATCCTCCTAGGCCCAAAAGCATATTTCACTCAAATTCGTATGTGATATATCTCTGTATGTATTTATAAAATATTCTCTGGACGGCACATTTTGTGTTCAATTTCCATCCAATTTGTTGTCACAAATATACTTCTTAATAATTGCTTAAACAGGTTCGATGGCACGTACTCGATTGCTAAATTTTTAAATTGCAACCATTTCACTAGTTTTTTTTTTTTTTTTTCAGGAATAACTTCTTAGGTATGTCTTGCACATTGCACAAGTTTCGGTAGCTCATTATATGCTGTTTTAAAATTTCCTTCCAATGATACTCTTATTTGTTATCTTTGAGAGAAAACCAAAACAACTTAATATTTAAACTAGTGATTTCCAAACTAGTTTTCAGTTCACGACGTCCTTAGTGAAACCGGAATTTTCCACGGTCCTAAGTGATGACTATACAATTATTTAACGGTTGCAATACTCAGTTGGTAGTAATAGGTGGTTAAGTTAAACAAATTAATGATATCGTATTTTAAATTCAGAAACAACGTATTTTAAAAGTACATATTTTGAACAATCATTGAATAAGTAATTGATAATTAGTGATATAGACATTATAGACTACCTTGTTGTAAACTCTACATCTTAAATTGTATAATGAAACTGGACAACTGCCGCATTCATTTCCTATCCCTCGTTGATTCTCGTACGTACATGGTTAATTATTTCAGCTACAGGTGACAACTTGCTTGGCACAAATATGAGACGCAAATGGAATTAAGATTTGGTGTGCTTCCAACGTAGCAGCTGATATTAATTTTTCACTGATATCCAAACGTCAGTTACAAACGTCAGTTACAAACGTCAGTTACAAACGTCAGTTACAAACGTCGCAAAACAACTCAATTAGATTTACTTCTTCCACAGGTGGAATTTTGACCCTGATTGGATCTTGAATTCATGGAAACTTGTCGATATTATCTTCTCGAAAGTAATTTTGAAAGCAGTTGATTTCATACGCGAGAGAAATCAAGTTCATAGGAGATCACAAACTGCTGCAACAAGGGAAAACCATATTTCCCATTGTCTTTAACCATTTATCTCCTCAGTAGGTGTAGTTTTTGTTTCTGAAATTTAAATATTTTGAACCGATTTCAATATTAGCTCTCTGCTAGGAGATATTCAACGCATTTCACTTTTTCCTTTGTTGTTTAAAGGGGAAAATCCTTTTGGTCATGATCGCCTTATAAAAAAAGGGAAAAAAGATTATAAAATAAAAACCCTTATGGGCCATGTCAGTAACGTGTCAGTGCAGTGACAGTTTAGTACCAATGCTATTCGCGTACCTTCAGTGGTGCCAATTATCACACCTTAGTGCTGTATCAGTATTCCTTACGTGTTAAGAGCGACATCAGGTAATGTTCTCTTTAATAAATACCACGAAAAATGGCAATATGTTCAGAAACTGATTTATGGATGATTGCTCTTGTTTTGGATGAAAAGGAAGAGCAACAAGTGAGAAAACTGAAGTGGGTTCATCAGGCCAGGAAAAAGAGAACAACTCAAGGGGAATTCTCCACTCTTTATAAGGACGATGGAGCAAAGTTTCACGAATACTTTAGAATACCAGGAAATGAATATAACGTTCTGACGAGCAAATTAGAAGTTGACCTAAAAACAGGTCACAAAATGGAGAAAAGCCATTTCTCTGAAGGAATGGCTAGCAGTTTGCTTGAAGTATGTAACACTAAAACTAACTAACTTGAAGTATGAAAAAAACACTAACCTAAACTAAGTTTACGAATATTTTCAAATTTGTCTATTAAATAATTTGTTTTAAACTTAAACTAAAGTCTTAATTTACTAATACCGGGTAACATAAATTAGTATTTTAATAAAAGTTTACAAAAAGTTTTCATAATTGAAAAAACTCATCTGTAAAAAGGTATTTTGGTTCACTTTCGATATGTATTTATTCCTGTACGTAATTCTCTATATAATGTTGTACTAAAATTGCCGGTTCTCTTTGACCAGTAGCGAAATCTTGATTTTCATTCACTATAGCACATTGATTGTAGCTTCCCGCAGGAGAAGGCTGTCCAGAGTATGTTGGGGGTAGAGTAATGAGAAACTGCGAATGATCGTGCATTTGGCTTTTCTTCCATGACTCGTATTTTTTCACAGCGGCAAATACATCTGCTTTAACGTAATGTCAATAACGTGAGGGCAGATTTTTCAATGCTGAAGCTATTCCTGATAAAAATGAGTCAACAAGATCTGGGGATTGGGTAGAAGGAGAGCCCATATTTCCCTTTTCTTTTATAAAATACTCCATAACAGTAGCAGTGGCACTTTTAGGAGGATACATTTTTTGCAATGGCAGTTTTAGTTTTTTAGATTGTATGGTGTAAAGTATTGTAAGGAGCCTGTTTGTGTTGGGGTAGACAACGTGTGACATTGCGACTCCTCACCTACTAGACTGTCAACTTGTGTAGCAAGTTCTTATGTCTCATTGTTTTCTGTATTGTCATTTTCTTCATCATCTCCTGGTTTCTTAACTCGTCACCAATATTGCTCCCGGTTTCTCTCTCATAGAAGATTTTTTTTTTTTTTTTTTTTTTCAAAAACTTAGCTGCTCTGAATATTTGTCGTGGTTTCTAGATTTCGCCTATTAACCATTCACAGTAGTATTTTCCTTTAGAGACTTCCTTAAATTGTCCCCTATGTTGCCCTTGTGGTTTTACAAGACTGCCCTGAAAATAAAACCACTGGCTATATTGATTTACTATCTATTAAATCGAAAACGAATCTATAGGTTCTGTTGTAGGAAAACTACATCGAGCTGTAGAAATATATGAATTAGAGAATAGCAACACATATAGAAATTTTAATTCAACTGATAAATATGTTTACTGCTATTGTTTTTTTCTTTCGGGGATTTGGCCACTGGGGATGAGCTAAACACGATTTCCTTTACTTATCGCATGGGTCACAGTACAGTTTACAAGATCGTGCGAGAAATCTGTAAGATTATTACTGAAAATCTGATGGAAGGATTGTTGCCTACTCCAACAGCAGAAATGTGGAAGAACATAGCTAGTGATTTTTATAATATAATGGAACTTTCCTAATTGTATTGGTACTTTGGATGGTAAACACGTTGCTATTACTCCAATATAGCCATAGCGTCAGGTTCGGAATAAAACCAAAGTTCATCAAGAGAGACCCGAAGGAAAGACTAAAGAGAGACATCTAACCAAGACTATATGTAAAAATATGTATAGCCAACTGGATTCCTCGGACTTGAATTTTTGAAGATATCACACAAGTATGCTAGTTTTTAAAAAATCTGTTTCCACGAAGTGTTTACCACACTCGTGTTTTTCCTTTTCAACGAAAGTATACATTTTCTGCCGTCATTTAAACGAAAGGTATGTTCAGCATCACCAGAGTCAGGGAGCATAGCAAATACGCATAGATCTTCTTTCTATAAACATTGATGATCCGAATCAAAAAATGATGTGACATAAACATAATTTCAGTGAAAATATTATAATTTTTTCCAGCGCCTCTGTAAGCTCCGAGCACATTTTGAGAATCTCAGATTTAAATACTCCCAATAATATCCGATTCCTGGTTATGATGGCTGCCATAAACTAACAATAAACACCGACTTCAAATTTCAGCATTAATGATACACAAATTAATATTTTTTCAACACAGTAAACAATAACCAAATTGAATTACAGAAACCATCCAGGAGACGGCTTCCATAGAGTGGATCAGTTATTTTTTCAATATCCAATATCGTGTATTTCTGATCATTCCAACATCTCATTCCTATATTAATCAACAAAGTGATGATTGAATTTCTTTTTCTTATAACGTGTTTCTATTTTTACAGATGAATTTCAACTGTGGAAACTGCTGGATAGACTCTTACGTTCCCTTATCATTCTTGGGTCCAGTGTTTTTATTACTGGACGGAGAACTGATAAGGGCTTGTGAGAGGACTGTAGCTTCTGAGATGTCTAGTGCCTATTCATAGAATGAAACACTGCCTATGACCATGATCACCATGTAGTATAAGAGTATTAACGTAAAATTAGATTGTATTAGCTATAGTTATTTTAACCCTAAAACATTTGAACTGGCTGCTTAGTTTTGGCTTGGTTGCAGGTTTGTTTTAAAACATTCATAAACCCTACAAAGGTTAGGCAAAACTTATGTTATAGCACATGGTAATCTTTATATTTTTCAGGAAACTATGTAGAATGTGTATATACTATGAAACATTGTTTTAATTTTAATTCAAATCTCAAAATTTGCTCAACAAAAGCATGCCATGGTTACGGGTGAAAAGTTTTATTACACAATAACAAATATAATATTATCAAAATATTCAGTATTTAGTGAAGAAGAAGAAAATATTTAGTTTGAAGTTATTTTTAGAACATTTCTATAGAAATGGCTGAAATCAAGAATGATGTCGATTAAATTTAAATTTGGGTATTTGTGACATTTTAGTATATATACTTATGAATGTATAGTCAAGTCTCACATAAACCCACGATATAGTATATTATTTTAATATTACTCTCATAATGTTACACAAATAGCAATACAAATATAATTATAAATATTATGAAACAAAATCAAACACTCTATTTTTCTAGGCCATAGTCAACATATGATTAAATTCAGAAACAGAATAATTGTTAAACTATAGCTTAATTAATAAGCATATAAATCTTACACCAAATAAAATATATCCTTCATTCTAGCACGTAGATATAATATGCGTACCTTTCTCTATTGATCGTAGCGGAATTTATCCAAAATAACTGTTCTGTAAACTGCATAACAGAAATAACCGATCGTTCAGACAACTTTTATGTCGGACGACATATCATTTTCGAATAGTTCACAAAAACTAACTAATCAAGCCTATTTTACTCATTATTTAATTAATACACCATCAGATAAAATAATTGCTTTAATAAATTACACTTTGATTTGAGTAAATTGAATCAAATAAATAAACATGTATTATCAATGAGTATTTGTAATTTGTGTTTTGTCTTGTACGAATACATGTAAGCTTTGTCACAATTTATTTATAATAACAACCTCATTATAACTCCGATAAGGTAGCCTATAAGTTATAAAAATGAATAGCATTCTTATTTTTAGTTAAATTCGTGAATAGACTTTAATGACTGTGTTTTACGTGAAACCTTATCGTACTTTTTATGAAAGGCTTATCGGAATGATAACATTCAATTTGAATTGTTGTAACTATGTTGGTGCTCAAAAGATTATATTAAGGTGGAGTAATGATTACATAAAAAAAACAGTCATTTAGAAATTAACGTTGCTTAAACATGCATTATTTAACACTATGATTTTTGTTCTTGAATATTTGTGCTTATATTTTCAACGAATTTGTAACGATAATAGGGGTCATCTAAAAATCTGTCCCTGATTTCTAGGTAAAACAATTAAGCACATGGTTTAGGTAAATTATTTATTTATATATAAAACGATACAGAATATAATCAAGTTTTTCATTATTTAGTGAGTTTCAATATGAGCACCCCCCCCCCGTTGCTCTTCGAACATTTAGGGGATACCGTCAGTGCGAGCGTATGCTTGATCATACCAGGAATAACAATCGCTATGGTGAGGGTGATTTTCTCACTTAAATAGGGCAGATCCTTGATTTTCTCAGAGAAGACAATGTTCTTAACATAACCCAAGAAGAAAAAGTTCGTGGAAATCAGATCAAGGCTTTTTGGGTGGTCAGAATACAGGAACATTCCTTCCATCCAACAGTCAGGAAACTTGACATTGAGATTGGCGCTTCATCTTGGTCAAGAAACATGAACCACGCATTCAATTCGATCACGCATTATTACACACCACGCGTTTATCTTAGTAGAATCGCGAAGATACTGAAAATTTAAAGTGTTGATAAAGTATTATTGATACTCTACAGTGAGTAGAGAATTAATACAGTTGTGAAAAATTTCAGCCATCCTCAACTTACAAGTCTTTCGGAGTAACTCTAATGAATATATTCTAAAAGAATTAGTTGTGAAATTTGGGGAAAAAATATTATATTGTTTATTCACAGGTATATAATTTGATAAAAAGGGAAATTTTAAAATTGTTACAATATACTTGCCTACACTGTATTTATTTTATTTTACTTTACTACATATTTATATTTGGTGAAATAATCCTTATTTTATTTCAAAAGTTTGTAACTGTAAACATATTTTGCTCTCATAACGTTTCTGTTGAATTCAATTATTTATTTTCTAACAGTTTAGATTATTGTATCCTGTTTAACATTTGACATTTTGAAAGAAATTGCATTTTTCATTCAAAAGTTGACACAAAATTGACGTTTTTTGGTTTTATCCTGAAGTGTATTTCCCAAAACATTTAAGTCTTTTCCAGTTTGTAATACTTTATTTTACTTTTTCTTGTTCTCTTTGTTGAATCCAATTTCTTATAGGAAATATATCAAAATATATGCATATACAAATATCAGAGTGTTTTATATTCAAAGTAGTTGTCTTTAAGCAGTCAACTGAAATGGCTTTTGTATATGTAAATGTTGTAAATATTAATATGAACTTTAACAAAAAACTAATTTTACATCAATCCCTACCCTTAACAAAAAATGTTAGTCACATCTACATGACATTAATAAATCTGTCAAAGTAACTATAGCTGTGAAATCTACTTTACATTTAGGGTATTTAGATATAAGATAATTTTGTTCAGTTATTTCAAAAAAGTTTAAACTAGTAATGTACTATTTTTTTAAATTAATTTACGTTTTGTCTTAAAATGTAGCATTTTTTAGTGATTGGTTTTTCATTTCTTATTTATATATTTATTTTATGATAAGAAACAGTATTTTAATATATGTGTATTTAGAAAGTCTGTTTGCAAGAAATTACATCCCCCCCCCCCAAATTTGGCACAAAACGTTTTTAGTGAAGTACATTTCAAAGTGTATTTATTCATATTCAGCCTCGGATTTGTAATTTGTCTTTAATATTTGCTTAAATTGATAAACATATTTAAAACTTGAACAAATCTGTTAAAACATTTCTTCTTGCTTAAGTCGTATAAAATGCTAATCTGGATACTTTGATATGAAACACTTTTTTGTAATGTTTTATCCCTTTACACTACTTCAAAGCAGTTGATATTACAATGTAGTAAACAATTATTTACCTTCACAATAAAATGTAAATCACTTTTGTACATTTTTTTGTTTTCCCAAATTTGATGTTCGAATATATATTGTAACGAAATAGAGGGCTCCCAAAAGGTCATAAATTGTGAAGAGTTGAAACGGTTGACAGCTAGAAAAACGATTCTAACGTCAGTCACGGACCCCAAAGAGTCAAATACAGCATTCAAAAGTTCAATGCCTTCAACCGAAATTATTTGAAAAGACCAATGAAAGGAATTGCATCATTTCTGAAGTAACGTAAAAGATTTAAAATAAGCCAATGAAGGCAGAGGATCAGAATAAAGCAGTTTGAAAATAAAAATTATAAATAAGGGTAGAAGAGACGCGCAAGGGGTCTTTTTGGTTGTTGAGTTAGTGAAGAAGGTTGTTCCGGAGAAAGTGTTTCTCTTAGTAGCAAAAAGAAAAAAATGTTGTGAAAGATTTAGCTGAAATCAACCGTCGAAATTAAATAGTAACTGCGTCGTTTTGTACAAGTGTTTAATAATAATCTTCGAAATATAATTAAAAGATAACCGTCGTTTATAAGTTAAAAAGAGTCGTCGTCATAAAAGTGTGTGAGTAATAGCGTCTTTCTACAAGTATTTGAACAGGAATAATCATCGAATAAATTAAAAAGTAATCGTCGTCACAAAAGTGTGTGAAAATAAAAGTGTATGAAGAAAAGAAGATTTGTCGAAAAGATTAAGGCAAATCAATCCATCTACTGGCAGTCTACACGGGAAACACGTTCAAGGAACCAGGAACATTGGAGCTGTAATAGAACTTCAGGGTCGATAAGTACAAATTAATGGACAATTTCAATTAAACAAACTACCACCAAATTCTATTTTATATTAAGTAAATTATAGTCACCAAAGAACCTAACGAACCCGTAAAGAGAAAGTAAATTAAATAAATAAATTCAGTTAGCCGGAGCATTTTATCAAATTAATTAAAAGTAAAAAATTCTGTTGCACTCTTATTTCTTTATTTTAGATTAAGACATTGTAGAATAAGTAACTTGTATTTAACTATGTACTTAGAATAAGTAGTAGATTAAGATGTTAATTGTATAATTACTTGTATTTAAGTTAAACAAAAATTCTGTTTAAAAGCTTGTGTTCTGAAGCTTTCGTATAATTATTAAGTGCATCAAATTTGAACGATAATTGTTTTTTTACTGTAAATGATTTTTAAACTTTAATTTTACAATTAAAGAAAGAGTTAAAACCTACATGTTTCAAAGTTATTTATTTTGTTAACATTGGCATGAATAACGTGCGTAAAATTAAAGTAAGATTTGTTATATAAATATATAATATTTTACACGTTTTTTTCCGTTTTTCATGTTTTGTACAACAAATGTTTTGTACCTATAACATTTCATATACTTATACAAATTCAAACACAAATGACATGGATTAAAATGTATAAACATATTTTCTACACATTTTTCTTAAAGTGAAATGCAAATTTGGATAAAATTGATATCTAGTAAAATTTGTAACAATATATAGATAAACATAATTTTCACATATTTTAGATTCGCCTTTGTTGATATACGTTTTTTAATTTGTGTATTTCATGTACTTATATAAATACCACTACAATTATTTTGTATTTAAAAATTTACAATAATATATACATAACCATATTTTTACTTTCTTCCATCATTCTTTGTTGATACCAACTATTTAACAAATAAATTTTACTAAGTGCACATACATATTTTCAATGAATGCTATGATAAAAACATGAAGTCACTGATATATTTGAATTCAAATATCTAAGAGATGAGCATACCAAATCTATAGTCTCTATCTTAAATATTTTTTAAGTAAAATCACGCTTTTCTCTTCCTTAATGTAAGTAGTTTTAAAACTTTAAACTCGTCTATGAAAGAGTTATAACTTAGGGTATTGTTCCATCACTCCACTGTAAACCCATGGTGATTTCTTGTTTAACATATTTATTCTATCTTTTCCTACATTTAGATAATTCAGTAAATTCAAAAGGTGGTCCAACAATCCAGTGATGTTGAAATTTATATTTTATGATATGTAATGTGTGTATTTTATGGTAAGAAACTACATTTAAAAAAAAATTATTATATATCTAAATAAGAAAGTCTGAAGGAGATTACATTTTCCCCCCAAAACTGAACACAAAACTTTTTGTGAAGAGTCTTTCAAAGTGAACTTATTCATACCACGCCGTGGATTTTTAATTGTCTTTAATTTTTTTTTAAATTGACCCAACATATTTAAAACTTAAACAGATCTGTCAAAAATATTAATTTTTATTCCACTTTGTAATATGTTTGATTTTTACTTGTGTCTATTGTGTACTGTATATTTTATGGTAAGAAACTACATTTTTTTTAATGTTAACGTTCCTGTTGACCCCAATTATTATATTTTTTAACAGTTTTTAATATGGAGTAATTGGTATCAGTTTTAAAATTTGACATATTTAAAGAAATCACATTTTTCTCCCAAAAGTTGACACAAAATTGACGTTTTTGGTTTTTCCCTCAAATGTATGTATTATTATTTTTTTCAATGTTTAATATTTTATCTATTGTTTATTTGTTCTCTCTGTTAATCCAATTTCTTATTGGATATAAATCAGAATATATTTGTAAAATAAAACCTCTAGGTCCTGCATTTATTGCCGCAAATTGAGGGATCCCTCTTGAGTCCATATTTAATAATGTACATGTTTATAAAATTTCACGGTGTTTTATATTCAAACAAACATATTATACAATTTTATTTGTTTTTATTTTACTAAATATATACATTATGAACATAGATAATTTGTTTATATGGGCATTGTGTTAGGTTGTTGATTTTTTTTTCCCTTTCATTCTCTTTTTTGTTGAAACCTATTAATTAACAATTCTACGTTACTTAGTGAACATACAAATTGAATTTGAATATTATGATGAAAACAGTAATTGACTGATATTTTTGAGTTCAAATACCTAAGTGGAGGGCAATCTAAGTTTTCCAAATCTCTAACCTCTATTTTAAATATTTTTTTAATAAATTTACACTTTTCTCATCCTTTTATGTAAATAGTTTTTACTTGCACTTATAACTTTAAAATCTTCATTAAATGAATTATAACTTATTGTTCCAACACTTCACTGTAGCCCATGGTGATTTTGTGTCGACCATTTATTATCTCTTTTCTTACATTCTGTAAGTTCAAAAGATGATTTTACAATCCAGTGTTGTTGAAATTTATTAACAGTGGATATCACAGCTAATTCTTTTATTATATATTCATTAGAGTTACTCCAAAAGGCTTGTAAGTTGATGATGGTTACAATTACCGTGTTTTTTAAAGTTACTTTGTATCGACTATTCTATATCTTAAAGAAGTTTTAAAAAGCTACAAATAAACTAATTCAAGTATGTACGATCTATTTGGTTATTTCTATAAAACCTAAAACAATTTTTTTTAATGCGTTTGGAATATGTTATAAATATTTTTACTCAAAATTAAGGATAGTTATTTCATTTTTATAAGAAGCATCTTTTCCTAAAATTTAGTTAAACTCCTTCAATAAAAATATAGCTAATTGTTTAAAATAGCCATGTGTAACTCACTGAATAGACCAATTTACTTACAACTCATTTCATTTTCGTTGTAACAAATTTTTTTTGTAGAAACAAATTAGGGTATTTTTAAAAAATTTAAAAGGAACAATTTGGTACTTAAATTGTTAATACCAAATGCCACTCACCTCCAAATAGGGACAAATGTTTTGTATAACTTTAAAATGTCTCTAAGAACCGGTCTAAACAGCAATAAAATTACCCCCCCCCCACGAAAATAATTATATATCTTATTTTACTGGACCAAATAAAATTATTTTCTAATTATTTGGATTAATTTTATTAATTATTTAGATTATTCTCTATTGCTATAGAATAATCCAAAGACATATATTTATAGTTTAAACAATTGAATGGAAATCCGTACAACATATTATAACACTAAATTAATCTCAATAATGTTACATCACGATCAAACACTTTCAAATAAGTTCAAAATCATATGAAAGACGTATGAAAAAAACAAACGTCAACAAAATTTTATTATGCGAACTCCATTAAATGTTTTAAAATATCCATTTCAAGTAGAGAAGTTATTTTGATAAGATATAAACAACTCTTCATATATGTAATGAATAAAATTCTTAACATTCTTTAGGTATTTCTGTTATAATAACCTGTCAGTATTTATTTAAATACTTGAAATAAATAAAACCAAAATTAATTACAGTCAAAGAAAACTAAATGCGTGATATAGTTGAAAATTATTTTTAGATTAATAAATGCCGGACGCAATTTATTTACTAAGAATAAGATAATGTTTTATCTTAGGTGCATATAAGTTAAATTAAGTATGAAACAGAAAGAATTATTCCAAATATAGTTTATTTTATAACCCTGTTACTTGAGTATAGAATACTGGTTCGTAATTCTGTTGATATCAATCAGTATCAACTTATTATACTTGTAGTAAAGAAATGTATTTAAATTCTGGATTATTCTGGCTTATTATAATAAATCTAAGTATAAGTTAGAAGAGTTGCTTACAGCTCTGCAAATAATTCAAATCTGAAATTTTTAAGCAAGTTTTATATAAAAAACAAAGCCATGTACGGCCGGATAAGATATACCAAATCTAGTTTATTTTGAAATGTCAATAGGAAACCGTAAGTTTTCTCAAATTCGTATTCTGAGGGCAATTTTACGCCTGAATACGTCTTAGCCCCTTATAAGGCCCTAGGGCCCCTCTCAAAGCTCTAGGGCTCTTTTTATGTCCCCTAAAATCATAAAAAGGGGCACAAATCTCAATTTAATGACGGCACCATATTCTTATCTTACACATTTTTATTCAGTGAGGAATTTTACTTTTCAGCCCTCTTCGACGACCATTTAGACAGCCCCCGTTAGAGCCATCCTAGTGTCAAAAAGTTTGGAACTGCAGATTTTTTAGTAAAAGATGAAAAAGTTAAGAAATGTAATATTATTTACTCTTGTAATTTTACGCGCAGGATCGAATGGGCTAATTAAAATTTGGGGCTGATGGAACAATATCAGCTAATGAGGGTCCAACTTTGGAATTTTAAATGCAAACCCTAATTTTTCTTTGGAAATTCCTATTCTAGGGGAATACGTAATTTTTGTAGGAATTTTTGTTTTCAAAAATACTTTGTTTCATCGCAAGAGAGCCCAACCTCAATCTTAAATAACCCAAGCAAATATCTGAGCAAGATGACTATCGATGATTCACAAAATGTTGAGGTAGAACTCTTGATTTAGGATTTGATGTGATAGATCCAGTCCCAAGAATAGCAGTCAATCAGTCATTTGGCCCTTTTCACTGCCAACGATGTGTGAAATCGAACACACCCGTAGGCAGCTTTAATCCTAGGGTAGTGAATATGGTGTTTTAAAGTCATAGAGAGGTTGATGATTGGGAAAACGTAGAAAGAAGGGGGGTTTAACGGATATCAAAGGGACGCTGTTTCCCTGACCCGAATTAATGACTCTTTTATATTTGAAGAAAGTTTCCTCTTATTTAAATACTTCTTTAGTGCATCACGATGCCTCAAGTACCAATTGCTCTTCGTAAGAACTGTGATATGGAAGATATGAAAGAAGGCCATCATGACTTGAGCCCTTTCACCAGCGTCAAGGTCATGTGTTTAATACAAGGGGTCTGGGTTGCTTGATTATACTGAGTACTACCCTTGCCTCTCACTTTTCCTCTTACTATAGTAAGTGTTCGAAATGTTTCCGCTGAACTTTTTGACAGTAACCCAAGCGGTCAAAACTCGACAGCGCTTCTAGTTACTTCTCTGTTCATCAATATATCCTAAACGTGTTGTCTAAGATCGGCAAGATTAATTGGCTTGGTAGTGTAAACCTTACTTTTGAGGTAACCGTATTTAAAAAAATCAAGTGGTGTTAGATTTGGTGATCGTGCGGCCAATCAATTGGTCCTCTTGGAAATATTTCGTCAAGTAATGCTATTTTAGCGAAATGCTATTTTACACCATCTTGTTTGTACCCCATGTTATCGAAATCATCGCCAACTATTTCCCGGATTACAGGAATGATTTCTTTTTGAGGCACATTTTAATATTTTTTTCAGCCGTCAAATTTCCTTGAATGAAAAATGATCCAATAATAGCATCATTCACTATTCCAGCCCAAACAATAAGTTTTGTTGGATACTGTGTCCTGTGTTCTCTTAGACAGGACAGATTTTCGTCAGCCCAGTACCTAAAGTTGTGTCTGTTCACTTCACCACTAAGCACAAATGTTGCTTCAACCGAAAAAAACAATTATGTAGAGAAAGTTTGAATTTTCAATAAGTCTCTCCATCATAAGTTCTGAAAACTCCGTTCGACGATCAGGATCATCTTCATTTAATTCCTGTTCAAGATGTATTTTGTAGGGGTGGAAACTAATCTTTTTTAAGTATCTGTGCACAGATTTGTAACTCATATCAAGTTGCTGTCCTGCTCTATGTACGTTACAATGAGGATCCTCTACAGTGTTTCAGCAACTGCCATTTGCATCTCTTCATTAGTAGCTGTACAGTAGCTTCAGTACAGGACGGCCAAAGTTTCTCCGATTCCTAACACCTCCAATTTCTTCAAATTGTCAATTGTCCGGGAAACGGTTAATCTTGAAACACCATTATTCTCGTCGCGGTATTCATTATTTAAAATGTTTCTAACTTCTGTCAATGAACGATGTCGATCACCCCAACCCCGGATCATGAGTAAACATATTCTTTCTTGTCCTGATTGAATAAAATTAATTTAATTGAATTAAATTTAACTTCCTCAAATATTTGCGAGACTTAAACAAGAAGTCCGATTCCGAGTAAATTATTCAAACCTAATGATGATTGAGGTAATTTTAATATTATAAAAAATGAAATTAAATTATAATTATTTCAATAAGTATATTTAAAGAAAGATCAGATTAATTATGGAATTATATAAATCACAATTGTCAGTTCTGAACTCAATATACGCAGCTTGTATTGACAATTTATTAAATTATGTAAACAAACATGTTTCAACCATTTCATAACAAATATTACATAAACACAAAAAGAAGCTTCAATATTTATTTAACAAACAACATCCCGATATTCAGGTAAAACACAAGGTTTTTAATTTAACTGATAAAACTTTGATAATAATCAATTGAAAGTACTACAGAAGGGACTAAAGTACAACATACCTAGATTCAATAAACACTAAATTAGAACGACAGGTTGTTAGGGCTGAAACCGTTATCAAAACTTTATCCACTCCACAAGCACAGAATAAAATAAAAGTTCTTATCAACAATAAACTTATTAACACATTAAAAAGAAATAATAAACACGAAAATTTGAGAACCATTTATTTAAGTGACATAAATAATTTGAAATATATTAAAGAAAAACATAACGCCATGATAACAAAGGACTCTTTTCGAATGTTGGATCAAATTTGAATACAACTTAATTTTACTTTCTGACACAACGAAGGGCCTAAATTGGTCTTAGCTGATATGAAAAATTCCTCACTAAATCAAAATCTTTAAGATGAAAATAAGGTGCCGACATCTAACTCATATTTGTGTTATACAAGCCCCTTTAGATTTTCTAGGGGATCTACAAAGGGCCCTAGGGTTCTGAAGGGGCACATAAGGGGCTAAGATGTATTCGGACGTAAATTTTCCAGCAGAATCCGAATTTTAAAAAAATAGAGTTATGTATTGAAATTTTAAAGTTAGCCTCAAGAACCCCTTTTAAGCCCCTTGGGGCCAACATCTGATATCGCCATTCGATTCCCAGGGAAAAATTATTTGGAAAAGCGTTGTCTCTTTTGTATTTGTTTGTATTTTTGAAAAAAGTCTGGATTCATAACGCATGCTGGTGGCTCGAAATTTTTGACACACCCTGTATATTATGTCGGTTATACACCTCAGCTTAAAAACTTTTTGTAAACTTTTCTTAATCCTAATCGATCCAATACAGTCCTTCGTGAGTCTCAGACCCTGTTTCGCTAGGTTATCTTCATCTATTGGAGCTCCACATGGACTGAAGAGTCTCCTTCTCACAAGTACTCACACTTCAAAAGTATATGTTCTGCTGTTTCTGTGTGTTGCTCACAGTCTACTTTTCAAGCTACTGTAGGTTAAACCTATAGTATTAAATGTTCCTCGCTTCAATTATGTCTAATTGTGAAGACCAAGACCTTGCTTTTGTTGCACCTACTCAATGACGTCACAAACCTAGACATTGTTGATTGAGTTGGTACAAAGATCCAAAGAGCTTCCCCACGAGACCTCTTTTCAACATAATAATAAATTTATTATGGGTCTCTATTTTAATACAAATTCTCAAGACAGTTTTTGCTACAGTTGTGCTTATTCCGTAAGCAGGTGTAGAATTTTTTATTATAATCTAATGATATCCAAGGACACTTACCACCCATTAAACTGTGGTTATTCTATAGATAATGTTTGACTATCGCTTTTTACACCACCCTATTTTTTGACAATACAAACCAAATCACAAGGCAAATCATTTGCAGATTACAAGTCTTACATTGTATTTTTGTATCATTTAAATTTTATATTACTGAAGACATTTATTTTTAAAGTCTACATGTACAGTAACAGTGTTGATTGATAATTCCCCTAACCACAATTACAGAAACAATAACTAGAACACAAATTTTCAATAATTAATTTTATTATTTGGTTTATGGCCTTAATACCCTTATGTAAATTTCGATAACATGGTTATTGTCATTAGAGGGTTCTACTGCTAAACTATAACTAAAATCCGATCTAATGTAGACGGTAGCCCAACCCCCATCCCACTTCACAGATGTATCAGCCTATCTGTTTGAGGCCAGGTTAGGTTTGGGGCATGAGATAGGCGATAACTTTACAAACCAAGTAACAACTTGCTACCTATACCTATTATTTGTTGTTTTAAACTATTTAAAATTTATACTAATACTTGGAAACTCAATTAAAATTACTGTGTTTATTAGTTATTGTTCCTGTTATTTTGTTAAGAAGAATTATCAATTAATATTGTGAATTTCACCACAGTGCTCATTGAACATTGTACCATGTACAAATATATATATATATATATATATATATATATATATATATATATATATATATATTTGGTCTTACTTGTGTGATTTATTATTATTATTATTGCACAGGATATAACGTACAAATTGTATACAAATTTACTACGAGTATTTTGTATTTATAATATTACATATATATCAAATAAATAAAATAGGTATAAAACTACATAGTTGTATAATCAAAATTTTGTTTTATTTAAATAACGTACTTAGTGTTGTTGTATGTACTCCTTAGTGTTAGTATTTGTTTGTAAGCTCTGAAGAAATATATTTGAAAAGTAAAATGTTTATTTTATTGAATTATTTATACTGTTTCTACTCAATTATTAAGTTAGTTTAACTAAGTTAATTAGGTTTGTGTGGGCGTGTGGGTGTGTGCGCATATTTTTCTTATCTGTTATATTGCAATCTCTTCACAATATACAGGGTAATTCAGACCGATACCTCAAATAATGTATTATGGACAAACTTAATAAATTGGAAACTTTTACTTATATTGAATTTAGAGAAACTCTTTGTTTTCAAATGTTCGGTGGCTCAGAATAAATAAATAATATTTATAAAAGTGGAATGTCAATCTACTTCCATATTTCTCTTCTTTGAATGACGAATATGATTGTAACAAACCATTAGGCTATATATATTTTTTAAGAGTTTGATATTTCATAAATATAGATAAGGGAATCAACTTGTTACCAAATAATTATGTATTTTTCTGTGCTAAATATTGGCTAAATGGGAACTTTATAGGAGTAATTGAAGGGGGAAACATTAATATCGTTATTTAAAAAAACGGGAAAAATACATTTAATATTTTTTGAACACCCTGTATATGGAACCTGAGATAACTCAACCTAACCTAACCTTATCTAACCGTAACTTAACTTAGCCTAACTTAACATAACCTAACTTAGCCTAACCTTACAAATTACAATATACTCCTTGATCTACCAATACAATTTAACGATTCCTACAAGGCCCAAGAAACAAATTTTTAGGATGTTGCATTTAGAGAAACTACTTGTATTATATTGTATAATTGTCTGGGTAAGTACCATGATGGCGGTCATCAATTTGTTTTTTCAAGTATTAAGGACGTTTTGGGGGGACATGGTGGCAAAGTTATTTTCGGTTAATTTTAATTTTGAAGATGAGCACGCGAGAAAGATGATGCAAGATTTTTCCACAGTTTATTTAGGTTTATATTTTAAAAAAACTTGCAATTATCTCGTGTCACTTACAAAATACCCCAATTATTCTTTATCTTATCCAGGAAACATAAATTCCACATCCTGTGAATTCCCAATCGGCAAATTTCCTTCAATATTGGCAGCGCGATAAACTCAGCTCCGACGTCATATCCGGTCGATCACCGCAATATCGAATGCAAGTATTTTTGATCGTGTGTATGTCGAATACACCCATCAGGTACAGTCGACTCCAGCTTACAACCAAGTTTAACCTAAAGTTTACAAATAGGCTCCCGCTACATGTGTGTGTAATCATTTATTGTTTTGATTTTATGGTTACAGAAAGATATCTGTGATTTCGCTCAATTATGTAAAATCACTAATTTGGACATTCTGTAAACCCAGTATAAGAAATATAGGGAAAAGATTGGTTATCAATCTTATATATCTAATATATGTCTTTTGACATATTTTATTTTGACTGATTTTTGGCCTTAGAAACTGAAAAAGTTAGAATATTAAGTTTTTTTTAATATTTTGCATTACCTACAAGTTTAGATTTAATATTTAAAGTGATAAAAATTACATACATCTTGTTATTATGTAATAATAGTGCAAAACTTCAAACAAGTATTTTTTGCCATCGCTTCCTAACAAACACGAAGCAGATCTAAGCATTGCTTGGCTATAACAAGGAAATGTTTTATTTGCTTAGTGTTGTAAAACAAGTTTATATGGTAGTTTATTCCAGTTAGTCTCGCGGTATGTTTTAAATAATTTTTGTTCACCTAAATTGCACATGCAGTTCCTAAGTATCGTCCGCATTTATGTTGTAAAGAGTATCTGTCACTGTACATTCAAATGATCAGCTGTGATAGTTTGAGTAGAGGGTGGAAAAATATTTGTACAAAAGTCTCCTAAACAATAAGAACAATAACATTGGCTTACAAAAGCGGATATTATGAAGGGTTTCTGTAGCTTTGAAACGATTCTAACGATAACATAATGAAAAATGTCATATTTATACAAATGGACCATATTTTATTTAACTTTTTTTAGAAAAACGAAACAATTTCCAGTTTGGTAAGTAACAGTTAATATTTCATTCAATATAATCAAATGTAAAACTGTACAACAGAAGTGAAATACATATTTACAGTAAATATTAACATCATAAAAATTAGTTATAGTTCAACATAATCCTAGAATTGTTTTGGTATGAAAAAGGATAATTTGTTATAATATATTTAAAACAATATAACTCACCTGGTTCTGCATGAGTATCCATCACCAAAATTGTTATTTCAGATATCACAACTATCCAACTGAGTTGAGTAAGAAATAGTAACTGACACCAAATCGTTCCTGCTACCTTATATTATCTTAATTTTGATGTGAAGGTCAGGAAGCTACATCTCTTCCCAGGATTATATCCGTTCAACTATGGTTATAAGAAGTATGATCAAATCTAAGCTCGATGTGTTTTTTTCAGTAAATTGACAACTCATTCATAGTAGCTATTTCAGTGAAATACACCTCACTGATAATTCATAAAACAACATTGTTACTGCTAGCATTTTTTACGTGTTGAATGTCTGATAAAATTACCATTCAGGGTTACTTTAAATTTTTAAACCGGAAAACTTTAAGTTAAATAATGAATATAATAAAGGTAAAGAGTTTATTAAATAAATATAATAAACGACATCGCTGCAGCTTATACCACACATAAATGTAAATTTTATAAACAAAACAAGAAAGGTGCTCACATTTAGGCAGAAAACCAAACTATATTTCATCATAAGTTTATTCGAACTTCGAGGACATACCCAATGATTTACTATTACCCTGCATGACCTATGCGCGTAACCTTAATACAGGATGACAAGGACTCCGCACTTTATATTAACTCAATTACCTTTGTATTTCATTTAAATTTCTAGTTTGTACTAACAAACACATTATATATTTTTGCCTACAATTATTAAATTAGTTTTAAATGAAATTAAAGTTTAGACATAAGTCAGTTAGGCGTAGTAGAAAATAGTCTAAATTATTATTGAGTTTAGGTTTTGATCTTGTTTGGTGGTTTTAAAAGTACTACCATAAGAACTCTGATATGTTTAACATCTATACTTTATTATACAATTTTATGTTTGTTAGATTGTGGGAGCTTAGTACAAGTATTTGAAAAAAAAGGTTTGTTCAATATTTTTGACAGTTATACCATTCGATAGGAAATTAAATGGGCTACATTAATTTACTCTTGACGTGTTACATAAAAATTTACTATTTTTTGAGTCATTTTCAAAACTTTAAAATGACCGCCATTTTGAAACGAATTGAATTCTTGGAACAAGTTGATTTTTTTTCTTTCAAACTAGGTCTTTACTCTCATAAGTACCGTGAAAAATTTCAACTCAATCGGTTAAACCGTTCTAAAGATATAAATTAATTAGTAAAAATAAAATGGTAGGTATTTATTTTTGGATATATGTTTATAGGAACGTTTTTCTATATTTTGAACCATATAACCACCCCATAAATTATCTCCGCGCACTACAGAAACACCCTGTATATAATCTAATTTTCATGGTTCTAGGACCCTTTTTTTCCAAGTATGTACAGTTTGTTGATATGTCAATCAGTCAGTCAGTCCGATTTCGTATATACGATTAGAGAGATTATTATTATTGTATACCCTCACACACATTTTATTTTATTTTTTAATTATTATTTTAATTTATTCTTGGAAATAATAGGTAATATTTTAGAATGTGATTTGATTGTACGGAATCTATAATAAATCCTGATACACCTCCCCTGACGCTGCCCCTTTGATACGGAAATAAAGGGCGGAAATTTAATGTTTTTACGACGTCAATTTCTATCTTGTGATATATCATTGGAAAGGTTGGTAAAGGGAAAATAATGACACGGAAAAGATCTCTCATCAACTTCCGTACATAAAGGTAATTACATAACTACTTACAAATTTAAAAAGTAAAGACATACAATCCCTACCTATAAACTACAAACTGCTAGATAATTTTAAACCTCCACCATAAGCAATAAAACAACGTATATGATGTTTTTGCCGTGTAAACTACATATCAAACGTTTCATCGCAAATGTCTTAAAGATAAATAATGCTGCCTAGCAAAAGGTACAAACACTACTATACTAAAAAATAGCTAATGCTCTTGTCTTAGTGATTTCTGGGAAATTAGATTTTAAATGTTTTCTTAAGTTTTTACATTGCCAAACCACTCAAGGTCAACAATTCGAGCACATTAAAAAAAGGTAAAAAAAACACAATTACCCAATTTTAATATATGCACAAGTTTAGCTGTTGTGAGTGTACTGTAGAATTACTAGATTTTATTTTACTATTTCTAATTCACTCGTGTTGTAAGAAGAAAAAAAAAAGAAAAGAAAAAAAGGGAAGAAAAAGAAAAAACATGATGAAATTGGTATTTATACATTTTATTATATTATTTGCATTCAGCTAAATTCGGACTTTCGATTTAACATAAACTAAACATGTCTAATCAGTAATAGTAATGTTATTTTGCACGTATTTCATTGTAGGTTTGAGTTATTTGATGTATCAGTAACATCTCCAACACTTTCGCTCCATATTAGTTCCCTTCTCCAGCATAATCTCATATATTTCACGAAATGTCATAGATATCCTTTCAAAATAAATTGAGATATTATCTGAATAATTCCATTGCCGAGATCAGTGAATATTTTGTCTACATCACAAAGATAAATGACCTCAGCTATTTAATATTACATACAGTAGTTTGTAGTAGTGATAGAAATATTCTGTGAACATTTCAATAAAATCGGTTACACCGGTCTTACTTTATTAAGTTATATATTTTTAAACTAAAGCGGAAGTAACTTTGGACTACAAGCATGGTATATTGTATATCGAATTCTACAGTTATCAAACTTGTAAGAAAACAATTTCAGAACATATGTTATTTGATGAGAAATTAAGAATAACACTATGTACAACTTCGTATCTAGAATGGTAAACGAGTTATATGATGTATTAGTAAAATCATCCAACTCTGCCGCTCCGTATTAGTTCCCTTTTTCAACATAATTTCATATATCTCACGAACGACTATAGATATCTATTCAAACTATTTAGTAGGGCTTTACTCATAATACTACTTTCGACAAGATCTGTGAGTATTAAAAGAATATATATATATATATATATATATATATATATATATATATAATATAAACAGTCGAGATATGTCATTAGACGGCAGACGAAAATATTTCAGTTTCGTCAATTTTCAATATTTCGTCTACATCACATAGAGAAATAATCCCAGCTACTTTATATTAGATACAGTACTTTGGAGTTGTGATACTAACATTTTGTAAAAATTTCAATATGATCGGTTGTAGATATTTTTATAATAGATAATGTAGTCGCAAATATTGAAATTATATTTTAAACTAATTTCACAATACACTCCGGTCTATTATGCTAAAATATGTCAGTAATTCACGAAGATGGTTTACATTATAAATGAGAAGGTATACAAAAATTATGACACTAACACTTTCGTCCAATATTGACGAAATTTGGTATAGACGCCTGCAAGTTATTGGAACACTTCTGCTAAAATAATGCTTACCTTAAGAAATAATAAATCAATCAATAATTCTTATCAGGGGAATAATTCAACACGGTAATACGTGACTTATAACAGAAATATATTATTAGTCTTTAAATCGAGTAGGCCTACATCTCAGTAAGTCCACAACTTATTTTATAAATAAAGATTTTATTTCTTAAAAGTACTCCTTAACATTTTAAAATAGCTCAAGTGACATACGTCTTCTGAAATATGTGTTACAGGTTTCCAATATTAGTTAAAATTACAATATAATAACTGTTTTAAATTATTAAAATAAAATTTAACGGTAAAATCCAGGCAACAAATTATAACTATATAAGAAGGGAAACACACACACATATATATATATATATATATATATATATATATATATATATATATATATAATATATAAACATATATAATACATATATATCGACAATGTTGAATCTTGGATCATTAACCATTTACACAATGTTTAGATGGACGAAAGTGGTCATCAGATTTCAAAATACAACATCCTGAATTTACGATTTATCATTTGTTCTTGGAACTTCTTTCTCCAAATATTTATTATATTTTAAATACCTGATGGTCATAAAAAACCCTTCTCCAAATGTCCAGGATGTTGTAAAATGTCTTTGTATTAAGCGGTCAAATCATAATAAATGTTTTGTGATCAACAATTAGGTTTATTGCAAGTGTTTGTGTGTTCCAATAAAGAAAGTACTACTTCCTGTCACAATTCTTCTAATGTCGATGAGTAAAAGGCCATTTCACACCGGCGTACTGAACGTCCTGGACGTTTGGTACGTTTTTGTCAAAATAAATCGCTTCCCATGCTATCAAATGAGCCATTTCACACCGCGCGTACAGAACGTACCGAACGTCCTGGACGTTTGGTACGTTTTTCGGAGGATCGCTCGGAGAGTGATTTTTCACAAACGTCCAGAACGTCCACGGCCTAGCGCATGCGCAATGAACACTTCGGAACCACGTGCTCCGCTCCTGTCATTTCTGCAAAACCCCGCGTCATCTGCAGTGTGTTTGTTGTTGCTGGTGTTTTGTGCATTTGTACCATGGAAGCGTTGTTGGAAGAAGTACGTGATCATCCTGTAATCTGGGACACAACCCTAGAAATATACAGGGACCTGGTTATGAAGAACGCAGCGTGGGAGGAGATTGCTGCAAATCTTCAGAAAGATAATAAGTTGTCATTTACTGTAATGTAATAACATTAGAGCAACGATTATATATTTATATTGTTATTTAATGGAAGTCATTATAGTATAATTATTAATGACCTCATTTTATATTAGTTTTACTAAAGGCTCAATTTAAAAAAAAAGAATAACAATCGTATTAACTTTCACAGGCAAAACAAATATTATTTAAAATAGAAATCATGTTATGTTATGTTTTTCTTAGAAATAGAAATTGATATATAATACTAGGTACAGTAATCTATAAAATGTACATGTCAAATACCTAAAAAGTAGGCCGACATGTAATATACTGCATTGCATCTAGGCATTGTGGATTACATTAATACAGTGTGCACTAATAATAAAAGGGAAAATGTGGTAAAAAAATAAAATAATACAAGAGCACTGATCGAGCGAACGTCCTGGACGTTTGGTACGTTGTTGGGCGGTGTGGAATGGGCGCGTACCGAACGTCCCAAACGTACCAAACGTCCAGGACGTTCAGTACGCCGGTGTGAAAAGGCCTTAACCATACATGTGAAGAGACCAACTGTGGGAACGGAAATATAGTTTATTCTCTGATGAGCTGATAAATTGTGAATAACATGCGTCCGTGATTGTGTTTTGGATGTGGGCTGAGGGGGGGGGGTGTTTTTCTGTTCTTGTAAAACTGTAACCTCTATTATTTTCACGTTGTCTCATTATTGTTTTTCAACATTTTTTCTATTAACACGAATCTTAAAAACAACAAACGTACGTTCTTTGTAAAATCGTAATTATGTACTTTAGTAGACTATTATAAATAGCCTTTCCTAAATAAATTGAAATCTTTAAGCTTATTAAAAAAAATAACTAGATTTAGATTCGAACTAACTACCTAAGATTTAGAAAAACAAAGAGAATTATAGTTCCTCTATATAATAAAAATAAAATCCTCTTTAGACTTCACTCTGGCTGTCTATCTTTCCTTTTTCAGGATAATATTGTGAACTAGGGAAATTACCAAATTTGTGCTTTAACTAATAACTACAGTACTGTAATTCATTTACTGCTAAAATTAAATATAAATATCAGATTACTGTAAACTATAACTAACTTATTATTAATTACCTGGACATTTTATATTATGTAACTTTTAAATGAATTATATTCTAATTAATTGTTGTACTCCACAATTAAAGATTCTTTACGAAAGTGCTATCCTTCTGCGCCAAAGAAGCCTATAACTTTGACCATACATATGTTTTTTAAATAAGTATTGACATTTTTGAGTTCTCCAATATTCTACTCGAGTTGTTGAATAGTTATAGTGCGATTTATTCTTTAAAAACTTTTTAATTTTTTCCAAGATTAAGACAAAATAATTCCCGATAATGAGAGTGATGTAATGGTTAGTCACAATATTTTTAGATAACATAAATTACAGACTACCCTAGAAACCTTTCTATCAAACTTTCCTAAAATAAATTTTAGTTTTATTTATGTTACAAATTCACACACATATAAAACAAAACAAAAATATACATTTTCGGTTTAAAAGACAAATTTTTTTGTCACCATTTGTGAATTATTTCCTAGCTATTTATAATTTTTAACAGTTTAAGAAGTCAGTTTCTTTCGATTGAGTACATCAATAACAGTTATTACAATCCACCTCAATATAAAAACGGTAAACGGTATTTTTTTGGCAATCTATAATCACAAATCCTTAATATTTTTGGTAAAGGGATATAGGTTTTTAATTCGTTCCTGACCATTCTGTTCCGGTTAAACCAAAGTTCTGTGCAAAGAAGTATTTATTCCATCCATAACAATAATTATTATAACCTTAAACGGTCCTAATGTGCGATTACTTTTAGTCGAAAATTAAGCGTTTTAGATATTGTGTTGAAATTTCATATATGTCTGAATAATATGTGTTTAAAATAATAATGAAATATAAATATCCAAAATTTATAAGATTACCATTAAAATTGGATTTGATTTTTATTATTGAAATATTTTCATATTGATTATATTGAATTCTGGTATAAATTTAATTGCACTGCATTAAAGACAACAGACACTAGGCATTGGAGACATTAGCCTAAAACCGTTAACAAAACTTTTAGTTTCATCTAAACATCAACACACTGTAGCCCCTTTGTTTTATTAGGGGCAGAGGCTATCTGAACGACTACTAGACTGCTAATTTTGCAGCTTGGTCAATTTTTATGTCTACATCAATGAAACATGAAGAAATACAACAAAATATAATGTTAGGTAAACTCTAAACATATACTCAATAATAAACATAAACTCTTGATGTTAGATCAATTTGGACGATGATCATAGATCATATCTGTTTGACGTTTATGCAACCAAGTCAATGCTAAATATTATAAGGAAAGAAGAATTATAGCATTATTTCGTAAAAATTTGGTATCTAGACCTAATTAGTTATAGATTTGGTTGTTAATACATTTTCCTAAGTAGGCCTATGTCGTTTAAAATGGCAATTTCAATCTATTTATTAATTAATTTTATATTATATATTTGTAATATTACCAAATAATAATCAATGTTATATAATATATTTTTAATATCTCCAAAAAGTTTACATTTCTAATGTGTTTTTATCTAACTTTTGTCGAAACAGCTACTACCTCTACAGCTTGAAGCCCAAACTACAGAGGCCATTGTTTGCCGAAAAGTACAAGAACAAAAAAATTTTGTGATGCATAATTGAAGCAACAAAATATCCTTCTTTCAAAATACGCACCAGACCATTTATTCCAATTTTTTTAATCGGTTGTGGTAGTTTTCGCTTAGTATTGGTAGTTTTGGGAAATTCTATCTACACGCTACAAATTTTGCCGCTTTGTGGGTAAAGTTATCTTTGATATGTCGGCCTCGCGCTTGATATCATTCTCGCACGGAAATATCACAAGAAAAATTATATTTAGTGCAAATTATTGAAATATGACACTTATAAACTAACATCCAAAGATCATCGTTCTAAAGTTTTGTTGAAATTGTTTTTAGTTTTTTATTATAGTTTTTATTATAAATCATTGAAAAGAACCTATCTAATAGAATATACACATTTTGTCTAAATTCTGATAAATTTATACGAAGAAAAACTACAATCTCAATCTATTTTTTTTTTAAGTAGATATTTCTTTAAAATTTTTATTAATATATTACCATAGGGTAAAAAAAAAAGGATGTGATGTAATATTTATAGAGTGGGTTGGTTTTTATTTATTTATGTCTTTAACTTAAATGATGTCAATGAATACGTATTCATAGGTGACGATAGTCTTGCTTCCTTGAGACCAAAGGTGACATATTTATGGTGCTGTTTTCGAAGGTTCAACTGTTGAGGTTGTTAGGTTTTACAAACAAACACTAAGTAATTTTATTTACTTATACTTTCGTTTAATTCAATTGGTTTCAATATCCTAATTTTATAACTTGTAATAGAGTAGCGATTTTAATTTCTTCAGACAAATAATTTAATTTCTTATTGTGCAAAAATATTTTTGAGTAACTATCGCAAGGTTACTTTATAATTATTGTAAAATGTAATAAGAATACTATCACAGTAATTTGATATGTATTTTTGGTGTCGCGAAAACACACAGCAAAATAAGCCCATGTTTGACGCATTTGGTGGGTGGAAGGGATGATAGACCCCGGTAATTCTTTTGGACGTGACGTCAAGCAAAATATTTTGGGCTGTTCGTACGATGATGCTTAAGTTTTTATTCTTCTAACATGTTAATAATAAATATAAAAACAAAATTAAAGAATACGTTCAGTAAAGACACCTTTTAAAAATTTCAAAATAAAATAATAAACAAATTAATATAAACTCTCAGAATGCAATTAGCAAGAACGCGTAAAAAGGTCATCGGTAGCGTACGTTTTTATGAACGCACGAGACCTCGCTTGTAGAATTTAAAGTTTCTTAGGTCTCACAAACTCGCAATGTTGTTAGCGAGGGCTCATACAAACTCGCAATGCAGCTAGCGAGAACCTGTCGTCAGGTCCTCGGTTTCGTTATTTATTGAGAAACCGATGAGTCCTCACTAGTGCATTCCTAGTTCGTAGGTCCTCATTATCGGACTAAATTTAACACGTTTTGAAAGTTAACGTTAGAACCGATATCTTAATCTTATTAAATCTTGTTACATAAAACTATGAATTTATAACAGATTCGTGTTCGAATCTCCTCAAACTCGATTTTGAGTGTTTTTTTGTTGTTGTTTTTTCCAAAAGCATATCAATTTTGAGGCTTCCTCTTCTTTGAATCTTAAAAAAAAAAAGAAGTTTTGCGAATTCCCTATCGATTTTCTGTGAGTGTCCTACAGCCCAAACTGGTGGACCGATTTTAATCGAATTGAGATATAAGCATAATTTGGCCATATCTCCAAGAATGCTTTTTCGTTTATTGAAAAATTCAACATTTTTATTACACCTTCCATAATAAAAAAAAAATTAGATTTTATTCAAATCGGTTTTACCTTTTTGATTAAATTTTGTTGAACATAAGTATCCGAACATTTTCACTTTTGGACCAATAACTTACGACCGGCACTTTTTAGGGGATGATTACGCATATAATTTGTGATTTTAAGCATTGATTTTGTGTAACCTTGTTTTGAATGATATATTTGTACTTAATTTAGTGTTACAGTAATTCATTTTTACAATTAGTCATAAAAATAGGAATTTTGAAACGGGTGGTCTCCTTCCACCCAGCAATGTTACCACATTGTCGTCGTTAGTGTGTTGACACAATCCATTACATTCCATAATCTTCTTGATTGTTATTATTTATTCCAAACATTTGAGAAACTTGTGCCAGTCACCAGATACCGTTTAATTATTTGGGTTTTTAAATAAATAAACGTCAGTATATCTTGATTTTGTTTTCAATTCATAAAAGAGAAACCTATATCATTTTCGTACAAATATAATTTTTGCAGTTATGAACATAAATCACTTATTAGTTCAGGCTGCAGTCAATAAACAGTTGCGATTGACGCTTCATAAACTCGACAACGCTGTGCGACTAGTTTCATTACTTAAGTTATAACTCACTCTTTACAGACTATAGCTAAAAAATAAAGTCTCTTGTAATGGTGAAACAAAAATTAATGTTGGAATTCTTATATAAATCTGTGTTGAGCCTTCTGACTCAAAAATAGACTATTCAAATTGTGTACAATTTCGTAGAAAAATTTTCGCTTGTTTTGTTTTTTCTTTTATTATGAAAGTAACATACAATCATTTTGACTACAAATTTGTGGAGGAGATCTTCCCTAAGACTAAAACGTAAAAATTTAATTCTTATATAAATCTGTGTTGAGCCTTCTGACTCAAAAATAGACTATTCAAATTGTGTACAATTTCGTAGAAAAATTTTCGCTTGTTTTGTTTTTTCTTTTATTATGAAAGTAACATACAATCATTTTGACTACAAATTTGTGGAGGAGATCTTCCCTAAGACTAAAACGTAAAAATTTAATTTGATCAAAAAGGCTTTAACAATTTTGATACAATTTTTCTCAAATGTATCCTCTACGGATCCTGTAAAACGTTTTGGTCACTATCTCTCAAATATCCGGATTCAGGATTTACCTATGTAACCAAAAAGGAGCCAATAATGCAATCAAGAAAAGTCGAATTTCCTAAAGTCTACTGCACTGAAGTTTAATAAGCCAAACCAATTTACCAAATTGCAGGAAACTTTTTAACATGGTATTATGTCAGTAGAGGGAAGATAGAGAATCAAATAGAAAGTAGGCCTATGTGCGACATTCTGAGGCTGTGTAACTCTTGGTTTGATTTTCATTCAATTAGAAAGCGGAATAAGCAAAGATTAGGACTGCTAGACAGGAGTACCAGACAGAGTGGTAGGGGCTATCTAGACGCCGAGACCAATACAAAAGTTATTTTTTAAATAGAAGAAGAGAGAAGTCCTAATGAAGGGTATAGAACGAATTAAGTAATCGAGATGAAATAATGAGACAAGAAAATTCCATAAGAATAACGATGCTGTCCGAAAAAAAAAATACATACACAAAGGGCATATAATAAAGAACAAAGATGGGAAAACGTTTGTCTTCATAAATTATGTTTTGGACATAATGGTGAAGGTGTCTGCTTAATGCGCACGAGGAGATAAGTGTGAAAGAAAACTAGATTCTGCAAAAAGACCAAAAAGGCACGCAACGTACCGGCACTACTGTGTGTAACTAAAGGAAAAACTAAAGTATTTTATTTATTTTTAGAGAAGATGAGACAATCACACTACTAACAACATCAGGAGTTTCGATATTATCATTTTAGAACTAGAATTTCTTATATCGGCTCTATCATTAACATAGACTTTAAGGAGCGTTGAAGGTGTCCGCCATATTTAATTTGTAGTCCCATAAGAACTATGTTAAACCGTTT
Organism: Aphrophora alni; assembly: GCA_963513935.1. Lineage (NCBI taxonomy): Eukaryota > Metazoa > Arthropoda > Insecta > Hemiptera > Aphrophoridae > Aphrophora > Aphrophora alni. The sequence continues at coordinate 85,291,777 of OY740765.1, forward strand.
CCCACTTATCTCCTCCACTGTTTGTCCTAAAATTAATTATAAATTATATCTGGTTTTAAAGATAATCCAAAAACAAAGAAATTATGTAGATGGATTTTTTGATTTGTCTTAGTTTATTATTGAGTTTATTTTTTACTTTACAATTTATTTAAAATCAACAAATTATTTGATAGAATAAAACTCGAACACAAGATCTCACAAAAATTACGTTTACTTACAAAGTCGCCATCCTCAGTGATACATGAGTTACAATAACTAAACTATAACTTTACCAGTTTTATAAAGTTACCAGTTACAGTTTAGTTATTGTAGCTCATGTATCACTGAGGATGGCGACTTTGTCGTTGAAACGCGTTTCATTAAGTAAACGTAATTTTTTTGAGATCTTGTGTTCGAATTTTATTCTATCTATATTATCCCACAAGTCAAGCTCAATATTTATTAAACAAATTATTTCATTGAAAATGTGGCCAGCCCATTTTCTTCGTTTTTTTTATACTCTATTCAACTGTATTTTTTTCAAAAGTGTAAGTGGAAAAAATCTGGCAAAGATGTCGTGCATGTTCATGTTGTGTGTTATAATGAGTCGAGCGGGAAAATGCATTTTAATGACAATCTAATATAATATTAGATTAACATACTTCATTTATATCTACTATCGTGATGTCAAACAAACATTGCCACACGTCACGTTCTCATAGTAATACTGTATAAATAATTAGGACAATCTGTGATGGTTCGTATCTTACCGAAGACTGAGTAAGATTTTAAAATTAAGAAACAAATCTCATTACACATACAGACTTAGCGGCGAGCCCCCGTCATAGGACATGTATCTATTATTCTAAAAACATTTATTATTCTAATATAGTACATATTATTCTAAAAACTTTCTTTTAGAGTTAGTAATCACTCAAATGGACATTTTACATAATAACACATATTTTTATTAGGTAAACATATTTCTCTATTACCCAAAGTAAAACACAAATATGTATTTATTCTTTTACAGTACAGTAGCTACAGTAATACAGTGTAGGCCTATGAAACAGTTTAAAGGAAGTCTGTCGGCTTGAGGAGAAGAGCTTGAGCGAAGGGAAACGGATGGAGATGGAAGGGGCTAGAACGAGAAATAAAATGATAGCCCGACCTGATGAAGCCAAAGCGGTGACAGGTTATTTAAAGTTTAGATTTCACAATCCGTAACGCATTTCATTCCTATAGCTATTTTTAGTGAATTGTAAAATATACCAAAATTACTTATTTCACCCATTCATAAAATAACTCCTTAAGTGTGAATTATAAGAAAATATGTTTCAAACAAGTTTTAAAAAACATAAAATTCCCCACATTTTAATTATTTACTATTTTTAAACGCAATTAAAATTTATAGAGTTACGACCTTTTAAAGGTGGGGCCAAAATAACCCCAATGTCGTGTGCACGGTTTTTATTAGCTTTATTGTAATACTGTATACCTTTTTGTGGGGAAAACAGGGTTGTTTTACTATTATTATACAATACAAAATAACAACAAACATACAAATTTGTATTGAAAAAAAAATTTTTTTGTTTGGGCCCAATAATAATAATTTGTTTGTTATTCCATTAATTTTATTTTTACTTGCACTCTTGTACAATTTCACTTAAAGCCAATTCGCAGAAGTCGGGATTAAACTAATTTAATATGGAAATTGTTTTAAAGCAACTTCCCATAGTTGTTTTTGACACATTATTTATTTGTTTATTTTAGAGATATATAAGTGTATTTTTACTCTAGTACGTACAATTTTATATTTTAGAATATCACAGTTTACTAAAAAATATATATATATATTTTCTTTAATTTGCAATGTCGTTATATCTTTAATAGATGTAATTCAAATAAATAAAATGAAAACAAAGAGATATTATCACCGTTCATGGTCAATTTTCCCTTTTTGACTCATATTTTCCAACTTCTAATTTTTGTGTAGGTAGTAATCAATATGTTTTATTTGGGGCATTATGGACATGCCCAAACTTCCAACTTCATGTTTTTCCAACTTCTAATTTTTGTGTAGGTAGTAATCAATATGTTTTACTATGGGCATTTGAGTAAATCTTGATCAAAATAATATTTAGTCAATTTTGAAATTTAATTGTATATTTTTTGGAGGCCATGCCTCTTTTTAATTATCAATCAACAATAATAAGTAATACTCACTAATATAACTGCATATTACGCGCATAGCTTATAGTGTAGTTTTCCTTTAATTTCTAGGCCTCCATTGCAGGTTATCATACTCGTAAAATCCTTTATATTGAGTTAAATAATAAATATTGTACAGTTTGTGCATGAGCAGGCTCAAAAAACAAAACTGTACCCTTTCATCAATGCTTTAAGAATTGGACCGAATCGTCAACAAGCATGGAAGCTGCCATAATAGTAGCCATAAAGTAATCCTGTATGGTGTCAAATATTCATTGTTAATAGCTGATGGTGATAGCAGTGTGTTGAATGCAGAGCATAAGAATTCTAACAGTAGACAAATTTGAATGCAGGAACCATCTTCTAAGACATCACTGCAACAAACTTCGTGATATCACCAAGACAAGTGCGATATACAAAAAAAAAAAAAAAAAAAAAAAAAAAAAACGAAGGAAATACATGTTTAACCGCATTAATTCTTAAAAATACGTGCATTAATTTTACGTTTACGATCAGAAGTTTCAAAGGGAATTAAATACAGAAAGGGCCAAGATGCATTATTCAATACAAAAAAAAAATGTAAACTTAGGGAAAATTTAATTAACGGCCCAAGTCACCTGTTTAGGGAACATGACAAATGTATCGAGAGGATTTATTTTTGCGTTCATAGAAACAAAAAGAAGATAATTTTTAATGTCTAATGGGATATATCCAAACATTAATGTTTGCTATTGAAATGTTGGTAGACAATAGCCGGAGTCTACTAAAAGACGTGGTTAGCAATGCCCTGAAGAATACTGTACAGGACTGTAGAGCACTGTACAGTTGACACAGACATCATTCCAAACTCAAAACGAATATATTATCAGTTATCAACAAAAAGCTCGACATCGGAAAGAACAAGTCAACAGAACTGATACTGCACAAGAAATAACTACAACAAAGGCGAACCGAAATCATAAACTAGTCGGCTACCAAAGCAGTTCAGTGCCAACAAGTTAGTAATCTAATGGTTATATTCAGATTATCTCTGGATGAACCGGTTTTATCCTGATGAATTCAAGATGAACTGATTTTTGTTACCTCTTTCAAGAGTGAACTAACGGGGAAATGTTCGTCTTTACTTGAAGTAGAGGAATTTTTATTTTCAATTCAGTTTTTGTTAATGGCAACCATAACGGGGAAGTTATTTTTATACGGGTTTGTGTGATAGGATTGTCCGTTAGCTTTACATAAAAGGTTTTTTAAATATTATTCGTTTATGTAGGTTTTTCCTCCGTGTAGCCTATTATTTTTGCCTGTTACCAATTCAATTTATAATGTTCTGACCAAATACGTTCTGCTATTTTTAATTTACGTCGTGTATAGTATTAGTATATATATATATATATATATATATATATATATATATATATATATATATATACACACACAAATGATGACAAAAGTCCGAATAAACTAAATCACTTAGCACGCTAAAAATATACCAAACACCATATTATTTTTAAAATAAAACAATTGTTTGCAGTTTATTTTACTATTAGGTTACATCCGGTAGTTAATGAGGAAATGAGGACATTGTAATGAAATGTTTTAAGTGAGTCTTCCGTTTCCGCTTTGACCTTTCAAACTTCTTTCAAAAAACCTCTAATTTATACTTGATAAATTATCAAGCCTTTACTGTAAGTGTTAGGCTTTATAAGGAATTTCGTTTTAGAGTCCATTTTAGATTATGAGATCAAGGGAAATGGTGAAAGTATAAAGTACCCTACTGCAAGAGAAATAACGAAATAAAACATTTTCTGACTGTAGGCTACTAGTATAAGTTACCCTAAACGTATTTAACCCAAACATTAGACAAAAGCCTTAAACAAATAACAAAGTTCAATGTATAGAGTTGATCTAATAATTAATACAGTAATTAAGTACATTAACTAGAGGATTTAATTTAGGAATAATGACATGCAATTTCATAAAATGTGAATGATAGTACCTCTTTAAAAGAGAACCAACTTTTTAAGAAGAAAATTTCTTTTTAAGAAGGTTCTGTAAAATGTTTTATATAAATTAGTAGTTTTCACTTATATTGACTTGAAATTGTAATATTACCTTTAAAGAAATACGTATTTCAAAACAGATTTCGTTGAATAACTCTAAAACAATCACATTTAGTAAAAACACACATGTGATACAGACAAAAAGAAGTTTATAAAATGAGAATGATTTTATTTCTTTAGGATTAATATTTTTGGAAATATGAATATTTAAAAATGGTTTGCAAAAGTTTATAAGACGAAGTATTTATTTAAAATATTAAGTATCTCTAAAACAATAGGACTTGCGTCAAAATGCTAAAAACCAAAATTAATAATACTTAATGAGCTATTTCTTTTATTATTTTTTTTAGTTCATAAATCATAGACGTTATGACTAAAACAATTTACCATTTTGTTAATGTAATTAAACAGTGATATTTTTATTTAATTTCAAATATTGTTTTTCTTTTGTAAGTATTTACCCAAAATACTGTTAATTTGTATGTATTACCATTGAATTTATTAAATTTCTATTAAGAAGACATCTCTTAACATACGATTATGAGAAGCTCAATAATATATGGGTTGAATAGTTAAAGTTTTATGGGTCCAGATTCAGAATGTGCTAGGAGGAGTCTGAGCATGTAATAGGCCAGCTGTTAGTATTTGCTTCGGCAGTACATATACTAAAATTGGAACGATACAGAGAAGATTTAGCATAGCACCTGCGCAATGATGACATGCAAAATCATGGAGTGATCTACATTTTAAGTCCCTTTCTGACACTGTCACATCCAGCAAAGCGACAGAGTATAAAACGGACTCTGGAACCTTTAAGGCACCACAAGCCATTTGTAAACCCCATATTGCCTAACCTGGACACTCCCACAGGGCCTACTGGGGCAGTGGCCAAAATTTCTCCAATCACCATATATCCAGACAACACTAGGGTGGCGGAAATCAACAGCCAAGTACGACCTGTATTTCTATATGGTGGTAAAGGTGAAGGATGGAGTGTACCTCCAAACCTCGACCTATAAGGACTATATTAACCTACAGAGGTTCTTGGATAAACTCAATGTCCCTCATCACATATATTGTTTGTCGAACAAACGAACATACAAGGTTGTCCTACAGGGCATTGACACAGCCACAAACACCCACACCAAAAATCTCTCCATGCCAGATCACTACATGCCAACCCAATTCAGACATACCTGACTCCAACATAGATTTGCTCCAAAAGCCCATAGAACCTGTCCTAAGAATGCTAAATCCAGCTTTCACCTGGGGCGCATTTCTCCCTGCATTTCTACAACTTTTATTATCTCTAATGACTACCCCTAACACTACATTTTCGTTCTTCCTGACCTCCCTCATCAACATCATTAAATCCGTAAATACTAATGGACAATAGACTACCTGCACTTTTTTGGATTTCCCAAGGCATTCAAAACAAAAAATTAGAAATTCTTTGCTATATGCAAAGAAATAACTATAAAATAGCTTTAATCTCAGAAGCATACTTAAAGCCACACAATAAATTTACTCTTACAAATTTTAAAATATACTACACCGACAGAACAAACAGGCCCGGAAGCGGTATGGCAGAAACATTAAAACTGTGTTGACCACACTAACACCCATAGAAGCTACAGCCATCGAGCTTGAGCTCAATGGCAACCACACTACACTCATTTCAGCGTTCACTCCCCCGAGTAATATAGACACCTGTGATATAGATAAACTCCTGTTAACTTCTAACAAAGTTGTCATCACCGGGGACTTAAATTTAAAACACACACACTGGGGCTGCAGACATACAAATTCGGGTTGGGACATCCTTTACCTCTGCATCAAATCAAACATTCAACTTTTTATACTCTTTGAACGCAAATAATCCTTCTACTTTTTGAAGACGTTGTTTACCAATTATTGTTCTATTTACGCTATACCAAGGCGTAACTTTGCACTGAATTTAAGTTTAGATTCAAGGTTAAATAAAACTATCAAACCATGGAATATGCACCGATCGATGCACTAGATATTCAGGCGATAAACCTTACTGTTGATCTAACCGTCTACATGACGCTCTGTTCAATAATGTAATCATGGTGAGAGACTCCTTGTTCTTGCTAGAACCACATGTGTATTCCCCCACCCCCTACTTCTATCTATCTTTTCATTGGTCTATACTGCACAGTCCATTATGACAATTTCATTCAAAATAACTTTCAAAATAACTGTTTCTCAATTCCATTAAACATACCAATTTAGTTAATTTTGTTATAATTATTTTAATTATGAAAAACTAAACTAATATTTTTTTATAAATTTTCTAAATAACACACATACTTTGTTCTATAAGTTTAACCATTCTGAAATCCTGTCTGTCTACATTCAACTTTTTATTATCGTTCTTTGAACGCAAATAATCCATGCAATAAAACCTTTTACAATTTTATTACATTTATGGATTACTCACATTACCTGTAATTAATTTCATTTCTTTCAATCAAATGTATCTTAACATAAAGATATCAAAATTGTGAATGTTACAATATAATAAAACTATAAAAATAAAACATTTACTAATTTTGTAAAACTATGAGGATCATTTAACAAAGTAAAAACTGTTTTGTTACTGATAGCAGTAAAGTTAATAAAAAAACATGGGGGGGGGGGGTAATTAGGTTTACCCCATCCAAACTTATCCTCGAACAATGATGTCAGTGCGGCCGAGCATTGACATCTAGCATATAGGACACCAATTGTGAGTAGGCCATGGTGGTGGTTTTGTCATTGTTGTGCAGGACACATCTGTATTTATTGTCATTCCAGAAGGCAGGAATTCAACCAAAAGGATGCCTTTCTTGTACCAGAAAACTATAGCTGTGATTTTTTGAGTAGATTGAACCTGCTTAAATTTTTATGATTTTTTTTTTTTTTTTTTTTTAGGTTAGGAATGATGCCATTATTTATATAACTACTTTTTCTTAGGTGTTAATAATAGATCCAAGTTTCATCCACGGTCATGATGTGGTTAAGAAATTCATCACCATGTCTGGCATGGTTGATCCTGTGTTTCTTTGTGAGCTTTCTTGATTTCCACCTGATACAAATCCTCTTGTACTGGCTTAACAGAAACAATGCCATAAATTACAGATTATGAAATTTAAGAGAAAGCCTCATGCAGTTCACCATGTTCTCGTCTGTTTTCACAAATATATTTATCAACTTTGTCAATTTTTCAGTGATGACATTTGGCCATCCAGCTTATGAGTAATCATGAAGATTGGTATTTCTTTCATTAAACAGCTTACACTAATTATAATAATTTATTTTGTTCAAAACTACATCCTGGTAGGAGGGTGCAAAGCCGCATTGGATGGTGTCAGCTTCTGGAGGAAGCCAGAACTCAGAAATGAGTTGTAAAGCCAATGATGGTGTAACTTTTCCCACACACATTACAAGGGGTTTGGTATTAGTAGTCAGTTCTTACGTTAAACTTAAGACTGACTCAATGACTGAAATTTAATAATTACAGCTTATAGCTACAGCTACATTACAACAGCTTATATTCATTCAATAATCTTCGACTGGTAGTCCTAACATTGTAACTAACAATCATTATTTTCTTGTCATATTCTCATAATATGTGATGGTCTTTTGTGTTGTTGATCTCTTGAAGTTTTAGATTTGAACGTTTAAAGAAAGAAATTAAATTCATAGCTGAACTAATATTCTGATATATATTACAAATAATATGTGACCTTATAAGTGTATAACTCATTCATTTTTAATTATTTTTAATCCTTTCAGTGCCAACTCCCTGTTTTTTGGATGTTAATAATTCATGTATAAAGTCCCAACATCCTGTTTTTTAATGTGTCAATAATTCATTATAACGTGCCCACATTCTGTTTTCTGGATGTTGGTATTTTGTCCATAAAATGCCAACATATAGTTATTCGAAAATTTGGGGATATTAAAAAATATATTACAAAGTATATGTCCCAGTTGTTGTACAATACATTTTAATCAGTTGTTATTATAAGAAATCATTCTGGTTGTTGACCATGTTATAAATCAACAATTTTGTTAAACAAAACAATTGCTACAAATTTGTAGTGTTATGTGAATGGCAGATTTACATGTTTAAGTAAAATCCTTATAAATCTATTATTTATGTAGATAGCTTTATAAAATTTAGTGTAAATATCAAGAATAACATTATGTGTTGTGTAATGCACAAAATATTATGATTGGATGATTTGTATTGTATTTGTATTGAAAACATTTTTTTAAAGGTATCTAGATTTGTTTAATATATTTGTTATAAAGTTAAAATAAGTTATTTCTTATTATAAGCAAATTTTAAAATAATGAACAAAGTCTATGAATAAATACAGTAGATACAATAATATACAATAATATTTCAAGTGAAAGATATACGACCTAGACCGGGAATCGAACCCAGGACTTTTGGCTTTACGCGCCAATGCTCTACCAACTGAGCTATCCTAGTCGCTTCCCAGTACAGGGCGTAGACTTCTCACTTGACTTTACGTTTAATTACTGCAATTTTGAATTACCAAATTAATTACCTCGCATATGCGACATTGAAATTTTTTTTTTTTTTTTTAACTCATTTTTCAGCCTTACGCATGTATTTATTGATTTATTAATTATTTGATTTTTCCGCTTATACGTTTTTACTAGCAAGTATTGAATTTACAATAATATTTCAAGTGAAAAATATATGACCTAGACCGGGAATCAAACCCAGGACCTTTGGCTTTACGCGCAAATTCTCTACCAACTGAGCTAGTTGGTATCCAACAGTAGAACTTGGATAATTTGACATTCTGTAATTCAAAATTGTCTTTAATTCGAATATTTTTTTTAGTCCCTGGCATTTTGTGTAATAAACAATGTTAAAATGGTGGATAATTTAAATTATATTTTGGATAATTCAAACTCTCAGAGCGGTACTAGTAGAATATATTTTGTGATGTTGATTCTATTTATACACTCATCTATGCATGTCATGGTCATGTCTACCTGGCCTTTACCGCTTAACTGTGAGATATAATGGCACCATTAACTCTACTCCTCACACCATACTCAATCTCCCTCTTTTTGTCTTTCACATAGCCCTCCTACCACTCCTACAGTATCCTACAATACTGTACTGTGGTTACATACTAGAGAGTGAATTTTGTGTTTAAACTTTTGTAGGATGTTTATGTTGTGTGTGCCTTGTGTGAATATGTCGACATCTATGTCTAAGATACACAAATCATTTACTTTGGCAGAAAAGGTAGTAGTGATTAAGGAAGTGGAGAAGGGAATAAAGAAGAAATCTGAGATAGCTAAAGATTTTGCCATACCCCCTAACACATTACTGACATACTTGAAAAATAAAGAGATAATTTTGAACAGTGAGAGGGGAAAGGGCGGAAGAGAACAAGACAACCCAGATGTAGACAGCTGTGTCTTGAAACGGTTCAAGCAAGCACGGAATAAGAAAGTTCCAGTAAGAGGCACTCTTTTAAGGGCAAGAGCTGAACAGTTTGGTTCTGAATTTGCAAAAAGTGGTTTTAAAGCCACCACAGTGAGGTTAGATGGTTGCAAGAAGCGAAACATGATTTCTTTCAAATCTGTTTGTGTTGAGAGTGGTGCTGTCAATTAATTAATCAATGTGAAGCTCAACAATGGAAGGAAGATTTGCAGGAGATAATTGCAGCAGACTGGGTTTATTTTTCAAGTGCACCTCAACAAAACACTTGCATTCAGGTGAAAAGTGTCATGGAGAAAAGCTTAGCAAAGAAAGAGCAACCCTGCTAGTTGAAGCAAACATGGATGGTTCAGAAAAACTTCCTTTAATAATGATTGGGAAATTTGCAAACCCTCAATGTTTTTAAAATGTCAAATCCAAACCAGTTGAGTATGACCATAGTAGAAGAGCTTGGATAACAAATGCAATTTTGGACGAATGGCTATTAAAAATTGATAAAAAGGATTAAAAACAAAAACGAAAAATCATTCTTTTGATTGACAACTGCACTGCTAACAACACTATTCCAACTATGGAAAATGTAAAAGTGGTCTATTTCCCACCAAACATAACTTCAGTCATTCAACCTATGGAGCAGGGGATCATAAAAAATCTCAAACATATCTACAGATGATTATTGGTTGAGAATATTTGCACAGAAAACAGCATTGGACTTAAAATCAAACTCGATATTCCTCAGACATCACGAATGTGTAAGCAAGGTTGGGATGAAGTGACAGTAGAGACAGTCAAGAATTGTTTTAAGAAAGCTGGTTTTGTGTTGAAAGAAGAAAGTGCAACACCCAATGTGCACCCAGCTCCTTCGGTTAACAATTGGGTGAAAATTGTGACAGATCCTATGTTGATGAAGATATTATAGTGTGTGGCGAGCTCAGCAATACGGACACATTGCTGAGGTCATCAACAATGCCAGCCAGGCTGCAGACGATACATCTGGAGATGAGGAAATCGAACCTGACGACCAGGAATGACCAATCTTGAGTCCGGTAGATGTGTGTCAAATTAATTCACCAACTCAGGGTATATTTTGAAAGCCAAAATAACATGAGTGATTCCATTTTCAATCAATAAAGCATTTAGATTGTCATATTATGAGTGAAAGAATTTAATTGCCAAGACAATCAATGATTTCTTACTTTTTAAGTGGCCTAAAACAGTACGGTAAGTACAATAAATGTAATTTCTTTAGTATAAACACTAATTCTGGACTAAATTTAACTTTTTTATGCATTTATGTAAGTAACTATCTACAGTACATGTTTTGACACTTATTTTGTTTAAAAAATAAACTTCTTTGCTAAAATATGAAATTAGAGTTTTATGCCTTAATTTGGTTAATTCGAATTTGTTTAATGGTCCCTAGAGGTTTGAATTATCCAAGTTTGACTGTATCAGAGTTTTGATTTTTTTACACAAAATTCTGTGAATTATCAAAAAGTAGGATGGCATTTTTTTTCCAAGTATATTAAGAAAATATTTAGTACTTCATATACCATCTTACCAGCATTTAAAAAATTTCTGACCCAAAGGGTGAAATTAAATTTGTATGTTAGATTAAATGTTTCACAAGGCCGGGTCTCAGGTTATGTGCTTGTCTTATTCACTTAGGGTACAATTGTTTTATTATTGTTATATACAGTGAACCCTCACATTACAATTATAATTCATTCTAAGTGAACCATTGTAACTTGAAAATATTATACTGTGAAACCTAGTAATATCATATTTTAGAAAACTCATAAGATTTTGCTGCATTATCACAAGTTTGTAAGCCTTTTTGTATTTTGTATGGAGTTATTTAAAATTGTGGTTATTTGAGGTCTTGTAAATTTCATAATATGACTTTAGTTTATCTCTAGAAATGAGAATACCCTTGGTTATCCATTTTGAATTTTTGTTCTGTTTATTTCTTATTTTAAATTGTTTCTACATTCAGATGAAAAAAAAAAGATTCAAAGAAGTAATCAATCTTTTCGTCCAGGCTATTGCGAGACTTGAGACACTCCCAGTTTTCATTTTTAATTGGTATTGTAAAAGATTTACATTCTCCGGGCAACAATCCCTAACCTTTTAGAAATCATTTTTAATAGGAATGGGTGAGAAATCAAAAATATCAATCACCTGTACATAATGGTCTGAGATTCCAGACTGGATAATTTTTACTGATAAATTGTCTAAAGATATATTGGATGTAACATTGTCAATTGCCGTTGCAGAGGACCCGATCACCCTGGTGAGAGAGTTGATGCACCATCCAAGACCATGAGTTACCAAACCATCCCTCAGTCCATCTGTACATTTGAAATGTGTGAGAATATTTATATTTGTCACCACATATAACAAATTTAGACCTTCTTAAAGCTAATAATTGTAAAAGTAAGTCCAAGTGCTCAAAATTCAAGTCTATATCCCTACTTGGAACCCGATATATCCCTTTTATGGTCAATTCATCACACAAACCACAACATTTAACACTAGTTATTTCAAAGTCAATATAAAATTTTTCAATGTGTTTAATCGTGAGGTAATTATAATACCTTGAGATTAATCATGGTTCAAATTTTAACATTAAATTTGCTGGTGCTTTGACATTCTTGTAATATGGTAAGCAATAATCCAATATAGTTTTGGTTATACCGTGTTATACTTACCTTGTTCAGACAACAGTATTGACTATATTCTTACAGGACATAAATATTTAGTATTTTTGTAAACTTGCGTAAAATTTAAACTATTTAAATAAAAAATTTAGTTTGTTTATATAATTTTTACATGAATTAAACTTGCCTAAAATTGTAAAATTAAAACTGCTTAAATGAAAAATTTTAAGAGCATTGGTCGGAACAATCAATGGAATTCATTAGAATCAGCTTTAGGAACATTACTGTCAAAAACATATTTGCTGGTACTTGCAGTAATAGAGGTGAGCAATCCGACAGTGTATTCTTAAATAAAAATATATTATCTAATTATTCATGATTTGTATTTTGTTCTTAAAAAAGTTTCATTTTAATCAGAATTTAGTTCATCGTCGTTTTTAGCTGGCTGTCCTTTTTTTAAATCACTGTCTTACTCCTACAAAGTTATGTGCTTAAATTTGAGTCAGTCTTAAGTTTAATATAAGAACTGACGACTAATACCAAACCCTTTTTTTTAATATTCAGTATTTTGTTAGCTGAGTTTAAATACTATATCTTAAAATAACATATAGTTTTTTCCCCCCTTTGTTTACAGTAATTTTTACTGTACCCAACAGTAAACATGAATCAATAATTATTGCCAAACTGTACAACAAAATCTCAAAATAAATTTTACTTATGAAAACATTTTGATAGCTTTACTATTTTTTCAGGTCACTGAAAAATTGACAAAGTTGATAAATATATTTGTGAAAACAGACGAGAACATGGTGAACTGCATGAGGCTTTCTCTTAAATTTCATGATATGTAATTTATGGCATTGTTTCTGTTAAGCCAGTACAAGAGGATTTGTATCAGGTGGAAATCAAGAAAGCTCACAAAGAAACACAGGATCAACCATGCCAGACATGGTGATGAATTTTTTAACCACATCATGACCGGGGATGAAACTTGGATCTATTATTAACACCTAAGAAAAAGTAGTTATATAAATAATGGCGTCATTCCAAACCTAAAAAAAATCATAAAAATTTAAGCAGGTTCAATCTACTCAAAAAATCACAGCTATAGTTTTCTGGGACAAGAAAGGCATCCTTTTGGTTGAATTCCTGCCTTCTGGAATGACAATAAATACAGATGTGTCCTGCACAACAATGACAAAACCACCACCATGGCCTACTCACAATTGGTGTCCTATATGCTAGATGTCAATGCTCGGCCGCACTGACATCATTGTTCGAGGATAAGTTTGGATGGGGTAAACCTAATTACCCCCCCCCCATGTTTTTTTATTAACTTTTCTGCTATCAGTAACAAAACAGTTTTTACTTTGTTAAATGACCCTCATAGTTTTACAAAATTAGTAAATGTTTTATTTTTATAGTTTTGTTATATTGTAACATTCACAATTTTGATATCTTTATGTTAAGATACATTTAATTGAAAGAAATGAAATTAATTACAGGTAATGTGAGTAATCCATAAATGTAATAAAATTGTAAAAGGTTTTATTGCATGGATTATTTGCGTTCAAAGAACGATAATAAAAAGTTGAATGTAGACAGACAGGATTTCATAATGGTTAAACTTATAGAACAAAGTATGTGTGTTATTTAGAAAATTTATAAAAAAATATTAGTTTAGTTTTTCATAATTAAAATAATTATAACAAAATTAACTAAATTGGTATGTTTAATGGAATTGAGAAACAGTTATTTTGGAAGTTATTTTGAATGAAGTTGTCATAATGGACTGTGCAGTATAGACCAATGAAAAGATAGATAGAAGTAGGGGGTGGGGGAATACACATGTGGTTCTAGCAAGAACAAGGAGTCTCTCACCATGATTACATTATTGAACAGAGCGTCATGTAGACGGTTAGATCAACAGTAAGGTTTATCGCCTGAATATCTAGTGCATCGATCGGTGCATATTCCATGGTTTGATAATTTTATTTAACCTTGAATCCAAACTTATATTCAGTGCAAAGTTACGCCTTGGTATAGCGTAAATAGAACAATAATTGGTAAATAACGTCTTCAAAAAGTAGAGACAATCAGTTTCAACTATGGCATCATAATGTAATGAAAGACATTGGTTAATAAGAGCTAACTGAATTGTTTGAACTTTTAATTTGAGTTTGATCGTAAAGATACTAGTAACATGAACTATTTGAACATTTAATTTTGAATTTAATCATAGTGAATACTTGTAACAAGAACTAATATTTTTGAAACTAATGTTTAATAGTTAGTCACTTTATTCACTGTACATATTTCAGAGAAAGTTAAGAAAAATGGCTTGACTAGATTTTGTATGTTTGTAATATAATTAGAATTTGTTAATAAATGTTTTTTTTATTTCAGAGGTTTTCATGATCATTTTGTGTATCAAGTACATTTTCCCATAATTCATGATCCAAGGTAAAAAAGAGTAAATTTAATAAGTGTTTATGCTTTTATCACAAAATGGTGCTCAACAAGTAATAATAAATTCATCTAAAGTAAAATATTCGATTTTTTTTTTTTTTAATAAATGTAATAACTTTTTTTTCTACCAAATTTTTACATTATTACAACATTAAAATAATTGAATCTTAAAAGTTGAATTGAAAGTTATTATTTATTAATCCTCTTGCTAGCTAAGCAAACAAATCTCAAAAAATTTACTGTTCCAAGATCCCGTTCACATCTTACAGGATTCCATTTCAACAATGATCGGTTTCCTACTAAAAGATTTTTTGTGGCTTTTATTAGGTTATACAGAGTACAATATTATAGCGGTTAACTTTGTACCAGTAATCAGGTCACTTGGTTTTATATATGTAAAGGTATAACAACTTAGGCGTAGAATAAAGCGGAAAAGATACTACATATAGGCTTTAAATGACAACGTTTTTCTACACAATGTTGGCTATCATTACTATTTCTTTTGCCAGTGATTAACTTCAGGTCTTTTAACTATATTTTGCTAACAAACAACCATATCATTTTTCATATATTACTGTTTCTTCTTGGTCTAAGTCTTATCTTTTACACTCATTTTCTTAATACTTATAAAATTGTAAAACAAATTTGACATATTATTTTTAATAAATATTTTACATTTACATTTATAACTTGGCTTGCAATAACATGACAAAATATCATCATATATAATATTTTATAGGTAAAGCTTGAATGTAACTGAGGTTTTATGTATAATTATTGTAAAGAGTACAGAAAGTCTGGCAGTGTAGTTTTTACATCATTATGGTGTTAGCTAACTAGTTCTGTAACAAACAAAAAAGACAAACTTATAATTTATATTATACTATAATAAAATATTAACAAATCATCTAATGGTTGTTATATAAAGTGTAAATTAAGTATAGATAACACTCAATATTTAGATAACAGCTGAAAATTAAAACTTCAAATTTGATATAACAAATTTTGTTATTTATTAAGCTCTTCCTTTTATAATTTTTGCTAGAAATCTTAAAACTATAATACAAATTTTATTAAGAAATGGGTTATGGGGCATATTGTGTTCACTCCCTTTTGATTGTTAATCCAATAATGCAACTCATTTTTTTAATATCTCTCTTTGTTCTCAAGATATTGTGCTTGAAACATGCAGGATTATAGTTTCAACTATGTTACTACA
Organism: Aphrophora alni; assembly: GCA_963513935.1. Taxonomy (NCBI): domain Eukaryota; kingdom Metazoa; phylum Arthropoda; class Insecta; order Hemiptera; family Aphrophoridae; genus Aphrophora; species Aphrophora alni. Next base: position 85,307,872 of record OY740765.1, read on the forward strand.
CAATACAAAGTTGGGTACAACTGTCAAATATTTATTGTTTTTCTGGATACTGTTTGTTATCCCAATATATTTATTAAAATTTCCCAAAATATATAAAAATCATATTATTATTATTTATAACTATATTATTGTTTACACTGATGACCAACGGTACTTGATAGAATTCCATTTTAACAAATAAAACACAATTTTTCTTTTGTAAAAATTCTATAATTTATTTGGTCTAGCCGACCATGGTTTCGCCAGTTACGGCATTGACGAGGCTCTTACAAGACTAAATACAAAGTGCTTGGTATTTAGTCTTGTAAGAGCCTCGTCAATGCCGTAACTGGCGAAACCATGGTCGGCTAGACCAAATAAATTATAGAATTTTTACAAAAGAAAAATTGTGTTTTATTTGTTATAACTATATTCATAGAAACTAGACATACAATCCATCAATTTATATCGCTGTCAGCAAACATTTATCTTTACAATTTTTTTTTTTTAAAGAAAAGTACTCTAACTTTTAAAAACATGCAGCTAAACTTAATTACATCCAGGCATTCACTAATGCATACTCCTTGTTATTTGAGTATAAAATTCTATTATTGTAGATACTGTCAATATTCAAAATATTAATTGTTCTGATATCTCTATAAAAATGTTTTCAGTTTCTATTCTTTTCTGTGAGATTTTGGTGTGAAGTCCTGCAATGTCCAGAAATACATATAATAGATATTGGTTGTGTCCTTAGGGCTTTAGATTCTTGGTATTTCTCCTACTATTTTGATTCTCGGTTATACGCTTAACCACTCTCGAGATAACTCACTCAGCAGACATTGTAGTTTACTACTATCATATTTATATGATATTCACATATAAAGTATAACTGTGATTGTATTTTTTTTTTTTTAATTTTAATGTAAAAACTGTTTTTTCTAGCGACTGATGTTGTTTACTTTAGTTAAAAATGCCTAAAATAGTGTTTTTATTATTACAACGATTTTTAATTATTTTCCCCTTTAAGTCATGTATGACTAATCAATTTCAGCTTGTTTTATAAACATATAAAAAAATTACAAACATATTTTTGGTTTCATATGAACAACAATTTGATAGGATAGGCTTTTAACTATCAGGGAAAATTGTAAAAAGTTACACAATTAATATAGTTATTTATATATATAAAGTTGATGTCCCATAAATGGTGATAGAAAATGGGTTAATGACATGGATCGGAGGCATAATACTGTAAATAAACCTTTTTGAGCAGATACTTCCCTCGACCGTATTAACAAATGCAAATTTGAAATCAGATAACGATACCAGATTACTGACTTTCCTGTATTGATTAACCTAATTATCATGAATAGAGTTTTCTTTTTACAAACAGTTTTGTGCACCATTGAATGTAACATAATTACTTTAAAAATGTATAAATGACAGCTTGCATGGACACTACATGGTTTCTATGGAGTGAATGTCATTTTTTGGCTTTTCCTAATTGCTTCCTCTCCCTCAGTCTACAGTTGTGACATCTTAATTTTATTTTTTTGTTTGACTATGATTTTTCGTTTTCTAAAAATTTTTAATGATTATGCATATTTTAGTTTTTCTCACTGTATATTTATATCCTTTAGTTGATATCACATATATCTTTAGTTGTAATTGTTTCTAAACAATTTCTGAATTAATATTATGCCTAATTATGTTGATTTCAGAAATCATATAAAATAGGTATTGCATTTGTCCTAGATTCATCCAGCACCGATCAGACTTGTTAAAGTTGAACTTAACTAATTTTGACATTGTATGATTTCTCAAACTTCTAGCTATTTTGTGCTGTTTTCCCTAAAAATTAATCCTATACTATAGACCGATTTTAATTTTAATGATGTATAAACTCCTGATTATTTTCTGATTCCTATTAAATATGTATAGCATTTGTACGCCTTTTAATTTCCAAGGTATGAACTTTATCATCTTCCATTTTTTCCGCTAACTTTTATTATCTTTTTGATTACATGACATAATAAAACTTAAACACAAATTCTCACATAAATAAATAGTATGTTTATTTATTCAATATTCATGAACAAAATAAATGTACTATTTGTGAGAACTTCTGTTCAAGTTTTATTCTATCAAGTGACCTCATAAGTCAAGCTAGATATTTATTCATGTCTTTGATTCCAATTTTTTCATTTGCACAATGTATCTTTGGTCTTTGAAACGATTTTTTGTCAATAACTTTTCATTTCACACACTCACTTTCTTTTATTAAATTCCTTTAAACTGAATTTATTTCCTTTAAGTTTTAGGCTCCCCCAATTATTTTTTCGGCATATGTTATACATACATTTACATATTTCATACTTCATAACGTACATAATAATCTGCAATTTAAACTTCATTAATTTTTTAATTTATCATACATGTAAGATTTTTCCTAAACTATTAAAATGATTTTGATGGAACTTCATGAACTTCATAACTCTGAGCTCCATTAGTTCCTTATTCTTTTTGGAATAAGGTATTCAAAACTCAAACTCTTTCGAATTACTTTTTTAAACTACTCAAGAATGACTTATGCCTCATAAATTTTATTGTATTAATACATATTTATTTTTATAATTTGTTATTTTTCCTTTACTTTTATACCACTTTGGTTTTAACATACATAGTATAAAATATAAATTTTATTTCAATTACATAGTAATAGTTAAAACTTCTTAAGTCACTATTTTTACTAATAAACTTTTATTTAAATTGACTTAACTTTCTTTCTATAACATAGGCCTAATACCTATATTTCCAAATTTACAAAGAAAATTTTTAATTGTCAACATTTTTGAAATTCAGACTCTAATGTTGGTGACATATGTGAAATCATCAAAATCTAAAACATTTCAATTTTTTTTAAATGGACATTGCAACAACCTTGGTACATATCCAGTCCATTGCAAGTAGTCCATTTATTGCTTAATAGAAATGTGGGCCTATGTCACACAACTTGCTACTACTTCGTACTCACATAATTCCAATTTGTTAAAAATAGAGCCTAAATGCTAAAAATAATCCACCACCTCTATCTATCCAAGCTTTAGAACGCAGATCTCATGTTTCTATTGTTATAGCTAAATGTTTTGTTTTCTCAACATTTGCATGTAGACCTCATACCAAGTAGGACTGAATCAACTTTCTCATGATATATTTTATATCTTTTCGGTCTTGTGCCACTATAACTTGATCATCATCAAACAACAATGAATAAGTCTTCTTATTCCTAACTTCAATTCCTATTGGCATACAACTGAAACTTCAAAAAAACTTGCACCATATCCCAATATATCTTAAATAGTGTTGGTATAATTTCACACGCCTGTCTCAAACCCTCAGATGTTCCAAATTCTAATAATACCCTTGCCCCACATTTATTAAAAGTTTTAAAATTCTGATACATTCCAGACGATATTCAAAATTTAAATGATATTCTTGCCTTACATTTAAGTTAATAGAAGCTTTATAATTCCAGTGAAGAAACTAATACTTCATGTAATGGTCGGAAGTTTCTTGACATATGGTAGACAAGCTTGGATTTTAAATTTGAAAGAAATAAGAACTATAGATAGTTTTAGACAAAGTTTTGCTATTGGCAAGAGTGTGTAATGACTGGTTTAAGGTAAAAGATAATGTGGTCCATCGGCTGGAAACAGGATGTGGATATATTCTAATAACTAGTTATATAGTGTAAATATATAAAAAGAAGGGGTGTAAAACTACTAATTTGCTAGATTTTAAAATTGACACTTTGTAACATTAAAGACTTTATGAAAAATTGCTCAGCTAAGGGTGCCAGGAAGCTTGTAGCTTACCAATTTTGAAAAATAAAAATTTACTTGAAATTGAAATACTCTCAGTGTCGTGTTTCTTTTCTAAGTGTACTAATATCAGTGGTTTCAGTAAATAAGAAATCCTTATTTGTTTTCCTGAAACTAAACATTCTTTATTAAACTAAATTTTTTAAACAATTACACAAATTTATCATCAATTTGTTATATTAAACAGTCATATGCAAAATCTTAACTTAGTACATCCTAACAATTGTTAAATCTTTCTAATGATAATAATATTAAAAAATCAAATTGAATTTAATTATTTAATTCACCTTTTTAGTTGCAACTCTGAAATTGAATAGATTTTTTGTTTATTTAAATGAATTTATGTAACTAAGAATTAATTTTACTCTTTGAATATAAATCAAGTTTCATTAAATTATATATTTATTAGAAAAAGACTTTATTTTAATATCTTTAGACTTTGAATACAAGACATAGTCTCATATATTATGACTCGAGTCGTTAAGACTGAAATTATACCTAACATTAAAGTATTCAAATCATATCAGATACAAACATAATTTTAGAATAAGAGTTTTGACGTGGATACCAATCACGTTTCTTCTATTTTAAAAGCACATTATCTTGAAGACACTTTGCTTCGTTCTCCGGAAATGTCCTACAGCCTCGTGGAAGTTGTTTCTGTCCCTTTGTTCAGACGCTGACGTCTTCAATTCGTTTTCCCGTTTTATAAAGTTCATTTTCTATTGTTCAAATAACAAAATATCTATTAGCCTTTTAACTTAAACCGTTCTCTATTAACACATTATGGTTTTGTCTATATTTCCCGATTTGATCATCTCACTTTTTATCGGACACGTGGAAACCATTGTTCTCATCACATTTATAAAAGTTCACTGTCTTGAGACTTAAAATACGTCCAATCATCTCAAACTCCTTCTTCCAACTATTAGACAAGAATTAAATTGTTCTCAAGTTCAAAAATCACTCAAACATAACTACATTGTTCTCAAAATACTTTCTATCAAAAATACGTCTTACCATCTCAGACGTTCCCTTCTAACTCTTTTAAACACATCTACTCACTTCAAATGTGTCCTTCCAACTGCCAACTTTCACTCGCTTCACAACCAAGCGTCCTTTTTTCAGATCTACTTATTCAACAAATCTTAATACGTTCACATTTCTGGTCCCACGGACACTGTCCAAATCATTTGCTTGACGACAAGCCTTGTCTATTTTCACACTAAAATATCTCACTTTAAAATTTATTATACCTTATAACTAACATTTTCTGCCTTAAATTCATATTTTGGAAATCTATTTTAATTTCTTATTTCCCCCTGTTTCAAATATTACTTACAGTCATTAATTTGACTTACGTTGTCTTTTCTTTAGACCAATCGTACAATTCCCTGTTTATTTTCATGTTTCAAATCTCAAAGCAAATATTTCTTTCATATCAAAGCTAAAGTTAAAAATTGAGGATTACAATAGATATAACCGATGATCTAAAATTGTAACAAATTATTCATCCTCTAGGAAAAGGAAGAGAGGACGAACCTGAAATGTTTGGAGAAGAGAAGTGCATTACATCTTTCAAAATAGGGGTGAAGAGATTTAGAGGACAGCTACTGAGAAGACAGATCTACATAGAGAAAAAGCCTTCAAAGTAAAGTAAAAGTAAGTAAGATATCTGGGGTCCTTCATAATCCATGACCCTATTATCAATAGAAACAAGACTCGGTTTTCCAGAAACATTTATAATAATTCTTTGTTCAATTTCCTTGTTATTTTAGTTAAATGATTGTACAAGACTAGTTTTTAATTTTACAATATTGAACACTTCTGAAAAAGAAGTGAAACAACAAAAATCCCTAATTTTAAATTTACTTAAACTTTATTTTTAAGTTTATCAATTGTGTTTCAGTTGTTTCATCCAACACTGTGAATGGCTGATATATTGAGATCAAAAAGAGGTATAAAGATACAGGTTGCAACTTTTTTTGAACAATCAAAAAACAATGTGTCAATTGGCCCCTTTTATATTTAAAATTTAAAAGTTAGTTTGAAGAAGGTAGTTTCATGTTTCAGTTATTTATACACTTGTTTTTGCTCTTCATTAAATATCTCATGTATATCGTCCCACAACGAGAAAATGTTGCCATGTTAGAATAGCGGGATTTTATTTTACTAAGATCGTAAGGGTTTGGACAATGACTATTCTTTTAACTAATGCATTTGCACTTTACACCCTTGTCTTCCAGATTACTTTAGTCCATGTGCAACCTAATAGTGATTAAGATAGTGAAAAATTAACAAAATTTATATTCTTCCTGAATGTGATGATATAAAGCTATTTTGTAGCAAACTAGAAGTAGGGTACAACGACTTAGTTAAAAGTCTTCTTATGAACCCTTTACCTACCAATTATGAAGTTTTGGCTAAGGATTTAATTGCCTATATAATTGTCCTTAGTAGAAAAAGACCAGAAGAAGTCTTTAGACCATTGAGCTACTTTAGAACAATTTGAAGCTGTTAGATTAAGTGAAACTGTTATCAATGTAAAGGAATTTGAATTAACGGAGGAGGAACGGAAAAGGGGAGAATTGCTGAGTATTTTCCATGTTTCTTAGAAAAATACCAAAAAGTACCAATTTTGTTAACAAGAAGAATGATAACAGTTCTGGATACTCTAATAGTAAGTAGCTCCAGTCTTCGTGTGTAATTTTGCTCTTGTGTAATGTGTATAAGTGTTTGTAATTGACGAAGGGAAATCAGATTACTTTACCACTTGATAATGGCTGAATAGCCGAAACGGCCGTCGTTTGAACGACGCAAAGAGAATATTGACAACGGTAAGTCTTATATATTTGAATTAATATAACAAAATTCGGAATGGCGAAAACAAATTATTATAATTATATATCATTAGAAGCTGAATTGCATTTTTATTATGATTTCTTTGTGTGTGTGTGTGTGTGTGTGTGTGTGTGTGTGTGTGTGTGTGTGTGTGTGTGTGTGTGTGTGTGTGTGTGTGTGCGCGCGTGCGTGTGGGGTGTGTGTGTGTGCGTGCGTGTGGGGTGTGTGTGTGTGCGTGCGTGCGTGTGGGGTGTGTGTGTGTGTGTGTGTGTGTGTGTGGGTTTGTATACGGCATTAGGGAGGACGTCACGTACACTCTTAATGCCGCTACCGAGGACTCGAGTAGAACCGAGGACCTGAAACAGAGTCCTCGGTAGTAAAGTCCTCGGTAGCGCCATTAAGAGTTTACGGCTAATTTGTCGTTATGCCCGCTAGATGTCTCGCCTGTAAGGTTTCTCAAAATACACACTTCTCAATTTTACACACAATTCAGAGCAGACGAGTGTCACGGCTGATGCCACACTCTCGGATTAATATTTATACCGAGACTACGCTGGGTGACCTGGGTATTATCTAATCTGTGAACCTGAGATCATATTTTAAAGTCTGTTCGTATTATAAATTATCGATGTAAGAATGGAAGAGTAGGTAGACCTAACAGTAAATCGAATGCGTATAGGCTTACACTTTCTTTTCGTGCGACAATCGGTATAATTATTAGAATAACAGTGATAATGAATAATATTACTTGATACCTTATTATGTCATAGTTTATAAAAAAATTTTAAATATCTAAATCGTTTAGAAAAAATGGTACAAAATAGACTTAATATATAGGCATGCTTCGTATTGTAATTAATGTTTTTTTAAAGAAATTATTATAGAACCTACTAAATTTAATATAAATTCTAAAATTGCTATCCACTAAATGAAGTTACCGCCAAAATTCAAAAGGCGCTTATTTCAACGAAATAACATTAGAAAAAGATTCTCAGGAGGTGTGGCTTATTTAGCAATTATAGTCCCGGAAAGGATATATCTGCAAATTCACCAGTCGATCGTTTTTATTTGTCACCATTCTTCTCAACTTGAGTTGTCAAACCCTTGTCATGCCGCCTGGAAACTCATGATGAAACAAGTACTGTATGCTAATTACCTACAATATATATTTTCAATTCTATTAGACAATTATGCAGGTTTCGTCTCAAAATTTCGATTAATTTGATACTAAGTTTCATATAAATAGGTCCATTTTATGACATTTATATAAACTGTACAATGTACAATGCAAAGAAAAGGTGTTTCTGGTTCATTCCCTTAGTATATTGTAATCATAGTTAAAATTTCTATTTTCAAACAGTTTGTTTTCATATAAGTCATATGACTTGATAAGTACATCAAGTCATATACATATAGGAAGTAAACAACTTTGAGTGAAGTACAGGAACTCAGACGAAGCGCATCGCACGACATTTATATAAATTATTTATTTTAATTGATAATAGGTTTTATATGTATAGTTTGACTTTGTGTTTTAATATTTAACAAACTCCTGTGGTTCGAAAAATCTAGAAGAAAAAATTGATGATGAATCACATTATTTGAAACGCGTCTGTAACAAAATATTAATAAGCTACTTGGATGGTTCTAAAAAATATAATATTGTATTTATCATCTCTATTTATTTAAATTACGCAGCTAGAACATTAGAAAATATGAATTTCAAATTTAAACCACTTTCTTCGAGAGGGTGGGAAGAATAGATTTAAATACTAAGAATATATACTTGATATGTTAAATGCGACAGTGTTATAAAACTGAAAACCCATAAAACATCCTAGTTTTACTTAGACATGATAAAGGCTGGGCCAATTCACCACCTGATGATAGGCCTACTCTGCATTGTCCTCGTTAGGCCTAATGTTGCTGTTGCTGCTGTAGCCGTATCTTCCACCAAATTGATGATAAAACCTTTTTTCAAGTTTTAAAATAGTGACGCATTGCATAAACAAAGTAAAAATGGTCCGATTAATATGAAATTTAGGTTCAAATTAATCAAAATTTTGAGATAAAACATGATATACTGAAGATTTAAAAAAAAATTTTTTTTTTCAAAATAACTAAAATAGATTGTTGGTAATTTTCATACAGTACTAGATACACTGTTTTTAAGCGGCATGACAAGGATTTGACATCTCAAGTTGAGAAGAATTGTGATGGATAAAAACGGTCGACTGGTTAATTTGCAGAGATATCCGTTCGGGACTTATGAAGACTTGTCTTAATGCTAGTATTCTAACGGAAGTAGGAATTACTATTTAAAAATTATATTTTTATTTAAGCTTAACACAACTGAAAAATACGATAAACACTGATTTTTCATTGTTCACAAATTAAATTTAAAACAGGATATATTTTTGAATATGTAATAGTTACTCTTAAAACAATCACAATTTTTTTTTCAAAACATACTACCAAAGTCGTAATCAATTGCCAGTAACGTTATTAAAATATTTACGAAAATAAATATTATTTGATATGTAATTTTTATCAACATTTATATATCAAACTAATAAAAAATGTTTAATTAATACGTCCATTTAACTTATAACTTAAAACAGCTCTCGCTGTTTTGTAATAAATTAAGGATAATAAATTCACTTTAAGGAAATATAATAGTAGGCCTAAACTAAAACTTCTTCATAAACATCCTTGATGATAATTTTATTTTAGTTACTCATCTAATTACAAACTACATACAGTGTATAAGTCATTTATTATAAATTGCCAGCTAATTACACACATACAAAATTTACAGTTACTAATTCAAATTTCTTATGGGACAAACCAGGTTCTTGACATAGTTTTTAATGTCAATCCAACGCTTTTCTTTTAGGCATTCATGTTTTGATAGGCATTCTCTGCACTTGTCTTTGCCAGGGACTTTCCTCAAGGCAATAAAATTGTTCATCTCAAATTTGATTACTGCCTTCTGTTCTTCCGTCCATTTCTTAACTTCCATGTTAGTTTTACTAACACCTGGTTCGTATTTCTCATCCGACTCATCATCAGACCAAAGCTGTCTCCTTATTTTGTTGTTTTGCTGTTTTGGTTGACTCTTGATTGTTACCTAATGTTGACTTTGCAGCTTATTTTTTCCCCGCTATTAGGTTCTCCCCACTGTTAATGTTATTTTAGAACTGGCTTATTTTTGCTGTTTGATAGGTAGATTACGGTAATCTGTAGAACTTCTTATATGTAGTTGAGCTATGACCCACAAAGTTGCCAGCTGGTCAACTTGGGATTCTGTTATTCCATAGGCAGCGGCTAACGTAGCTGCCTCCTTTCTAATAGCAATTATTGTTGTTACTCTATTGGGATACTTTAGTGGTACCTCAGCCCTCAAGTAACGGATTACGTCGGCTCCACGGTAACACGATGTCGTAGTTCCAGGGACAGCAAAGAAGTGTGGGTTTTCTGGTAATACTCCACACTTATGTCTGTATTTTAACAAGAGGTCTGTCATTCTTACCATTTTTTCGGTGAGCAAAACTAAAACTTACCTTCAGAAGAGTTTAATAGCACTTATTTGTGGATTTCCAACATATCATCATGTGGAACCAGAAAACATCCATATTCAAGTTTGGATGTGCTGGCATCGGCAGTCCCTTCCATTAATGCACACGATGGTGATATCAAAATTTCTGAAAAAAAAAAAAAAATAAAGATTTCTATTTCAATTTGACCTATTTTGAACGGTTTGTTTAGAGTGAAGTAAACAAAATATAACAGTTCACTCAAATTTCAATGTAACTACAGGATTTTTTAAATGTAAAGTAAGGGTGTAAAACATTCCATATAAGTATGATTTTAAAGTTATACTTTAGGCCTATTTTTAAAAGTTTTAGTTAAATGTAAAAGTTATAATTTTACTTTCAAGCTCTATACGGACAAAATGGTATGTTAAAAATAAATTTGCTTGCTAAATTAATTATATTGTTGATTGGATGACTATTGATAACCAAACAACTAATAAATACTAAAACGTAAAAGTAAAATTATATCGTATTCATCTAAGGTCTACCATTATAGAAATTGTACTGTTCACTGATTATGTTTGACATCAATTTAAAGTATATTATTACTCATAAGTTTACCTGGAGTTGTCGGAATATCTTTTCCCAACGTAGTAGTTGTTACGTCAGTAAATGGTTCAACTTCACCGCAATTGGATTTTTCTGGACTTGTCTGGTTGAAGGAGTATTACCTGTAACAATAAACCGTTGTAAGCAATACTTATAATAAGCTGCCATCCTTGACTAGTGTCTGTTCGTGTCCAACTCCAGTATTTTGGTGATTCTTCAATTCTCGGTGCTAACCAATTAAGAAATACTTTTGATATATGGTTTTGGATTTTATTAAAAATTAAACTGTTTATGGGGTAGATCGTTAACATAGGCTAAATATAGACTTCTTTATAATCATCCTACTTGTTGATAATCACAATTTAATTCGGGGTCGATTGATGTCAAAATTGATATTTTATTTTAATGCATATGGAATACTTCAATTTACAAATTTTTTGGCTGATAAAAAAAGTTATCAACATGGGATGAGTACTGTCTCATCTCCGAGTTATAAAACAAATTCAATTATTGGTGCTTTATGTAGCTCTTAGTCGAAGCAGTTATAATCCATAGATGTCAAAAAAGTCATTTTGAATCAGTATTTTGTATAGATTTTTATTTAGCAGCGTAGTCACCTTGCCGAAGTACAGGATAGTTGCCGGAACTCCCCCTCTTACCGCCCTACTTCCGATCACAGTTGGACATCCTATTCAATATTTGCTAATATACTAATTACGTTGGGACTTTGCGAAACACTACACTATTCCAAAACATATCGACCTTCTTATTTTTTGCAAGATTTATACATATTTTCTATACACAGTGCGTCTATATATTATGCAGGTGTAATATTTCAGAATTATGTTTAGAGTATCAAAATAAAGAAGAAAGTTCTAATATTTATTATTTTTTTTCATTTTATATTTATGATTTTCTTTAAGAAATTTTTGGAACGGATTTACTCTGTCCAGATTTAATTTACAATTTTTGAATGTAATTTTTTACCAGTAGGCCTATATGAACGTTTGGTTGGCCAAAAGTCCTGCAAATATTGGTAAACTACGTAAAGCATAGAAGACTACGGAAAGTCTGTGTTTTTGTTCAAAATGTCCACCAAGAGCTACTTGACAATGTCCCAAACGAGTATAAAACGCATGTATGGCTTTACTTTTAATTTCATCTCTAATTTTCTGTATTGCTAGTCGTATTTTTCTATCAGGTTTCAGATTTGTAGGTCTATTGTTGTAAACGTTTATTTTCAAATAGCCACAAAGGAAATAAACTAAAGGATTTCAAACTGGAGATCTAGAGGGTCGTTCGGTGGCCAATTCGCCCAATACATCTGTTGGGTGAAAAGCTGATCTAATTTCGCACTACTAGGGAATAATGAATGAGAAATGAGAACCTTTGGACTAAGAGTTTAAAACCAATTAACTTTGGGGTAGAATACAACCCCTAAATAATTATTCTTTAAAAACATATTTTTGGAACACTCTGTGCAGAAAAATAATATTTAGTTACATTATGAGATTATCAAATGTAAACAGCTTTCCAAAGAGATGTCACAAGAATGTTTTTCCTTGTGTTAAAAATGGCCTAGTTAATAAGATAAGACTGTGACATTTGATTCCACATAACTTAGTATCCAAGTAAAATAAAATGATTATGTTTTCACCAAAATGGGGACTTTTTAGGAGTATTTGAAGGGGGAAACATTAATATCGTTATTTAAAAAATACGGGAAAAATACGTTTAATTTTCTTGTAACACCTTGTATATGGAACCTGAGATTTGGCACTCCTTGTAAATAGATCGAAACAAGAGCTTTCCAATAATTTGTCTATTACATTCCTACGCCAATTAGAAGCTGAGATATTTCAATATATGCAGGATTTAGGCGACGGACTCCAAATGTTTTATATTTTTTTTATTCAAAACGGACTTATCAGTAAATTTGATGTTTTCACTTTCATCATAACTTTCTCTGTAAAAAAGGGTAAAGAGGTAAACTAAAATCGTTACAAAGTACAAACACGCGGTCAGTTTGCAATTTCCTTTTGTAGGCATACCTTTGTGGTAACGTCACGGAAGGCCTACGTAATAAAACAGGAGCTGTAGAAGGATGTCGGAAACAATTTGATTTGTAAAGTTGAGAACTGAGGTCACCATAAATAGTATTGGATTATTGTGATATCAAAACCGAAGTTACACAATATTCTATAGTACTACCACACTAAATATAAACCCATATCCTTTATAATATGAAGAAAATAATATTAAGATGAAATATAGGCCTACTGTATGCACAGTGTTTCTGTAATGCACGGAGATAATTTAGGGGGTGCTTATAAGAGTCAAAATTAAAAAAAGTTATATAAACACATATCCGGTAACGCTTTTTTACCAGCTATCCGCCATTTTGTTTTTTGTTACTAAATAATTTATATCTTTAGAACAATTCGACTGATTGGGTAGAAATTTTGCACGATACTCATCAATATGCTCTGTTGGGAAAAAAAAAAAATTAACCTGTTCCAAGTAATCCGTTTGAAAATTACGGTAATTTAAAAAATTTTAAGTTATTTTCATTTTGAATTTTTTTTTTTTTAATGAACGCCATTTAAAAACAATTATTGCAACAAGTGGGTTATTTTTTACAACTAAGTCTTTACATTGATGAGTATCATGCAAAATTTCAACCGAATCGGTCAAGCTTTTCTAGAGATATAAATTAATTATTAAACAAAAATTAATATGGCGGATAGCTGATAAAAGAAGCGATTCCGGACATATGTTTATAGATACAATTTTCTTTATTTTGATCCTGTATACAGCTCCGACGTCATATCCGGACGATCTATTTATCGACAGCAAGTATTTTTCATCGTGTGTATGTCGAATACATCCATCAGGTACAGTCGACTCCAGCTTACAACCGAGTTTAATCTGAAGTTTACAAATAGGCGCCCACTACATGTATTTATTGTTTTGATTTTATAGTTACAGAAAGATATCTGTGCTTTCGCTCAATTATGTGAAAGCACGAATTTGGACATTCTGTAAACCCGGTAAAATAAATATAGGGAAAAGATTGGTTATCACAAACAATTTTGACATATGTTTCTTGACTGATTTGTGGCCTTAGAAACCGAAAAAGTTAATGGTAGCTTTTTGTTATAATAATTTAAACATGTTTAGTCTGATAGATTAAAATTAGGTCATCGGTACTGACAGATTTATTTTTTAAACATTTAAAAAATTTAAACATTTAAACATTTTCCGGTTTAGTAAGTAACAGTTAATATTTCATTCACATTCAATATAATCAAATGTAAAACTGTGCAACAGAAGTGATATACATATTTACAAAAAATATTGACATCATAAAAATTAGTTATACTTCAATATAATCCTAGAATTGTTTTGGTATGAAAAAGGATAATTTGTTATAATATATTTAAAAAAATATAACTCACCTGGTTCTGCATGAGTATCCATCAACAAAATTGTTATTCCAGATATCACAACTATCCAAATGAGTTGAGCAAGAAATAGTTGAGACCAATACATCCGTTCCCAGGATTATATCCGTTCAACTGAAGTTATAAGAAGTATGATCAAATCTTAAAACTCGATGTGTTTTTTTCAGTAACTTGACAACTCATTCATAGTAGCTATTTCAGTGAAATATACCTCACTGATAATAATTCATAAAACAACATTGTTACAGCTAGCATTTTTTACGCGTTAAATGTCTGATAAAATTACCATTCAGGGCTACTTTAAATTTCGAAACCTGGAAACTTTAAGTTTAGAATTTAACGGAGAGTTTACCTTCAATTAGTTAAATGAATATATAAAACGTCATCGCTGCAGCTTATACCACACATAAATGTAAATTTTATAAACAAAACAAGAAAGGTGCTCACATTTAGGCAGACAACCAATCTATATTTCATCATAAGTTTATTCCAACTTCGAGGACATACCGAATGATTTAATGCATGTCCTATGCGCGTAACCTAATACAGGGTTACAAGGACCCCGTACTTTATATTAACTCAATTACCTTTGTATTACATTTAAATTTCTAGTTTGTACTAACAAACACATTATATATTTTTGCCCACAATTTATTAAATTAGTTTTAAATGAAATTAAAGTTTAGACTTTAAAAGTTAGTTAGGAGTTAGGCGCAGTAGAAAATAGTCTAAATTATTATTGAGTTTAGGTTTTGATGGTTTTAAAAGTCTTACTATAAGAACTCTGATATGTTTAACATCTATACTTTATTATACAATTTTATGTTTCTTAGATGGTGGGAGCTTAGTACAACTATTTGGAAAGATGGTTTGTTCAATAGTTTTGACAGTTATGCCATTCGATAGGAAATTAAATGGGCTACATTAATTTACTCTTGACAAAATGTCAAGAAATTCCGACTTTTGTATGACACACGTAGACACATACTGTTGGGAATTACTGAACCAATTTTGATCAAACGTAGCCTAAAACCTCCCCAGATGTAGGAAAAAAACTACATGATAATCCAATCAGTGGTTCTTGGGTTATAAATCGACACACAGAGAGAGAGAGAGAGAGAGAGAGAGAGAGAGAGAGAGAGAGAGAGAGAGAGAGAGAGAGAGAGAGATTTTAAGTTGCTTGTCTAAACTTTCATAAGATCGTCATAGGCCTCAGATATAAATCAACATAGATGACCTACAGGGTAGATATTGATTTTGAAAAGTTATTAAAAATGGATGATTATTTTGGTTTAGAAATAACTGAACAGTGTGCTTAGTAACGAAGCAGAATTTACTAATTCGACTGTAGTTTCTGATAGTTAATTTTAAATATTCGTCGGAGTTACAAAATTTATTAAGATGAATAAAAGGTTCATTTTATTTTTATTTTAGAGGTTTACTCTTCTGTATTTCTAACTAGAGGAGAGTGGGTAAAACATATATTTACGAAACATTATTATAGTTTTATTAGTTTTTGGGTGTTATAAAAATAAATTTAAAAAATTGAAATTAGGTAGTGCGTAACTTAACCATTTGAGAAAGTTATTAATGCAGAAGAGTTTAAAGGAGTGGGCCGTAGAGACTGTATCGGGACATCTAGTTCTACAGATTTCGTCTTAGATAAGGCTGAGAGGAAGCGTTTTTTGTAGCTACAAAAGATGCTAAAGTTTCTCCTCGCCAAACTGTTGATTTTGATGGGAATAAATAGTGAAAATAAAAATAAAATGAAATCCCCGAACGGAATAAAACAATGCAACCATCTTTCATATAAAATATGAAATTGCACATTGGGTATTTAGATAGATTTGGTCCCGCTAACCTTTTGATTTGATGTAATTTTATATATTACTTTATAACAATTGTTAATACATTTCTTATATCGTAATTAACGGAATTGAATAGTCCGCCATGGAAAGTTAAGGTGCTAACCTTAGACATTAATTACATGAAATCATCGGTACTGTGGCGCATGATAATCCAATCAGTGGTTCTCGAGTTATAAATCGACAGAGAGAGAGAGAGAGAGAGAGAGAGAGAGAGAGAGAGAGAGAGAGAGAAGAGAGAGAGAGAGAGAGAGAGAGAGAGAGAGAGAGAGAGAGAGAGAGAGAGAGAGAGAGAGAGAGAGAGAGAGAGAGAGAGAGAGAGAGAGAGAGAGAGAGAGAGAAGAGAGAGAGAGAGAGAGAGAGAGAGAGAGAGAGAGAGAGAGAGAGAGAGAGAGAGAGAGAGAGAGAGAGAGAGAGAGAGAGAGAGAGAGAGAGAAAGAGATTTATGCATAGAGAGATTATATTGGTTTTATGTTAATTTAATTAATTGAAAAAATACAGTAGCATATCATTAGTACCAAAAAGATGTAAAAAATATAGTCAGGATTCAACATTGAAAAATATTAAACCGAGTTTCAACTCATAGTTCGAGAAAAATAATATTACTAGTCACACTTGAAAATTAATATCAACTACGGAAGTTGATTTAAAGGGACAAGGAAGTAAAAAAAACCTGACGGGCGGAAGCGCTCTCCAACTTCGCCCTCTCTCTCACTCTCTTGCTCTTGTCTGGATGTAGACTGTAAACTGAAAGTTTATATTTGCGCAATTCATCATCAATCAACAAAATATTTAGCGCTGCGTATAATATCTCGAATAATAACATAATATCAAGGTTAATACGTATGGCCCCAGAGTTTACTTTCTGCTTGCTATGATCTTAATAGCAATGAACCCTAATAGGTGTTAGTATTACTTCAAAAAAACTATTCGTCAATTTAAATATTACAGTACATTAGAAATCCTTTAAAATTACTAACAGGTCCTATTTTACATCATAATTCGTCTCAGAATTAAAATATTAATTTATTTCGTTTCCAGATTTGATGTTTAGAAGTTCATTTAAAAACTAATAATCTCTCGGAAAGTGATAAAATAATTGTTATACTAGCGACCGAAATATTTGGTAAAACTCCATTTTTAAAATAAAACAGCACACAATATGTTGTAAGTTCTACTATTTTTATTGAGTCTTGCCGACCATGGTTTCGTCCGTGACTGCATTCATGAGGCAACTTATCACAGACATCTAAAAATCATAATTTAGAAGAGCAAATGAAAAGAACATTTTGACGAATTTTTATATTAAAAAACTGTTGAGACATAGTCTTGTGAAATGAATATTGAGAGAGATCCCACAATATATTTACCCGGCGAGTCTCTCCACAATGGTAGTTTTAGAGAGTGTGTGAGAGAGAGATTGTGTGTATTTTTTTTTTAAATCTAACAAAAAAATATACTGAAATATGCAAAAAAAAAGCAGATTTTAATTCTTTGGAAGAAAGAATAATGTTTGTTTGGCCTCGTGAATGCCGTCACTAGCAAAACCATGGTCAGTAAGACTCAATAAAAATAGTAGAAATTACAAAATATTGTATATTATGTGTTGTTTTATTATAAATTTGATATAAATAAGAAAAAAAAACACGTAAACCTCAGCTTGGAAACGCTTCTCGTACCAGCTATCCGCAATTTGGTTTTTTTACTAAGTAATTCCAACTGTAGTAAACTAGACGACGACTCTAACTACTGAGCTATGCGTTCCTTTGAGAATCAACACAGTTTTACATTTTTTTCCCATGTTTAAAATAAAATGTATTTTAAAAAGTATTAGAGAAGAAAAGATATACAAGAGTGTATCAGTGTTTTTAAAAACACAATTTTAACCTTATTTTGTGAATGGCGGTTAAGTGCTCGTGATTATGTGGTAAGCCGGCCCAGACTTAAGTTATGCACAGTTGTACATATTAAACTCGCAGCAGAAATATATTATTTACAGTATGATACGTAAAGTATAGTTACAATTCCATTGTAATTCCCGTTAGTTTATTTTATTTTATTTTTTTTTACATGTTTTTAAATCAAGAGGCATATAAAAAATTTAGAAAAACTCATATTTAGAATTTTTAAAAAAACTCTGCGAAGAAAAAGGTAAATGAATTTCATCAAAGAAATATGTAATATGTAGCCTAATATTTTTGTTAAAACATTTTAGTTAAGATAATTACTTTTTAAATAATAATTATCTGCTGCAATTAAGTTGTTACGGTTTTACTGGACACGGAAACTAGGGGCATCTATTAAATCGTTCAAGAAGAAACATCTTTTTTAGAGTTAACCACTTTTCAAATATTCAACCAAGAAAAGAATTCAGTATCAAATGTAAGCCTACACCATAAGAAGAAAAAACACTTCCTATAAAACACATTATATTAGTAGTTGTTGTAATAGTTATATAGTCCACCATTATCAAATAAGTTTACAATTTACGTTCACAAACTGCGTTATTGAGACAAGAGTAATAACGTGAGAATAACAACAGAAACTGGCGGGAATTATACCAATTCTTATGGTCCTACCCTTTCACTCAGATATTAATTCTATTCAGTCTGTGCAGGTGAAAACATTAAACATTCATACTAAACTGATTTGTTTTATGCAAAAGATCAAAAATGTAAAAGGCCACCAATTTTAAAATATACAAAATGATTTTTTTTTTTTATTTTTAATCTGATAAAACGTTACTTAAAGAACTCGTATACCAATTATAAATTCATACAGTATCTATTTCAGGCAGTCCATTAGTAGAAAATATTTTATATTAACAATCATATGACGTGGCCTACCCGTCTAGCGATTGGTGCTTTTATACTGTTATCCAGTATTTCATATTAATAACAATATTAAACTAAACTAGCGAGAAATTGTTCTAAAAAATTCGTACACTCTTCTCGTAGATTTTATATTCAATATGCGTTTCAACGAGTTATAAGTTATCTTTGTAGCTGTACACATGAAAAGGGCGACTTTATCGTTGAAACGCGTAGTGAAAATAAAATTGTATTACGAGAACAGTGTATGTTTTTTTTATTTACAAACTTTATTTCATAGTTTTGCTATTTACATTATATCATTCTATAGGAAATTTAACGAGGTGAAAAAGTTACTGGACACTTTTTATAAAAATTTGGAATTTTTTGAGTTAATTCCATTAAAAAAATTTAAACAGCCGCCATTTTAAAACCGATTATTGGGAACAAGTTGGTTTTTCTTTTCTTTTTTTTTTCAAACTATGTCTTTAAGTTGATGAATAACGTACAAAATTTCAACACAGTCGATAAGGCCGTTCTAGAGATATAAATGTTTCAGTTTAGAAAATAATAATACAGGGATAGATGGTAAAAAGCGTTTCCAGACATATTTATAGACATATTTATATTTACGGTTTTTTTTCCTTATTTTGAATCGCGGTACATATTTATATACAGGTTCAGGTAGTGTATTTATAAATGTGCAAATATAGCCGGGAATAAAATTAAAATAAATTTTAAAATGTTAGCGTTAGTAGGTTGTGATTGTTTTTTGAAACAATTAGCCTACTCGGTAAATTTTCAAGTAGCCTATTGAATAGTTTGAAGAGCCATACTGTAAGAAATTTTTAAGCGTAAAAGTAATGACGTAAGTTTGTTATGTAGAAAGTCTAGTTTTGAGATTTATTATGCCAAATATTGTTCTGCGTAATTGGGATCCTCCCACCCTAAAGCAAACAGCAGTATCTCACTAAGTTCTAACCATAAAAACCTTAAAATGGTAGACCATAATAAAAACATTTGATACATTTCTATCCTTCTGTTATATATTTGATTATTTATTATTATTTTATATTTTAGTTTGTTTTTTGGTCATTATATCAATTATGAAATATATAATTTTGTTAGTGTTAATATGATTTGTTTTGTATTATAAATGGGTTAATAAAACTAGATTAATTACAAAAGTAATTTTACCGTTACTTTGTAACTTACAAAATAAACCCCAATTACTGGAAATTCTTCCAAAAGTAATGTGGATAAGAATTACATGAAACTTGTAGCCTATTTATTATTTTGGTAAATTCCATTCTTATTCTATGTTTACTTTATTTATTATTTATATTTAACTTTGTTCTTAAAATAACTTATACAGTTCGCTTAAATATATAGGCTTAGTCACACTTGAACACTCGTACCGCCGCCATTTTTAATCGCACTTGTATTATTTACTGCTCATTTCTAAGATAACGTTAACACGGATGTTTCCTTTTTTTTTTTAATCGCAATTTTTTGTTCTTTAAAAAAAATTAAAATCAAGTTTGAAAATATTGCAAGTTCTTTTTATTTTTGCTGGTCAATGAAATCCGATATCGAAATTTTGAAAGAGAGGAAACCTCCGTTATTTTATCTTATATCTATTAGAAAAAGAAAAAAAGGGATTTCTGACTTCTAAATAAAGCAAGTACAAGTAGTGTTCAAAGGAAAAGTACTGTAATTAGACGTAGGCTATGGTGTGGCTATCCACATAGCCACACCATAAATATAATGGTGATCATATAAGAACTACTCAGTTGCGCGTGAAACATACTTTTACAAGCAAGGGCGGATCCAGGACTTCGCCACGAGGGGGGCGCTTCCGGGGGGTAGGAATACCACCCAGTAAAGCGGGGGGTCCGGAAAAAAATGGGATTTTTGTTGTAGTCTAAAACGTATTTTAAGGCAATCTTATCTTAAAATGTTATAAAATGTTTACTCATAAAGACCAACATATATATTTAATTGAAGGACTAATTTTTTTATTTACATAAACTTATAAGGATTATGATGATGTTTTGGAGTTTTGGAGATTTATCTTCATATACAACAATCAAAACGTCTATATATTAAACTGTAAATTTTAATAATACATAATTTTACATAGATTTAAGTCCCTACGTCCTTCGACATGTTTAAGAGAGTACTAAAAAAAAGGGAAGAGAAGGGTTGGATTGCGAACTACGTATGACCCAGTTCTTTCAGGTTTTCCTTTTCCACGAAACTGGTTCCTCGAAGATTCTTTGTTTCAATTTTAATTTTATAATTCTTATAAAAACTAGATAAATTATAGAATTATTTAGTTATTTCTGGATTCAATAATTAACTGATATTAAACAAATAATAATAAAGAAAAACTGCAGAAACTTAATCTGGATGAGTTTTTCTTTCACCTACAAAATTTGTAACCTTATTAATTATTGAAATAAAGTTTCAATGCATAGATAAAAAATTCATTCAATTAAATCGGCTGAATCGCAATGAAATGTTAACAAATTTGGATTTAGTACATCATTTTACTGATTTGTGCGCGAAATTGATTACATAGTATTATGATCAAGTATTATCAAATCAACAATTTATCAACAATTAATTAATTCAACGATCATGAGGCACGACAGTCTAATGCTCAAACTAAACAAACGTGATCATTTAAGAAACACAACACTGAACATGTAAGCCTACAAAAGTACTGTCACTCAATCAACTTAACACAAACAGACCGCCTTATCGCAACCGGCGCCATCGAACTTCCGTGACGTCTTCGTAGGCCTACGTGTTCTATGTCTTCAGATATCAGGTTAGCCAGTCACTCGCCTACCTCTGTACCTTAGCGCTATTTCGCAAATAAGCTTTCATATCACTGACATGGCCGGATCTAGGAACCGCGAAACCCCCCAATTCGGGGGGGCGGGCCCTTAGGGGGCCCAATGGTCCTCTACTCAAAAAATAAATGAGGCTAAAATAAAAATATATATATAAAATATTGAGTTCAAGCAGTGGCAGAAAAGGTTTTTAACACAAAAGTTATAATTTAATTAAGTGTAAGACAAGAGATTAAGTGTTAATCTCTAAACGTTTTACACTTATATTGTGTACGGTTCCCTCCTTCCCTCTATCCATGTCTGCTCAAGGGGCCCTTGGAGAAATTTTGCTGGGGGCCCTCAATTTGTAGATCTGGCACTGATCACTGAGTACTTCATTTGACAATATACTACCGACTTTAGAACGTCTTTAGTTTTCCTTGTATACAGTATTGCAGCATAGTCGTATTTTACTTTACTTACTTGTAATTTCTATATTAACTTTTTTTTTTGCTAACGGGGGGGGGGGGTCCGCCACGGTTTACAGGTAAAAGGCACTACTTTCAATACTGATAATGAGAGAGATGTAATGAATGGTCAGTCACGATATTTTTAGAAAACATAAATTACAGACTACTGTAGAAACCTTTCTTATCAAACTTTCCTAAAATAAATTTTAGTTTTATTTATGTTACAAATTCACACACATATAGAACAAAACAAAGATATACATTTTCGGTTTAAAAGACAAATTTTTTCGTCACCACTTGTGAACTATTTCCTAGCTATTTATAATTTTTAACAGTTTAGGAAGTCAGTTTCTTTCGATTGAGTACATCAATAACAGTTATTACAATCCACCTCAATGTAAAAACGGCAAACGGTCATTTTTTGGCTAATTTTTGGCAATCTATAATAACAAATCCATAATATTTTTGATAAAAGGATATAGGTTTTAAATTCGTTCCTGACCATTCTGTTCCGGTTAAACCAAAGTTCTGTGCAAAGAAGTATTTATTCCATAACAATAATAATTATAACCTTAAACGGTACTAATGTGCGATTACTTTTAGTCGAAACTTAAGCTTTTTAGATATTGTGTTGAAATTTGATATATGTCTCAATAATATGTGTTTAATATAATAATGAAATATAAATGTCCAAATTTTAAAAGATTACCATTAAAATTGGATTTGATCTTTATTATTGAAATATGTTCATATTGATTGTATTGAATTTTTGTATAAATGTAATTGCACTGCATTAAAGACAACAGACAATAGGCATTGGAGACATTAGCCTAAAACTGTTAACAAAACTTTTAGTTTCTTTTTTACATCAACACACTTTAGCCCCTTTGTTTTATTAGGGGCGGAGGTTACCAGAACGACTACTAGACTGCTAATTTTGCAGCTTGGTCAATTCTTATGTCTACAATCAATGAAACATGAAGTAATACAACAAAATATAATGTTAGGTAAACTCTAAACATATACTCAATAATAAACACAAACTCTTGGTGTTAGATCAATTTGGACGATGATCATAGATCATGTCTGATTGACGTTTATGTAACCGGCCACTACATACCGGCCACCAAGCCAATGCTAATTTTTACAAGGAAAGAAGAGTTGTAAAATTATTTCGTAAAAATTTGGTATCTAGCCCTTATAATTAGTTATAGATTTGGTTGTTAATACATTTTCCTAAGTTGGCCTATGTCGTTTAAAATGGCAATTTCAATCTATTTATTAATCAATTTTATATAATAATATATTTGTAATATTACCAAATAATCAATGTTATTTTTATAATATATTTTAATATCTCCAGAAGTTTACATTTCTACTGTGTTTTTATTTAACTTTTTTTCGAAACAGCTACTACCTATGCAGCTTGAAGCCCAAACTACAGAGACCATTGTTTCCTGTTGGGCTGTTCGTACGATGATACTTGAGTTTTTATTCTTTTAACATATTAATAATAAATATAAAAACAAAATTAAAGAATACGTTCAGTAAAGACACCTTTTAAAAATTTCAAAATATTATAATAAACAAATTAATATAAACTCTCAGAATGCAATTAGCAAGAACGCGTAAAAAGGTCCTCGGTAGCGTACTTTTTATGAACGCCCAAGCCCTCGCTTGTAGAATTTAAAGTTCGTAGGTCTCACAAACTCGCAATGTTGTTAGCGAGGGCTCATACAAACTCGCAATGCAGTTAGCGAGAACCTGTCGTCAAGTCCTCGGTTTCGTTATTTATTGAGAAACATATGAGTCCTCGCTAGTTGCATTCCTAGTTCGTAGGTCCTCGTTATCGGACTAAATTTAACACGTTTTTAAAGTTAACGTTAGAAATCTGTTTTTTTTATATAATATTGTCGACTATGTAAGCAATACCTATCCACAAATATTAATAGCTTTTTAAAGGTTTTTCATTATTAAAATAATGTTCTAATATGGAGACCTCGGTAGATAAGATGAGAGTTTATGAGTCCTCGATAATGCCTTTCAGAGTGTGTGAGCCCGGGTCGAGTCGTACTTAGGGGGGACCTCATACAAACCTGTGTGTGTGTGTGTGTGTGTGTGTGTGTGTGTGTGTGTGTGTGTGTGTGTGTGTGTGTGTGTGTGTGTGTGTGTGTGTGTGTGTATGTGTGTGTGTGTGTGTGTGTGTGTGTGTGTGTGTGTGTGTGTGTGTGTGTGTGTGTGTGTGTGCAAAATGCCATCTGGCTTACTTAAATAACTTACTTAATTCACTTATGAATTATGCATATAATAAATTTTCAATCTTTTCATAGGCATTAGATTCAAAATGGTAGGGTTTATCAAAAATACACAATGATAAAAATGTCTTAAAATTGTATGTTCTATCGACAATTATATTTCTAAGCCCTTAGTGTTTCAATAAGTTACAAAATAACATAAAAATCTATTGAAGTTTTCAACATTTTATCTATGCAGTGAAACAGTGGTTGTTAAGTTTACCAAATACCGATGAATTTATTTTATAATACATTTATTTCTCTTTTAAGATTTGATGATAAGGTTCTTGAAGTTACAATATATTTATATTTAAAGTTGTTTAGTTTACTTTGGTATTGTTATTGGCTATCTTTTTATATTATATTACCCTACTGTAACTATCACTTTTAACTAATTTTTAATAATTTTATTGTAATTTGATTAATATTATTGTTGTGATGTATGCTATATAAAAAAGTATTTTATCCAGGGCAGAAATAAATAAATGAAATGAAATGAAACTCATATTGAAAGCATATATATATTTATCAGAACCAGCAGGACTGATAGGAAATGCTAGAAATATAGAAGCACACATTCATGCTTTTGGAAAATATTTGTCCAAATTAAACAACCAAAGTTTTGTAAATAATACAAATAATTACGCAAGAAGAGGAAACTGCCTAAACATAAACTCTGGTGAAATTTTAGTTCTTTGGCATTTCAAACCTCAATGTAGTTGTAAAGACTTCGCGTGTGAAACTTCCCCTAATTTTTAAATGATTATGTATGTAATTAACCTCATGTTTTTGTTACGAACAATGTGATTTGATAACTTGGGTGACAGAATGGAATAAAGAAGTATAGATAGATTGGCTCCCATAAGGCTACTTTTAAAAAAATTGTACAATGATGTACTGACTCATACAGATCCAAGGATAACTGTACCAGTAACAAAATACTAGGTGGCTTTTATGAAAAAGAACCATTCAAGAAATATATTCTCAGTAAACTATATAAGTAAAATATGAAAATATTTTCCATAGAAGATTCTAAATCATACTTAACTTTACAAACTTCTAAAAAATTAATCTTATAACAAACTCAAAGCACCTTGTTACATTTGCTAATGGCTAATCTACTGAAACTCTTGCAAGGGACCTTATTACACAACTAACTATCGCACTACTATTGTATGGATGCTAAAAAAAAACAAATGTAAAAAAACCAATATAATGCCAAAAATTATAATTTACTATAACAAGACGAAAGGAGGAGTAAATGTTGTGCATCAGAAAAATAAATAGTGCATAAACATTGCACAATCTTTCTCATTCACCTATCCTTAAAACCAAATAAAAACCAATCACAACTATTTGTCACCAAAAATAATATCAGTTCATTAGTTGTCTGTAAAAAAGTTAAAATTAACCATGTATGCCATCTTTGAATATTAATTATATATGTAATAAGCTTGAATTTATTATGCCATAAACATGACCTCAATTATAACCTTTTAAAATTAAAATTGATGATGGTGGTCAAGGTTTATTTTTGTTTTTAAACTGTAATATTTTTTTTTTATTTGTGATTTTGCATAAGGGTTTGGATTATTAATTTTCACATTTTACTAAAGTTATAACTAAATTGGTAAAGCCGATTATGAAAAATTACACTTTTATAACAGCCTCATGGCCTATTTATTATTTTTTTACCAATAGCTCACAAACTGGCATTTTTGGAGAGATACAGCGCAATATGTTTTGGTTGTGTCCTTACTACATTAGAGAAAAATTAGACCATAATTATTTATTGCTGACTTTTAAGATATCCTAATTCTGTTTATTTCATTATTATTTTTTTTTTAATGGCAGTTAGCCTCAAATATTTAATTATTGAATACAATGAAAAAAAAAACACCCAGAGATTTGATAAAAATATACCCACTACCCACATACCAAATTTGATTAAAATCAGTCCACATGTTTGGGCTGTAGAGCAATGCACAAAAGACAGATGACTGACAGGAATCATTCCAACAACCAATTTTTTGACTCAGGGACCTCAAACATATCTATCTACAAAAAAATCAACATCAGTGTTTTGATCAATCACACAACCATCTCTATACCATGTATATGTGAAAAAGTAAAACTGATCATTTGCCTTTGCTTTGTGGTTGATTCTTGATTAATACATCATATATTATTAATCTTAATGATTTTATGTTAGAGTTTAATAGGGCACGTAGCCTATTAGTTTATATTTTGCATGGACAGAAGACAAAGGCTTACCTTGGAAAGTGGTCCTTGGTATTACCTAATAGTATACAAGTAAAAAACATAAGTTTTTGAGTTTTTGTGTGTTTTTTCTTACTTGTACACTATTAAGTAATACCAAGGATCACTTTCCAAGGTAAGCCTGTGTCTCCTGTCCATACAAAATCTAATCTGATCTTAATGATGTTAACTTAATACAATCTTTTAATCCACCACACAACTCTCTCCATACCATGTATATGTGAGTAAGTAAAACTGATCATTTGCCTTTGCTTCAATGTTATTATATTACTGCATTGTAGATTATTCATCTTAATGATTTTGACTTGGCAATACAATCTTTTGATCTATTACACAACTTTCTCTATACTATGTATAAGTGAAAAAGTAAAACTGACCATTCACCTTTGCTTTGATGTTGATTCGATATTAATGCTTCCTAATTATTAATCTTAATGACTTTTGACTGCAGAATTACAATATTTTGAAATGACATAGCAAAATATAATTTTTTGTAGTCCCTCAACCCTCCTTTACCAAACAATATACAGTATGTCAATATAGATTTCTAGGAGTATTTGCTGGGTAAGTCCTAATACCCAGTGATAAGGCTCACTAAGATAGTTCAAATTTTTGTGTTGCATGCTACTGTTGGTTAATCACCATATTTCACTAAAATTTAATCAAACTGGTAACTTTATACATTCTGGTGAGTCACATTCTTTCTTATAAAATGAAACGTATTTAATGAGACTTCTAGTAACAAAAATATGTAATTTCATATGTTATAACAAGTTTTAATATATCAACTTAGTGATTTTTTTTTATTGGTGAATTATTGGAGTTGTAGATTGAAAAAGATAACTAAACTTGTAATGTGTGAATTTAAAATGCGTCATCAATCTAATTTTCCATTTAGACTGCAATAAGACTTACAATAAATTGAGGAGTAAAATGTAAACTTCCAACATTACTGTTTTGTCTTAACATCAACTCTGGATTTCTCGCATTTGATTGTAAAATTTAAAAGTAATATCTTTTTTGTATTATGAAATTGTTCAACTAGACAGCTGAAGAACAAAGATCATTACAAAAGATTATTGACAATGCAAGAAAATCTTCTCGATTTTTCAAGGCCATATAAATAAATTGGAGTTACATTTCATTAAACTTTAACTGAAGTTATTGGAGATATTTTTGAGAAAAGTGATTTTTATCTATGTTGTACATTTATTTTATATCCATACTTTCAACTTCCAAATTTCTAATATAACTAATTTATGAGATAATGATTGGGCTTCAGAGATCATATTAAAACATGTAGACACAGACAATCTTATAAACATTTTATTTTAAATATTTAATATATAAATATGTGATGCTCAGCAGACCTTACAAAGAATATTTTCATTCAATACCAAAGTTGTGTTTCATTTATTTAGTGATTTTATTTTTTAATTTCTTTAAAATTTCAATATAGCACTGAGAATGAAATTTAGACTGCTTACCGTTTAACTTCCAGAGTTTTATGAACCAAAACATCATCGGAGATTGCTTCTGGGTCGGGCTCGAGATGGGACTGAAGAACGTCCTCTGTTCATAGAGTGACTAGTGCCAACTGTTCTACCTCGGCTATTCTGGTAAAGATGAATGTGGTCTTCACGCCACTGGGCTTCTAAACGAATGTATGTTCCTCCTAACAAATAAAAGTAATAATACCATAGACTAAAATTATACAAAATAATACAATTATTATTGGAATTATACAGTAGTATAATTGACCTTTTTCTGTGGTAGTTCAGTGTTAACGGAAGATGATAATGAAACTTAAAACGTAATTTTGAAAACAAATAAATTTTTGCAAACAAGAAAATTGTATTTTCTTTCATTTGGGGATTGAAATTCCAGAAGTTTTGCTGATTTTAAGTAAATAACACAATTATTGTAGAATTATAATGTACTGAAGTATACAAATACCACAAACCAACAGAATTAATTGTTAAAGTTAAATCTCAGATTATTATGGAATCAATAAGTATTTTTAGATTCTAAGAGAAATATCAAATACTGTGACACAAGGTTAGATAAACTTAATTGACTTAATGGACTTTTTTGAGGGTCCATTTCATATCAATAACTTCCAAGGAAATACATTCACTAAAATCTAATTGAGAAAACTAGGGTAAAATCAAGAGTTTTACATCAAGGCTTTGTATTTTCAAAGATTTGCAAGCTAGACTATGTCAAATTAGAACAACACTATTTTTACAAATTTAATATGTGAAATCTTTATATTTATATAGTCATTTAGGTCAAAAATAAAGTCTATAACCTAAATTATAAAAGTTTAATTATTATTTCTACATGTAATCAGCAAGAGAAAATCATTCTTTCACATTTTTTGTTAACTAAAATTTGTAATATAATACATTTTAAAATTTTAACTAGAGTAACAAATTGTTAAAAGACATAATGTACCAAATTTTTGTTAACATTTCATGTTTAGTTGATAAAATATAAACATAACTTAATAGTTTATGAAAAAAGCTTATAATAATGTTGAAGATATAAATTAGTAAAAACTGAAAATTTACTTTTTCATTCAAATGAAAGTGAACCAGAATTTATTACAAAAATACAATTAATAAAGAACAATTAATGCTACATAATAAAAACAATAGAACATAATAATGTCTTGACTTTGAATGCTCATACAGTAAGTTCAGGAATCAGCCATAAATCAAGTTTTCCCAAAGTCCAAGGAACGAACTGAACAAAATAATATAACCAAATTTCAAATTGCCTAAAGCAAAACTTAATTTTATACACAGAAGATCTGTGCCCCGTCTTGCTGGCTAATGATAAGAAAACAGAAGAAATATATACCTATTATTGTTTGTCATGCTTGTCATGCTATAGAAAATAAATTATTACAACATACCAAATTTTAATATTTAGTGCTCTTAAAATGATAACCTTCATACTTCAAAACATGAATATTAACTTAGTAGGTACATCAGTTCTACAAAATTAACAGATAAATTATTTTCACAAATGTACCGACTTTTAATATTACAGTCTACAAAAAACTTCATTTCTAAATCATCTGTGGAGTCTGCTTGAAAAACGAGGGTTGTGTCATCTCCAAACTGTATTACCATTTCAACCCTTTTTTGATTTGACCAATTGTAAACATATAATAGAATAGGCACAAGAACTGATCCCTGCAAGATCTCACAGTTCAGTTGAACCTGGTCAAAAAGTTTTCCTCCAACTGTCACACAATCTTGACCTTCAAGTCACATAGGATATAGTCCAAGGCAATGAGTTATCTCTGATATACGTTTCTATACATATATATTATAAATATGTTTCTAATTTGTTAAAAAAGAGGTCATGGTCAACAAAATTGAAAGTTTTAGAGAGAGCCAAGAATACACAATAGAAAGTCACACATTCATTTCAAATTGTGAGATAAAATTGTCAAATAAAAATGAAACCCTACAGCATCATGTGGATATGTATATACTATTAAAATATTAACTGTGAATCATTTTTGCATTTTGTGATTTGAAAATGTATAAATATATTTTTTGGATGTAATTAAATACCAACCCAAACATTTGTCAATTTTGTTGGAAACTAAACATTATTTCGTGATATTTTACATCTTTTTGTGAATACATAATTTTTATTTTATTTTTATTTTTTTTTGGAGCAACATATTAGTAAGTAAACATTTATTATTATTTGTTGCAGAAGATTAGTCTATACTGTAAAATGGGGTAACTTGTAATTTGGGTTATTTTTTGTAGTTTTACTATGCAATTTGATATTTTCACTTAACTTCTTTCAAAAATCTTATCTAAGGTTGTACTTTTATTATTGGTGAACATGGCAAGGAAATATTATATTTTATGATGTTGCAAGACACTCTTTTATTGGGGTAACAAGATACAAAAATTATTTTCTTATAATTGTTGCTATTAAAACTATGTTAAAGACCACTTACTACACAATTTTTGTTTTAAGAATTATTTTATTAATTGTCAGTATACAAATATAAATATAGTCAAAAATTGCTCTATGGCAGTCAGGCTTACAACACAAGTTTATATAGCCATTTGCTATTTATTGCATGCTGTCTTATTTTTTCCAAAATTAAAGGGCATTTTATTTTTCCACAATTTGATTATTAGAAAAATCACAAATATTCTTAATAGAAGAGTAACAAAAAGTTGTCCTTCAATAAGGTCTATCCACTGATTTTTTCCTTTATAAATGTTTACTCGATATGTTTTACTCCTGTTTTGTAATGTTTAACATAAATTCAATATAAATTTGGTTTTGAAAATTAACCAATATCTATATCCCTCATTTAACTTACCAATGTTGGTTTTGAACAATTTTTTTGAGTTTCCATCCTTATCCACTTGAAATTCAATAAGAGGAAACCTATCAAATAAAGAAAATACTTCAAGGTAAGCCTATATTAGGATGGATAGATGGCGTGGACATCTTGTTAAAAAGATCAGAACTTGAGACCTTTAGCATGTGACTGAAACAGATGGAGAAAAATTTTGAATGAACCCAAGACTCAGTCCGGCTTGTAGAACTAGTGATGATGATGACAAAGTTTAATTATTTGTCTAAATTTTTTTTTTAGATTATTTAAAATATTAAAAATTCCAAGGTGCTAACAAAAACTGAAGTTTAAATTTTGTTAATATGGGTTGATAAACATTACATTCCATAATTTTGTTGCAATACATATGTGCTTAATGATAACAGTCCAACCTGTTTTATGATATTTCATTTGTTCAGTAATGATCTGACTTTGACTTTCAGTTGTGATCATTTCTTAACCTCTTTATCTGACATGTATGGAGTATTGGTGTTGAGAAAAAGATAAAAAAGGAACACAATTAGAAATTGAATACTGATTGAATTTAAACTTAAATATATTAGAAAAATATTGTCCCTTTTATTGTTGAAGAAACATATCAGATTTTATGAAAACTTGTCTTTGAAACTCTCTGTATGTATTATCTGTTCAAAAATTAAAGGAATGAATGGATATTTTAGAGCCTAATTTGGTTAAAGATTAACATTGATATGAAGTATACTAAATCTCCCTATGTATTTACTTTATACTTTCGTATTACTTTGAATTGCAATATTCTGTCATTCCTAGCTTTGTCTTGGTGATTTCTTCAGTTGAGAGTAATTGGATATCATAACTTCCTGTACTCTTCATGAAGATTGTTTCATAAGTCAGTGACTTTTAAATGAAAGATTTTTTTTCACTAAAATTCTCCTTTTTTATAACATAGGTGGACTCCTTTTAGCTCAATACACTTTGTCCAACTTCTCTCAACCTTCCAAAAAGTATAATTTCTAGAACTCTGCAAAATAGATTTTTGTTTCAGCGATGACTTCATTGTTAGTTGCTAATCACTTTCCACCGAGTCATTTCTTCATGTTTGTAAAAAGAATGAAATCACAAGAGGCCAAATCTGGAGAATAGGATGGATAAGGGATCAGTTCATAATGGGATTCAACTATTTTGATTGTGCCAATTGCAGACATGTGAGCTAGTGCATTGTCGTAATGGAAGAGATATTTTTCTTCGCCAAGTGGGGGATTTTTTCATCAATTCACTATAAAATTGATCCAATTAAGAGACATAATTCTGCCCTGTGATCGTTTTCACATTTTCAAGTATCTGATGAAGATAATGACAATTTTTCAATACAATATCATGGACTTTATTGTCCATTTCTTCAGTGCAGTTTTATTGACCTAATTTGGATATCCCACACATTCAGAATCATTTGTGCATCAGTAAATAAAGCTCAGAAAATTGTAGTCATGACCTCTCCAGCCGTTGAAACTGTTTTTGCCTTCTTCAAAACATGTTTGTTAGGAGAAATTCACTGTTTTTACTGCTCTTTTATTTCTATATCCATGTTTCAACAATGCATACACAACTCCTCAAAAACTCACTTAAGTTTTGCTTCAACATCTACAAACACTGCTTCAATATGGTTGCACTTTTTTTTTCATCAACTGTGAGCAAATACAGCATCTATATTGCAGATAGCTTTCTCATACCTAAATGTTCATGAAAGGCTATTAAAAACATGTTCATCTGAGAGTTGTTCAATACATATGACATATGTTCACTTGACAGTTGTTCAATACAATATCATGGATTTTATTGTCCATCTCTTCAGTTCAGTTTTATTGACCTAATTCGGATATCCCACACATTCAGCATCATTTGTGCATCAATAAATAAATATAAATTGTGAAAATTATATAAACACACAAGATGATGTTTTGTAACAATAAAACCCTTCACTTCATTAGGTCTCAGTCAAAGTTGTACCACATCTGTACAACATCGTGTTTATAGAAAAATAACTAAATGGGGCTTCATTTACATTACAGCTCAAACTATTCAGACAACATCAAAACATGCTTTGTATGTTGTCAGAAAACAGGGTTTAACATATACAGTATAACAAACACACAGAACACAATTCTCAGAAGATAAATGAGAATTTTGATTCTGATTTTCATATACATGTTAATCAGAAGATAAATTAAATAATTAGTTGAGAATTATTAAGGAGGAGTTAATTTAAAGTTATTAAAATAATGGGAAATGATTATTAAAAAGACATTTACATATTATAAAAAAGGAAAACCAGAGATGAAACCACTAACTAAAGTTAAAATACTTTATATAAAGGAGTTTTCTGGGGCACTACACTGAAAAAATGTAAAGTTTTGAGTTAGAACAGTTTTCAAATTTACCTTACGCTTAGCAAATTTAATCTATTAAAAACCAAAAAACAATGTTATGACAAAAATGTGGTTTACAAAATTCCTTTTTCAGTTGGGCAAAATTACTATGGGCATTCATTGATAAGTATATCTCAGAGCACAAGAAAAATGTCATAACAGAGGAAACTTGGATTTCCAAACTATCTGAGCATGTTATGAAAAGCAACGGTGTTATTAATTAGTATAATGTGGGTATCCTTTATAAATAACCTGTTTGGAGAAAAAGATGCTGTATTGTATCTACTGTTACATCTGTGGATCCTAAGTATCAAGTTTAAACAAATATACTTACCTCTGGCTGAAAAGGAGGTTAAACATATGAGATCTATTCCAATAAATAAACAAACAATGTTTAAACAAATCTTGGACAAACACATGTAAACACAGAACAGGACAACATAAACAATATTTCTAAAGGTATTATATCAACCTAATCAAACATCCAACTAAAATGTTTGATGGAACTCTGATGAAGAGAAGGGTTTTATCTTCACAAAACTTAGTCTTGTATGTTTATATTACTTCTACAATTTATATTGCTTTTATGTTGTGTTGAATTGTCTGAATTATTAAATTATTGGCAAATATGAATTTGTAGAGATGAAATAAGATGCATAAAGGAAAGATATCAAGGTGAATAATATCCGAATAATTGTTAGTCAAAATATTAATAGCACCTCACCTGAAAGAGTCGTATCAGTAGGTCTCTTAAGAATATAATTTGACTATGATCATACAAGGGCTGTTTGAAAGTAAATTCTGTTTCTGTCTGGCATAACCTTTGCACAGCTATGTAACCTGGATCACTACAAGTCAGGCAGTGTGCTAATAGGAAGGCCATTCTACCAGTTTTCGCTCCAATAATGTTGTTCAAAATGGCTGCTAAATCCAATAGATTGCAAAGTATGAGCTGTTGTTCATTTTCTGTAGGCAAAGAACTGTACTGCAGTAGACATTCATTGCAAACTTTGTGTAGTGTATAGAAAGAACATTATGAATGACAGTTCTGTTAGAAAACATTACCGTTTGTTCCTGGATGGATAGATTAACGTCTATGATGAAGAAAAAATGGATAATCACCATGACAGATGAACTTGTTGAAAAAGTGAATGAGAAAATTACAGGTTCAAAATTTTGAAATTATTGAATTTTTTTCTCAGGTATCATGAACAATTTTGCATGAAGTGGTAATTGACAAGCCTTTTATGCACTTGCAAGTTTCATGCACACTGATTGGCAGGAAACAAACTCACGTCTCACTGATGATCACAAACCCAAAAGGATGGGTTTGGCACTAACTTTTCTTTTGTGCTACAATTCAGAAGGTGGTAATTTCCTCAGTCATATTGTGATAGATAATGAGACTTGAGTGTTGGAAGTCAACGTGGAAAAAAAAAGTCGATAGAATAATACCACACAAGCTCTCCACGGAAACCTCTAAAGTGCCAGCAAACATTTTCTGCAAGAAAACTCATGGCAACTGTTTTTTGGGACAATAAAGGTGTACTCCTGGTGTGGATTTTATGGAACGAGGCACTACAATTAAAGAAGCTGAGAAGATTTTTTTTTTTTTTTACATGACAATGCTTGTCCAGATACTGTTGTACATGTACAAGGGCTGTTTCAATTGGAGTTATTTAGCCATCAACCACAGAGTCCTAATTTGGCTCCTAATGATTATTACCTTTTCCATAACATAAATAAATGGCTGGGACCACAGCGGTTTCAAAACTACAAGGAGTCAAAGCAGAGGTCTATGCATGGCTTAACTCACACTCAGTGGAATTCTAGGATGAGGATATTAAAAAAATTTTATCACCGATATGACAAGTAGGAAATTACGTGGAAAAATAGGTAAGAGTTGTAACGTTAATTTGTGTATAATAAAAAATCTCTAATGGTATTGGGGTCTTTTTTATAACAAATTGGTACTTACTTTTAGAACAGCCCTCGTACATCTATTATTAGGCTACATACCTGTATTAGGACTGATATTTTATGAACAAATAATAATAATAACAATATATACATGACAAACCTAAAGGAGTAAAATGTTGCCTCCATTGAGATGACCTCCCGCGATTGTTCCCTCTACAATAAAGTTCACCATATCTACGTGATAACATTGTTATAATTGTTCTCAAAGACCATTCTTCATAATCTCTTTGATTATCTTGATTGTACCTTGTTGAATATCTTGCCATCCATTGACTGGGCTGGTTTGAACTGAAAAATATTCAACAATTTGAAATAAGAGTATTAGATACGTTTTTAGCAAAACCTAATATTATTTTGTAAATTCAAATTACTATAAACTTTCATTGGTAAATATGACATTGGCATATATTTACGAGTATATTAATTAAAATGTTTTCATAACAATTAAAAAGATGTTTTGGAGGAAACGTGTAGCCTAGATTTAAATTATAAATCAAATTTGACCAATGCAATCAATTATAATTTTATATATAATTTTCATCATATTTGTGACGAAAGAATAACAATTTACTCTTACATATACTCTTCAAAGTTACATACTGTAATGACAAAATAAAACATGGACCATTAAACTTGTAAATACTTTTAAATAAATGGAGCAAAAACATTGCACAGACTTTGTCACTCACCCATCCTAAACCCAAATGAAATTTAACAAAATCTATTAGTCATCAAAAATGTTAGTTCTGTATTATTCAGTAAGAAATTGAAAATAAACCATGGGTGCCATCTTAAAAAAAATAATAATAAACAGGGTCTAAACTTGGTTTGATTGTGCTATGAACGCATCCTCAGCATATGTGATTAAAATCAAACTTTAAATGACAGCGGTCTAGAATCATTCTTGTTTATTGCTAATTGTTCCTAAACAATTATATTTAACAATTAATATCTTTTTTACTTGCAATTTTTCACATGGATATGGGTCACTAATCTTCACATTTTAAAATAATTTAAACGAAATTGATAGAGTAAATTTTAAGAAATTATATCTTTTATAACAACCCCATAGTTGATTTTTTGTTTTTTACCAATAACTCATGAACCGGTATTTCTGGAGAGCTGGTAACCAATATGTTTTGTTGGGTTCTTAGCCAATTTTGAGAAAATTGTAACATTGTGTTATTTCTTACGGTGGAACATCCAATTTTAGTTATGAAAAAAAATTCCATTATATGGCCAAAATATGCCCACATACCAAAATCGATTTCATGTTTGGGCTGTAGAGTACTATACAGATGCCAGGAGCTCCATCATTTCAAAAACCACTTTTATGGAATTGGAGGAACATAAAAACGGATATCCGCAAAACCATCAATGTTTTGATCCATCACATAACTTTTTCTACACTATGTATATGTGAAAAAGTAAAATTAATTTCAAGGTGATATAAAATAAATGGTGAAAAAATATTCCATTTATACTGTACTTTTTCATTTACCCATGTAATAGTGTACATTTTCAATTTTGTAATTTTTGTTTGAATAGATAATAAGATTAACTCGAGGCAATGAACAGGAAATGTGTTATGTTATTGAATAAAATAAATAAAGTAATAAATAAATAAAGGAAGTAATTAGTACTAAATTATCAGAGAAATTTGTTAAAAGTAAGTTAATAATAAAAACTTATGTAATGGTAGTTATAAGAAAAATGTGACATCAGTGTTATGTGTAAAAGTGGGGAGACTGTTACCAACCAGGACCAGCTCAGTGAGAATTATACGTTTAGAAGGATGGGATGTCATTTCAAGTATGACAAATTAGACAAAGCCGTACCGAGGAAGAAAGAAAATGTTGTCAAAAGGATAGAATTCTATTTAAAGCATTATTATATGACTTAATAATTTAGTTTTGAATAAGTGAGAAATAAACTTTCAGAGAGAGAAGGCGTGATTTCAAAAAATGACAATGTAGACAAAGCCATACCGCGGAAGGAGGAAAACATTTTCAAAAGGACAAGTATTTGTGTTAAAGAAAAACTATGTGACTTAATAAGTTTGTTTTGAGTAAAACAGAAAGTAAACAATTGTGATTATTTGGGAAGTAAAATGTAAAACTGTATAAGTTATTTTTTAAGAGAGACGAATATTTGTTTGAAAGACGCCATGTGGTTTGCACGAGGAAGAAGTTTGAATAAAATAAAAGTTTTAAGTAATATTTACAATTTAGCTTCAGTGTATATTTGCATGCTTGGTATAACATGCTCAAATTATATTTTATAAAAAATTTTAAACATAAAAATAACTAGAATTGCAGTTCATTACTGTAATGAAACTCGGATAGTGTGTGTGCAGAATTATCACGTGGGTTTTACAAAGAAAAATATTTTATTTGGTGATAATGATTAAAAAAACTATAATAATAAAAAACATTCATTAGTTGATTTGTTAGATTAGATGATTTAAAAATAAAAAAAATAAGCATTTAATAAAAGAGATTTTGTAATCTAAAAATATTGCATTTTGAATAGGGAGAGATTTATTTTGAAATTAGGTTGCAACCATAAGATTAATTATAAATGATATATTAATGATATATAATTTTAGATTAATATAAAATATATGATGATTTATGTATTTTTGTCTTTTCAGGAAACATTCTAATTTTGTATGTAATCTATTATAAATGTTTGCTAATAATTAAATGTACATTTCAAAAAATTGGATTCTGTATTTTATTTGAAATTATCCAAAGTACACTGTATTAAAGAACTTGCGACCTCAGAGAAATTTTGTATGCTCTCTTCAAGAGTGTTTCTTTGTCATAATTTTTATTCTATTTTTTGTAATGAATATTACAAAATGGCGCCCAATTTCATTGAAAATATAGTAAATTAAAAAAGTACGATTAAAAAAATATTAATTATTTCACCCATTCTAAAACCAAATCCAACAAACAGACGACAGAAAAACATTATTACAAAAACTGCTTTTGAGGATTCAGAGGGGACTCAGGGGACTCACAAAATGGATATAAAATGTAAAGTAAAGATGATTGGCATTATAAATAAATACAAAACATAAACTTTGTTAGAGAAAACTTAAATTTTAAAATGGAAGTAATATTATTGTTACTACATAAATATATTTTTAAAAGTAATAAAAAATGGTGACTTCATACATAAAGACAGATGAATTTTTTTTCTTGGTCATTTTTCTGATTGGACGAGAACAACAGATTGAACCTTCTGAATTATCTTCTCCCAAACTGGGTGATGAAGAATCTCTCTCTGTAGTTTCAGGAGAAGAAGTAGTGTTCCCACTAGATCCAGACACTTCACTATAGGAAATATGATTGACAAATATTTGTTGCCTACTTGCATTCATTCCAGCATCGTTAAGTTCATTAGCTAAACATTTAATAAAAAAAAAAAGTTTCTTTTAGAAAAAGTTCTTATATATACTATTGACATTATAAGTTGCATTCTACAATCCTACTTTCATAATGTAAAAATAATTACAATATATACATAAAATCCTGTAAACTTACTATACTACAAATTTTTAAGTACAAAACTCATGTACTTGTTAAAGTTTATTGCACAGTCGCAGCTCATAAACAAAGACTATTCATTATTAAAATTTCAATTATATTAATTTTATTGAGTTCCATAACATTTTCATAAGGAAAGTTTGTACAATTCGTAGTTCTCAATATGTTTGAAATTACTGATAGAAAATAATGTTTTTTGAATCGACATTAGAATAGGTGATAGGCAGGCATGCCTTCAACCGATGGAGAGTGAAACGGGTGAGTGAATTGGTAGAATTGTGGAAGGTGAAGGGGAGCAATGCTATTTTAGTGTATGTTGGTGCTGTGTCTATTCCCTTAGACTTAAGTTTGAATAGTTAATAATTAAATAATTATTTCAAGTGAAAAATATATTACCTAGACTAGGAATTGAACCCAGGACCTTTTTACATGTTTTGTTTAATGTAGTGTTGTGTTGGGTATAGTTGTAAATTTTTTTTTTTTACTTATATAATAAGCAAACTACTGTAAAAATTAATTCCATCCAAAATATTTATAATGTAAATAATTTGAAGGAAACACACGATTTTCAAGCAATGTTGAGAAGAGTTAAAGCCTCCAAGACTGAACATTAAAATAACACAAGTGCAGAAAGTTTGTAAGAATAAAAGTAGTTTTAATCAGAATTTTCATTGTGCAATGTTTAATGCAAGAATAAGTAGGGGATAAAGGATTAAAAGGTAATAAAGCAACTGGTGACTATGGAATCACAACAGATGTGGTTAAAAGGGAGGTGATGATTGATTAAGGAAATATATAACTTAATTATTTTGATATGGGAAAGAGAATAAATTCCCAACAAGTGAAACGAAGGAATAATAGTCCCTTCCATAAGAAGAGAGACAACCATATATGCTCTAATTACAGTGGCATATCATTATTAAATACAATAAACCAGGCATTTTTCAAAATTTTGTTAACAAAACCAAATCCATAAATGGAATCAATCACTGAGGAACAACAATCAGATATATGAAGGGGAGGTCTACAATAGAACAAGTTTTCTTGCTGGAACAAGGAATTTCAAAATATTGTAAATACAATAAGGACTTTTTGCAACGTTCATAGACTTCAAGAAAGCCTATGACATTATTGGTAAGAATAGCCTATTGAAAAAATGGAAACATATGGTTTACTAGGAAAGTTAATAACACTGACTATTGAAGACTCCAGGGCAAAGGTGAAAGTGGAAGGAGGGATGTCGGAAGTTTTTTCATAAGAATGTGTGTAAAGCAGAGGGTGGTATTCCTCCTATCCTCTTTAATACACCAGTTGAAGAAGCTTTTAAAAAACGGAAAAGTTGTGTAAAGTTAAGAAGAGACCTGAACATATGGATTTTCCAGATGATGTTATCTTATCAGAGAAAGTAGAAGATATATTCTTCTTGCCAGAAGTGTTTATTGAGAAGGTAAAAACAGCGAGATTGGTTGTTAAGGAAGGAAAAACTAAGATAGTTCACCATGCAGCTGTTTTTTGGACGAGGAGATTGAGCTGTCCAATCCAGGCTTGATTGCTGTTTTGTTTCAGGGTCATATCCATTAAAAAAAAGTTTGCGCTGCCAAATGTTGCTCCCGGCAGTCAGCAATTTTACGATTTCGCTGAAAAAGAAAAAGGTCTTTCACAAAAAAAGTTCTCACGGATAAACTGATCCAATCACAGTGAACAAACATTGCACACTGATGTGTAGCAATGTGACTCGAGACTCCCTCTCCGGCCGACCGGCCATGCCAACCTTCTCTCTTCACCAGCCCAATTCCCATTACTATTGGGTCCCCCTTCGTATATGTATATGTATGTATCCTTATTTTTATAGTTAAATAACAAATTGGTCTTTGATTAGTTAAAGCAAGTGATGTGTAGTTAAATAACTTATATATTAGTATGCTCACGATTTTCTCTGATTTTAGGTTCTTTTGGCTTTTCCCATGTGCGTGATACTAACGAAATCTTGGAACAGGGTGGTGCTAGTTCTAAGCCATGCCACCACAGACCGTTGCTTAGTGCACAGTCTTTTTCATCATTACGACTCCCATCTATAAATGTAACAAAATAATAATAATTTTAAAGCTGGAGTCCTTTTTACAACACTATAGCAAAGTCAAAACAAGTTGATTGTAGTAAAAATCTTAGCATTTTCACACCTTGTAAATAATGCATTAAATATTATATACAATTTAAAACAATTAAAAACAATTATATAAATTTTATAGAGACAATAAATACCAATTAAACATTGTATCAAAATCTTAACACTCACAACTTATAAATATTATTGTAAACCACTGTACTATTTAAAAAAAAAACAACAGCACAAAAGATTAGTTACAACAATAAGAACTATTTTAATATTCGAAACAAATTTTTTTTTCATGCCTATCAACAGCCAACCAACTCTTCTACAGAATAAAAGGACACAGAAAGTAACAACTTTTTTAGACTGTGTTTAAAGGCTAATTTGTTTTATATTTCCTGCTTTAATTTGTTAGGATGTTTATTTATACAGATCTCTAATACACGTACGGAAATGTTAATATTGACAATTGACAGCTTTTAAAAGTCTATCCATGACTTTGTATTTTGACACAAGCCAACTTATTTGTTTTTTAGACTAAATTTTGTTTTGTTTTATTTTCTCATACAGAAATCCTATATATAATTTAAAAAAGGGAAAATTAAGGCATAATAGGGCAATGCTAGGTAGTTCATGACAATATGGCTACAAGAGTGCCATATTTTTCACTGTTCTCAACAGATATATGTTTGAATACACCTTTTTACAAATATACTGTCAATATGTTACTTTTTGGTTAATTGGTTGTCAATACCCACACCAACGAACTTTGCTGATACATTTCTTCAATAATGTAACAATTGGATCACTGTTATCACTCTTCATGTTTAGGTTATGAATTTTGTTTTCAATTATATATTACTCTCTATATAAATAAAGTGTTTCACAAAGTTTTCCCAGCTCTCTCAGAGCTCGTTCTACAAGTGAAAACAAAGAATCAGTTTGTTTTCTGGCTCTCCGCTATTGTAATTTCTATATAAAAAAAATCTAAAAATCCTATAAAGTTGAAAATAGACAAGATATTTAGTTCAAATTTTGTATACCCATTTTTAGTATATCGCTTTACGTGTATACTAAAAAGGAAAACTTTATTTTAAATATTTTCAAAATGGTGGCAGTTTAAATTGTTTCATCACATGTCTCAAAAACTGGTAATTTTACAAAAAAATTACAAGGGACAATATTTTAATGACAAACAAAATTTCTGTATTTTTTCTGTTG
Source organism: Aphrophora alni (assembly GCA_963513935.1). Classification (NCBI taxonomy): domain Eukaryota; kingdom Metazoa; phylum Arthropoda; class Insecta; order Hemiptera; family Aphrophoridae; genus Aphrophora; species Aphrophora alni. The sequence continues at coordinate 85,350,398 of OY740765.1, forward strand.
CTCAAATGATATCTGAGTTATGTAAAACTAAAAATTTTATTGTTTGGTCATTTTCTATAACACCAAAAAAGTAAATAAATAAAAACTATAAAGTTACGAAAATTACAAAATTTGTCATATAAATTTGAAGTAAAAATAGCATAATTAATTATTTTATAAAGGTTTATTTAATAAGTTTGCAATACATTAATAATTACTGTAAGCTGATCCATAATTAAAGTTTTAGAAATGCACATTATTTGTTACATTTTGTTAGGTTAGCTACAGAATTTCAAGAGGTACTGGGTATGATTTGTGTTGTTACTGTTAGTAGTGGAAGTAGTATGTGCATGTATGTTAACTTAACAGTGATTAGTGAATCACTGTAGAAATGATGTAATTATTTACTACCAAGGATTACACTGTTACGGTTTTTACATTGGGTGTGTGCATTGGTAATGCTACAGCTACTGCTGTAGAATATGAAAGATACTATGCCAAATTCAGGATTTCAGATTCTAAAACAATTAGTGGGACATTCAGAAAATTTTAGGAAACTGGTTTAATTCCCAGTATTCATACCAGCTGCAAACGTCCAATACAATACCATGTTGTCAATGAAGAAATTATAATAATTGATGTTGTTCAACATAGTGTTACAACGGAAATTCGTTGTATAGGATTATATTTTGGTCAAAAATGAGTAAAATCAAAATTTAATCCTAATACAATATTTGGCTGAATTGTAACCAACTTTGCTGCTCAGGGCGAGTCGGTGAAACTGACCTATGACTCGGTCTAAAGTCAACTTTCGCTTAACCGTTTTGACAGTAAAATCGTATGTCGGTAGATTTTGAATAAAAAAATTCGTATTTGATGAATTATGAAAGTATGAAATAATAATGTTAAAGGATGTGTAATTGTAGTGCAAGTTGTATGCAATACAGATCAGTTACGGTTATTTCGTAAAAATTAACATGCGCTGCAGCAGATTTAAATGAAGAATTAATTTTTTTTCAAAATTACTCAAAGTCAAAAAACCTTGGTATTTCTGTGATTGGTAAATAATTTTATGAGTAAATGAATCTTGGACAATTTTTGAAAAAGTTAATATTAAAAAAGTTAAGGGAAATGATATAATTTGGAAGTTAAATAAAATGTAAACAAATGTAAATTTTGAAAATGTATTGTATAGGGATAATTAATATAGTAAGTTTAACAAGTAATTAAAGGAAAAAATAAAAAGTTTAGTAAAATAGAAGAGATATGGTTTTCACACCATTGTGTGGAAATGGATAAAGTTAAAATTTCAAAATTAAGAAAACCTGATTAAAATCAAATATACTAAAGAATCTGTAAGTCCCAGGGTGATCAGTAAATCATAACCCCCAAACAGAGAAGTGTGAAAATATGTAAGACCTGAATGTCGGAAAGAATCTTCGCTGCTGCCAGTGCATTTATTAACGGAATTAAACAACATGGAGAAGTTTCAAATCTCTAAAATGACAGGTGTGAAAAACAAAAACTGACAATTACGCCGATTATTGCATAACGAATTGCAGGTGAACGAGCGGGCCGAAAAAAACCACGCGAAATTCTCGCGAAAGCTGACATGAAGATCTACAAAATGCTGATAAATAAAAATTGAAAATTCAAATAGGAAAACCGTTAGAAGAGGATAAAGAAGAAACAATATGGAATCTTACAGTAGCAAGTTTGAAGATGTTCCAAACTCCAGGACTTCATGACGTATAAAGGGGAAGAGCCAGCATACCAACCGACAGCAATAATAATGAAAATGATTAATTACAGGAAAACAATTAAAACAAAAGATTAGAGGACTTGGACCATGGTAATTCACTCATAGGTAAACAAACAAAACATTAGAACTGGAAATTAAGGCAAGAATTACGTAAGAAATACGAAAATAAAAAACAATTGTATTATCCCTGCGAGGGAAAGAAATTGGTATGGAAATACGATAGTTTTAGTCTATAAATACAATTGCACCAGACTTCGGAGCTTTCTCTTAAAAAACTATTTTGAACAAGTGTAAGGGGTTACGTTGCCTGAAGCTATTTCGAAAAAGTTAAAATCTTTAAGTATCAGTGCTAAAGATCAAACCTTAAAGGAAATAATTTGAAGTGAGAAATGAAATGTTAAATTATCAAATCGGCAGTGAGTTCCAAAAGAGTGGAAAATAAACAACACTAGGTAGGCAAATCAAAACCTCCGGCATTGCCTATTCACAAGCGGAGTCTGTCTGCTTCATAACAATGCTTGGTCACACATTGATGTACTGACACCATCATTACTGGGGGAAAACTAGATCCCTCTATAGTCCTAATCTTGTGTCTTCAGATTTCTATCTTTTTCCAAAGCTGAAGGAAGTTATGTATTTTAAAAAATCAGCTGTGGTTTGGTTAAATGAACAGCCTGCAGAATTTTATGATCAAGGGATCAACAAATTTCTGCCATGTCTCAGTAACTGTTTGATCTTGGTGGAAATATTGTAGTTTGTATTGCTAACTGAAATTTTGTTCCTCAATAAAGTTGTCTATTATCTGAAACAAAATTGTCTTTATTTATATTGTAAATTGTTAATTGACTGCTACTTTGTCTATTTTGCAGACATCATTAGAAAAAACTAGAACACATATAGTTTGATAAACACAAATTTAAAATGTCAATGTATAACAATATTATTATTTCTACGTATATATAATTATATTTCTAAATGAAAGCGCCTATTATTGAATTATTTTATTTTGTTTGTTATAAGGAAAAACCTTCACTTCCTCTCTCAAGTTAGAATACTACCCGTAGCAACTCTGTTCTATTCATATGTTAAATAGTAGTCAACTTGTGGTATTGTGTGATTAGTTTAAGTTATGATGTTACACTTAAATTTTAAAATAATTTAGCTTTACCTCTGTTATTGCGAACAAGGCGTGTGAGTCGCTCCTGATATACTAACTGTGGTGGGTCCAAAGCTATCAATGAGCGATAAGCCTGGAATATGTTGTTTATTTCAGTAGTTTTATTTGAATCCAAGACAGGAACATGTGGTCTAAATGTGCACCCCTGTATAAGAGAAAATCAGGTATAAAGTTGTTTGGAAAGAGTATTATAACTAGTAACTAGGTTAGTTATTTATATTTTTGTTAATTTTAAAATTATTTGTATACAAAATATTGCATAGTTATGAAAGTCTCTTGACAATCAAAAATGTGTTTTATTTAATCCTCTGATTATCAAATATTTCATCTTAGTGAACATTGCCTAAACAATAACAAATATTGTTTTAATTATACTATTGCAACCACAATTCACTATAAATTAATTAGAGACATAAAATGTTTGCTAAAAATCTATATAATATTATTAAAGTGATTTAATATCACACTTTGTTAGTAATTTCTTTATAATAAACAGGAACTATATCAATAACAATATTCTTAGACTTCAAATGGAAAAGAAGATAATAGCATGGGAATATTCAAGGAATCAATGTACCTTATGTGAAGATTTGCTAAAATTTTACCATAAATTTGTGAAAACTGTAGCAAAACTATTAAATTCAAAATGGTTAAATGATGGTCATTTTTTTATATAAGAAATATTTCATTAGTCACACAAATATTCATAATGGAACAAAATTTCAACTGGCAATAAACTAAACACTTTTCTATTTTTCTAGATAATGTAACAATAATTATGAAAACCGAGAATTAAAAAAAAAATTAGATTTATTTTTCTAAATTTATTGTTAAATATTAAGAAATTTTATTGGACACCATTCTATGATTTTAAGCACAGACACTTGTACTTTAAAAAAAATAATCGCGATCGTGGACTCTAGGAAAATGTACTTTAGAATCACAAAACAAGCCTTAGTTCCTAGCAAATAATTATATTTATAATTCTTTTGAATACTTATTCCTGAAATACATACATTATATATTTTCATATTTCAATAATTTCTATGGAAGTACTTCCTAATAAGTAACATGTATAAGAATTTTAACAAATATTATTTTAAGAACATAATGAATTTACAACTAAAAGAGGGTTCACAATATGAATGTCCTTGTAAAAAATATATACAATTTACTAGCACAAAGTTTATTGTTTTTTTAGTTCAACTCTATTTACGATGTTTTCTAAGAAATTATTTGTTATTTTTTCTTTTATATTAAAGATGCAAATTTCTCCAATTAAAATGTTTCTTCAGTATAGATTTACACTTTAAATTTGTATATAACTAATCAATTTATTCTGTTCAAATATATTATATTTTTATTAATAACTTATCCACCTGATACCAAAGAGGCAATCACAGATTTTATTTTAGTTCAAGTCAAAACTGTTTTATAATAAATAACTTGTTTTTGAAAGCCGCTCTTTCGAAGCAAAGCAAAATCTGAGGTGATCAGCCTAATGAGATGGTCTCTGTTGACGGAGAAAAAGCCAAACGTGACTTCTCGCCTCCGTGGTTGTTGAGCTAGTGACACTCCAAAAAGTATTCTGTACCAGTCCAACTAAAAAAATGCTATGATTGGTGGATCCTTTGGGGCAATTGGGGATAACCTGAATATTAGATTGATACACTACTATACTGAACTCACTTAATATGTTTTTAATTTAGGGGGAAAACTATTATTTCTTACAATTAGTTATTTATTTATTATAAAAGTTTACAATTATATCTTAAACTTATACATATATTATTCAATTATTTACAAATTTCATTTATGCAACTCATTTACACACGATTTTATAACATTGACCAATTTTGAAAACTCATCCTTCTGTCAATATGGGATCTTAATATACTATTGCATTGAAAGATATGACACAAGTCTCTTACATCGGATATCACTTATTTTATATAATGAATACAATACTAACACAAATTTAAGATCTAAATATCGAAACATATCAATAATCACCATGGAGATCTAAGTACTAGTTGATACTGGTAGAAGTTTGTTGACCCATCCAATAAACAACTATTTTTTTTTTCAATTCATCGTAATTTGCCATTTGCTTCTCTCCTAAAATATCCTTAAACTTTGTAAAAAGATATAGAAGTCTGAAAGTATACAATCAGGATTATAGGGGGAGATTGGTAAGTTTTTCTTATCTTAACTTATCCAGTAGCAATGATGTCAGTAATACATCATGTATGTGGTCAGGGAGGGGAGGTGATGAAGTTTTTCTTATCCAAACTTATCTCATAATGATGATTCATGAAGTCAGCACTATAGTATGTGACAGAGTATTATCATCAACCACACAAACGCTTGTGAGTAGGCTGTGCCAAAGGTTTTGAATTACCTGTTTGAGATTTCTCAATGTCACATAGTACAAATCTGCATTTATGTCATTCAAAAAACTTTAAAAAATCATGGAGTCTGCTTTTGGTTTTGTTACAGATTTCTTGGAATATTTCCATTCTTTTAATTGCCACTTTTGTCTCAAGTGTGTAATGAGAGATCTAAGTTCCATTCTTTGTCATAATGTAGTTCAAAAATTCATCACTATTTCAATGTTAGCACCGCAAAAACAACAGTGCAAAGCCAATATACATTTTCTTATGTAGGCTATATGCATTTTTGGAATCCACCTGGAATAAGGAAAACCTCATGAAGTCCATTAATAGTATACCCGGTGATTATCAATATGTTTATCAGTATCTTTTGTGAAGTACTCAGTTGTGATAGTTGTCCCTACGGATCATGACTCATCATGAACATCAGTTCTTCCATCATTAAACAGCCTACACCATTTAAAACATTTCCCTCTTTCATAATTCCTTCCCCATACTCTTCCACAAGTTGATGATGAATTTTAACAGGACAAATATTTTCCACATTCAAAAATTGCATCATTGATGGCACCTCACAATCGGCAAGCTTAGTGATTGAGACATAGTATTTTACAATGTAACATATTACTCATTTAGAGACCTGAAATGCACTGATGATATTGTGGGGAGTTTATAGAGAGTACTTAACCTTAATACTGATCTGGTCTGCGGCTTGCATGGTTACAATGTGCAAACAGTTCTTACTTAAAAAATGACCCTCATAATTATTTTTAACTGTTGAAATTCAAAATCTTGATTTATTAATTAACAAACATAATGAAAAATTGTGTTCATTTTTAAAACAATTCATAATAAAATGAAAAACGCAATTAAGAAGTTTCATGAGGTAAATTGCAATCTGTTCTGAATTTCAATGTTATAGAAAGAGAGTCCAGGTTAACTTTCTATAAATAGAGTTAGGCTTCAAGCAGTTTAATCATGTCTGTCTTACAGCTGTTGCAAGAAAGAAATGCAAGTAGGCTGTCAATGCACAATGTCTTGAACAAAAAAGTTAAAAGTGTGTGAATATAATAGTATGTATTGGGTTGATTAAAAGATTGTAATCATCAAGTTATTGCAATGGTTTCTCAAAAAATAGTGTCAAAAATTTGATATATTAGAAAAATTTAACAACATACCTTTTGGCATCTCTGTTACAATACCTTGTTAGGCCAAACAGTCCATTTTCTATAAACCAGGTAATTCACCATTAATTTTGTACTAGCTATACCCCACACAGAACTGAGTTTCTAAATGAATTAAAAAAATTATAGTTATTTTAATTAATTTTTATTAATTAATTTATTGTCTTGTGAAATAATTTCAACTAAACCATGTGCTCATGAGAGCTTTGTATAAATCTGTCTAAATCTATTTTTCAATTTACTGTCAGTCTATTTTTCAATGGATTACTGTCTAATCTATTTAGATTACAATTAGAGATTTGTAGTAAAAAAGAAAAGAGCAATTCACATTGATTAAAAAAAAATAGTATTTTTTTGAAACATCCATTTAGAGTCTGTCTAGTGATGGCTCCATTTTTAACTTTTCACAGTCTTTACTGGTCGAGGAATATGGTTAAATAAATAATAAAAAAAGGGGGGAAACACCAGTCTACCTTGGGATCACCTAAATATTTGTTCAAAGTTCATTAATGTAATAGTACAATTTTGTTTAAATGTGTTAATAATCTAAATTTATGTTATGTTAATATTGTTAATTTCATGAATACTTTTTTATATTAACGGGTGGTGCATCTAGCTAAATTTTCAGCTCTCTGTTTCTAATAGAATAATTTAAAAAAAATTTAATTATAAATAATGTTTTTATAATTCTTTTGAATGTTCAAAAATAAAAATTGTCTTTCTCTCTTTTGAAATGGTACCAACAACAACAAAAAATGAGTAAACAAATATAATGATAATAAAATAATTCTGATAGAATAAGCTCTTATTTTTTTTTTTTTTTCAAACTTCAATAAAAAAATTATATTTACTTAATAGGTTATTGATGAATTTGTTCTATATTTTATTGATCACAGTAGTACTTAGTTCCTCAAATTTGAGAATAGGACTATTTTGGTTCTGGAAATGCATGTACAAACTTTCCTTCAGACAGGTCTGCGTTGTAAAAAAATTCTTGTTATATAATGTGTTTCCTCAAAAGAAAATCACATTGATGTGTGAATTTTTAAAGAGTCTTTTAATCACAATGAGTACAACAAACAGTATCACTTATATCCGTTACACTAATAGTTAAATATTCTAGTTTAGTCTTCAAAAAGACATTTTCGAGGTCTGAAATAAAATTTAATAAAACATTGTCATTACTAAAATATTTGTTAACAGACATGTATTGATTTTGTTTCTTATGTTTGTAAGTTATATAATTAATTTGTGTATATTATGTGTACTATGATTTATATGTATTTAACTTTTAATATGTTACTCACCGCCAGCAATCATTTTTTGAAGTTTTTCCTTCAGTACATATATCAAAATTCGCAGAACACCTGGTAAACTGTGATCATGCTTATAAAAATATAGATCACAACATGAAAATATTACAGAAATGCAAAAAAGGAGATTACATGAACCGCGTAGAAGAATACCACATATACAAAAATGAACAAGAGCACCCGGATAATTTGCTAAATGACAAAAAACAGTTTGATGCAACCCCCACTTATGAACTAATAAGCCAGCTTACTAGGAAGTAGACATCAGCTGATAACTCACTAGTACATTGTACAATGTCAGCCCAGAGACATGTAAGATTTCATTTGTGCGCGTGTGTTGTTTGTGTTATGTGTTTTTACAAATTTGTGTTTAAATGTTTTTAATTGTGTTTTGACCACCCGACGATGGACGTAAAAAGTCCGAAACACTTGTAGTGGTAATATATATGTACTGAAGGAAAAACTTCAAAAAAGGATTGCTGGCGGTGAGTAACATATTAAAAGTTATTTATAAGCATATCCGGTGAGCTAGATTTCCAATTGTAATATATGTATTTAGTTAATTTTGTATACTTAACATACATTTGGATTTTGAAGCACCTCAAATCTATATGCTCTCTCACCACAACATGGGTACCGACCTGAAATATAATAATGAAATGAATTATTCGAAATAACAGTGAAATAGCCTTTAATAACAATTCAATAAATAAGATCATATAAATAAACCTACCTATAGGAAAAGACATTGAACGATGTTGTTCCATGGTAAAAAACTGTGGAGTATCCGAGTGGTAGCAACACCAATCAGATTGGCAGACAGAATAGTGAATATGACATGTAGCACAGAGTAGAAAATGTGACTCGCCCCATAGACGCCAGTATACATGTCTCCAACATTTTAATTCAGTACGCAAAATTTTCACATACTCTGTTAAATTCCACTCTGGGTCGCTACTTAGAGAACAAATTAAAATTATATTGCAATTACCAAAACAAGAGAAATATAAATTAGATAGGAAGCAATGTAGCTCACGTGTGCTTGAACTGTTTACGTATCCTACTTGTATACTATAAAAAGTTGTGTAGATTAGAGCCTGGTTAATGACATTGTATTTTCTGTATGTTATGCTATTCTAAAATATTTATTATTCACATAAAGGATAAAAACAGAAAAACTAATGGTTCTGTGGATAGTAGGTCTTTCAGTTTGGAATTTTTAATACAATCGATAAGTCTTTCATGTAAATCAAGTGTAGCCTAAACACTCAACAATATTCATAAACCAAGAAATAACAGTAAATAATATCACAGGTACTTTACACAGTCTTAGAGGAAATCTCAGGGAAAAAAACAAATGATAATTTATTTGATATTTTTGTATCCCTATGAAACTCAAAATAGTTTTAATTCATATAAATCAAAATATCAGAAAGTAATGTATGAAAACATTTGTACTCAAATAAAGACTTCCCATTGGAGAGTTTTAGAAAACTGTTCAAATTTAATTTTTTTATAACTCCTTATGCCTTGTTCATACCATTCCATTTATTACTTTGGAGCACATGCTGTACTGAAGTTGGAGATATGCAAAACTTGAAACCGTCCAGTAACTTTTTTAAATATTAGCAGTTGGAAAATAAAATAAAAAATCTTGTACACACATTAATAGCTGTCTCATGAAATCCTACATGGAATATTAGTTTCCTTTAAATATTTATTAATTAATTATTAAAAGACCTTTCCTATGTTATTATTTAATTTTTTTGTAGAAGACATGATTGGAATATAGCTCTATCGTTGGTGATTCAGCCGTTTGAGCAAGCCTATGTTTTGTAATGACTCTGGTCTGTTTCTGTGTGAAGCTTAGATTTCATTATAACACTCAAAATATAAATGGAAAGAAAAGTTAAAATATCCAGTTTTGGTATAAAGAACGGCATGAGTCTTTGGACTTCTTAGCGAATACCTGCATACTATGTAACGTTCAGAATTTTGATATCTTTATGTTAAGATACATTTGATTGAGAGAAATGAAATTAATTACAGGTAACAGGAGTAATCCATAAATGTAATAAAATTGTAAAAGGTTTTATTGCATGGTTTATTTGCGTTCAAATAACGATAATAAAAGGCTGAATCTAGACAGACAGACAGGATTTCAGAATGGTTAAACTTATAGAAATAAGTATGTGTTATTTGGAAAATGTATAAAAAATTATTAGTTTAGAATTTCGTAATTAAAATAATTGTAACAAAATTAACTAAATTGGTATGTTTAATAAAATTAAGAGAAAATAATTATGTTTTGTGAAGTGATGAGGAATAAAGTTGTCAGTAATGGAGTGCACAGTAGAGACCAATCAAAAGATAGATAGAAGTAGTGAAGGAATGCACAAGCCATTCTACCAAGAACAATGGAATTAAAAATATGTGGAAGAGAGACTCTGTCATTAGCAGTGTGTCACGCAGACTGCTCAATTATCATCTAGGCTGATCGCCTGAACATCTAGAGCAACGATCAGTGTATATTCCATGGTTTGATACTGTTATTTAACTTTGAATCTTAAACTAAATTCAGTGCAAATTTAACTAAACTTAAACTAAATTATCTTAAACTAAATTACGTCTTGGTATAGCATAAAAAATAACATTATAACTGGTAATTTATGTCTTAAAAAAAGTAGAGCCAATCAGTTTAAATAATGGCGTCGTAGCGTAATGAAAGACATTGGTTAAATAATAGCTAACTGAATTGTATGAACTTTGATTTTGAGTTTGATCATTAAGAATACTTATAACATGAACTGTATGAACATTTAATTGAATTTGATCATTGTGAATACTTGTAACAAGAACTAATGTTTAACATTTATGAAACTAATATCTAATAATTTATCATGTTATTCACTGTACATATTTCAGAGAAAGTTAAGCAAAAAAGGCTTGACTAGATTTTTGTATCTTTCAAATATAAATAGAACTTGTTAATAAATGTATGTTTTATTTCAGAGGTTTTCATAATCATTTAGTGTAGTAGCCTACATTTTCCTGTAATTCATGACCCAAGATAAAAAAGAGTAAATTTAACAAGTGTTTTTGCTTTTTATCAGAAAATGCCATTCAACTAGTAACAGTAAATTCATCCCAAGTAAATTTATATATATATATATATATATATATATATATATATATTGTATAAATGTAATAATAACATATTTTCTTTTGTAATTTTTATATTATTACAAATATTAAATTTTTGAAAATTTTCATCATAGTCCCCTTTGATGCATTACCCCATATCTCAACACCATATTCCAGATGACAGTACAATAGACCATAATATGTCATTCTCAGAACTGATAAAGAGCAATAATAGAATATTATTTAAAGATGAGGCATTTAATTTTGTGGACAATATATTAATATGATTTTCCCTTTTTAAATTTGCATCTACCATCAAACTTGGATTTTTTTTATTCTTTAGTTCACTCAATTGATAATTATTCACAAACACATCTATTGTGCTGTAAATAAAGCAGGTAAAAAATGAGATACATTAAGTAGTCTAGAGAGAAACCTAATAATAAATAAATAATATTTAAATAATAAATAAAATGGATAAAAATCAAAATAATAAAACAATATAAACAACAATCACACAACCAGAAAAACAAACAAACATTTAAAACACAAAGATATTGTTAAGCAATTAAAATATTAAACCTACATCTTTAAAAACTAAAATCCTAATAACTCTTCCAAATAAATATATTTGAGATAAGAAAACAAAAAAAGATTAACATATAAACAAACCAGCAGCTTAGATAACTGCATTGAATTCTTTCGTAATTTACATCTAGCAAATAAATGTAAAACATAATGAAGCAAGTTCCTTCTGGGTAAAGGTAGAGAATCTAACAGTACTAAAAAATCCACCACCTCCCACACTACTTAACACACTGCCAATTTAAAATTTCAAACACTTGCTGTTAAAAGTTCCAAAACTATCATAAAAAATGTCAACATCCGAGAAATTGTGAATTTCATAAACACATTATTGCTGTTATTGAGGAGTGAAAAATTATTAGATCATGTGTATAGAATGTGAAACTATTGTAATAAACTGAATTTACAATTAGATTAAAGACAGTTGAAAAATAATCCAATTGATTCACAGTAAATCATTTCAATTGATAGACAGTAATCCAATTGTTATAAAAGGAAAAATGTACATGGGTACCAATTTGCTGCAAATAAACTGAATCATCACAATGACTATGACACAGTTTATGCAATTGAGAAAGCTGTAACAATTTCTCCAGACTATAAAAATCAAACATAGCTAGTTATTGCGACTTCTGCACTAAATAAGAATAGAACTCATTTATTTTATGATATACAAACCTTACAAATTTCTTTTCGATTTTTTGAATGCATATTTTATAAATTTCATAATTAAATTTGAACTCAATACTAGTGTATTCAATGTGAAACCTGACCAACACAAAGTACAAGAATTTTAACAGCAAAGTAGACCCAAATTTACTTCCTTCCATGAACCCCAAGTTATAAAATGTGATACCTATATATATTTTTTAATATGTGTGTCATATGTTATTTTAAATTCATATATTAATTTTCACAAATTTTATGACAAAACTACACTTAAAGTTGTGTACATTTTAAATTTAATTTAATAAGTTTTAAGACATGTTGATCAACATTGCAATCATGTTTAAATAGCATTAATGCGAATTAACAACATCATTACATTGTACCTACAGATTCATTCACAGTCAACACATTCTCATGGACAGGAACTTTTAGTTCCTGTTCAGTTTCCAAGTTGTAAAATAGCTGTTTTTGTGGGGTTTTTGTTTTTAGTATTATCCTAACATTAAAGCATTCACTGCCAGTGGCCTAATGTTGTACCTTGGATGCAGTGGATTGGCATGTACTTATAATAAAATTGCATTTATATATGGTGTAGTATATTTACACTAAACAAAATTTACTAAGCACCATGTAAATGTATTGTAGTTTTAAAATTACTTGTTAATTATAGATTGTTCATATTATTGATGTGGTTCATATCAGACATGTGCCATCATATGTATCCATAAAAACTAATATATAACGTTTTGAGTGTAAAAACCAACTCTGTTTTTACATATGACAACTAACAGGTAAAAATACCTGTGGATTATAATATAGTCTAAAACAAATATGGCAGTTAAATATGCTTTATAAATGAGAAAACCAACAAGACATTAGTTAGCACTTGACCTTAAAATTCAGTTAAACATCAAACATTAAAATTAATTATTTAAAAAATGTTATTACATGTAGATTAGACTCAAGAGCACCTGCAGAATTTTTTTCACAGATTAATATCTATTGCAAATCTATTAAATTTAAAGTTTGCTAATAAGTTATACTGAACATTATTTAACAATATATAGTTTGGTTGATTTATGTAACTTGGATTGAAGAAGTTAACAATTTGTTCACCAATTTAGAGAAGTAGTCTGCTCTTTATTAGTAATTATTAATATTTCCCCTATCCAGAATAAAACAGGAACAAAAACTAAAAACACAAGAATTATTATTTAATTCATTCTCTTAAATATATTATATATATTTCTAAAACATGGTTATACGTGGATTCGATAACATTTGAATCTAATCTGTGATAAGTGATGGGCTACCACCACTCACAAACAAAACACAATAATAAATTCACCACAGTCAAAGAAAATTTATAACTACTTAAAGTTAATAAAGTAAAAAATTATTTCTATTTAAAATCAAATAAAGGCAATACAATGGTAAATCTAGATAAGAAAGAATATTGCAGTTAAAGTATCCAAATTGTTGGATAAGGGAGATTATAATAAATTACAAAGTTACCTCTTAAACAAATGAATTATAATAACCAATAATAGTAAAAAAATTGCAGTTAATTTTTTCTTCTAAATGCTTACAAATTTCACATTCTAATCCTGTGTTCATGAGATATTATTGTCCTCACAAAATATATAAAGAATGTATAACAAATCGATAATATCAGTTGTATCCTCATTGACTATTAACACATTGGTATTAACTCATTGACTTCCTTTCTTTCACAACCGTTAGCAAAAAAGCTTTCAAGATTCAAATAATAATTTAGTCCATTTTCCAAAAATAATCCTAAACACATTAATAAAATTAAAGATTTAAAACATAAACGTAACGAAATCTTAGTCTTGTTTCATATTTGTTCTCTATTCCTTAGTATACCAGTCGAGTAAAGCTCAGAATACATAAAAGAATTTGTTTCTAAAAATTATGTGGAACCTCGGAAAATTGATGAGTTTATAAAATTAACAGAGGTTTACATGAATCAAAATTATTATATATAAAATAATTAATATTATTAACAACTGGATTGTATAGAAATAAACAGTGACCTGCCTTTGTTTATAGCAGACCTCTTCATGAGTAAATATTAGGAATAGTTTTAAACAACCTTAAGTAAGCCCCTAAACTATGGAATAAATTGCCTTTCGAGGTAGATACTGGTAAATCAGTTTTTAGTCTTCTAAAGCAACTAAAATTCTTTCTGGAATCAGGAAGGTGTGGACATTGGTGCAATGATGAATATTTTATTGTTTTCTTTTATAGTTTATGTGATTTTGATTACTGTTATATATAGGGCACTTTTAAAAATTATAGTAAATTTTGAAATATTGATCATAATAATACTTTTATATTCAGCACCATTTTACCTGGACATCTCAAATCTCAAAGGTACAGTGTAAAGTTATTATTCTAGAACTCTATATTTTTGTTTCATAAGATAAGGCTTCTAAGTTAAGTTTTATTTCTCTGTATTATAGTTTTATAAATTATTTGTGTATACAATTTTATTTTAGTTTCGTAGTTAAGGAGGATGTTTCTGTTTGTGTATTAAGATACATGGGTATGAAAAATTGTAAATGTACTACAAAATAAAATTATTTTCAATTTCAATTTTCAATATTTTCCAAATATATAGTTGAAATATGTAGGTAACTTTTTTTTTTTCCTTTTTTTTTCTCTTTTTTTGTCTAGATGAATTGTTGACTACATATGTCAAAGTAATAGCAAACTTAGTTTAGTCAAATTTATTAATAAAATAAAACAAAACGACAGTTACCATTTCTAGATATTTTATGTATTAGAAACAAAGAATGACAAATGACATTTATGGAAAACCTACAAATGACAACAATTTTATATTAAGTAAATCCATTCTATTGAACTAAGCATATATTAGCAACATTTAATCATATGATGAACAGGACTATGAAAACCCTTTTTACTCTTAAGCATTTTTATAAAGAAATAAGTAGCTCAATAAAGTGTGTTTAGTCAAAGATTTAGAATGTTAGGTCGAAATTCACGGCACTTCAACTGGAAGAAAGAAAGGTTAGATATATTAATACGTTAACCTTACTACTCATTCTTTACCAATGGTCTGCGGTCAAATTTTTGTAATTTTAATCTTAAAATAGCCTACAAAAATCAAAATTCCCTTAAAAATTGATTGGGTGACCCTAAAGATAAAATTCTGATTTTGGAGAAATCAGGAAAATATGAAATCCACATACGTAATAAGAAATGTGTTGGCCAAAGAGAAATATAATAACTAGATTTAACGAACATTTAGCATATATCAAATATAAAATATGAGAGACCAGAAAAATTTAGCATTGCTGGACATATACGCTAGAAACCAATCACAATTTAGAATTAAGTATCTTTAAAACAGTTAAAAATATGACCTACAACAAATAATTGAATAGTTATGAAAGCATTTTCATAGCAAAAGCATACAACAACAAGTGAATTAATGGAGGTAAAAGATCACCCATACAAAATTAATGTTTATTTTCTTTATGGAAGCCAAATATGTATTTCACAATAATATTGTATTAATTTATTTTGCTAATATCTAAGAGTATATAAGTAGTCTAAAACACAGATTAGGCGCATATAGTTGGTAACATGTTGTTACATGTTTGTAGATTTATTGCCCATCTCAGCTATCAAGTCAATGACATGGCCTTGAGCTCATTGGTTAATACAATTGTAGAGCGAGTGAGATAGTAGGGCACCACTTATGTTAGATTAAATTCAAATATTAGTTTGTTTAACTGTTGAACCCTCTGATGATGATTACCTTGTTATCGAAATGTACACCAGTGTATTTAAGGGATTAAACTAAATAATAATAATTGTGTTATGTTGCTGTTCTTGATGTTAGGCACATTATAATTAGTATTGTGAATTTCATCACGTAGTAAATTCGAAACGTGGAGTGATATTGTTCAATTCATGCCACCAATAAAGCTTACTATAATTATATATATATATATATATATATATATATATATATATATACATTATTTTTTTTTTTTGCTAAATTTATATTATTAATGTTAAAAATATCGAAAATTATTTTCACACTTTTGAGGTGTAAAACTACCCCTAAAAAACCGTAAAATTAATTAAAAAATTATATTTTTACAGTTTGATTAATTATTCCGGAAAAATATTGTAACAAGTTATTTTTTCATGATTTAAAGAAATTAAAATAAAATTTTATTTATTTAAACTTTATTGTATTAGATAATATTTAAATACAAAATCTTAATATTTAATGTAAAATAATTTCAAAAATATATATATATATATATTACAATGAAAATTTATATTGTGAAATGAAGAAAAAACTTGATTGCTTTTTTAAATATTGTTTATTAAAAAATATATAATAAGGAAATTACAATAAGTACATTTAAAATAATGAAACATTTTTATAAAAATATAAAATGTATACAATTTTTATTGTAACTATTGTCTTTTATAGCAGAAATTGACAGCTTGCTCATTATCACTGCTTTCCACTATTTCATCATTTTGATGTTCATAAATATATATTTCCGGTTCAAATATATCATAGCTCTCATTCATATATTCCGAAGCTTCTTCTTGGGAACTATTTACAGATGCTTCTGGCCCCATTGGTAAAACATAGATTTCATTAAATTTTCCTCATTAGTAAAATTTGAACAATCAAGACGTTCTCACTCTTTTGACAGTCTCTACCCTAACAAACTTTGTAAAAAAACACTGCATTGCAGCCCAAATGTCCATCTTTTCTTACATCCTGATTTACATGAACAATTGAATTTTTTTAAAGAACTTATCAGGTAATAAAGGCCTTGATGTATTACTAGGTGTTAACACTTTATCATTCACTTCCCAACCACAATCAGTTGAATGTTATGGATTTAAACACCAATACTGCCATTGAAGTTATACTCATATTGCATGTTCTTTTACTCCTAAATCAGTTGGCAGAAGTTTGCTTATGCTAACACTACTTTTTAAGTTTTCAAATCAGTATTCTTAAAAAATTGAAATTATTCTTAGGTACTTTTTCTAACATATATTTCACTAACAATATCTAAGGCTATTTCCCATAATTCATCAGGATTAGCATCAGGTTGAAAGAAAGCCTGAGCCCTATTAGTTAATTCGTCATCTGGGGCAATAGCTTTAAAAAAAATTCTTTACCTCTTTGGATAAATTCAGAAGTATTGTCACAATCACTAAAAGCATGAAAGAATGCTATGATTATTTAATTTTTTTAAATTTTGGTACCTAAAACTATTGGACGTGTAAATAGTCTTTGATATCTTACTTTTATTAAACTTTGAAAGATAAATATTTGATTCAAATCTGCATCAAATTGTGTCATCAAAACTGAAAGATCAATATCTATTATTTTAACTGATTCATATACTGCCATCTTATCAATCACCGTTGTGACTATAAGTATATTGGCATCTTCATCTGCTTGAAGAACTTCAACTCCAGAATTTAAAAAAATATTAATTAGCCGATTTATTAAAAGTTGCTACCAAAATTTATTTTCCATGTTACTCAAAACATCTCCTTGCATTTCACCATATTCTTTATCATCCTAAAAAAATAGCATACTTAAGATAGAATGATGTTTAGTATATCTCTTGATCTCTCATAACTTTTGGTGCTACGTTCAGGTGGATAACCATAAAAAAACACAATGGCTTGTATGTCTCAACATATTTATAATACTGTTCAAAAATACTTTGAAAATTATCAGCACTTTTCCAAAGTGTTTGATGTAACAAAAAGCCACCATCAATTACAGTAATTATATTAGAAGGGAAATTAAAATCTTCTACAGGTTTAAATAAATCATACAGGTTTCATTTTTGCATTTTTCAGTAACCAATACCATCAAAAAGTACAGAATTTGGATTGCTGGGGAGTATTTCATTATCCACTTTTAAATGCAGATATCATAGATGATAATGGTAATACTTTATTATTTTTAAAAAATGTAATTCACCTAAAAACCTATTATTTAATTCTCCTAATATTTGTTTGCCATTTCATATGCCTTATAACAGTTAACTATATTGTTCCACAAGGGCGTACCCAGGATCAAAACTAGGGGGGGGGGTCAAGCCATGGTCATTCAATATACAATTGATTATTAAAATAGTTATTTCAAGAATTGTATTCAATTCCAGCAACAAAATGTATAATAAAGATTTATTTTTTTCTTCCAGGGGGGCAGCTGCCCCCCTGCCCCTCGCTGGGTATGCCCATGTTGTTCCATATAATCCGGTATCTAAAGAAACAATGTCAGGAAAGTTAGGAAAAGGATCGTTGTTTTCAAAAAACTCATTGATAAAACTTTTTGATCTATTTCTATCGAAGTAGGTTGACTGAACATGTTGTTCAGTAGTTGACATATCAACATTACAATGGCGGAGAATTGATTGTATTATACCTAATAGGTCAACATAAGACTCAAGCCATTTTGAAATTAATGGTTTTGTTATTCCCTGTTTAACTGGCCCAGAATTACTTTTAAAGCCTGCAAGTAGCAACTGCTCAATTGTTTGGTCAGTATATACACCACAACAAGGCTTATCTAAATGTCTAATCATTAAAAAAAAAAGATGTAAGAATTTTGAAAACTCGCAACCATATAAATTGTTTTTAAGAGTCAACTTATCTTGAAGGTATAAATGGGCACTCTCAGGATATAAATAATTATAATGACCACTTCCATGAAAAAATGGTATAGTTTTGTGAATGGTTTGTAAGTCTAAAACCCAATTTCCAGATTTTTCCACTTCTAAATGTTTTAAAAGTGTGGTCATTCTGAAAAATTGTACCCTAAGTTTAGCGGTGGGACCACGCTTTTCCACTTCATCAAGAACTAGAGAAAATATTTTTTTAATTCATATAGAAGTCTTTAATTGTTTCTCTTATCATTTCTAAATTATTATAATTCAATGAAGTATTCATGAAATCAAATTTTTCATCAATTATACAGATCACACTTGTTTGCATATTTTTTAGTAGATGATTTACTATAGCTGTGTTTAATAATATATACACTCTCATTGACTGGCTATAGAAATAATGTCCATCTAATATTTTATCGATGGAATTTGGAGTATAAATTTAAGAAAGTATTGATCTGATTCCACTGCCACTCATAATATACCAAATAAAGCACATGAACGACATCTGAATTGGTAAGCCTCCTAAACAGACAATTACTTTATTAGGAATTGGAATAAAGAGCAATTATCTCTCGGGCTTTGATATATAATGATTGATCAAATACTAAAATACTTTATTTGTTAAAACTCTATACATTTATCATAACTAGAAGAGAGCACTGTCAATATTGTATCCATTTCAGTAAGAGAGTTATTCACAAAAGGAAGAGAAATAATACACATTTTTTCACAAGATTCATATCCATACAAATCTTCTATAAAACCCTTAAACTCTTTGAAATCAAAATGCTTTGCTTTAGTGTTGGATCAACAATGACAGATCATTTCACTGGGGTTCAGTCAAGGTACAAGGAAAAGAATAATTCTATTCTATATGTTCACTGCCACGGATACTGTCTCAATCTGTCTCTAGTAGGTGCTTACTCAAACCACAAAGAGAATCCTATGATATTTGACTTTTTTGGTTTGATATATAGTTTTATTGAAGGAAGTCCAAAAAGATATGCAGTGTTTGGGGATATTATAAAAACAATAAATATCAAGTTTAAAACACTGAAGTCACTATTTGAAACCCCATTGGGCTTGTAGGTCAGAAGCTGTCTTTGTGGTACATGGTCAGCTTGATATTATTGATACATTTGAAGAAATAATTGAAGACTCAACTGATGCCAAAGCAAAGGCTAGAGTCTTTGAATACTTCTATTTTATAATTTTTTTAGAAACTATCCAACCAATTTTAAAACTAGTAGTGATAGTAAGCCAAACATTCCAGTCTTGTGAAATCGATCTTTGTTAAGCGACAAAGTTTCAAGTTTAGCAATAACTTTAGAAGAAATGAGAATCGAAACTGATATCTATGAAAATATATATTCGAGAACCATAGATACTTGTGACCAATTGTGTATTGATATTCCAGTTCCAAATGTGCAAAAGGTTTTGACAAGAATGGACAGTAGTAACTCTAGTAATGAATTTTTTGTGCAAGAATTAAAAGATGAAATAATTTTTTTGATATTATCCTATTTTGGACAAAATGATCATGTTCTTGAATGACAGATTCAATCAACAAACTAAAAATATAATTCATACCATGGGAAAACTGATTTGAAAACTGATATGAAAACATATGATTATGAGACCGGTTTGCCTTAAATGCTGCCGAGTTAGAAGCAGAAATTAAAATTCTGAAAACAAAAAAAGTGACAATTTCCCAGCAAAAAGTGCTGCTGATTGGTTGTAGTGGTTTTCTAAATATAATAGGGAAGTAATTTTTTCTGATTTCAAACTACTAATGACCAAATTTATTATGTTTTCCGTCACCAACTTCACATGTCAGCAAAGTTTTTCCAAGCCTACTATTGTGGGACTCTTTTTGAAAACCCACTATCTCCATTTTGTAAACTTTTTACAATCAACCAATTTAAGTATACCTTTGTAAAAGTCTCCTGGATATAAGACATTAGGTTTATTGTAAAGATATTAGTTAAAGATACTTATTTACAAAAAATTGGAATAATTGAACAATAAATAATTTAGTAATTTTATAAAAACTATTTATTAATTTTGCAAAATGTACTATTTCCTAGTAAAACAAGTACATGGTTTTAATGCAAAATCCGCTTTTTCCACTCAGTCATGTTCAGTTAGTTTTGAAATTATACTAATAAAATGTATAAGAAAAGTAAGAGAAAGTCTATAACAAACCAATTTAATTGCTGTTGTGTGTTATGTATACTGTTTATACAAAAATGAACAAATGATACAAAAATATAGATAATCTTTAAGTTGATTTATTATTAAGAAGTTATTTTCATTTTGGATCTGACTGCTTTCTATGTTACTATCTTCAAAGTAAATATTCTCAGCATCACTAATGTTACTCTCTTGGTTTGTGTTCCTACAAACAGTTGTTTGTAAAACATTTTCATAAAACATTTTGGAATAGTCATCTTTGACTGTAAAAAACTTCATCAGATGAAGTACGTCTTTTCTCTTGTTTTATATAGTTTGTAGTGGGTAAGACTCTTGCATTGTGAATGATATTTTTTACATATTTCTTCTTTTTTGTAATATTACACATAATAGGAGATCCAGAATAAGTAGTACTAACCCCAACTGACATAATTATTCCCTTTTTGTATGTAATTACTTTTTGTTCTGTTATTTTATGCAGTAATGATGGTTTGATGGTTGGTTTTGAAACACAAAGTATTGACCATACACCTTTACAGTGCACTGATTACAAAATATCTCATGATGCTGAAGAGGACGGATGATTTCTTTTTTTTGCCTAATTTTTTGTTATAAGTTACCAAATGTTCGATCTGCAGGCATATTACTATGACCTCTAATGGGGTATATGTGAATAATCTTGTTAAAAACAGTTGATTTATTGACATAACTGAGTTGTGAAGCAACCAGAAAGTAATTTTTGTTTTCAGCTGAACATGAATCTGAAAATAGTCGAAGTGTTAAGGGAATTTGGTGGTTCCTCTTAATTAAATTAAGGGTAAGAAGTCAATTAGTGCAGAGGTAATTTCATTTGGCCCTCAACCTCCCTCTGCTTCTGTCCATGTATATATATAATTCTTCTCAAGGAACTGCTTTTCTTCTAATGTAATTACAAAGTTTAAAACATACAACCAAACCTGGCGTTAAAGGATGATTTTGCATCATATCAAAACAAATTAAAACAACACCATCTTCATTAATTTTTAATAATTCAAAATTTTTTGCTGCTTTAGCTTTATGTATTTTTAGTGATAAAATTAGTTGTTTCTTTATGTCCTTAGACTGTTCATTCACAATGTTTACCTTTGTTTCAGTACAATAACTGCAGATGTCTTGTCTTGGATGACCAAAACGTAACTTAAAATTATATATGTTTATACAACTTACTAAAAGAAGCAATTGAAAGTTTTCCACAATTTATACATAATATTTATATTTAAATCACTTTGTAAATAACCACGTCCGGTGTCTTTCCTCATATAATGTGATTTTTAAATTGTTCAATATTTTACATGATAGATTCTGTAACTTCATGATCGCGAACCTGTGGATCTGTCACCTCCTCTTTTTTCTTTGGAGCTATCCATAGTTACAAAAAACCTTTTGCTAATCTATTCAAACAATATCTAGAAAATCAAGACACTGTTTCAAATTATTTCATACAAACTTTAACCTTTTCTCCATCTTTAAAAAATATGTTAGCGTTATCCTGTCTGTTCGAGCTTTCTTTGTATTGTTTTGATTATTGGTTAAATTCTTACTCATTTCAGAAACATCTCTATCTGCTATTTTATCTACTTTGGGATTACACCTAATATTGTTAGGGTTTTTTGGTTCTATAAAATTTAAAAGAAACTTATCTTGATCTGATTTCATTACGTTTGTATACAAGTTAGAATAAATCTAAATTTGTCAGCTTCATTAAGACTCTGTTTTTTACAAATATTACTATTAATTTCATGATGGCAAGAAATAAACCATTTTTATCAACTGAGCTATGCCTTCTTCTTTTATCATGCTCTCTTTTAGAACCCTTCCTTTTCTTTCTACACCCCCCCCCCCCTTCAAGTTGAACAACAGGTTCTGACAACTCAGGATCAATTTCTGGCTTACAAACTCTTACATTATCCGAAATTTCAGTGATAACAACTGATCCTGAAAATTCAAGATCAATTTCTGGGTTACTGACTCCTACATTATCAAAATTTTTAATGAAAACCTCATTTTCATTTAAAGGCCTAACCTCAAATAATTGAGAATCATTGTGCACAACTTCTACCACTACTTCTGTTGCATTTAAATCAAAATATTTTCAACAATGGAACTTACACTGCACGCTACTCGTGGCACAGAGAGGAACTACATGGAAGCCAGCTAAATGTAGGCCCACTTATTGTCACAGAGATAAAAATATACACTGATAGTTTACATAAAATATCTTCTTCTCTTCAAAATGTTTTGAATGTATGTATGGGTGAGAAAAAGTTAGTACAATATTTTTGTGAGTGTGAGAATAAATTATTTACATACATAGACCTACATACATAGACTGGATATACAAGCGTGATGCGTTACAGATTTTGAAGATGCTAAATCGGAGTTCTTCTCTGTCAAAATGTATAGTTCTATTTCTATAACGTGCCAAAGACGTTTTCACTTCAATTATATTTTAATATATGTATGTTTATATACACATTGTGAGTCAAAAGTATGGATACACCATGTTAAATTTTAAATGGGTAAAGATAGAAAAATGAAACTCAGAACCTTTCTAGGAAATAAAAGTGAACTTTTCAGTCACTATTACAACTTTGCCCATTTCCCCAAAATGGGATTTTTGGGGGGCAGCTCAAAATTTTTAAATGTAAAGACCCATTAAGTGACACCTCATTTTAAAGTCCTTGATTAAAGAAGAAGAACAGTGTAAACCAGAGCTTTCTATCTCAACCCAGTACAAAATGGTAGCTCATTGAAATTTTCAGAACTTGGTTCTAATTTCTAATACTTGGGAAATTTACTGTTAATGGAAAACAATGAATTTGTGAAACATAAAATCAACAGCTAATAAAATAAACTTCTTTTTATAATTTATTAATAATTTGTAATTACAATAGCATAGTAATTAATTACATTAAACAATAAAACGGCTTAAACTTACTATCCTGTGTTTTTTATAACAGGTGTTCAAACTGCTGCCCCAGGACAGTTTGACAATGTCCAAGCCTGTCGTAAAAACTTAAAACGGCACGCTGTATGGATTCAGACGGGATTTTTTTAATTTGCGCTACTAATCTGTCCCTAAGGTCATTAATGCACTGGGGTTTCGTTTTATATACGTTGTTTTTAATGTGACCCCACACAAAGTAGTCCAGTGGAAATAGATCTGGCGATCTTGGTGGCCACTCGATAATTCCTTTTCTGCCTATCCATCGATTGGGAAAAATATTGTTTAAATACTCGCAGACATGCAGGCCATAGTGTGGAGGTGCTCCATCCTGCTGGAACCAAACTTGATTACAGTTGTTGATTGCTGCTTGGATAGCTGGATAAATCTGATTTTGTAGCATTTCCTGGTATACCTCGGCATTAAGATTGCCATCAATAAAAAAGGGCCCAACAAACTGATCCCTACATTACATACATAGACCTACATACATAGACTGGATATACAAGCGTGATGCGTTACAGATTTTGATGATGCTAAATCGGAGTTCTTCTCTATCAAAATGTATAGTTCTATTTCTATAACGCGCCAAAGACGTTTTCACTTCAATTATATTTTAATATATGTATGTTTATATACACAGTGTGAGTCAAAAGTATGGATACACCATGTTAAATTTTAAATGGGTAAAGATAGAAAAATGAAACTCAGAACCTTTCTAGGAAATAAAAGTGAACTTTTCAGTCACTATTACAACTTTGCCCATTTCCCCAAAATGGGATTTTTGGGGGGCAGCTCAAAATTTTTAAATGTAAAGACCCATTAAGTGACACCTCATTTTAAAGTCCTTGAATAAAGAAGAAGAACAGTGGAAACCAGAGCTTTCTATCTCAACCCAGTACAAAATGGCAGCCCATTGAAATTAAGTAAAACTTCATTGAGGCAAAATATGAACATCCACATTCAGGTGGTAAATAACCCCAATAGACAACCACTTTTCTTACAAACTCAAACCTGTTTTACAGTTATTACCTGCTGTAGGGCAGGCCTACCTTATCTTATCAGTTTTGAGGAAGTCCATTATCAGGTTCAGTTTCTGGTTAGAATCAACAAAGTTAAGACGTGTTTTTGTGATACTATACGTTGAAATGGAGAGTTTAAGTGAACAAGAGCGTATTATGATCCTGATGATGCGAGGCTACGGAGACCGGGTGAGATCTTATGATGAAGTAAGGAATTTATTTAATGACACTTATCCTAATCGAAACCCAGTATCTAAATCAGGAGTTCAAAAAACTATCCGTTTCCAGGAAACAGGCAGCGTTAAAGACCGCCCCAAACATAGAAGACCAAAATTGGTTACAAATGAAGCATTGTCGCTTGACGTTTTACAGTCTGTTGTAGAAGATCCTCACGCCTCAACAAGAAATGTTTCCCTAATGTTAGGTATATCTCAAACATCAGTTTGTAGAGTTTTACATGGCGGTGGTTTTAAACCGTACAAAATTCGTTTATTTCAAGAGCTAAGTGAGGACGATTTTGATCGTCGATTAGAATTTTGTGAACTGATGATGAGGCACATTGATAACAATACAATTAGAATGAACAACATTGCTTTCTCAGACGAAGCAACTTTCATGTTAAACGGTAACGTTAACACACACGATTGTCGTTATTGGGCTGATGTTAACCCTCGTTGGATCAGAGAGCAACACACCCAGAACCCTGAAAAACTAAACGTTTGGCTTTGCATTGTGAGGGATCAGTTTGTTGGGCCCTTTTTTATTGATGGCAATCTTAATGCCGAGGTATACCAGGAAATGCTACAAAATCAGATTTATCCAGCTATCCAAGCAGCAATCAACAACTGTAATCAAGTTTGGTTCCAGCAGGATGGAGCACCTCCACACTATGGCCTGCATGTCTGCGAGTATTTAAACAATATTTTCCCCAATCGATGGATAGGCAGAAAAGGAAGTATCGAGTGGCCACCAAGATCGCCAGATCTATTTCCACTGGACTACTTTGTGTGGGGTCACATTAAAAACAACATATATAAAACGAAACCCCAGTGCATTAATGACCTTAGGGACAGATTAGTAGCGCAAATTAAAAAAATCCCGTCTGAATCCATACAGCGTGCCGTTTTAAGTTTTTACGACAGGCTTGGACATTGTCAAACTGTCCTGGGGCAGCAGTTTGAACACCTGTTATAAAAAACACAGGATAGTAAGTTTAAGCCGTTTTATTGTTTAATGTAATTAATTACTATGCTATTGTAATTACAAATTATTAATAAATTATAAAAAGAAGTTTATTTTATTAGCTGTTGATTTTATGTTTCACAAATTCATTGTTTTCAATTAACAGTAAATTTCCCAAGTATTAGAAATTAGAACCAAGTTCTGAAAATTTCAATGAGCTACCATTTTGTACTGGGTTGAGATAGAAAGCTCTGGTTTACACTGTTCTTCTTCTTTAATCAAGGACTTTAAAATGAGGTGTCACTTAATGGGTCTTTACATTTAAAAATTTTGAGCTACCCCCCCCAAAAATACCATTTTGGGGAAATGGGCAAAGTTGTAATAGTGACTAAAACGTTAACTTTTATTTCCTAGAAAGGTGTCCTGACTTTTATTTTTCTATCTTTATCCATTTAAAATTTAACAGGGTGTATCCATACTTTTGACTCACAGTGTGTATATATAAATTTATAAATATAATTAAATTTTGTAAAATATTACAATAGAATATTATTTATCTTATTAAAAATTTATCTAATACAAAGCAAAATGTAAAAAAAAAATAATTTTTTTTGATACTTTTAATTTTACAGTGTTTTAGGGGTATTTTACCCCTCAAATGGGTGAAAATAATTTGTGATTTTTTTTAAAACACTAATTAATTGTAAATAAAATATATATATATTGTTTGGTTAGTATTATTTCCAAACACATTTTTTCATCCTCTGAAGGAAGTGTATTTGAATTTTCCCCTTTTTTCTACTAAGGGTGTGGTTTCCAACTCCTATGATTTACCCTAAGAATAAATTTTGACTCATTTAACATTATCTCACTAAAAATACAAATTGATATTAAAATAAGGTAATTTCATAAAATTATTTAAGATTTTTAATTAGAATATTGCAAAAAGCCTTAAAATTGGTGTTTTTGCATTTTTAGGATTGATGCTACAATTTTGGGGTTTCACGACTTTCATTTTCAGAGTCAGTGACCCAAAATATGTGTAATGAAAGTAGTTCCTATTCATGTCATGAATTGAACAATGTCACCCCGCGTTTTGAATGAACTAACATTACTGATTAAAGATTGTTGCTCTTCTATTGAATTATAATAAATCTCAAGAGAGCATGGAAAATGCTCCAGTTGGTCCTTCTCTGCAGGCGATCTTGAGTGTGCTTGTTACCTTAAATGAATGCCTTGTATATTTCCTTTGAAATCCATTCGGTTATGAGCTGGCCTACAAGGAACATATTTACATACATCCTTTGACAACAGTTTTCCACAGTGTATACATTGGAAGAGATGAGCCAGAGATGAATAATGACCACGTCTGGGATCAGGTTTTGCTTCAGTTAAAGTCAAGATAAGTTTACAAAACAAACGAGACTGCATTTTGTCCTTCTTATCCCTCATTGCTTCTATTTCAATATTCTTAAACTGGTTTGCAAGCCTGAGACAAAATATTAAATATACACTGTCACATTTAATATAGTACAAAGAAATTACAGATAGTGGTATCAATTATAAAACTTCTAATATTTCACTTTATAACAGAATTTTTTAATATTTCTGAAGAGAGCCTTAGAAAAACACAGTGGTATTGTCATGTTAACAACTTTGGTACAATATCATTCTCTCCATCACCATCTTTATTCTTTGAATCATATTGTTTTGATTAATTTATTTTAAATTCTTACATCATCAACAAATTTGGGTATACCACAAACATCATAATCAAAAACTTCAAAGATTAAAATGTAGAAAATAAAAATATAATTCAAAAACTGTTTGTTAAAACATGCTTTTATTTCAAAATACATACGCTAAAATGTACAAAATGAATTTGTCTTTGGTAGTCAACAAAACACACTATATTAAAAATAAAAGCATGGGCACTTTTCACTCATTTCCTTTAATTATTAACACATAAACATATAAATACATCATACTGGCATCCAATAATCTTAGAAGTTGTGAAATTTACTATGAATTAAATCCTTAGCACAGTGATAAATATAAAATTATATTTAAAAACAACTTTACATGAGACATACTTCCAGAAAAGGGAAATGTTTACTGGGAACATCTCGACATATATAAAATTGTAAAAATATAAATAAACAGGGTGAAGTTACTTTAATAAAAAATTGCACAGCTTTATGGGCGCCAGGTGGAGTTAACTCACCAATTTTGAAAAAGTAAAATAAAAAGTTTAATTAAAATGTTTTCAGGGTTGTGTTTTCTTTTATAAGGGTACTTCCAAGTGGATATATAATAAATAAGAAGTCCTTTTTGTGTTTCTGAAATTGAACATATTATAAAATTATTCATACACATATATTAATAATACATATACATTAGTAAATTACTTGAAATTATATCATGTTAGAAATCTGAAACTGTTTCGTCTTGAAGAGAATAAAATTCTTTATAAATGACTCTATTTTAAAATTATTTGCAACTTTTATTCATTAAATTTTACATGAGCAACTTTGTCTCATATTAAAAAAAGTTAGAAATTTTCTATTAAAGTTTTGGTTTAGATATTTTTAAATTTCTTATAACATTTAAATTACTTATTTAAACAAATTTTAACATATTTAATATTTCATCATGAGTCCTTTTTTACACAAAAGATAAAATAAGATTGTCTATTATTTATGTTACCACACTGTAGTAATCTCCAGGGTGAACGTCCCTTGTGGCGTTCAGTCCTCGTTCTTGAGGTTGAGGTTTGTCATTGACTACGTAATCTTTCAGTTGATGATCTCGATTTTGACTTTACGAACTCATAGTTCTCACACGTTTCATCTCTATCACTGAAATAGAGTTTATGTTTTGATATTTAACGTCTTTCGGATTGAAAATAGGTACCGTTTGAACTGTCTATGCAATGAACAAAGTTCAAGTCACACCATGTGCTCTACGCACATTCAAAAAAGATTTACTATTTCACCATATTTATGTGTCCGTCTATTTCCGACGCATCCTCTAAACTCTCTACGATCAATTGACTCTAAACTGTTTGCTATTTACATTGTCTATATTACAAAAATCACTTTAATGTAAGTTTCATTGTCTACAAATATTTCCTTCCCTAATCAAAAGCACGTCTATTCACTTTGAACGTTCCTTTCCCACTCCTACAACACGTCTCTCTCGTTCAACCATTGATCCTAGACTCTACTCCGACTTTAAAATATTAAGTTACATTGTTCACATATTCAAAAAATCACTCTAGTACAAATTTCATTGTCCTCCAAATACTTCCTTCGCCAATCAAAAACACGTCTGACCATTTCAGACGCCGCCTCTAGACTGATTCCACGCACACTTGCATTGTCCGGATATTCACATACCTATCGCGTGATCATAGTCTCCAAAACAAAACCGCATGACTATAATTAAACTACTCAAATATAAACAAGTTTTCAATTAAATATTAAGCTAAACTTAAGACTAAACATTGTTGTAAATACATTTTTGGAAATTTATTTTTCATTTACTTCATTATTCTAGAAACAGTAATAAAGTCCATTTTTGCTTGACTATATTAACTTCCATCTCATTTAACCAATGACAGCATTTATCTATTTTACCGCGAATTTCATCCCATATACAAAAATTCAAAATCTGTACATTACAAAATGCAGTGTCTCTGTCTGTTTGACTATCTGTCCATCTGTCTATCTATTTGTAAGTTCATAACTCAAGAACCGCTGTTTTTCATGCAGTTTAATTTCCTATGTAGCCATGTTATATGGTTAGGTATTAGTTTAAGTTTGATTAAAATTGGTTTATTATTTCCCAAGTTATATTAATATTTGTCCGCAGGGGTAATACAAAAACAAAAACTTTCGACATATTTTACGCATTAATAAAAAAATTCAGTGAGAATTATATTTTATTAATGACAAATAATGTATATGATTTGAACGCTAATCGGAACTGAAAATCTTGTTTTGAAATCAGTGCAGATGTTTCCTAGTAACCATTTTTTTGCTGCTAAAAATTAGAAATCCAAATTTTTACACATTTTATGCATATTCTTATAATTTTAAATGACAACAAAAAACGATATATGATTAGATTGCTAATTGGAACTAAGAACATTTTTGAAATTGGTGCAGTAATACCCATGTTATAACAATTTGTTAATTTTTAGTTATTAGCTTTAGATAACATGTATAATAATAAAAGAGTTTTTCCTATAAATCCAGTTTGTTCAACATGTTTGAATTTATATGACAGTAAGAAAAATCTATTATTATTACTATTACAACCATTACATTATTATTACATTGGTGCTGAAAAGTAGAAAATCCAGATTTTGTTCTTTATCTTACACATTAGCTAAAAAGCATACGTGATTCATAAAACTAATAGGGACCATTTGTCGAGATTTTTGAAAATTGAGTTTTTAATATAGTTTTGTTAAAAATATAATTGTAAAGATTTTAAGACCAAAATCTTCACAATAGGTTTAAATTTGGCCAAGTTATAATTGCCTGATTGTAACCTATGGAAAAGAGGAGTTTCAAGGAAAGCACTGTTAAAGTTATCTTAAAAAATTTTATTTAACAGAAATATTATTTGGATTGTCCTTTATAAAAAATAAGATAATAAACAAACAAAGAAAAATATTTGTAAAAAAATAAGTCCTTAGTATGTAATGATAATATTTCAAATTGAGTGCTTGTGCTTGACCATGCGGGAAGGTTCAGAATTACATATCATAGGTCTTCAAGATTGTTGTTAGTTAGTTCTTAAGACAGGTTCTTGGGAGCAGGACATATCAAATCAAAATAGAATAATTAATTTTTAATATTTTTTAAAGTTTATTTAATTTAAAACTTGTTATGTCTGATTAATCTTTCTATTTAAGTTATCAATCAGCTGTTTGTATTTAATTAAGTCGCATGTGTATTGTTGTTCCAATTGAAACTTATGGTATTAGTGAAACATAATGTTATTACTACAATTGAGATTGATTATTTATTTGTGATTTCAGTAATTTTATTATCTTATATATTTTATAAAAATACAAAAAAATGGCGACGAGTGAAGAAATAAATGCTGCACTTTTGAGATTTCTCCAACAAAACATTCAAGGTACCGGTAACAAAACTTCAGGAAATGTTATCCAACATAGGTTAGATTCTTATGATGAAAACAATGAAAGTTTCAATACTTATTTACAAAGGCTAATTATCTAGACCTAAATAATTTAAAAGAAGATGACAAAGAAACTGACAAAAAGTGTGTCCAAGTCTTGATAAGCTGTTTAAGTCCTAAAAATTTCCAGTTCCTTACAGAATTAACAGCACATAGTTTGCCTAAATCTAGATCATGTATTGACCTTATTAAGTTATTAAGGGACTATTTATGTCCTACTCCAAATGAAGTAGCAGAACAACATAAATTTTATTCTAGAATTCAATATGAAGGGAAGAATATAGCAGAATATTTAAAAGCTCTTAGAGCATTGACACTAAATTGCAATTTTACATGTGGACATTGCAAATCAAATACTATTGAGGTACATTTGCGAACACAGTTCATAAGGGGACTCAACAATGCTGAAATTCGTGAGTGCTTACTCCAGGAAAGGGAATTGAATTTGCAAAAAGCTGTTGATTTAGCTTTAGCCATGGAATCTTCCCGGCTTGGTAGCAATCAAATGTTTTCATCTGCCAAGGTAAATAAAGTGGTTACTAAAATAGCAAGCAGTTCGGAGTATCCACGCATTTCTCGAAAAGACCTTATTGGTAAATGTTTTAGGTGTGGCAAAAGTAACCACAAAGCAAATGAATGTAAGTTGAGCCATCTGATTTGTTCTAAGTGCAATGTAAAAGGACATATTGCTTCAGTATGTCTTAATATAAATAAACCTGTACATAAGAAAGCTTTTCAAAAACAGACGGACATACAATGTATTGAGAGATTGCAGTATGCCCAAAAGACTGGGTTGATGCAAAATCAGACCAGCGATTCTATGTGTGATCATGGGGCAAATTTATTGGAGACGTATGAGTTACATTCCATGGTAAACAGTTCTAAGATAATTGGAAAGTATATGCTCACTCCAATAATAGATAATATATTAATATTCAATGCCAAATGGAATATGATATAGGTGCTGCTGTTTCATCTATGACCTTACACAACTTTAAAAAATATTTTCCTTCCAAAGATATTCGACAAGTTAATAATGTTAAGTTGAAAACTTATACAGGAGAGTCTATTCAACTGTGGGGTGTAAGTGATGTTCAGTAAATTTACATGGTAAAACCATGAACGGCCGCTTGTTTGTGATAGATAATGATGTTGACAGCATATTTGGCCGAGAATGGATTCATGTTTTAGATATTTCAATACATGATATCCATAAAATCTGTGAGAACATCACCAATCAGTCTCAAAAATTTAAAGATGAAATACATGCTAGATATGCTCTTTAATGATACCATAGGAGTCATACCAAAATTAAAAGGAAACCTATTACTGCATTCCGATGCTAAACCAGTTTTTATAAAACATCGTCGACCTCCTTTAGCTTTGAAAAATAAAATTGAGGAAGAGCTTGTGGTAATTCCACGGGTATTCAGGCCGTATTATTCACCGCCGTATTATATTCACCGCCGTATTAAGATCACCAGGTAAGATTTCTGATGTGTGCGCACATGCGGCCAAGACAAGCAGCCCCACAGTGGTGAACAGTGCGCCGTGATTGCCGGACGTGAGTTACGATAATTAATTTAACTTATTAGTAAGAAACCTAAATGGCTAAATAAACCCTTAATTGCAGGGTCTGAACGACCCCCGGGTGTTATGTAGTCATTAGTAGGTCATCCGAGTAAATTAACAAGGAATTATTATGACCTAAAGGGTTAACGTAATTCTCCCATCACGCCTGTCCCTAACCGTAAGTTCTAAGAGTTAAGTTATAACAATTAATTAGTTAGTTAGGTATAATAATAATAACTCATTATAAGCTGGCTGTGAACATAGTGATTTCTTGGGTTGAGACTAAACGTAATTTAAGTCCAAATATATTTAACGGGTAGGTCCTAGCACGTTTTCCAAAAACTCCATATTCCGGAAGTTAAGCGGATCCAACGTCGGTCCTAACAAATAACTAGGGCTGACGTCCCCCCGCAGTTGGTAGCAGATGAAGTTCATCCACGGAATGCAAAATTATTAAATTAAACTTTTTTTTCCTTTGTCTCAGCCCAACATATACGACTGTCCTATGTCTCAGCCATTTTTTCCAAATTAATCCGCCATTTTGTTTTTTGCCTTTTCCGGATATAGCCGCCATTGTTTCTCCACGCGTTCTTGCAATAAAATATTATATTATAAATCTAAATATTTCCAAAAATCTTTTTTTCTCACGTAAATCCCTTATAAGTAAGTTTATTAAAATCATTAAGCAAATTAATAAAATTTTATTCCAAATTAGACGTGATCTTTTTCCGCGTAATTTAACTCACCCCCCCCCCCATTTTTATATATATTTTTTTTCTCTTCTTTTTCATCGTTATCTTTTTGTAAATCAAGATAGGGTAGGTATCATATTTTTTAAATCTTGTTTCCTATGGTTCAACGAGTCTGGTAAGTTGCGTGATTTAATTACACTACTTAGTTATTTAATTCATATTGAGCGTAGTTGTAGTATTGCTATTAACATATTTCCCCCCTCACATTTTGATTTTTTTTAAATTAAATTATTTAAAACGTTTAAAGTTACTAAGGTAATTTATGTTATATTTAACAGTTAAAAAAAAAATTATCGCCCATATAAAATATAAGATTTTTTTATTATTCACGAAATTGTCTAACGTAAAGTTATTAGAGTTGAATTTAGTCTTTTAAAATATATAAGATAAGAATCAACCTTACTAAAATGGTTTTAGCTTGTTAGGCACATTGCTTATCTGAAGTGCAAGATGTTAAATAAACATGAATATCTCTTGGCTGGCAGCCAAGTTACCATCTGATAGACTCATATTTTAATCCTTTAAACTCTGATAACTTTAAAAGAAATTCTGTTCTAACTTCTCAACTAATTTCACCTAAAGTTATTATTATCTATTTTTGTAGCACTGTATGTATAATCTATTTAATTTATTTATGTCTATATATGTATTACAGGTATTTCAACGAAACCATACGCGAAAAAATTTGAATATTTAACCAAACGACTTTTTAACGAAACCGAGCTCACTATTTTGATGAAATTTATTATATTTTTATATTTTTTATTTTTCATTATTAAAACTTTCACCGCGACTAATTACAGCTGACACCTTTTATATTAACATACCTTCTTTCTTCGGCGACTAACCCGAATTAACGCTGAATCCAAAATACCTTTACCAAGTATTGAACCAAATTCATTTACTTTTCCCCAAAAAATTATAAAATTATTTTCCAATTAAATGACTGTCTTTGGGTTTGGCGATTTTAAATATTGGCCGGCGTCTGATTTTTTGAGGGACGAACTCCATTTCTCCCCCTTAGGGAATTCGAAGTTTTGGTTCGCCCTACTGAAATTATTCCCCCCACCCCTAACTAACTCTAAATCAATTATTCTTTTATTAAATTTTTTAAATTTTTCCCCCAAATTATATAGATTTAATTTCCATATAAAATTATATATTGTTGGTCTCAACCCGCTATCACTGCGTTCAAGTGATATTAGTTTTAAGTTTCCTTTACCCTCTATTCATCCATCGTTTATTTCATCACCCCTCATCCCCCACAAACACTATTAACCATTAACATTATCTTCCATTCCCGAGTGTACTATACCTCGGCATGGGCCAGGGTATGGCTAAGCCTTGTCTTCTCTGAGGACCTGGCTCTACCAAACGGCGCTGTTGGGAGAGGTCCACTAGAGATGGTTTACACCTTCCCCTTCACGAATTGGCGAGCAGGTTCGTGGGAACTACGATGACGTTCTTGGAGGTCAAGATATAATTTTTTTTAAGGACCATAAAATATTTGTTTTTGATATTTTTTGTTTTTTATGTGTCCTACCTTTTTTTTATATATATCACAGCCGCCGAGGGCTAGTCGTGCGGATCCGCGAATCAAAGGATCTAGCTAATCTGAGTTCATCAAATTCAACAAACAACACATTACACGTTGGGCCTCAGACAAAATAACATTATCCCCCCCACACACATAAACATAGACAACCTCACTCATGTCATAAACAACCATCATTCATCATCTATGCTTACCTCTCTTGGTCTTTCTTTTTTCTCTAGTAATAAGTTAATTTAAGTATTAATCACAAGGACATTTATATTTTTCCCCACGCACCTGAAAAATATTCCCGCCCGGACTATTCCACGGCATCGACCATTGCGATCCCCTTCAAGGTTTCGCAAGTAATGCTGCGATGCACGACGCGGGACCTAGAGGAATTTCGTGGCGGTGCAAAATTTAAAAAAAAAGTTTTTTTCAAAATATATATTTATGGGAAGTAGACCCGCCTATCTACCCCATCCCTAACACAAATACCTATGTGTTTAACCACCATATTGGTTATTTTTGTTTCAACTACCTGTTGCAATGGTTGTGTTCTGTCACACTACGTAACAGATAGGAGTTGTTTCCCTTTATTTTTAATTAATGTGGGATTATAATTGTTGTTTAGGTTAGGTTAGATTTCATTATTTACTTCTAGTTTAAAACTTGTAGTTTCCTTTTCATATTAATTCATTTAAATTCCACCCCCCTTTTTTTGTTAAAAAGTAACCTGTTGGGTTAATGTCGTTTCGTAGGGTTACAGGAAACCTATAGACCATAAGAGATTGTTAAATAGACTTAGGGCCAACAAAAAAAAAAAAATATATATATATATATATATATATTAGGTGATTATTAATTTATAATAATTTGAACATATATAATGTAAATACGTGTACGACGGAAGATTACCAAATGTTTGAAAATTGATACGGCAGACAGACTGATTGAAAAAAAATTTCTGAACAATGTTTATTTAGATGAATCAATTATTCAAGTTGGATAATGTCCTCGTCAAATTGAACAAGATCAATTTCATTACCTATTATCGTTAGATAGACTATTTGAAAAGGAGTCATTTCTATTTCATTTCAAGATTATAAAATAAGCCATGTACATACCTGGTAACTATACTATCATTTAAACAAGAAAGATTTGTTGCTACTCTTAGGATTTCATTCATGTGCTCTCTGCAATATTTCATACAATCATTTAACAAAGGATCCATCTGTAGAAACGCAGCAGAGACTAGAACAGGGATCACATTTGTTGCATCTAGATATAAAAAAGATAAACAAATTATAATATGCTAACTTATTTAGTTTTTTAGGTAACATACAATTTTTAAAAAAAATCAAGTACAATTTAATCCAACTTGCCAACCATTTTAGCTATATCAATACACTTATACAGAATTCAGATTAAAAGTGTGTGAAAAGTAAATGTTGATGCTCAAATAAAGTAATATAAATATTTTTCATTGCTTTATAATCACTACAAATTTTCCCTTTTCTCTGTGGCACCCTGTACTTACCAAAATGATCTAAACATTGTTAATTTTACCTATGTTTACCATATCAATGACCACACCAAAGAACTTTTCTGAATACACTTCTTCAATAATGTCCTCAAACAATATAACAATTGGATAACTATTGTCACTCCTCAGTTTACTCTTAAACGACAAGAGTTTTTTGTTGCATATATATATATATATATACTTAATGTTTATTGTTGTATGAAACAATAAGGATCCTAGAAATAATCCCCTGAGGGACTCCATCGCTCTTTTGGACCTGTCTGCAACTTGAAAAAAATAAGTTCAGCCATTGAAATCATCACAGTTGTATAACTTACTCAGCAGCAACCTATGATCTACTGAGGTGAAAGCCTTGGAGAAGTCTAGAAGTATACTTTCTATCTTTTTTGTTTATCAATACTTTTAACTACAAAAAAAAATTACATTAACCATTGCATTTTTACTTAACTTTTCATTTTATAGGCCAAACTGATTGTTCGATAAAATTTTTCGTGTTTTAAAATTGTTGAATAACCTTCATGACAATATATTTTCAAATATTTTACTGAATGTTGGTAACAAGACTATGAATCTGTAATTATTGACATTCTTTCTATCACATTTTTACTTTCTCACGTATATAGTTAAATTAAAATTTACATGATGGAGTCAAAAATCAATGTGGTGTTTTGTGGATATGTCTGTGTTACTCTGAATCTAAAAAAGTGTTTTATGAAATTATATCTGTTTGTCATTTGTAGTATGCCCAGTGCTCTAAACCCCAAATATGTGGACCAAATTTAATTGAATTTGGTATGTAGGCATATTTGGAAATACCTCAGAACATATTCTCAATTTTAAAAGAGTTTTTGAGCATACCTTCATAACAAAAAAATTAAAACTACAATTTTCTCATAATTGGTTCTAGCGATTTCAATGTAATTTTGTGTATCCTTTAAGAACACAAACAAAATGAATTGAATTGGCAACCCACATCTTCAAAAAAATATGGTTTGTGAGTTATTCGTAAAAAACCAAAAAGAAAAATGCGTGAAGCTGTTATAAAAGACTTATTTTATTATTTCAACCTTGCTAATTTAGGGAAATATAATCCAAACTCGTGTGCAAAATCACAAGTATAAAATTTCACAGTTCAGGAATAATTAGAAAAATCAAAAATAAACTTTTACCGCCATTAATAAAAGCTCAATTTTAATCATATTTTCTCGGAGAACATGTTTTTGCCACAAGTGAAACTATTTTAGGCCTTTATTTAAATATATGATTTTTTTTTTTTTAAACTGTGTGGTTATTCACTTTTTGAGTGACAAATATTGAACTACCATTTGTAGTAACGATTAGTTTTGGTTCATTTTTATTTGGTTTTAAGAATGGGTGATTGAGAAAGTTTGTGCAATGTTGTTTCACCGTTTATTTAAATGATTTTGCAACTTTTAAGTGATTTGTAAAAGTTCTTCAGAAAAAGAAGCATTGACAATAAGTTCTTGGGAGCATTGTTTTAAGAACCAACTGGAAATTTCTTCTGTATTCTATTTATTGTATTGACAACCTCCTCACCACTCACAGTGGTGAGTTAATTAGTCCATATTAATTAGCAATAGAGCTATGAAATATCCAACATCTCATTTTTAAGCATCTTTACATGCAAGAAATGATGACAGTTTTTTAATATCAGAATAGCTATAATAATTACAATGTTGTTCTTGTTTTTTGCTATACTCTGTGGTGATCCTGTTGGTAGCGAATATGGCTTTCACTTGGATAAAGTGTTGAATCATCTTCCCAGAATGGCAGTATGCATGCTGGAAAGTTGACAACTGCAACTGGATCTGCCGTTCTTTCTGCTGGTGGTTCTGGCAACATTGTGGTGTCTTGTACCACATCAGAGTCACCAATTGTCAGAGCTGGTGTTGGTTTAGACTTTGGATAGAGGTACTATTGTTTAGATATCAGAAGGCCTTCAACAATATGCGTATTCAGTAGGAAATGACGTGGTAGGAGTTAGAAAGGAGTTCATCCCAAGTGGATCAGCCCTCAGACATCAAATGAAGTAGAATTCCATCGGGATCAGCCGACAGACTACTCGGGGTTAAAATGTTCATCCTGGAGTGATCAGCCGACAGACCACAGAAGGAAAGTCAGTTAAGGAACAATAAATAAAACAAAAGAATTTAGGTAACATAGACAGCTAGAAAGAGGAGAGGAGTGTTGAAGGTGACTCTGTGAAACAGAATGATTATGAAGCAACCGAGGCCTGTATTTATAGGTTATCTGGGGTTTCACGCATATATCTCCCACTCTGCATGGCCTTGATCGGTCTTAGTGTTTCTCTCTTTCTGCTGTGCATAATTTATTTACAAGTTTAGACATTATAATTTAATACAACCAGGGTTCGATTTGTAAAATAGGAGTACCAGAACTAGGTGGTAATCGTCAGAGAGACCTAAGATCCAGGGTTACTTAAGGTTAGGTTCTGGGGGTATGGTATACATGTATTGAGGCCTACATTAAGTCTAAATTTTATTTGAATATTTTTTCAGACACATATTGTTTAATGTACTTTACAATGTTCAATAAAGATGTGATTCTGTATGTTTTGTCCATTTTACAAAATTTCCCACAGTTTTAACATCTTCTCATCTTAATGTTCATTTCTGTTTTGCTTTTTAACCACAAGTCAACATACTTTGTAGGATCAAATAGCTGCAGATTAGGCCCATTTATTCTTAAGAATAAGAATCTTGAGACAGTTTTGTATTTAAGCTGGATCTAAGAGGAGTTAGTATCAGGTTCATTTGAGAGAACCCACTCTTACACTCCCTAGAGGAGATTGCAATTGATTCAATTACAGTTTTCAGTGGAATAAGACGCTTTGGAAATAACTTAGTGTACACATATTCCCTGAAGCCAGATACCAGTTGTCTTACATTCATGTTGAACCTAAACGAAAGTTTTGAGATTTCATTCTCTCTATATGTGATTCTAGCATCTTGTGGCCAGGATATCATGTCTAATACTTTAAACAACTCAAGATCCCTTCCACTTAACAATCTTTTCTCCATTGATTTCCAAAGTTCTCATAAACCAAAGCAGGGTTTAAGGGCTTGTTATCAATTATAGAATCTTTTTTATGAAGAGAAACTCCAAAAATTGGATATTGTTCACAGCTTGTGTTGCCATTTCATAAAAAAGGTCCAGTCTCATTTTTCCTGTTTTCAAATACAAATAAAGAAACAGTGATTTAAATTTGAAACTTATACTCATACTAATGCTGTGATGCTGTTGCAAGGCCTCAATCAGTTCCTATAGCTCTTATAAGCCATCAGCCATTAAGCCAAGATCTAGGACGAGTTTTGGTCAGTAATTTTATTTAAAAGACCAAGAACAATTTTTAAATCTCTTTTTGAGTCAATTAAAGCTTCCTGAAAGTGACATACTAAGACCTTATTGGAAGTCCAAACAGCTTTAACTGACCGGAAACTAAATTCCACCCAGTGCATACTCAAAATCATTCCGATTTTTAACATTTCAACATCCAACAATTTGGCACTAATTTGTATTTCCCTTGAACTTTTAGGAGATTCATGATAAAAGTTTCGATATATGCTTTGAATTGGTTTATTCCTGCCACCATCTTAACTGCATCAAACACTGAGAGTTCAATCTGTGATTAGCACAATGCCAAACAACAAGGGAAGGGAAACTCTTAACAAATAATGTACCAACACCATTGATTTTACCAAACATTACCGCAGCACCATCGCATGTAAGACTTATCAAGTTCTTACTCAAAAATAAATCATCCATACACTGTTCACTACACCATAAATCACTACACTGTTGAAAACACCTTTTACAAATATACTTTCAAGTTTAATCAAGTCTAAAAATATATTGATTGGACCATCCATTCCAATTTCTAGAATACAAAATCTGAGTAGAGGTTGTTACTCAAGGTTATGGATACTTCAAAATGAGTCTGATCTTAGTATTGAATTAAACAACATTGTTAACAATGTTTTTCCTCATTGCGGTGTTATATGCACAGCAATGTTGGCACATGCATTATCAGAATGTAAAATTTGCCCCATATTAAAACCATTTAATTCTTGCAAGTTGATTCCAGATTCAAAATTTTGAATGATTGATTTTCCTTTATAAACGGTACAAAAAATCTTGTCATTACTTCCTTTTCATTTGATCTTTGTTTTAAAACCTCCTTTTCTAATGTTTCTTTCTTCTCTTGAAGTAGAATATTTTCAGCAGATTTATGAAACCCACACCCTTTTCCTCAAAGAAGTTTGTTGTTTTTGCTTTGTATCGCCATAACTACTTATTTCACAGTTCAACAATTCTTAAGATATTTTCATTCCCATTTTTTTCTCAAATCTTAAAG
Organism: Aphrophora alni; assembly: GCA_963513935.1. Lineage (NCBI taxonomy): Eukaryota > Metazoa > Arthropoda > Insecta > Hemiptera > Aphrophoridae > Aphrophora > Aphrophora alni. The sequence goes on from OY740765.1 coordinate 85,391,720, forward strand.
TATCAACATCTCTACATATTTTGCAGCCCAGTTTTTTATTACATAGAATTAACCAAGCAAAATTCATTTTTTTGTTCACTATTCCAATATTCTGGGAAGTTGCTGCTAGATTCCTTACTTGTTTTACTATTTAGGAGTACTTGAGTTTTGAGGTTGAGGGTGCTCAGTCTAGAGCTATGAGCATTTTGAAATGCTGAGCGAGACTTTTTACACACATTAGAGAAATAGTTTGATAAATTTTTTTATGACTAAATTAAATTGATCTTGAAAAAAAAAAAACTAGCTCTAAACTTCAATAACACGAAATGACATATCTTGTGTTGTAATAGTGTATATTTTCAGTTTGTAATCTTGGTTTGAATAGAAAATAAGTTTGATTCAGGGCAGTGAACAGGAAATGTATTCTGTTATTGAATAAAATAAATAAAGAATTAAATAAATAAAGTAAGTAATTAGTACTAAATGGTCAGAGAAATTTGTTAAAAGTATGTTAATACTAAATAGTATATAATGTTAGTTATAAGAGAAATGTGACATCTGCGTTGTGTGTAAAGGTGGGGATACAGTGACAAAAGCAGGATTATGCCAGTGGGACATATACTTTCTAAGAGGTAAGACGTATAGAGAAATAAGTATGTTAGTAGAGACAAAGCTGAACTGTGTAAGAAAGAAAATGTTTTCAAAAGGACTAGAATTTCTATTTAAAGAAGTATTATGTGACTTAATATGTTAGTTTTGAATAAGTGAGAAATAAAATTTCAGAGAGAGAAGACGTGGTTTCAAAAAATGACAAATTAGACAAAGCCGTACAGCGGAAGGATGAAAACGTTTTCAAAAAAGACATGAGTTTCTGCTTAAAGAAAAATTATGTGACTTAATAAGTTTGTTTTTGAGTAAAAGAGAAAGTAAACAATAGTGATTATTTGGGAAGTGAAATGTAAAACTTAATAAGTTTTTTTTTTTTTTAAGAGAGACGGGATGTGAGTTTGAAAGATGCCATGTGGTTTGAACAAGGAAGTAGTTTGAATAAAATGAAAGTTGTAAGTAATATGTACAATTTAGCTTCAGTGTATATTCGCATGCTTGGTATAATATGCTCAAATTATGTTTTATAAAAAATTTAAACAAAAAAATAACTAGAACTTACAGTTTATGAATGAAACTTGGATAGTATGATTGCAGAGATATCATGAGGGTTCTAACAATAGAAAAATATTTTATTTGAAAAAATGATTATAAACTTTAATAATAAAAAATGTTCATGAGTTGATTTGTTAGATTAGATGTTTTAAAAAATAAGTATTTAGTAAAAGAGATTTTGTAATATAAAAATATTGCATTTTGAATTATGAGAGATTTTATTTGAAATTAGGTTGCAACAATAAGATTGATCATGAATAAAATATTAATGAATTATAGTTTTAGGTTATTATAAAATATTTGATGATATATGTATTTTGTCTTTTCAGGAAATATTCCAATTTGGTATGTAATCTATTATAAATGTTTATTAATAATTAAATGAACATTTCAGAAAATTGGATTCTGTATTTTAATTGAAATTCTCCAAGAGTACACTGTATTAAAGAACTTGCGACCTCAGAGAAATTTTTTATGCTCTCTTCAAGAGTATTTCTCATTTTATTTTTATTTTCAATAATAAACAATTATAAATGGCAACCAACGTAGAGCATAACAAATTTGCATATAATAAATTATTACAGCGTAAATGATAATGTTGTGAAATGACATCTGCACCAACAGTCCAACACTGCACGTAAGTCGCCATGAAGCAAGATACGAAGGCCACTGAAGTCTAACGGAGATAGCCGAGCACCGATGGAGACTTCTGAGTGTAACCGAAATATGGGAGAATACCAGAAAAACAGGTTTGATCCATGAGAGTGAGTGGTGGGAGCAGCGTGGGTTGCTTTAGTCAAATCCACAACGGCGGAAATCCAACAGTTGAGTTCCTAGCCGCTTACTCATAACTTCCATTTATACAACTTCCAAAAGTCATAACTATATAAACACATGATGACCTACTATTGAAGCTATTAGGGTAGCCAGAGGCTTTATTCATAATTGAATAAACTGTCAACGTAGCCGGAGGCTCTATTCGGCAACTAGCAGGGGGACAGCTGAACTTATTGGAAGATAACTCTCTGGGAGACTCCAACAACAGAAACTTGGTTGTATCTGTGATCAAACAAATTGTGTACTCTCATTGAATATTTAACACATAAAGTAGTAAAATCATTTTTGGCCATTTCACAACAATATTTAGATCACTCTGAATTGCATTGTTTTTGGAACTAACTATAATACATTTTTTAAATAGTCATATATGTGCAATAACAGAATTATGTTATTTTGGGGAAATGTTTAATTGTAAGAATTATTAATAAAGTCTTGTTTCACAAGTCGCTTGACATACTGAACCACTGACTTGCTATTTTCACTTACTCACCCATTTATTATAGATGGTTGGTATTATCTATTCTGAACCAGAAATTACCATTAGGAAAGCCTAAACCTAACAGATGGTGAATTGGCCTTCCTGAACCTAACAAATGGTGCATCGGTGGTTTAGGAATAAATTTCAGAATTGTATCTAAAGGAATTTCTAATCACGAAATTAATTGCTCTGTTGAACAAGGTGTTCCTTCATAGCTGATGAATAGAAAGATATTTATAGATACGACATTCATAAAACTTTGAATAAAACTTATAAGTCTTGTCAATAAACGACTAATGACTGATGTATGAATTTATATGTAACCAAGGTAGGACAAAATCATATTGTACAAAATCGGCTGTACACATTAACAATGCACAGCAATCCATATTGTGTAGGTGATATAAAATTGATTCTATGGGCTGAAAAAACAAAATATGAGATATGTACAGGAATCACTCTGTTTATAATTTTAATCTACAAAGTTAATTGGTATTGAAAAAGACACATGTATATGGAATTCGCATAAATAAAGTTTCCTGTAAAACATTAAGTTATAATCTATCGTATTCTTTGTAGTATAAGATACATTTATTAAATTTTAAAAAGAAATATGAGATTAGAAGAAATGGTACATTTTACAAGACCTTGTGATCAAACTGTTGATTGTGATGGCCACCCTTGTTCTAAGCCTTATTTAACTGTTGCCTTAGGTTTCTGTTTAGGTTTTTCTCATGATGTTCACAATTTGGTTGAGATGTTTACATCTCAGAGAATTGTCCTTTTTTATTTCTTCACTTTCCTTTTAGAAGAATTGTCAGAAGGTGACAGTCTTTGGTGAATTAGTATTTTTGTCAATAATATCAGATTATTGATGAAGTGTTACATTTAATTTACTTGATACAACTTTACTTCTTGAAGGTTGAGTATAGAATTTTTAATTAAATTTTAATTAATTTTTTTGTAATTTTGTGACTTGCTTAGATCATGATTTTTCCAGAGTAACACTTTTTTGGGACATCTCCCTTCATCCCTCCACTGTGGGAAAAATATTGTTGTCAACTTGGCATATTTCTAGTACTTTTTTATTTTAATATAAATTTAATTAAAATAGGTAAATTAAGCTACAGTTCGGTACTTAGGATCACCCTGTAAATTCAGATTACTTTATTCCATCCTTATATGACTTTTAATTATTTAATTATAACACTATTTTAATTAGTATTCATTTGAATCAACCACCTACAACAGCCCATTAAGTTAGTAACAGTTTTTGTTATCGCTTCTATCCGACGTTAAACTAAAGCCTTGAAACTGGTCAAAAAGAAACTTAAGACTTTTACCTGGACTAAAAATTTGAAAAAGAGTACCAAAATTCCACATTTTTCATAAAATTGGTTCCACTGGTCCGATTTTGAAATTGATGGTTTCGTTTTGTTCATCCCAGTCTTCCTTTATTGTATAAAATTTGATTTTTTAAAATTGTAGCACAACTGGTTTATGAGATATACTGTTTAAATGATCCCCATTGTTTTTACATGGTAACCTATATTGTGTATTAATTTTCCAATTATTTTTCATTTCAATAATTTTGAACTTTCACTTACATTTACTAACTGTCTTGTTATTGCATAGCAATTTCATTTCTTATACCCATTTTAGGTTTTCCCCCCTCCCTCCATTATGAAATTATGTCATGTTCAATTACAGATATATTATACAATACATAAAATGGGTAATACTACAAAATTATCAATGGAGAATTGATGAAATTGACTAGTTATATCTAACATTAACAAATATATGAGTGACAAATATTCGTTGTTTAGTAGCCTAAGCAAAGCATAAAATTATTAGTTACATGTTGGAGGAAATTTACTTTTTGTGAAATAGAAATCAAATTTGGGACTGCTGAAAGAATTTATAAATGGTTTATAAAAGGTACTGAATGTAAGCTGTAGGAAATTTATTACATCGATTTGGAAACATATATTTTTAATATCCAAAATTGAATGTATTTTTTGAATCTGTAGTTAAGAAGCTAAATTTATGTTCTTAACTGAAGTATAACAATATTTGAACACAGTATACAAAAATAATAAAATTCATCAATTTAATTTTCTTACAAAAACTTTTAAAATACTTATATAATATTAAATTAGAGTTTTAATATAAATAACTGATTATTTAATTATTTGAAATATCATACCAAGTGTTGGTGCAAGTTCTGGCTTAGAAGGATCTTTTTTCACCCAACGCATTAACCATTCAAATATAGTAATATCACAATGCACTGATATGTCCATATCTTCTAGTTTTTGTCCTAAACAACAACCAAACAATTGTGAGTCGTAATATATGTCTACTAAAACTCCAATGGAGTACAAAACTATCAATATACTAACAGCATTCTCGGTTCTTTATTCCCCCCCCCCCAGCTGCTTCAAACGTAAACAAACTTTGTTGATTTATTATAGAAAATGTATATATGTGTAAAAACCTAGTGTCTAGTGTGTTATATATCATTTTAAAGCTAACATCTGTGCTTGAATACTATATAGATTATTGTTTATTTAAAGATGCGAAATTTGTTTTATCATAAATAAAAATTTTGCATATTTATTAAACAATGAAAATTTATTTTGAATTTCCTAAACAAAATTTAGATTGCTTTTTTATGTTATAAAACCAAACTTAAATTCACAATTATGTTGAAGATCAAAAAGTTGAAGATATGTGATTATGAACATTTATTAACAGTTTTAAAAATCTACAATGTCTAGTTAAAGTTGAAGATATATATTCATAAATGTATATTAAAAGTTTTAAAAGCTTACAATGTCTAGTAAAAGTTGAAGATATATGATCAAATAGCTGATGGCCCCAGTTTCACCTGGGGATAGTCGAGACAGTTTTATAAAGAATTTTTTTTTTTAGCACAACCCTGATGGTGGTGCTATAGAAATAAATTATGCCCAAATACAGAAACACACCAATTTTAATCACAATTTACCCATAAATAACAAAGATATGATACTTATTTTAGGGGTCAAAAACTATCTTGGAGTGCAACATTTTCAAAACCCTTTCTTAGTACGAGTCTACAGACCTACCCCAAACCATGTTAGAAAATTCATAGCTATAGCCTTCTTAGATCCAGAGATTTACATTATCAGTCAGTGGGTTTTGACTTTTATATTAATATATATATACACTGACTGACTAACTGACTCATCACGATTTCTCAAAAACTACTGAACGGATTGCAATGAAACTTGGAATATAGCTTCCTCATAGGTAATAGGTGCTCACTAAGAAATCTTTTGAAAAACTTTTGTGTTTAAGCATATTTAAAAAAATCCGAATTTAAATTTTTGTCTAAACCACAAAGGTGAAATGAGCTGAGGCTTCTTACATTCCTTCTTTTCAAATGTTTGATGCTTATGGTATACAAATATGTAAAAGGTTAATGTTTTTAGCTAAAAATCGGCTCTAAATACAAGATTTAAAAAATCACTAAAAACCAAAATGGCGTCTGGCATTTCTCTTTGACAGATGGAGTTGCTTCTTTCAACTGATTAGATTTGAAATGTTTACAGTTTTTTCTCATATGTTAAAATGCCTTTTGTTTCAGTATTTACATAAATATGTTTATTTCATTCAATCTATAATAATAAAAGTTAAAACCCAGTGGAATGATATTAAACCAGTATTTCAGATATTCAATTCAGAAGCACAGCATGAATAGCCGGTAACAAAACGCCAATTAAAAGTACCACTATAACGTGAGTTTTGTTACCACAGACCAACAATAATTACGATAAGACTGTTGGACTTTATTATCAGCTGACCGGTTACCTCTCCTCTCCACCCCTCCCCTGCCACTTATCAGCTAATGCACCCAGCCTGACCGGTCCCAGATTCAGTTCTGTTCCAGCTATTGCTTGCTCTGCTATGCTGACAAGAAATATTCAATCCTTATTCTGCTTATATTATTCTTCTTTGTTGCTTTTGGAGTCTGCTATTAGGCTTCATCCCGAGTATTGTCCTTTACTAGGATTGCTATAGGGTTCCTTTTAGTTTTTATTCCAAACGTTTGAACCTACATTAGTTTAATCTTTCAATATATCACAAGAGCGTTTTCCAATTATTACCACAAACTTATTATTTATTTTAGTTTTTTCATAAATCAGTATATACATATTTTGTATATATGTGAGTTGGTTTCTTATTTCTTCATCTTAAACGCTTGAATCTTCATTTAGTTTTTTCAGCTTTTTTATATTTGCTACAACATTTTTAGTTTTAATAAATAATTGATAAGTTATTTATAGTTAAATTTTATAGGGTTTCTTTGGTTTTTACTTTGGTTTACGCCCCACTGGCCTTGAAAACTTCCTTAACACTCAATTATCTATACATTAACCCTGTACGAAGGATGGGTACTCTGCTAGTTTATATATAAAAGATAACTTATACCTAAAGTTTAAAAAGTCTACAATATTTAGTAAAATTTAAAGCTAAATGATAATGAATTTTTATTTAAAGTTTAGAAAGGTTACAAAGTCTAAAAGTTGGATATATATGTTATATAACGTATATTAAAAGTTTAAAAACTTTAGATTGTCTAGTAAAAGTTGAAAATCTATTAGGGCCTATATAGTCAACATTTATTAAATGTGTAAAATTGTACAATGTCTAGTAAAAATTAAATTTTTATAAATATTAACGCTTATTAAAAGTTTAAAAAGTCATATTTCATATTCTAAATAGGTTTACAAAACATACATGTCAATACCAAAAGACAAATATTCAATCTCCAGGGAACAAGCTGATATTGTATGTTTTACAATATAATGGTCTCCTGTGAAACTTTTTGACTAATTTTATTTGATAACAGGAGACCATTTTCTAGCAGTTATTGTAGGCCAGGCATCACCACTTCCCTCATCATTTAATTTGTCAATATACTGTTATATCAAAATTTTTAGCTTCATTATCATTACTATACATTCACAATTTTACACCTGTCTCTCATTATCACTCATATTACTATTATTTTTATGACAAATCCACAGTCAATTTTACTCAAGCTCAACTATTAACTCGGTCCCACCATAACAGATTAGATAATGAATAAAACATTGTTATTGCATACAGTGAAGCAATTAAACCTAGAGTTTTAATCAAATAATACATAACACGACTGTCTCTAACAATTATCTACTAATAATTGTAAATATTAAATAAAATTAGGGTTTAAAATTACTGATCTGATTGATTTTAAAATTGACACTTTGTACCATTAAAGAATTTAATTTTAAAAATTGCTCCGCTCAGGGTGCCAGGAAGCTTATAGCTTACCAATTTAGAAAAATAAAAATTTAATTTTAATTAAAATACTCTCAGGGTCGTGTTTCTTTTTTAAAGTGTACTTGTCAGTGGTTTTCAGAAGAAAAAAAATCCTTATTTGTTTTCCTGAAACTAAACATTCTTTATTAAACTTATTTTTAAACAAATACATCAATTTAGTATTTTAAACATCCTACCTTTAATTTTTATATTTATATTTTATTTTTTTTTAAATTTCAAAATCATAAAACTTTAATTTAAGTATTGAGTTGCAACTTCTGAAAAATTACTCATTAATGTGAGTTAAATAAACTTATTTTCTTTTTACATATGTTTTGAATTAATTTATCTCCACAAAAATTATTCCTATTTAAAGGCATCTCTAAATTTTTTAAATAACAAAGTATTTATAAAAAAAATATCAAAATCATTAAACTTATAACTAATACATCAAACAATAATTAATCTGAAATGTTTATACAACATTTAATTTTGAGCGCTTTGTAGCACCTGTTACCAATTTGCTATTGTAGAAAAGATTGTCCATTGCAGTCTGCTGATTTTGTGAACTTCCTGATGATACCTCCTTAACAGTTTGCATAATGTTCAAAATGAAACTTTGTCTGTCTCTCGAAATCACCATTCAACCACATTCCCACCAACGGTTCTTTGTCTAAGTCACTCGTTTTCACCTTTTTGAAAGCGTCTCATTTAGCACAAGCACATTGTCCGATTTCTACTGAAAGTTATGTCCGTTTACCCCGAACATCGTCTCTAGACTCAAAAATACGTCCAATTACCTCAAACTCCCTCTCACTACCATTAAACATTAATTAAATTGTTCTTCATTTCAAAAATCACTCAAACATAACTACATTGTTCTCAACTATTTCCTATCAGAAAATATGTCTGACCAAGTCAGACGCCGACTTACAACTGTTACAAACACGTCCTTCTACTTCAGACATTCCCTTCTAACTGCCAACTCTCCCTCACTTCACAACCAAGCGTCCTATTTTAGATTTTCCTTATTCATCAAAACTCAATAAGTTCACATTTTTGATCAAATCATTCGCTTCACGACAAGCTTTGTCTATTTTCACAATACAATATCTCACTTTAAAATTTATTATACCTTATAACTAACATTTTCTGCCTTAAATTTGTATTTTGGAAATATATTTTAAATTTTTTATTGCCCTTGTTTTAATATTATTTACAGTCATTAATTTGACTCACGTTGTCTTCTCTTTAGACCAATTATAAATTTCCCTGTTTATTTTCATATTTCAAATCTCAAAGCAACTATTTCTTAAATATCAAAGCTAAAGTTAAAATTTGAGGATTACGTAGTCTAATAAAGTAGTTGTAGAATGTAGTATAATAAAAAAAAAATGTGTAAAGATGTTTGTAAGTGTTCGGACCTGAAAGGTTAACTTGTTTGTTTTATTTATTGACTTTAATTATTATTAATATTTAAATATACACTTTTGTTTTTTTCATTTAAACACACAGATTATGCTATTTATGATAAACAACTGTTTTCTTAAATTTACCTTCAGATAATGATTGCCTTTTCAGTTAGTCCACTAATGCAAAAGTTATAAGCAATTACGCACTTAACTCTAATAATCCTCATCTATTACTATTGCTACTTTACCAAAAAAAGCTTGTATTAACTCTTACCACTTCCCAAATAACTCTTGTATACCACTTTCAAATATCTCCACAGAACGAAATAAGGATCATAAAGATCTAGAGACCATACGCCTCACAATATTTCAAATCTGTGATACAATGATTTAGATATGTTGTGGATCATAATAACTAATGTTCTTTGCCTTATCAAGGTAAGTTACGGTTGTTTAAGGTTGAAAAGTATATTAAAACACTAAGATCTGAACCATTGACTATACTGTAATATTGGTGTTTATGGTAGTGTGTTTAAAAATTGTTACCGTTCATGATAAGTAGTTTTCTAAACAGATCAACAAATTTGTTGAATAAAGCAATGAAGTTGTTTAATACTATACTTTAATAGTTTGTACATACTGTATATTTGCCATGCTCACCTGTCGTAACTTCAGCAAAATAGCCCATTTTTGACACTAAAAGTTTCTGTGAGCAACGAAAATCTTTTTTCAAATTTTTTACTTCATCACAAACATGAATCTCGACTTCAATGCTGAAATTATTAAAGTTAATGTAATTATTTATTTTACAATAAATAAATATGTTTTCTGTTCACAATATGGTCTTTATATATATATATATATATATATATATATATATATATAACTTATATCAAATAACATGTAATTGGCATTTAGTTTTTTCTAGAGTCCACCAAAACTACATTAATTTTTCTACAAAAGAACACACAAATATTTTTTTCTAAATATCTTATTCTTGTGAGAAGAAAATTGTGTCAATTTATAAAAAAGAATTACATACCAGGATATAATTTTTGATTGTCTTTTTAACCATTAAATATTTCAAAATTACAGTACATAAAATGTTTTAAATTTTGTTCTCTTTAATAAAAGCAATCAAGTTAGAGAAATCCAGATTTTGAGAACAATTTAAATTTAAAATTTCTTTCTTTAAATATTTTATCTATCATGATTCCTTTCTATTATATGTGGGTGTGTGTGTGTGTGTGTGTGTGTGTGTGTGTGTGTGTGTGTGTGTGTGTGTGTGTGTGTGTGTGTGTGTGTTTTCTACATGCAATATAGTGATTTACATGTACAAGCTTCAAATGCTTGAATGTACTGAACCATTATTGGTTAGTGGTTGTAGCAACATATTTTGAATTTGGATTATAACCACATACAATCGACTTAAAAAGGAATCTAAATTAAATATTAGACATGAAGATCCGGTTGGTGGGTCTATTAAGAAAATAATCAGCTATTACCTGCAGAGTTTAATAAACTAAATACTGTAAAGAATATTATTATTAATGTTATATTTTCTAAGCTAGCTGCAAAGCTTAAGTACAATGTATTCATGAAATAAAAATCAATTAGAATGTAAATGAGTGTATATTTTCTATATCATAAAAATGTATATGTATTTATTATCATTTTGAATATAAATAATGAAATTATGACGTTATTTGAATGTAAAATTATTTTTCGAGTTATTTATAACAGCGTAAAAGAGTTGGATACAATAACAGTAACCTGCTTCACAGATGAAAATTTCCCCCACTATTAACTGGCGGTGTTACGATAGTGAGGAATGAGGGAGCTATGATGTTTGAAGACAGTACAGTAAGTCTTTGCTTTCAGGAGAGCTAAAATAATAGAAGTGAGTATAGATTAAATTATTGTACAATGTTTCATGCTGGTATATGGTACATAATTTATTTTATATTATTATCATTTATGATAGTTTATATATTTTGTTTATATACACTACACTTGTTTTATTTAGGGGCTAAAAACTTCTTAAATATCTTGATACATGTCATCAGCCTACTTTATTCAAAGTTGGTTTAATTATTGACCTGCATTATTACTCAATCATTATTATTTAACTATCATTTTGTGATCTAATATTAATAATTAAAATTGGTGATATAGTTAATGAACAATTAGAAAATATTTCATTTTCTCGACTTTCATATGTGGATAAATTTCAAATAGTGAAAACAGGTAGGCCCCAGCCATCCCTTCCAGAACTTAAAAGTGAACATAAAAGGGGAAAACAGAGTGTATACTTGATGTTTTAATTACACAAATTATAAAAATTACTCTTGGTTAAGGCACTTTTGCTCTTTTCCACCGATGTCGGACCATGTTTACATTATTTCGGCTTTAATAGTTTAAATTATTTGGTAACCGCTTGTAACAAACACAAAAAATCTCTTAGGCATACTCGGGCATTCAGTATATTAAAGACTTTTAGTTCTCAAAGAATTGATTATTCTATGAATTTACAAAAGAAAATTGCAGACACTCAACAAATGAAAAAATGAAAGAAAATAGACTTATTTTAAAAAAACTAATTGATGTAGAAACATTTCTTCGAAAATATGATTGTCCATTTAGGAGCTATAATGAGACTGGAAATACAACAAATAAGGATACGTACATAGAACTAATGAAACTTTTAGCATCTCATTATTTAACATTAGCCAGCCATTTAAAACAGTCACAATTTTTAGAGAATGTCACTGCAATTCAAAATGATCTAATTGATTCAGTAGCTAGTGTAATAACAGATAAAATCAAATCAGAATGTCAAATATTATTAGATGAAACAACTGCTTTCCAAAATTACATTTTTTGTTGATAATGAAAGAAAATGTCACAAGTGAATTTTTATATTTTACTAATGTAAGTTCAGACAAAACGGCTCAAGGGTTATTTCAGCATGTAACCAAGGTTATAGAAAATTTAGATTGTTAAAAAAAAACTTGTAGTCCAAACTTTTGATGGTGCCACTGTAATGGGTAGCTACAGTATGTATATAGACTACAGACATTAGTAAAACATAAATATCCAACAGCAACCTTTATCCATTGCTATAGTCACAGATTAGATTTAGTTCTGTCAATATCTACAAATTTTATAAATTGAATGTAAAAGATTCTTCATTTCTTTATCAGGAATATCTACATACTTTTTCATACTCCACATGCCCATAAAAAATTACTTCCCTAAATAATTATATGGAGAAGAAACTACCATGAGGTGATTATATGGTTCCTACAAGATGGAATTTTACATCAAGGATTGTAAATACCATAAAAGAATATTGAAACCATGTTATAAACTTCTTTTCATCAATTAAAGATGAACCTGGTGACTGGACAAGTGGAGAGGTCAATACTACTTCAAGATTTGTATGTTTTCTATACAAGTTCAATACAATATTTCTTCTTCTCACATTCAACAACATTTTTCCACTTTCTGATATTCTGTTTGACATATAATATTACAAGATAAGTGCATGGACATTTCTTTACTGCTCTAACAAAATCAACAAATTTAATGATGCTCTACAAAAAATTAGAGCAGTGATTTAATGACATATGGGCAGAAGCTACAAATTATTATGTAAGGTGTAGGTACAGATTACGAATCAAGATCAAAAGTTACAGAAACATTGATCATTGTAAATTACAGCGTATTTATAATAAAATTTTTGATACATTAATGGCTCAAACAATATCCAGATTTGAATCCCAAAAGGTTCTGAAATTCATATTGATATTATATGCCAAGATTTTTGTACATTTTCTAAACAGTTTCCTCATAGCAGAACTTAAAGAACCATATGTTTCATATTTTGATATAGTTCCCGTTAAAAATTAACTTAATTGGTAGACGGATATTAGTCCAAAAGAATTGATGAGAAGTGATGTAACTGGGAAGTTGAATTTTTTTTTTTTTTTTTTACATGCAATTGAGTGGGAATTCCAAAAAATTAGCAAAATCGGACTGGAGCTTCGCTAGAAAAGTGCATAAAAGTACATTTTTGATGGGTATATATTTTATGTGTATACACGCCAAGTGATAAATAAATGTTCATAATGCCAAATATGACAAATTACATAATTTTATTGAATATGTTTTAAAATTTGGTTCAAGAAACATCCTATAGAAACATGTGAATGTTGATTTCATATATTGAGACAGCAATAAACCATTGTCATGGGCTTTGAAGACCATACCATTTGATATTTGGTTGCTACGGAAATACTTACACTCGTTCCTCCACGCCATTGATGTGTTTACATGCAATTATTATTAACTAACTGGTTCATTGTTCACTAACCATGAAACATTGTGTGTTGTTGTCACTGCATTTATTTACATGTTTTTATGTTTTGAATATAGTTTTGTTTATAAGTTTTACTTGCTTTTAAAACACTTACACAGTTTTTAGTGTTATTCAAAGTCTTATTTAGTGTTTTTGAAAGTTAGTTATTTTATTATGACTCATCCTGACAATTTGGATTATGAAGATTTTGTACTTGAGATTATGTACATGTTCTAGTGTTTATGATGATGAAATAATGGGTAATGAAGAAGAGGATGTTATTTTGCATAACGGAGAGTGAGGAAACAACAAACAAACTCTACCGAATACTGTAGGTATATCTAGGCCTAATAATAATTTCCCACAAACAGTTCAGGTGTAGACCAATGTAACTAATAATGACCCTGGACCTATGCATAAAATCAAATTAAACCATGTAAATCATGGGTCTAGCTTGCCTGTTTGTTTTGATGTGGATTTCACGCCAATTGAACAATTTCTGTTATTTAATTGATCTGTAGTAGAAAAAAATGTTGTTTTATAAGTCATTACCAACTAGTACAACTGGTGGTGAAATTTTTTAATGTGTGAATTCTGTTATAAAAGAAAACTAAATTGATTGGTCACAGTGTATGGGATTAACAACTGGTGAAGCCCATGCTATGTCTGGAAAATATTCAGGACTGGCAGCTAAAGTTAAGACAGTTCCTCCACTAGTTGAATGGGCTCACTGTAGTAATGTATACATGAAGTGGCACTAGCAGTGAAAATCGTGAGTCAAAAGCTTAAGAAGACATTGATGAAGCTGTACAAATAGTAAATTTGATTAAATCACACCCAAAAATCTCAAAAATATTTGTAATTTTATATGATGAAATGGGAAGTGACCATAAGTATTTGTTTCTTAATTGTGAAGTTCCTTGGTTGTCAAAAGGAAAGGTGCTTTCCAGATTGTTTGAACTTTGTGATGGAGCTTGATTTTATTTGTCATAGTTGGAAGCAGAGGCAAGGCAAAAGCAAATGTTTTGTACAAGATTGCCATAATGATGAGATTTGGCTGATGAAACTGTCATACTTAGCTGATATTTTTAGCTCTCTTAACACTCTCAATTGGACTTTACAAGGAAAAGTTGTAAACAAATTTTTTGTTCAAGACTAATTTGACGCTACAGTGAAAAAGGTAGAAAGATGGTCTCAAAAGGTTCAGGAAAACACCTTTGGTGCCTTTCCATTGATGAACGAGTTTTTGGATTTTTATGAGCTGATAGTTGATGAAGAAACATCAAAATTAATCTTTGATCATCTTCATTGGCTTGCAATCTGAGGCATTATTTTCCACCAATAGAAGATGAGAAACAGTGGATTAAAAATCCATTCAACGAAGATAATTTAAAGCATGTGGACTGGATAACTACTCAGGTACTTGTAATTTATTTATTGATTTATTGTAATACTATAGTTTTATTTCCTTCCATATTTAAATACTACACAGTTATTAATCATCCGAACTTGAATGGCAGTCATTACAATTCCTTACAATTTCATATAAACAAGTTTTTTAAGTAATTTTGAATTCAGAATAATTGTAAGAAATGGTTATTCAGTCCCAACTCATCTATAAAAAGATGAAAATCATCTTCTATATTTTATTTCACAGGAAGATGCACTTATTGAACTGTCTTCTGATTCAATTATGAAGACTGTCTTTAAGGAAATGAACTTCATCTCTTTTCTGGATTTAAGTGAGGACAGAGTATTCAGACCTTTCTAAAGTAGCACTAAAATATTTGATGGTGTTTATAATAACATATTTATGTGAATCTACTTTCTTGACATTAGTGTATTTGAAAAACATGTACAGAAATCAACTTGATGTAGAAAGTGATGTAAGACTAAAAGTTTCTTCATTTGACCCAGACATAGACTCACTAGTTCTGTGAAAACAGTGTCATAAGTCTCATTAATGTGTTTTCATCACACTTAGGCAGTAATTTTAATTTTGTTGAACTGTAAAAAAACTTCACTTTTAATTATTATAAATTTGTATATTTTAATTCTGCATAATTTTGACTTACATTAAATTTTGATTACTACTATGTTCAGTTAATTATTCTTACTAGCTATAAATACGTAACCCTCACACGTGCAAACACACACACACACATACAAATGTATGAAAATCTCTTAATTTAATATATAGTTACCTAGCCAAACCTTATAAAAATGAAATATTTATAATAAGCAGGGCCGGATTTCCCAATAGGCCCGGGCCTATGGGCACAAGCTCCCAGGGGGCGCACGGCCGAGAGAAATTTTTTTTTTTAATAAATAGCCATAACAACATATTTGTTGAATTGATTTCAAAAAAATCATTCTGATTCTGAAGTTCATTGGAACAAATAATTGTTGGTAAAGTAAAACTATTTATCAACATTACGCATCAACTTCGTTACAACATTGATCTCAAACACGGGAGAACTGGCTGTAGGGATGTCATCGAGCAGTACGCATCATATTGCCACTGTTGCCACTATGCTGGCTTGGCACTACTGCTCGGAGTGATTAGGGGCGCATGCGCGTGCCAATGTTATTGTCGAGACACTGTTACCACCCTCACTTCGCAATAAATCAGCTGGCGTCTTGTCGCTGTCGCCATGTCACCGGCTGAGAATAGTTGTGTTGTGTTGTGACGTATTTCATTGTGCATGCCACCAGCTCAAAGTATTTTTATTGCGACAATTATTATTATTAGTGTAGTGAGTCAAGTGTTAGTGTATAATGAGTCAAAAACCAAAGCCAATTTAGAAAAAATCACGAGGAAAAAGAAGAGAAAGAAGAAAAACTTATTAACCCTTAGCACGCTGAATAACAATTTAGGCTATTTACTCATAACATGCTATTAGGGAAAAAAAAAATTTTGTAATTGCTTAAAGTTCTATTTGATTTTGGGTTCTTACAGATAATTTGGTAAAAAAAAAAATTTAGATTGGCTTTAAAATTATGTTTTTATCCATTTTTCCAACATACAATACATCTTGTACTTTTTTTTCTTTCTTAGTCAAAAAGTGTCGTCCTTCGAGCCTTTCCTCTGGAGGTCCCTGAGATTTTCTTCCTGGTTTTCTTTTGTTGAGAAACTCTCTCTGCTACAAATCTTGTACTAGGCAGTCCCTAAATTCCTCGTGGGAAATGGGTTTCTTGTGGTACTGAATTTGTACAGTTTTGTATAATATGTATGAGTTGACTATTGCGACTTCCATAAGCCAAAAGAACATTTTGCGGTACCATTTTTTGGTTCGCCTCATAAATTGATATGAGGAAATGAAGTGATCTGACCTGTCAACTGCTCCCATATGTTTGGTATAATCAAGAACAACTTCAGGTTTTGAAATTGGTGGCTTACCTGGCTACTTATTTGGGACCTCGGTCATTGTGTTCTTGTCACCTTTGCTTTTTGTGCTAAGCATTGTAACGACCCGTTTGTCTTTCCAACATAAAACGAGAACATTACCTTTCCTGTAGGACTTTACTTCACCTTTTTTACATTTTTTTACATTTTTGTTTTAGACTTTTCGGCATTCCTGATCTTGTAGTCATTACTGTCCCAGTAATAAAACAATTATTTTTTAGTAATTCTAGGGATAGCTCTGGGCTGGTGTAGTAGCGGTCAGTGTACACATGAAGTCCTGATTTGGGTGAAAACTCATTTTGAAAAACTACTGACTCACTCAACACCTTAACTATTTGAGTAGTTTTCAGTAAGTTTGTATTGGGGATCAATATGTCTTTCGCAAAATAAGGAATGAAATCATAAATGTAGCCATTACTACAATCAGATACTACAAATATTTTTATACCAATCTTTACAGGTTTTTGAGGGTTGTAAACCCTAAAACTAACATTGCCCTTAAAAGAAATAGTACTTTCATCTATTGCGACAAAATTACTTGGAGAGAAAAACGTTTTGCACATTTTCTTCATGTGATCTACTACAGGCATTATTAGATATCCCTTCTTTCTTGCTACAGGAGACTCTGAATGGTTAAAATGGATATTCCAAAAAATATTCAAAAAAACTGTCTTTGGAAAATACATCACGATAAAAAGGTATTCTCTTTGTCCGTTGTGTTGAAAAGTATGTTTCAATATTTGGCAATGGAGTGAGACCCATGTTTATTATGGTACCAATTAAGGCATTCAGGTCAGGTACCTAAAGATTGTTCCATTTTTTTATTCTGGCCCTTGGTGAATGTGCTTCAGATTTTCTTTTGTTAGCGAAATAATTAGTTTCCCTACATATATAGTTCAACAAATCATCATTAAAATAAAGTAGAAAATAATCTATTGGCCTTGTTGAATCATCAAATGAACCAGGCAAAATTGGTCCCTCGTTTATATTATAAATTGGAATAGTATGAGTGGGACCAACATCATTGTTCGTTACATCAACCCATTCATCATCACTTTTCTGCTTAAATGTAATAGGCCTAGGTATATGCTCACCTGCTGCCTAGTTGTGGGTATTGTTTACACTAGGCACATCAACACTTTGTTTATTTTCACTTTCATCACTGTAATTTTCTACCTCACTTTCGGAAAGATTATGTAAAATCACGTCATCCATATCTACATCATCGAGTTCACTATTAGGTCCAACTGTAGTTGAAAAAGATGAATTCATTATTCATCGATAAAATGATCAAATCCATGGTCGTCAGGGTTTGCCATTTTTATAACTAGCCTATTTTACACAAAATAAAAATGTATACTATAACTTAAATATAAATAATACGGCCTAAACAAATCAACAATGAACATCTATAGCAGTTATAATGCTGACACAAAACATTTCACAACTGACAGTCGTACTAGAACAGAATGAGAAATCACATTATACGCGCTGGGGCAGAACACAAAATGGCGCCTGGTTGCTATAACAACCAAATAAAGACCAACAACAGGTAATCGAGAACAAATACCGTAGTGGGAGTGTCACGTTATACCAATAGGACATTTCCCTGCACTCTATTGGACTTTAAACGAATTAAAAATACCTGCAGAAGTAAAATAGTGTTAAATTGAGATATCCCGTCATACGCGTTACCAGTCAAGTTGAGGGTTAAGTGAAATCCCGTCATACGCGTGCTAAGGGTTAAGAGAATTCCAAAAATCACCTCATATTTTATGCGTGCAGATGAAAATGCTACATCAGCATCCGTTTCTACAGCAACATCGACAAGTGAAGTTATCTGTGAAATGATCACATGCTCGATGATCTTATCTCATTTTTAGTTGCATGGTTCTTGGATTCCAAGTCACTTTGAATAATATTATATAGGATAATATGTTAATAATAATATTAAATATTACCTTTTAATGTTCCGTCTTGTGACTTTTTTGGTCGTTCGAATGTTACGACGCGTTTCGGGACCGCAATCCCATTGTCAAGTACACTTACACAAACACAATGAAACACATAACACGTTTAAAAAACACACAAAAGCACCACAGTTACAACACTTTTAAAAACTTAATTGTGCTGGACAATTTCATCGTGTAGGTCGTAGTGTGGTCCATGGTACACTGTCGTAAACTGTCCAACGAAATATATTACTGTAGTTAGAAAACCGGTTTAAAATAGCCTAGGGCTGTGTCATATAAACTATTACTTTTAAAATCCAGCTGATCGTTTAATAATTTAGACGGATTGTTATTAAACTCCTTATAAATTTCGAATTCTTCTAAGGCGTTCAAAAGTCTACCTTTTTTGCAAATATGAAGTGGAACCAGATTTTTGTTGAAATTAGTGTATGAATGATTACTATTAATTAAATGTTGAGCAAAGTTAGATTTTAATTTATGCATGTTTGTATGCGGCAAATGTTCATTAAAACGTCTGTCCCACATAAATACTGTCACAATCATCACAATTGATTTTGTAAACACCCGACTTCTTTTCGATTGGAATTACACGTTTGGGTCGTAATAATTTTTGAATATTATTGTTGGTGCGAAAAGTGACGGTAATATCGTATTTCGCCAATGTATTTTTCACCATATGCGGAACGGTGTTAGAATATTCCATGGATACGAATTTTTTATTCTTATTCTTAGACCGTGTGATAGGGTTCTGTTTATTTCTTATATGATTATGCAAAAGTTTATCAATCATTGCTTCATGGTATCCGTTCGCTTGGGCTATATATTTAATGGTTTCCAATTCATCATTGAAATCGTGTTTATCCAATGGTATGGTGAGAAGGCGGTGTATGAAACAGTTGTATGCTGACATTTTTTGTGATATTGGATGGTGTGATGTGGCATGAATGGTGGTATCAGTAGTGGTAGATTTTCGGTAAATTTTATATTTTAGTTTATCATATTCCTTGGTCATAGTCAAATCAAGAAAGTTTATTTTATTATCTATTTCGGTCTCCATAGTGAATTGCATTTTATGGTTGATTTTGTTGAGATAAAGTTTTAATACTTCCGCTTGACGTAAAGTGCCATCAAACACGAGAAAAGTATCATCAACATATCTTGTATAAAATAATATTTTTGTTTTATGTGGGTTGTGATCAGACATAATAAATTCGTTTTCTAAATGGTTCAAGAATATGTCCGCCAAAAGTCCGGATAGCGGTGAACCCATAGCGAGACCCTCCTTTTGCACGAAAACTAAAATATAAAATTTACCGAAAATCTACCACTACTGATACCACCATTCATGCCACATCACACCATCCAATATCACAAAAAATGTCAGCATACAACTGTTTCATACACCGCCTTCTCACCATACCATTGGATAAACACGATTTCAACGATGAATTGGAAACCATTAAATATATAGCCCAAGCGAACGGATACCATGAAGCAATGATTGATAAACTTTTGCATAATCATATAAGAAATAAACAGAACCCTATCACACGGTCTAAGAATAAGAATAAAAAATTCGTATCCATGGAATATTCTAACACCGTTCCGCATATGGTGAAAAATACATTGGCGAAATACGATATTACCGTCACTTTTCGCACCAACAATAATATTCAAAAATTATTACGACCCAAACGTGTAATTCCAATCGAAAAGAAGTCGGGTGTTTACAAAATCAATTGTGATGATTGTGACAGTATTTATGTGGGACAGACGGGTAGGGCATTCAAAGACCGTTTTAATGAACATTTGCCGCATACAAACATGCATAAATTAAAATCTAACTTTGCTCAACATTTAATTAATAGTAATCATTCATACACTAATTTCAACAAAAATCTGGTTCCACTTCATATTTGCAAAAAAGGTAGACTTTTGAACGCCTTAGAAGAATTCGAAATTTATAAGGAGTTTAATAACAATCCGTCTAAATTATTAAACGATCAGCTGGATTTTAAAAGTAATAGTTTATATGACACAGCCCTAGGCTATTTTAAACCGGTTTTCTAACTACAGTAATATATTTCGTTGGACAGTTTACGACAGTGTACCATGGACCACACTACGACCTACACGATGAAATTGTCCAGCACAATTAAGTTTTTAAAAGTGTTGTAACTGTGGTGCTTTTGTGTGTTTTTTAAACGTGTTATGTGTTTCATTGTGTTTGTGTAAGTGTACTTGACAATGGGATTGCGGTCCCGAAACGCGTCGTAACATTCGAACGACCAAAAAAGTCACAAGACGGAACATTAAAAGGTAATATTTAATATTATTATTAACATATTATCCTATATAATATTATCTTATCTCAGTTGAATCAGGAGCGGAAGGAGAAGTAGACACAGTAAGCACTGTAGTTAAGTTTAGCAATGACCCTGCGTTATGGAACGATAATGAAGATCTTAGAGACTATGTCTGCCTCAACGGAGTGTCTCAAAATAGTAATGTAGACTTTCAAAAATCCAAAAGACAGTATCCAGGCAAATCTCGTTGCCTGTCAAAGACATTATTTGAAAAAAAGACTAAAAAATGGCGAAACGAAAAATAGATCATGTCTCGTTTATTCTCCTTCCACCGGGTGCGTGTTTTGTGTTCCCTGTATGCTTTTTGGGGACTCACTCTCAGATTGTAAGGGAACATTTTCAACGACTGGAAAAATGCAAATCGCCGCGTTGATGAGCATGAGAACAGTGCGTACTATAGAAATAGTTTGACAAAACTTAAACTTAGATGCAGTGTGAAGGGAAAATAAATGTTCACCTTATTGAAGAGCTCAAATGCGAAATTTAGTACTGGCGGGAAGTTCTTAAACGAGTTGTAGCGGCTGTCAAGTACTTGACAGTTCAAGGGCTAGCATTACGTTAAACGAATGAACATTTAGGTAGCATTGATAGTGGAAATTTTCTTGGACTTTTGCAGTTTCTTGCGGAATTTGATCCTTTTATGGCAGAACATTTAACGAAATATGGTGAAAAGGTTCGGGAAGTACCTCTGTCTAAAACAACTTACGAGGAATTTATTTCTCTTATGCTGAAAAGATAAAAAGCACTATTATGAAAGAGGTTCGCGAAGCAAAGTACTTTGGTATTGTGTTGGATTCAACACCGGACATTTCACATGTTGATCATCTAACTTTCATTGTAAGATATGTTAATAAAGCTTGCCAGTAGAAAGGTTTATTTGTTTTGTCCCAAATGTCGGACATAAAGGTAAGCAAATTGTTTCCACAGTCCTTGAATTGTTTAACAAATTTGATTTGGACATTTCAAATTGCAGGGGTCAGGCATACGACAACGCTACGAATATGTCTGGTGTTTATTCAGGCGTTCAGGCTCGTATGAAGGAATTAAACACTCTGGCGGAATATGTACCATATGCGATGCATTCTCTTAATTTAGTAGGCTCTTGTGCTGCAGAATCGTGTACGGAAGCAGTTTCATTTTTGGTCTGCTGCAGGAGATTTATAATTTCTTCTGCGCCTAGACACATAGGTGGGCCATTCTAAACGAGCATTGCCCTTTACAGCTATAAAATCTATCGAAGACATGATGGTCTGCTCGTCATGACGCATGCCGAATTGTAAATGAAAATCGAGAAGGAATTATTTGCAATTTACATAAAATTGCTAATGACAGTGATGAAAGACCCTCAACAAGGAACGAAGCCTTAAAAGAAAAGCTAAGTTTTCTTGAAACCACATTCATGACAATATTATGGGGTAAAATATTTGAAAGATTTTAACAAAGTAAGTAAAAAACTGCAGTATGAAACGACAGAACTTGGGAAGATAATAACTTACTATGATTCTCTTTGTGGGTTTTTCAAGAACTCAGAAATAATTTTGACGAACTAGAAAGTACAGCGAAAGGCAAATGTGAGAAAGAGTACAGGGTTGATACTCACCGTAAAAGAAAGAGATTTAAACATTCTGGGGAATATGGCGAACCCAGCAGTGACAGCAGTGACATTTCTTTTACTGGATCTGACAACTTTCGTGTGAATGCAGTTTAATGTAATATTAGATTCATTGCATTCAGAGCTTAAGCGACGTGGTGAAAAATATACTGAGCTCCATAAAAGGTTCGAATTTTTAGAGGTATTAAAAGGACTGGCACCTTCAGAAATCACAAAACAAGCGGGAGAAATATTGAGTGTGTACTCCGAAGATCTTGAGCCTGCCGTAGTAGACGAGTGTTTACATTTAAAACCATTTTTGATGCAAAACACTAAATAGAGCAAAACAAGTATCGCCCTGATTGAGATAATCAAGCTTTAACACCACTTTAATGCTTTAGATATCTACCCTAACATTGAAATTGCCCTGAGAATGGTTTTATGTGCTCCTGCTACTAACTGCATGGGAGAAAGATCTTTCTCCACTCTCCGTCGTGTAAAGCATTACCTATGGTCAACAACTGGTCACGATAAACTTTCATCACTGGCACTGCTGAACATTGAGGGAAAACTGACTCAGGAGATTCAATATGATGACATCATAGATACATTCGCCCGGCAAAAAGCAAGAAGGAAGGCCCTATAAGAAAAAAAGATCTAGTTTTACTTTATATCACAGTTTTTGTGTCACGTTATCAAAATACTTCATGTAAGCTATGTTTTTGAGATTGAACCTATTTTATAATGTATTACAGAGTTTTTTTATTTGTTTGCCCAAATGACTAAATTGAACAAAACCTAAGTTATTAACATAGCAATAGTCATGCTTTGTTGCGGGAATGCTCTGCGGGTTGGATCGTTTTGTTTCAGTCCCACAAACACGAGCTCACTATTTAATACATAAAATTACTAAAAGTGTTTTAAGACGGCATATTGTTAAGCCCAGAACCAAGTAAATTACTCAAAGAACTTGCAATGGTAAAATTGCATCGTGGAGTGGTGTTTAAGCAATTAACATATAGGCCTGATATAATTTTTTAATAAAGGTTTTTGGGGAAGTAACTTTAACCAGACTAGGGGGCAGAAAAAATTATTAGGCCTAGGTGCGCCAAAATACTAAATCCAGCCCTGATAATAAGGATCAAAAAATATATATATAAGAAAACATTTACTACTAATTACTATCTAATTTGTAAGTTTTATTTTTAATATATATTTACGAGGTAGAGAATGTGTGTGTGTGTGTGTGTGTGTGTGTGTGTGTGTGTGTGTGTGTGTGTGTTTGTGTAAGGCCTATGAGTAATAGGTATTTACTTTACTATGAGCTGCAAAAATATTTTAACAACTGGAGGTGGTCCTCAACGAATAAAGGTCGGGAACCACTGGGGTAGAGGCTTTAACCGTTAAGATGGCGCGTCTTCAAGAATCACGTTTCCAGGCTCGACGCGGCACTCTATACCGCGAGTAGTAGTTTGTAGATATTCCTTATATTAATGAGTTATTTCAATTTATATTTTAATTATTTTAAATATTCTTTTGTTTATTTAAAGTTATATGTACAAAAAAACACAAAATATTGTTTTATTTAAATGTATAAGCACTTTTACAAAAAATCTTTTTTTATATTTTATGATGGTAAATTATTAAGATAAAGAATACACATGTTGTAAAAATAAGAAATAATAGTAAGTCTTTAGTTTTAATTGTGATATGAAATAAAATTAATGCAATTAAATTATAATTTTAAAACTTTTTTTTTTTCAAGAACTATCATTACTTTCTTGAATGCAGTCAAAACACTGTACTTTTCGTTCACTTTGTGTCTTATAAACAAACTGATTACAAGAAAAACAACGCACTGTCGTTTTGTTGTTTTTATGTTTTCCACAAGCTTGACATGGTCCACTTTTTGCTGGACTATTCGTTTTAAATTGAACAAAGAAGGAATACTGAAGGTCACCGACCGATCCATACCAGGGGGATGGAATTGTGACCTAAATAAAAAAATTGCGGCATAGAATACCGCAGCGCGTCTGCTTAACGGTTAAAAAAATAAGAGATTTTGTTAATTTTGAACTTTAAAATATCTCAATTGTTAATATTATAATTGTTTCAACTGTACTTAACTCAGGAATTAAACTTTTTTTAATGCTAATTTTATATACTTACTTCCCACAAGCTTATAAAACTTAAATATTTGGATATGTCTTTATCTATGTGTTCAATTTTGCTTCATCTAAGGATGAAACAATTAGTTTTATCAAGGTCATCTAATAACCAACAATGATAAGCGATTTTATATTTATAATATTCATTATCATCAAGAGTGGTTAACCAGGGGTATCAGGGATAGATTATTTCAAACTATTGGGAACTTTTTAAACATAATAAAATTTAAGATTATTTGTTATGTCTTAGTCCAAACAACTACAAAGTACAATTAGAACGTCATAACTTAATTATTTTTTTAAATAAATAAAATGCATCCAATCAATAATAAACTTACTCTTTGTTATTTTCCTTCATTGTGTCATCTGAAGTACTGTATTGCTTCTTTGAACGAAATGCACTATTATTTTCTTTAGTTTGGTTTGAAAGCATTGCCATTGTTTTTTCTGGATTTTTCTTTAATTCAATGACTGTGCCAGATTTCTTTGTAAAACACATATTGGTATTTTTTTTTGGTATTACATATGGTAATATAGAATCTAGAATACCATCCTGAAGAACTTCATAAAGTTTGCTCTTCATTTGTTCCACACTATCAAATTCTGTTTGCATCTTACATTTTCTATCTACACTATCTTTCTTTGCAAGACTATTTTTTTGTTTCTCTGTTGATAATTTTTCCATTTGACGATTTACAAAGTTGCCATTTATATTACCAACCAAACTAGCCGATCTACCATGAAGTTTGTTGTTCCCCTTGCTAGACTTTTTTGAATGAAATTTATTTGGTAACATTTCCTCTTCTTCATGTTGTGTCTCAGTGCCTGGTTCAAAAGACTTTGAGGATTCATAAGGAAAAGTAGTCGATTTATCAGTGATTGAAAACTTTCTTACTATACAGAACTCATTTGGAAGTGTAAAGTTTTCCTTTTCACTACTTACAGATTTTCTTGTACTTCCTTTTATGTTTTCTTTGTTTTCTAACATTCCAGGTATAAATTTACATGAAGAAAGTTGGTTCCAATTTATTACATTTCCCTTTTTACAAGATACTGGATAGTTGTCTAATGCATCATTTACACGATATGCAGCTGCTAGTAAATCAAGGAAATCTTTTAATGACACAGGTATTTCAATATTTTGGGGGATGTTTAGTTTGTGAATCGTTTTGTTTCTAACTCCATCAGAATTTAATTCATGAGAGCAGAATATTTTATCCTGTTCTGTTTCCCTTTTTAACTCAAGTGAATGTTCGTCTGACATCGTAAGCTGGCGAACTTATTGCAATAGTAAGAAATTCTCTAACAAAACATATTATTATGTCACAACAATAATTTCTTCTTTTAAAAAAAACTGATTTGATTTAATTCATGATTGCTTACTTTAATTCATATGTTATCTATTTTTTAATTATCATGTTTCTTCATTTGCCTTAATTCACTTTTTAAAATATTTACTGAAACCTAAATAAAATTATAATTTGAAGTGTTAGATAACATAAATCGTTATAGTAACTGCTTTATAAACACATAAAGTTATTATTTTTGTATGAAAATGTTGATTAGCATTAATTTCACTTACCTATTGTTTTAGGTATTTCTCATATTGAACAAACAATTCGCGTGTGGCGCGCATGTACTAGTATATTACAATGCCTAATGAATAGGTAAATATATAAAACTATCCAGTATTTCATAATAACCTGGACGCAATTTGTGTTTATATTAACAAGAGCTTGTTTTTGATTCTTCATTTAGTAAAGAGATAATAAAACTATTTGCACACGAAATATTTAACTGAAGTTCAAGAGGAATTGAAAAGTGTGGTAATAATAAGTGAATGAATATAATCTATAGCCAAATAATTAACTATATATAACCTGTCAGTATATATCTCCAAAGTACCTAATTGTTTTAGAATTTATGAAAATAAAGTAAGTTTCCTATTTACTAATAGAGAGTTTGTAAAATTTTAATTAAAAATTATATACTAAAGTTAATTTTTTTGTGTAATTACTGTATCTCCAATTTATGAAAAGCGTTCTGTCCAGTTTAAGGAACGATAGTCACAGCTATAGAAATTCTAATGGCTTTGGGACAATGTGGCCGTCTGGCAGTTTGTTGTGTTGAGTTTTGGTAAATAACTGAAACTCAGGTTAAAATTTACACTTTTAAGTTAAAGATAAATTATGTATGGCAACATTGTTTAAGATCTTCCTTGCGTCTTACTTAAAACAAGGTTATTTAAAATGTAGTTTTAATGGCTTAATGGTACTGCACAAAAGTTATTTTACCGTTATTATATTTGCATAACCCTTAACTGTTCAATAGTGTGATAACAGTTCTGTATACAGTAATCTCTGTGTAGGCGAATGACGAACATTTGATTTTGTTAACATAAAGACTGGAAAGAAATATGCAGTTTCTGAGACTTTAGTTTGATGATTTTGTCCTACTTGTTGAATTACTGTTGCTCAACATCTAATCGTCTGCAAAATAAAATCAGTCTGTTGGTAGGCTACATTTATGAAAGATGACAAGTGAATTTTAAAGTTAAGAAATTAACGAAAGAAGGAAAAGGTGGAAACTGCCCAGTCAACTGACTAGTTTGACACCAGGTTAGTAAATTGATGTGTTTCTATTTTTAATCATTATAATCTTATTCTTTAATAATATGGTAAATGTCCAGTTGATACTGTGTTGCAAATTAATATAGAAATTTCATGAAATTGTGTTTTACATACCTCATTATTTAAACAATTGGATCATCCAAGCTGTGGGTAAATGTCCAGTTGATACATACCATGTTGGGATAGAAATATCATGAAATCGTGTTTTACTTACCTCATTATTAAACAATTATATCATCCTTGGACTGGGAAGACCCTTTTCAAGTATGAAAATTTATTATTTCTGTCTAAAATAAGCAATTTAAAAGTATGAAATCAGCCTTATTAGTTTGGTAAATGTCCAGTTGATACAGCTTTGTGATTTAATATAGAAATTGCTTATTTTAGACAGAAATAATGGATTTTCACTCTTGAAAATGGTCTTCCCTGCTTAAGGATGATACAATTGTTTCATAATGAGATATGTAAAACACGATTTCATAAAATTTCTATATTAAATCACAACGCTGTATCAATTGGACATTTACCTAATTGGTAAGACCCTTTTTTAAGTAGCAAAATCCAATATTGCTGTCAAAAATAAGGAATTTAAAAGTTTTCATTCAATGTTCAGAATACACAATGAGTCTATGGGTCTAGGTTTCATAGCTAATAGAATAGTGTGTTTTTAGGTGTATGCCCATTAACTGTCTTCTAACAGGTAAATATTACTAAGCCATATGTTTTCAGAATTATGTGAACTTGGTCCCATGAAATAATATGTAGGATATATATTGACCTCAAATTCATTATTTCTGTCCAAAATTAGTGATTAAAAATGACTGATTTAAGGCATTTAGAAGATATTTTGATATAAATTCATCAATTTTAAGTATAATCTATCAATGTTTTTTAATTCTGTGGAAATAGTTCTGTTTTAAGAACTGTCTAAATATATATCTAACTATACCTAGTTAAAGAACTATAGGTCAAGGAAGGTCATTATATATATAGTACTTTTACTAGGTCTGGGTTTCACAGAACTAGTCATCTGGAATAGTAGCCTATACCATAGAAGCGTAGTAATATCAACGTGTAGAAGTTTATGAGTGTGCATGCGTCCCACGAGTGAATTAGATATGGTTACCTGATTGAATATGTTACAAATTTGTCAATTTTATAGATTGTAAAGTAAATAAGAAATTGTGAGAGATAAAAAACCATTAGAATAGTAATTAGATTCTACTTGATTGAAAAAAACGCTAATTAGCTAACCAGAGCTATTTGCGCAGATGTTAATAAACAATTTAGAAGTCTTGAAGTCTTGATGATGAAGTCTTGAACTTTGAAACATGTCATAGCAAAACCAGATATAAATTGAAGTCACAAGACGGACCTACTAAGGTAATTCTTATCTAAATTATTTAATTGTGACTCGGTTCCGTAAAAACAAAATTGAAATGCATATCAAATGTTAATAAACATTGAGCGGTGAGACATTCAATTTGTCATAGGAATTACTGTAATGTAGACAGATGCCTTAACCTCAAATCCTAGGATTTCGTACTTTTAAGTTGCTTGTTCTTGACATAAATAATGGATTATCAAACTTGAAATTCCCAGCTTAAGGATGATCCAATTGTTTAATATTGAGGTATGTAAAAAACGATTCCATGAAATTTTTATATTAAATCGCAATGTGGTATTAACTGGACATTTACCAATTTTATTTTGATTTAACTATTCATTTTTAAGTCATGTCTATGACTCTTAATGTCCCAGTTGTTATTAAGATAAATATTGATTGTACAGTATCACAGGTTAAGCGTTTTATTTTTGTCAAGAAACATTTAACTTGAAATTCTACGTTTAAAAAGTAAAAATAAATGTTTGGTAAATGTTAAATTTCAGATAAAATTTAGTTTTTTTGATTCTTTTTTTTTAAAATTAGTAAAGTGTAAAATTAACAAATTATATGGAATCTAGAACAGGTTAGATTAGGTTAAGTTGTTTATGTGTACGTACAGGGTCTTCGAAAGGTAAATATTCATTGTTCATTATTATCGAATTTTGTTATTAAAAATTAATAAATCATTAACTAATTACCTTGTATTCAAACAATCAGATCATATTATTTCTCGGATGACATGTTTCTAGTCCCAAAATGTATTTCTTCGCTGCCAAATAACAAATAGAAAACAAGGGAATCCAGCTGTTGTTTGGTTAAATCCAGCTTTAATTAGGAAAGCCTGTGTTAATATGTAGGATTACGTTAGTCAAGTTAGTGGATATGTAATCTTTCGATGTTTATTATTGCAACTATTTGTCATGGTAAAAAATATTTGTTAAATTAGGTCTGGCTAGGTGACTATATATATATATATATATATATATATATATATATATATATATATATATATATATATATGTATGTATATATAACCTAGCCAAACCTATTTCCAATGAGGTACTTATAGAGTTTGCAGTCCGGTTGAATTTAATGATGAAAAATATCATGAAATCGATTACTACTTACCTTAATTTTAAAGAATTAGATCATATTTGTTTTCGAAAGACACTATTTAAAGCATTTAAAGCACCATAACTCAATATTTCTGTCAAAAATAAGATATTTAGTTCTGTCAAAAATAATAAATTTGCAAGTTTACATTTGACGTGCGACTACTCAAGGTATGTGGCAACTACCGATAGAGCCTTTCAACTTGTTATAAATAGACTACAATCTTGGTCTAGATTGACAAGATTTAAGTTTCCTGCTTAATAAATGCAATGTATTGATTTCAGTTGCTCTAGACTGAACCATCATCCTTTATTATTTCTCACTGGAACACAACTTCAAACTACTGCAACTGCTAAAATTCTTAGGCCTATTATTTGCTGGCTGAGACTGTAGAACCATCTCTCGCTCGTAGAACAAACACAGCAACTACAAATATCATATTATAACTTTTGTTGTCGCCATTCTGAATATTGATTATAATTTATGATTAATGGGACTTACCATATTCAATATTCTTCTTTCACCGTTCAAAGACAGTAATCGAGCATCGTTCCACAATAAGTTTCATGACGATAAGCCTAACTGTTCGATTACCAATGACTGAGCCGTATAATAAATTGCTTTTTAATGTAATGTACTGTAAGTGTTAATTGACTAAGGAATACATCCTGCTCAAATTAAATTGAGAATGGCTGAATAGACGAAATGGCCGCCGTTGAATGGTGAAAAAAGAATATTAAAGTGGTAACTCCCATTAATCATAGACATATTATATGGTAGTCGGCTCCAAACCATATCATCCAGCTTATGACATCGTTTTTAATAATCCTTTGGTCAAACAATACGAATATCGTCAGAATAGCACTGCCCCATTTGTGATTAGAACTTTTAGAATCCTTGACAATTTAGGACTTGTACTTCCTCCAATGTATGAGTATGCTTCATGTTTTATTCCTCCATGACTTATTCAAATACCAACTTTTGATTTATCGCTGTACAGATTCATAAAGTACAACACTCCCGATATAGCGTATGTCAGGAGTTCCAGTATATACTTAATGAATACCCATATAGTGAAAATTATTTTCACAGATGGTTCAAAACTGAGCAATAAAGTTGGTTGTGCATGTTACTCATCCGGTTGAACAAATATATATGGATGACCCTCAGCGTCTAGTGCATTTAATGTGGAACTTTCTGGTTTTGATCACTATCTTTTGTGTTCTGATTTCACAATAAGTGCTTTATAGGCTATCCAGGATATCTACTCTAAAAATCCTTCATTTGAGGATATTCTGTGTTGCACAGACTTCAGCTACGAGAGGTTTGAGTATCATTTTGCTGGGGTACCTGGACACCGCGGAATTATTGGCAACACTAAAGCTGACAAAGCAGCGAAGAAAGCTACAAGTCAGATGCCAGTAACATGGTCTGTTATGGTGTCTGATTTATATCAATAATTAAACATGTCTTCCTTGGTCAATGGCAGGTAGAATGGACAAATATAGTATTAAATCATATGATAATAATCAAAGATACTGTCCATCCATGGATTACATCTGTTAGGAATATAGATTGTAGTTGTCAGGTTCAAGAAAAATAAATAAATGTGGTAAACAAACTGGTTCAGTGCTAAAAGTATATATGTATTCAAAAATTCAGGATCAAAATGTTATCAATTGTAGCCTACAATCTTATTTTTATGTTTCTCTAAATACAACAAAACATTGATTTTAATATCTATAACAATATATTATAACAAACACACACTCTTCTTTTTAATACAAATGAATTTTATTGTTACAATCTCTTTCTTTTTTATTATTATAATATTTTTTCACAATTAATTTTAATTTAATTTTGATTTGCTAAGGATGCACTTATCTAAATACAGTCTAATTCCTTAATCTAACAATTGAAATACAATATTTCTTAACCTAAACAAATGAAAATACCTGAAATAAATCACAATGACAATTAAACACAATCTAATAAGATTATACAATGCTTTCTTAACAATTAAAAAAAAGAAAAACAAAGCTCATATCAAAATTGTTATTAGTCTGATTATTTATAATGAATTTAATTTTACTGTAATTTCTTTTATTTAATTTATTTTAGTAATTATGTGCCCAATTTAATTAATTTACTGCCCTGGCTAGCTTTTTTTATTTAAAGATTGATGAAAAATAAAATCTCTCTCGTTTGTGTGGTTCTTTGGTGACTATAATTTAAACTTTAGTTACTGAATCAAAATGTTGTTGGTGGTTAATTATTTATACAAATTTTCACAGTCTACTTATCGAATCTGAAGTCCTTTCACAATCCGAAGTGTGGTTGTTTTGGTGGTTGTTCCAGCGGATAAGCTCGATGTTGATTTGGTGACCAATAATCTCCTGTATTCTCGCAAAGCTGTAGCCTGGTCTGACAATCACTTGGCGTAACTCACGATGATTTCTTGCAGAATCCCTCTTCTTATTCTCGACGTTGTAATTTCATTTATTAACTTTTTGCTGACTATATTCACTTTATTATGTATTCTTTAACTTTAATTAATTCACTGTTCGACATATTTCTTTTACTTTTTATTAAACTGTTCGACGTATTTCTTTTAATTTAAACACTTCATTTCGACGTATTTTTATTTTATTTAATATTCTTTGCGATTACATTCAAATGTTTACCAATTTTCCAGAAATATTTTACAATTTATTATAAAAGTTTTAACAAAATTTTATGAAGAACAATTATCTAGTAGAACAACCTTGTACAAAATATCTTGAAGAACTCCCCTGTTTCCTTCTCTCGGACCTATATTTATAATTTCCTCGTTTTCAACAGTCACACAATGGCTTTATTTTTCATTGGTGGGATTCAAAGTTTACTGGAATTTAGAAAGTGACTCTTCCTTCTCTATTGATTATTTAAACTTTGTCCGTTGACCTCACCTTACTCTAATGTATCTCTAAATGAGTTCCTTGCCTACCAGTCATGTCAAAGATATGGCCCACGGGCCGTATCAATACGACCCGCGATTGCAATGTGTCACAGAAAGAAGTTTCATACTTTTTACAGCTTTTAGACCATTCGATTTCACTACGGAAGTTTTAAAATGATCATACTACATTTATAAGTAATTTCAAGGGCAGCGTGTGTCTAGACAAGCGAGAGAGATAGACAGTAACGCCATCTCTTACAACAAGCGGAAATACCCTATTATTTTTGTTGAGAACAATAGAATCTTCCATGCGCTTCGAGTCTAGACTAGAACATTTCTTATCGATATAAAAGGAGTGCGTCGGCGCGACGTGAGTCAGTTGAGTTGAGTAATCAAAGTGATACGGTCGGAGAAGGATTTTAGTTGTACTGCGAAGTAGTGATTGTGAAGGTATTGTACATTTGTTTGTGTCGTGCGTGTGCGATATCCATAATTGTTGTGTTGAGTTCCATAATAGTTACAATTTTGGCATAATGTCACAAAAACGTAAAGTTGATAGCGAGTGCAGAGTTTTTCAGTCTAAATGGGAAATTGCATATTTTTTCATAGAATAGAAAGGTAAACCACTGTGTTTGATTTGCAATCAAACAGTTGCTGTTTGTAAGGAGTTTAACTTGAAGAGACACTATGATACGAATCATAAATCAAAGTTCGATTGTTACACTGAAAAAATAAGAATGGACACATTGTCATCTTTAAAATCTAAACTTCAAGGTCAACAATCAATGTTTACTAAAGCTAATACTGAGAGCGAAGATGTCCTGAAATCAATTTTTATTATTGCATTAGAAATCGCGAAGAGATCAAAACTTTTCACTCATGGTGATTTTATTAAAGACTGTATGTTGAAAGTTGATGATGTTTCATTTCCATTTCAAAAATCAATAATTCAAAATATTTCGCTGTCAAGAAACACTGTTGCTTCAATAATAAATTATTTATCTCAAAATTTGGTTCTTCAACTGAAGGAGAAAATTAAGGAATTTACAAACTTTTCACTGGCTGTTGACGAGAGCACCGATACTGTTGATACAGCTCAACTTGCTGTTTTTGTACGAGGTATTAACAGTAACTTTGAAATAACTGAAGAACTATTAAAGTGCGTTCCATTGACAGGTACTACAACAGCAAATGATATTTATTCTGCAATTGAGCATTTGATAGCAGAATATGAACTCGACTGGAATATACTTAGCAGCACAACTACGGATGGCGCTCCTGCCATGGCTGGCAAACATTCGGGTGTTGTAACTAAATTAAAACAGAAAACATCAGGGAATTTTGTGGGATTTCACTGTATAATTCATCAGGAATCATTGCCATCCAAGCATTTAAAAATGGACCATGTCATGCAACCTATAATTAGTAAATTTTATAAGGAGCAGAGGACTAAATCACCGACAGTTCAGGCAGTTTTTACAAGATTTGGACGAAAACTTTTCTAATGTCCCTTATTTCACCGAAATGTTGGCTCAGTCGAGGAGTAGTTTTAGAAAGATTTTTTTGCATTACGTGACCCTATTCATGCTTTCATGTTAGAAAAAGGCAACCCAATTGATTATGACAATGACTGGTGGGTTGATTGTGCCTTTTTGGTAGATATGAATAAACACTTGACTGATCTGAATATAAAGTTACAGGGTAAAAATCTAATTGTCACTCAAATGTATTCATGTATTCAAGCCTTTGAAACAAAGTTGAGGCTGTGGGAAAATTAGGTAAAAAAAATCTATCATTTGGCACAGTGAACCAAAAAAAAATTGAATCAATATTCTCAACTTCTGCAAAATCTGATCACGGAATTCAACAATCATTTTGAAGACTTCCACAAAATGAATGAAATGGAATTCCCAATTTTCAACATTCCATTCGATTTTGAAGCTTCACAAGCATCAGTTCATTTGCAAATGGAGTTAATAGATCTTCAATCGGATAGTATTTTGAAAGAAAAATTTAAAGAGGTTAACGCTCTTACATTTTATACACAATATTTCAAGAGTTTGGAAAACTACCCGGAATTAAAAAAGCATGCAGCACGCATTCTGTCATGTTTGTCATGTTTTCAATACTGTAGCTCTTTTTAAGTGTATTTTCATATTCACCATTGACCTTGTTTTAGATTTGTAGGCTAGAATTTTGATTTACAAAACTGTATTTTTATTTGCTGTTCAGTACAGAATATTTCTGTATTTTTTATATTATGAACGTAATATTTAGTACAGTGCAGTACTGTGGGTTTTGTTATAAAGTGAACTCAATATTTTAATTCAATTTTACGTCTTTATTTATTACTATATCAACCCCAAAACGTCTTTGTAATGAATGGTGGCCGAAAACACACACACTACCATTGATTTCAATGGCGGGGGGACGTTCTCGTTCGCCGGTCTGTCTGCCCGTGTTATCCGAGTTTCTGGTTGTCCGAGTGTTCTCTGGTCCACATTAGCTCGGATAATCGGGGCCCTACTGTATATAAACTATGTAAAGTCATGAACCTGTAAACTATACAACCTGCCATGAATCTAGTCCAATGAGGGAGGAGCCCATAGACAGCCTAACCTTGAAAAAAGGAATAGGTACCGAGTAAGTTTGCCAACTCAGTTCCCCACTGTTACAGCGCTTGGCACAGAGTTTCTTCTGCAGTTACGTTCATTTAAGGCGCTTGGAACAATCATATATACTGCATTTCATTTTGCATCACAGTTTTCAAAGAACGTAATTTAACGAACTATTAAAAAAAAAAATAATAAAAAAAAAAAAAAAAAAAAAAAAAACATCCGTAGTTGCTTTCCTTCCTTGTAAACTAATCATCACAATTTTCTCAAAGAAAACAATATTTTTCCGACCAAAATAGTAAATGTAAGTTTAGAAAATTTTAATTAATAACTAATATTAATTTTTGTACCGGGTTATTAATATTATTACAGGGGAAATTATTTTTACCGTTAAAACAAAAAATATTTAAATATATCAGTATCACTGATTCATTGGTAAACATTAGCACAGACAAGCGTTATGCTCTCTTGTCTGTGACATTTCTAATGAAGTTGGTAATAATGACTACTTTGCACTTTGTACACTTTAAGCGTGTAGTACTAATGTTAATACTGACAAATTTTATAATTAAATGGAAATAACAAATGATATGAAAATATTTATTATTCGGAAACGTTCTGTCGAGAATGCATGAGCTGTGTGTTCACCTCTTTGTTTACATTACTTCCAGACTTTGTATCATGTTTAACTCTTATCGCTATCATTTATGGAAAGGTACGAAATGATATCTCTATCGCTTCTTTAAGGTTATAAACATCATCAGTCCATCCGTGGACGATTAAGTCAAGTAACCTGTTCAATTTGTGCGGTTAGTTTCATTCACCTTTGTTCTTTTGTCGTTTTTATTAGTTAGGCTAATAATAATGTTAATAATTTTTCTTAACCAATCTAATAATTTATATTATTAGGAAAATTTATTAGATTTCAAAGAAGTATATTCATCTAAACAAAGGACTTTAGCGTAATAACAATGTGAGATAAATTTATTATCTTCAATCAAATTTGATATACATTTCTTTTATAGGTTCATGTTTAAGTATAAGACACATAATATTAATGTATCTGTTACACTGAACATGTTTAAATTATTAAAACAAAAAACTATCGTATAACTCATAAAAAACTAATGCCAACATTATAAAACTACTTATTTACACGACTCTGTTAGCATTAATTACAAGACGTCGGTAGCCTTGATCACCGGCTAGCCTTGTGCAGGGTGTTGTTCGAATTGACAACAGCATGCTACTCTTGTTCTCCTATTGGCTATAGCCCAACTGACTACATTTGTGACGGCTTGTATAACACATAATTGTTTCAAATAAAGTTTACTTGTAATTAATTAGCCTATAGTAATGCAACAATTTGGAATGTATTGCATGAGCAGTTAGCCATTAGCTTCTAGCAACCCAAATAGTTCATCCATTCCAGCGTCCACAAGAGAGGGGATAATGCCCCTACCTTCAGGCAACCCATAATTGCCGACATTGTTTTTGGACTCCCGTCCAAGTAGGCATCTTTTGACTTATTAACATAGATCTGATCCAACTAATTATCAGGGGTTCCATCTTCTTCTCTCAGACCTAGACACTCTTTCAATAGAGTTGTAGGAGGTATTATCAAAAGCTCCTCCAATATCCAAAAGAACACATAATGCTATGTCCTTATCTTCTATTGACTTGACAACCTCCATAACAAGATGTTATAGAGAGTTAGAGGTTGCTTTGCCTGTTTGAATAGGCATATTAAAGATAATGGAGTGGAGCCTTGTCAACAGCTTCATTCTATATGTGCTTATCTACAATTTTTCCCATTGTTTTAAAAAAGAAGGATGTCAGGCTGATTGGTTTGTATGACCTAGGCTCTACATTGTCACTCCTGCCAGCCATTAGTATAAAAACCACCTTTGCTTTCCTCCATTTTTTTTGGAATGTATGACAGGGAAAAGCTACCCCTAAACAATTTTACCAGTAAGACCAGTAGTATCTTTAAACCCTGCTGCAATAGGGTTGTCAGAACTCTACTCCATCTGGTGATTCGTATGGTTTGTGGTTCCCCACTGCCCATCTAACCTTATTTTCATTCAACATCCTAGATGCTATCCTCCTTCTCCAACTAAAGGAGTAAAGCACAATATAATCTTCAATAGTGGTTTGTGTGTGATAGAACACAGTAGAGCTGTGAAAATGAGTCTCAAACAGTAGACTCATAGTTTCCTCCACACTCTCTGATAGGAGCCACCTTCTTTCTCTAAGAAGCCTATAAGGTTCGAGTGATCTTTACTTTACATTTTGGTCAGAGGCTCATTACCAGTTAAATATATGTGTAGAAAGGTTTACCGCTATGGGGGCATGGCCCCGGATAAAAAATTGAACCCATCTCGAAAAGCGCATAATTTGTTATGTCATTAAATAGCAAAAATGAAAATTAAATGATTCTACACAGAAAAGGTCTCTTAATAGTTTCATGTAAAACCCACCATTTTTGAGAAAATCGTTATCCAAAATAGTATAGTTTTGTGCGGATATTCAAACTTTGAAATTTTGACATGTGTCATGCCCAGAAAACTGCTATAAATTCCTTATAAATAGTCATATTAAAAAAAAAATATTAAAAAAAACTATTTTGGAGGGGAAGTTTTGGCTTGGTAATCCCAAGGGATGTAGTTGAATCTACACCTTCTTCATATAGTCTTGCATTTAGATCCCTCTCTAATCTTTCGTAAAAGGGACCAATTCTTGTTCTTTTGCTTACTCTTCAGCTTAACTTATTTGAATGTTACTTCCATCAACACTCAATGTTTTTGGACTGTGGCTGCATTCTCTCAAAAAAATATACTCCTTTTACATTGTTTTGTGAGTTAGTTTTATTGGCAAAAATTATACAAAATTAAATGTCTAATATGTTCTTTATAGGATTTACTCCAGTAGGCTTCATTATTCATTTTATTGGATTTAGTGGATCCTAATTCTGAATTGATTCCAGTTTTATTTATAATTTTAGGCCATTAACCCTGGAACCGGCAATGTTAATTTGTTTTTAAATTCTTCGTTTGTTTAAAAATTAATAAAATATATTATTTTTACACAAAACCCTACTTATAAGATATCATTTTTCTCAGAAAGATGCATAGAATTCATCTATGTAATAAAAAATTAAAAAATTGAAACGGTTTTTGAGTAGGCCCTAAGTATGTTACATGTCAAAAAATGATGTTATCATTTTTCAGAAATACCTGTATCACCCAAAATCAATAGCTTACTACCTTTTTCTAAGATATACACAATTTTTGTGTATTATTTGTGAATATATTTAGGAAAAAATTTTTTTTTGTTTTGACGTAAAATTGAATATTATTTATAACGTTTTGTGGTTTGTTTTTTTTGCATGATTATGCATCTTCGGAACATTAGCTTTCCAACGGTATTTTATTTATTGCGATAAAACCATTCTAATTGGGCGTAATGTTGAATTGCAAAATACGTGTTTTATAGTTGGTGAAGTCACTAGGGAACCGGTGGGCGACCTACTTGTAGGTCGCGTGCCATCTTAAGGGTTTGTTGTAAAACTTGCTTAAATTTGTATTCATTTCGTTTGTGTATTGTTCTAGTTAAATAATACAAACACAAATCATCAGGTTAGGTTAAAACGGTTACTTTACTTATTTGGTAAAACGGTTATAGTTTTTAACCTGAATATTATTACATTAATTTTTTTTTAGGTTAACCAATTTACTAAAATGAATGGCGATCTTGTTCGTACCCGTGGATTGATAGCAGTTGCAGTAGGTGCTGGGGTTATCATTGGTGCAGCTGGGGTATTTTTGTATCAGCAATTGTTTGGAGAACGTAGACGACTGCTTCTTCAGCAAGATATTCATCAATTGGGAATATCTGTATCTGAGATTCGCAGGGAAATGGAAAATTTAAGGTAAGAGATCATTGGCCCATTATATATTTTGTTTACGTTCGTATGTTTCCTTCTTGTTTTCCATCTTTCCTTCATTTGTTTTCACTTTTTATTTTTCACATTTTGTTCTTGTATCATTTTTTTATCTTTTAGTTTTGAAATTTCCTTTTTAGTGGCAAGTTCTTGTTGCTTTCAATATTATAATTGCATTGATAGTACTTATGTAAACAGTAAGTAATTAAAAACTAGAATTCAAAAGAGTATGGACCTGTATATGCTGTTGTTGCAAGTTACAGATCTCTGGCTTCATAATAGAAAGTTGAAAATTGCTTGTTCTCTCACACTAGCCTATTTGGTAAGATCAAACCAACAATGTTAACGGGTTCATGCTTAGATCTGTTGACAAATGGTCAATATTAATGGTTCAATACTAAAATTTTTGTAAAAAATTTAACTCACCATGTTTGCTAAGATCAAGACATTTTGTATATTTTCATGTCTGAACCCATTTTCAAATTGACATACACTGGTGCGTGGTCATCACCCTAAGAACTGGCAATGTAAAGTTTCTTCGTTTGTTTAAAAATTAATAAAATATATTATTTTAACACAAAACCTAACTTATAAGACATCATTTTCCTCAGAAAGATGCGTAGAATTTATCTATGAAAAAAAAATAATAAATAAATAAATAAAATTTTAAATAACTAAAAAAAAAAAAATAATAATAATAATAATAATTATTATTATTATGAAACGGTTTTGGAGTAAGTATGTTAGATGTCAAAAATGAAGTTAACATTTTTCAGAAAAACCTATCATCCAAAATCAATAGCTTACCACCTTTTTTCAAGATAGGCTATACAAAAGTTTTGTATAATATTTGTGAATATATTTAGGGAAAAAAAAATTAATTTGTTACATTTTCAAAAAACTAAAATTGGTTTACGAAAAAGGGAATTTGTTACGCTTATTTTCAAAAATTCACCAGAAATAGTAATATTTTTGGAAAACACAACTTCTATATATCATTATTTTCAGAAAGATGCATAGAATTTAGCTGTGTAGTGAAAAAAAAAATATTAGATGTAAAAAATTAGAAGTTATTATGTCAAATAGCAAAAAATCGGAAAGTAACCGAGGCAAGAATTGCACAGAAAAAGCTATATATACCATACAAAAATAATTTATAATTTTTTCAAGTAGGCTAGTACTAAAGATTTGTAATATATTTGTGGATAAAAGTTGCTAAAAAGAAAAATCAATTTATAAAATTTTCATTAGTTAGCATCTCAGAAATCAAAATTTCTTATAAAAACCAAC
The DNA here is from genome assembly GCA_963513935.1 of Aphrophora alni. NCBI lineage: Eukaryota > Metazoa > Arthropoda > Insecta > Hemiptera > Aphrophoridae > Aphrophora > Aphrophora alni. The sequence continues at coordinate 85,432,722 of OY740765.1, forward strand.
GGCAATTATGCCAAATGGTTTATTTGCATAAATATAGATAGGCCTATATAAATTTATATACATTTTGATATAAACATAATCAATTTATAAAATTTTCATTAGACAAAATTACTTTTATATGTAAACACATGGAAATTTGCCAGACCAGATAACATAACCTCTAGACAGCCTCAGTATTTGATAAGTTTGACAATAACATTCACTCAAAACAATAAATTCTACAAACAATAATACAAATATTATAATTTGAATACACAAATTATAAAAAATAAATATAACATACCTAACAAAACAAGTTCACAATAACAGAAATAATCCCAAGTCACGCTCTCGCCTATCACAATATGTCATTTCATTACACAAACAAGGCTGGTAAAACGTAAGTTGCAAGTCAAAAATAATAACCTAATATAAGCTCTAAGACGTATTGGGTAGTACCAACAGAAAGATCTAAAATTTCTCTACCAAATACTGTAAAGCTTGGTTACAAAATATAGATGTAAGTAATCGATATATCATATTTAGTAAACTGCAACGAATGAAAAATGCGTTTGGTTATTACTTTGGTAAAATAGATATATCTCGCAATATATGACAGATAGAAAAATTTGAAAAGCACAGATCGAAAGAGAAAGAAAAATACTATATAATATTGTCAACTTGTGGCATTTGGACAAGTATTACCATTTCGTAAAATCATATGAACATAGAGAACAGGATTTTCTACATAAACCCGGTCACGGCAAGTGAGGCAATCTAGCGAAAAAGTCAGCAACTTTATCGAGTTCTAGAAAATATAGTTTGTGTGATGGATTTTGCTAAACTTGATTATAAAAGATTGAAACATTATCTTTACAGTGGTATATAGTTCATTTTGATAAAATAGTATTTACTAGGATAAAAGTTGAATTGAAAAAAATGTAATTTTTTGCGTGTAAAAATGAGTTAAAATTCTTCATTTTGTTTAATTTTTATATAATAAAAACTATAACAGATAGAAGGATTTGAAAAGCACAGATCGAAAGAGAAAGGATGTGATCTACAGAACAGTGTTTTAGTCGATCTGTTTGACAGAAATATCGAATTGGGAATATTAGTGAAAAATGACGTCAGTTTTGTTTACAATTTGTCAGCGCAAATCTTTGACGTTGCGTATCAAATATATGCAAACTTTAGCAATTTTTGGACTATTATTTATAATGTTTGTGGTATTTTTTATTTTTTTTTTGCATGATTATGCATCTACGGAACATTAGCTTTCCAACGGTATTTTATTTATTGCGATAGGACGATTGTAAGTTGGCGAAATGTTGAATTGCAAAATACGTGTTTTAATTGAACTACCCGTCATTCTTGACCACGTACGTGGACGTTTGCCAGATGGAGGGTTAAAGTACGAATATTTCCACAAATTAACTTTTCTAAAATTAGTTCATTTTCCTACAACTAGTTCATAATACTAAAAAAACAAACTATAATCTAATTTCATATTTACACATACTGCCTAACTTAGCAATGAAATGCGTCAAAGAACTGGCCGGGACAAAGACCAGATGATCCCAGACATGATAGGCACTCATACTTTGTCATCTTTCTCTTGCCATTTTTATGCACGTACAGCAATATTTTCTTTTTAATCGACCATTATTATAAGCTATGTATTTGTGTCATTTGAATTTCGTGGTACCGGAAGATTTGGTCTTTGATTGTTGATGTTTGGGTAAAAGGTTTTCCAGCATACTGAATTTAAAGTTGTAAAGTTTATGTTTTTCATCTCTATTTGTGGCAGTTTTATTGTACAGATGGAATGTGTTCATCAAACACATGAACAACATAAGCAAACCGGTTCTTATACCAGTGTAATTTTTTCATTTCTGATGGATAATAAGCCATCTGATCGCCACAACACCCTTCGTGAAGGCATTATATTTAATTACTGGCAACAGCTTCTGTTGCCCTTCATGTCTATTAATAAAAGTCATTATATTATTTTCATATTCGGTGGAAATGTAGAATACCACATGTTTATCATTCCATTACCTATCATAACTCTCCCAAAGTATTTCACCACAGTGTCTCTCTTTTTTACAACCGCTTCTGTTATATCTACTGGATAAAACTTCCCATTATGACGCGAGGTGCCAGTACAGTATGTCTTCCTGGTTAGAGGTTTTGATGCAAGACTGAACAAATAATTATAATAATTGTTCATAAACAAACAATGTCCATTGTACAATTTGCCTTGTATTAACTCTGGACAACATAGGCCATGTGTCCCTTCTCCCTCTTCCATATGGTCTATATATAACACCAGAAACTTCAAAATAAGTCTATGTGAATCACTGAGAGTGTACAGTTTGATGCTGCATTTATGTTTCTTTCCTTTGATGTACTTCCGGGAATAAACCCACAACACCAAACTTTCGTCTAATGATAACTCGAATTGTAGGTAAAAAATAAGTATAATTTAGTTGTTAAAATAGTATTATAAACCTAATTTTTTGTAACTGGTTCAGAAACTGTCCTGAGCCTACTCTGTTATCTGTTAAATACAGAGTAGGGCAGAAAAACCTACCACATTTCATGCAGTCATTGCACTAGTGGAGTGGAGGTGTTCGTGGTGGGGTTTCCGCTAGCATTTGCTTTGCCATTTTAGTTGCCAACATGGCTTAAACTGATGTGCACCGTGCATTTGTTGTTGAATCATTTATTTATCCGAAATAACGAATCCGTGATCATCAGACAGAGAGCTTTTTGTTTACATTTCGAGCTTAATCGCCATGATGCTGTCCTGAACAAAAAAATCATGCTGCTATGGATTGAAAATTTCCGTATTACAGGTTCAGCATTAAAATGAAAACCAACTGGAAGATCACATAATATTCAAAAATGTCGTTGCTGTAATGAGGTCCATTTTGCAACTTCCAAACATTCAGCCCGTAAACAGCCTTTGCCATGTCAGATCAAACTGTCAGAAGTAATTTACACCTTGATCTTATACTTCATCCATTTAGAATGATGAATGCGTAAGAACTTGCAGAATGTGAGTTGGGAAGCCAATGTCATGTTGTGAGGCTAACCTAGAAAATGTTCCTGCAAAGACTATTCTATTCTCATCAGATAAAACGCACTTTCACTTGCATAGCACCGTTAACAAGCAGAAGACAACCCCCTTCACTGCTTTTCACGTGTTACTATTTGGTATGTTATTGCAAATGTAGGTGTTTATAGCACTTACTTTTTTGAGGAACAAGACTAAACTGATATAGTGAATTTGGCTCGATACGTGCACATATTATATCACTTTTTGAACTAAAACTCACCAACCTTGGAAATCAGGAAGTGTGGTTTCAACAGGTTAGGATCACTGTCCAAACAGCCAGAATATCAATGGCTATTTTGAGAGAACTGTTTCTTGGGCGTTTGATCTCGTTAAATAGTGATATTAGGTGGCCTGGACAATCACCCAATTTCAACCCTTGATTTTTTTTCTTCCCAGCTTAAAGCTAATATATACCGACATCAGCATAGGATATGCATCAAGAAATAACCAAAATAACACTGCAACTCAGCTAGTGAGTAATGCAAAACTTCAGATCTTGATTGGATATGTTTATCATGAATGAAGAACCAAATTTAAATGATAATATTTTTAAAACCGAGTGAAAAAACTGCATTCTGTACCCTTTCATATTATGTAATAAAATGTTGAATAGCATTTGTAAAATTAACCTTGAAAATGTGGGAGGTTTTTCTTCCACACCTTGTATATACTCCTTAAGATTAAGAAAAACCTATCTCTACTCATAGAATGTGAAAACCACAACAAATCCAGAAGCCAGTGTTTTTTCCAATAATCCTGTAGTTTTGCTAGTTTAATGGTGCATGTATATAACAGCAGGCCTATGAAAGTTTTTAACTCCGACATGCTAGTTTTATAGTGCCTGTGTGTAACAGCAACCCTATAAAAAAATTTAACTCGAACATACTTAAATCTTTCCACTTATTTTTCTCACACTAGGTTTAGTTAGATATTGGGATCGTACCAAAAGCATTTTTATTCATAAATCTAATAAAGTTTTTGAGACATATTTTATCTAAAATTAAATATAAATAATCAATTGGTTTCCCATTACCCGGAATAGGAACTAACATTCCTTCTTTTATAAATCCCAGTGGTTCATGGCCAAACTAGAGGATTGTAGTCATAGTTCATGTCTTCATCTTCACTTTCATATAACTTGTCATCCATTTCTGAGTTTAGATCTGATTCACTGTCAATTTTATTCTCACTTTTAGAATTAAAACCATTAAAAACACATTTACCTACACTTTCACCATCTCTTGGGGCTTTTATTTGTACTGTACATCTCTTAGGTAGAGTTTCCTCACTTGGGAACTGAGTAATAGGACTCTGTCATTCTTAAATTGTATCCAATGAACTAAAATATGAAATATAAATCCAAAATGGTTTCAACTATTATGATTCTACTGTTTATTCTTGTATAAAACAATTACAAGCTTTTTAATACAGAATTATTTGCTCACATTTCTTGCAAAGTTCTTTCAACGTTGCTATCTCGAGCTATCATAACCTCTATCTTACTTGCCAATGGCTATCTTCAAAACACTCCTCCAGCAGGAATTCCTCTTGTGATTCAAAGACCCCATCTCTTTTTGTACAAGAGCTTATATAGCTCTCTATTGTTTGTGACGTTGACTGCCTTTGCAATGTAAGCATTTCATCATAATTATTGTTAGACTTGTGTCTTTCGCAACAGTTGGTCTCCATTCTGACGTTAATATTATATTGTTTTTATTTATCTATCTTCTAACTAAAACTATGATAATTCCTAACACTAGTTGGTAGTAACTTAGGGGTGAGGCCATCCAGAAACTCACATTTATGTTTAAGGGGGACACTGAGTACATGTATTTCAGTCCCCCGAAACAACACATGTGTGTCGATGAGTGATGTGCTGTGTTGGTAATCGACACAAACCGTAAGTCATTATAAATAATATTTAAATAATTGGTAAAGTTTGTGTATTTTACGGCAAACGAGTAATGCAACAACTGAATAGTTGTGAAATACAAATTTACATCATTTTTTCCCTCTTATTTTCACAAGTCATATTTCTGTCTAACAAATCTACAGTGACACTGTTCTATACAATGATTCTTCATCTTTCGATCTATGCACCTTTATCTATTTCAGATAAATTCTATGCACCTTCCTAAGAAAAATAATATATAGCAAAGTTGTGTTTTGCATAATATTACTATTATTAGAACCCTAGCCGGTTCTAGGGTTAAATTTGGAACTTGCATTAGTTCGAGGTGCTTGGGCTACTGCTTATGCTAGGTGTGGTCGAGTATCAACTTTGGTGCAATTCTTCATGAAACGCCGGACAAAAAACATATGAATCTCAAAATTCAATGCCAAATTAGATAAAGTTGTTAGTGTTAAGAGACTTTGTTCAACTTCGTCTGATGAGTCTATTAACATTTCCGATACAATAAAGACTAAGAAGGTGACTTCTCAACCCCTTGAGTTGCCAGCCTCTAATTTTTTAGTGCTCACAAATAAGGGAATGATCTTTCTAAAGTTTCCCTCTTCATAATTTACAAGGCCATTACTGGCAGAGCAGGTCCTGTAGGTTCCATTCGGAAACTACATAATGGATATTTTGTAGTAGACATTACTAAAAATGGCTTCGTTTTTTGACTTAGTCCAGGTATTGATGGAACTCCATTAGAGCTATTAGAAGAGAGTAGTCACGTGTAGAGATCCACAATACTCTGGAGGAGATAAAAACCAAGATAGCAGAACAATCTGTGGTGTATGTTACTTAGATTCTATAATCTGAGAATGAAAAGAAAATGTCAACCGCTTCATTGGTGTTGACTTTTGGTACACCAACAATACCATCACATATTTATGCCTGATGCCAATGGCTGGTGGTTAGATCATATGTCACTAACTCTTGACTTTGTTTTAAATGTCAGGGTTATGGACATGTGAATTCTACCTGCACAAATCCAGAGGTATCCTGACAATGTGAAATGAAAGGTCACAACAGAGAAGATGTGAAATGGCCCAGTTGTGGTGGTGACCATCCTACTCATTATTTTAACTACAAAGAGGAAAAAGATACTTTTCGTTAGAAAATCTTTTCCTGCTGTAGCTTCAACTAAACAGGCACCTTGTCAAAACTGTAAAGAGCTGTTGTATAAGACTGGTGTCTCAACTATTGGCCATTTTTTTCTCAGAGTGTTCCTGATGACATCCATCTTTCAAAAAATAACTTCTCCTTCAGAGTTAACCCCTTCTACTTCTGGCTCAAGAAATAAGGCTCCCAAAGTCACATTAATATTAAAGGTGAATCATTCCTCATCAGCAGTTAAGCACTTCAACAAAGCCATCAATGAAATCGTGGCCTTGAATCTGAGCCATTGGTAAATAAAATCAACAACACAAATTTTAAAGGTGAGGTTCTCTCTAAATCCATTTGGGCGGGGTCTAACAAACCCCTTCTAAAATCATCTCAGGTGTCTTCCAAGCCTTCAACACGATGTTTCAGTTGTTGAGGTTGCTATAGAGTTTGACCCTGAGACATCTAAAATTAAAACACCTCATTGTATTTCAAGCCACGCAGGTGAAAAAAACATTACAGGTCCAAATCCTTTTTAATTTTTAATTATTAACGAAAATTTTATTATTTTTATTAAATCTTCATGATAAATATGGCCAGAAATTTTAACTTGAATAGCGTGAGCAGTCATTGAAGATCCTGTACATGATACAACCCCTGTAATAATTAACTTAAAAGAGGCTCATCTCCATCAACCCCACTCATTTTTAGTTTGAGGTGGTTTTCAGTTTTCTGAACTGATTCTGTCATTACAGACAGAGTTAAGTGTGGATTGGCAATACTTGCATATAACTCCATTTGTGGTACATCTGTGAACCTTAGGACTTCATTGTAAGCAGTAGTAATAACCATCACTACAGTATATAAAATGACAATTTGCTGTTTGTACTTGCCACCTAAATATATATTTATCGAAGTTGAATTACTTGATTTAATCAGACAGTTGCCTGTCCCATTTCTTTTGGTGATACATGGGGATCAAACACATGCTACCCCTAGAGGACAAGATTCAATCCAATTTAGATTTGATTCTGCTCAATAGCAGTTGACCAACTCATCTAGCCACTTCTATAGGTAGTTGTTGACCTTGTCATTTTGTAGCCAATGTTTTGGTACTAAATTTGAGTGGTCTGTTCTATCTGACACAGAGTAGGTGATTATGTTTCTGTTAAGCTTAACTTTTTTAACTCTTTATAATGATCGCCTTCCGTGGTGGATTTTGCGCAAAGCAAAATGTGAAGGTTATGTCAAAGGTTTTCTATCGCCTAATATTAATAATAATCTTCCTATTGAAAAAGCAGTAAATTCGTTTACAACACCATTCCTTAAAGCAGCAGATAACAACGATCCGAAAATGTTGATGTGAGCACTATGCCCACTAGTTCCATTTTGGAACAATAAATGTAGTAACACTCTCCGTTTACGCCGTACAACTCTAAGGAAGTTTAACCAAAGTCCTTGTGAATATCGCAAAAGGTATACAATTCTATGAGCCAAAGCACGCCGAGTGTTTAGGCAGAGTTGGAAGGATTCATAGACCCAATACATTGGCACAATATCAATAACCGTGCATCCACTTCATCAGTGTGGAAAAGTTACATTCTGTTTGTGGTCCTCCTCCCTCATTGGGGCTTAAGTAGTGGGATGGAGTTTTGATTACAAATTATTATGACATTCTTAATGTTTTGAGTTCATCATTTGCTAACTTTTTTTTTCCAACTACTGCTTATAAAATTTGTATAAAAGGTTTTAAGAAGAAATAACTTTCACTATAGGTCTATCTGAGAAATCACCATTACAAACTCCATATTTCTTACTAGAATTAGAATCTGCTATGTTGTTAGAACAGAATTCCGCTCCAGGCTCTGACAACATAGTAACACCTCCCAACTTCGGGGGAACTGACTCTCTTTAAACTACACAATTGTACAGGGTGTTTCAAAAATGATTTTACAACTTTGAAAATTCATATAAATTTAATGAAACAAAGTACAGAGCTGGTTTTGGTGTTGTTTTAAAGGAAAACACTTCAAGTTTTTTACCTTAAACTAAAGATGTTCTATGTGGCTTCCGTTGGTTATCCTGCAGACATCCCATCGGTTGTCGATTTCTTCCCAGACTTGCACTACTATTTCAGGTGTAACTTGCTCAGCGGCAGCGTAAATTCTTGCTCTAAGTTCAGGTAGAGTGGCCGGCAAAGGAGATATGTACACCATATGTTTTATGAAACGCCAGAAGAAAAAGTCTAGCGGTGTCATGTCTGGGGAACGGGGGGGGCCATGCAATTGGCGCAGCACGGCCAATCCATTGACCTGGAAAGCGGTCATTGAGAAAATCCCGGACGTCAGTCAGATAGTGTGGTGGTGCACCATCTTGCATGAAGTAAACATTTTGCTTTTGGTCATCCTCATCGATCTGTGGTATCAAAAATTATTGCAAGATATCAAGGTACACTATCCCGTTGATGGTTCTCTCTTGGAAAAAAGGGGCCGTACATTTTCCTCTTGCTCAACGCACAAAAAACTTCACTTTAGGGTTATCACAAACATGTTGCAATGTTTCATGTGGATTTTCACTGTCCCAAATCCTACAGTTATGTGTGTTAACCTGGCCACTTAAGTGAAAAGTTGACTCATCAGAAAAGATTATGTTTTCCTAGAAAAGTTCATCATCATCCACTCGATTTAACATATCCACACAGAAGTTCTTACGGGCAATCTTATCAGTGTCTTTAATTGCTTGTAAAAGCGAATATCGGTACGGTTTGAAATGCAAATGTTTTCTCAACACACGCCAAACCGTCGTATGTGGGACTTGCAACTCACGAGATGCATGCCGGGTCAATTTTGTAGGGCGGTTGACAAAACTTTGTCTCACTTGCTCAACGACTTCGTCAGATGTGCTTGGACGACCTGAGGATTTCTTATGTTTCACTGAGCACCCTGTTTCTACAAAACATTTATGCCACTCATAAATTGTAGGCCTACTAGGAGGATCTTTAGCGTACTTGGTACGAAAATTACGCTGAACTGTTGTCGCCGACTTCGATTCTTCAAACCAAAACACAGCTAGCACGCTCGGGTTCAGTGAAAGCAGCCATCTTTAACGTAACTGCCGCTAGCGCTTGTGCGGCGCGATTAGGCACTAGCGGACTAAATGAGTCAAAACTTGATGTGTTTCCCTTTAAAACAACACTAAAACGAGCTCTGTACCTTTTTGGAATAATTTTATACGAATTTTCAAAGTTGTAAAGTCCTTTGTGAAACACACTGTATATTCAAGGAGCAATATTTTCCCAATGCTTGGTTGGAGGCTATAGTAATTCCTCTTATAAAACCAGGTAAAAAAAAAAAGCTAATCAGAAAGTTACCATCCCATTTCTCTCACTAAGGTTATAGCAGGTTATACCGCCTATACACTTCAGCCTATAAGACTTTTTGTACTTTTTATTCCTGACTAGCTTACAAATAACATAAAGCATAGATATTGGAAATATATGAGTAATGGAGATTTAATATTGAAGGTGAACTGACCTGGTAAGCAAAGCAGTTGGAATTATAAGCATATTAATGGTGGAGTTGCCATATAAGCAAAGCTATTGTAGGTATAAGGATACAAATATGTAATATTAATAGTTGAGTTGCTGTAAGCATGACAAAAATGTTTGATTTCCTTATTTGGTCCTTGAACATTTGATTTTGGTCATTGGACATTTGATAATAAAGATGTAAAAGACTGGTAAAGTTGCCATGTGAGCAAAGCCAGCCGTTAAGTATGTATATCAGAGATATAATCTTAGAGGTTGAGTTTTTGTATGTGGAAAGGAATTGGAGGTACTTATACCTCATAAATAATACAGATTTAATTCTAAAGATTGTAAGTAATTGGAAGTGTAACAAAAAGATTTGCCATTTCAGCAGTGTAATTTCATGTGTATGTGACATATACAAATTAATATACTATATCAACTGTAATGAGTTACGCTTATGGAAATTTCAATAAAATAAAAAAATTAACGAAAGAAAATTTTCCACAAAATATCACATTATTTTTGCAACACAAATACAAGACAATGTTTCAATAACTAAGTTATCATCCTCAGCTGCTACATGCCCACAAACCCTGCTGGCAGTGCATAATAAAGGGATTTTTTGTGGAAAATTGTTTTTCATTTATTGTTGTTTTAATATACTGTATAATACAACTCTATAAATAATACAAAACAACAATATTAAATATAAATTTCTGATATCAATTATGATATATTTCTTTAATAACACCATCAAAGTTGTTTTATTTTTGAGACATATTTTTGTTTTCCATGCATTTTATTGGTGCTTTGATTTGCATTATTTCCATAGAAAGTATGATTTTTTTGTTTTTAATAATAATTCTCTACACATTTTCCTTTGATACTGGCCAATACATTAGAGAGAAATGTATTAAAAATAATTTGAGTCTATAGAAATTTTGGAATTTTATCATTCTGTAATTGAGATATCAAAACCTATTTTATTTACATATTTTAAACCTCTGTAGTAATTTTGAATAACATTAATTTCTTATTCTTAATTATATATACTGCTCAGAAATACTCGAAAAAGAACATTTCTGTGGGAATCATGAAACTTATTTTTGTTTGCATCACTAAAATTTGTCTATTCCTAATATGAGTGACAGAAATATATATTATTACTATCTTAAAGAGGACACTATCTATACTTGATTACATATGTTATCAAATGTATGAGTGCCTATCAAGTAAAGGTAGTACAAACAGTGGCTTTTCTTTTCATTGCTTTCAAAACCTATTTTATTAGAATTAGTAATTATTGTATTTGTGTGTGAGGGGGAGGTGGATATGCACCAATTGTTTAATGATTGTGGTGTTTTTACAAAATCACTGTTTTTACAAAATAAGCTACATGTAGTAATTTATAGTTAATGAGTGTAGGGAGGAACATGAATTTTCATAGTTATTATAAAATAAAGGAACATATAGGCCTAATCAATTTATTTGTAGTTATCTGGCTCTTTCTTAAACATAAAACTTTTCAGTTTGACACACGAATGTTTTGAGTTTAATAGAAAAATAGTGATGAGAAAAAATGCATAGACTATAAGTACATAATATAAAATTATTAATTTGTCAGATAGATGTACTTTTAAGTTACACAATTAATTAACTGTTATAAAATAAATAATATTTATAAAACTGTTACAAATTTGTCAAAAAATTACTTTCAGTTTAACAGAAAAGGATTATTAAATGAATATATAACTTTAGAATTTGTCAGATATATTTTTAGTTTTACAAAAACGCTGTGATAAAATAATGATTAATATTGTTACTGATAAATTTTTCATACAAATTACTATTGAGTTAAACAGAAGAACTAATTAAATAATGTGTATTTATAAAATTTAAGTGATTATTAATACTTATGAATATTACTTATAAGTTTTTCAGATATATGTATTTTTTAATTTTACAAAAAAAACTGCAGAATAGTAAAATTGTTACTCATAAATTCGTCTGACAAATTACTTTTGAGTCTAACAAAAAAAAGAAGCAATTGTTAAATAATGTGTCTCTATAACATGATTACAAATGAATTTCTCCATTAAATATACATTAAAAAATGAAATTAAACTCTAATGAAAAAAAAGTTTAAATTATAAATTCGATATCTCAAGTTGAAAAATAGGTAAATTTTGAGTGTATCCTAATTTCTAATACGCTGTGTTTGATTCTCTGATATTCACATAGTTTAAATCTATCTTGAATTACAAAGAAACAGCTTATATTATGGCATTGAATGAAAGCAAAACGTATAATTTGGATAAAAGAACTATGCAGGTAGTCTCATGACCTTGTAAGAGACTGGTTATACCAGTCCTGAGCAACTTTGCTTTTTGCAATTTCACTACTCACTGTTGGCACCTAATGTGTATACACACGGATATCAAAGAAGACAGATAATATCCTCATTCAAAGTCAGAGGTGTTTGTTTTTATTTATGTATTTATATAGTCAATATATATTAATAGTGTTTTATTGCTTGAATTGGAGTCATATATTAACATAGGCTTATATTTTAACATTTGATTTAATACATTTACAGAATTTATGTTTTGTTTATTTGATGGTGACTTATTATTAATTTTATCATTAATCATGGTTTCTAATATGTATTAGTTAAAATAAATAGATAAAATATGTCACTCCAAAAGTGTAAAAAAAACTAATAGAATTCAATTCTTTAATAAATATACACCTTTAAAATCATTTTGCTCTATACTGTGGACAATTTAATATTTGTAGATGAAAAAAAGAAATTAAATTGTAACAAACTCATTATTTAAACAAAAGAAAATCATTGGAGTGATTTAATTAATTTATAATTTCTTAGTTACTGAACTTACTTTCTTTAAGCGTAGAACTCTGCCTGTTCAATTTTTATAAATGCCAGGCTGTTTTTTTTATGTTTTGAACCATACTTTCATAAATTGAAAACAAATTAAAACCATGATATGAAAAGAAAAAAAAGTTCTAAATTTTGTTTACCCTAAAAAGTAAACAAAACCAATTTTATTGTTTTTTTTTTTTTTTTTTTTTTTACAGTATAAAAGTAAAATATAAAATAAATTCTACTTTGACATAACACAGCTTCTACAAATATTATCATAATTCAATTTCAATAGATCCAAAATTTTATACTAAAGAAGAAAATATATTATTTTTTACAAAATTTAACAAAATAATATGAATTATTACAAAATATTACATAACCAAGAGACATAGCTGTTCAATATTGCCAGTTAATTTTAATTATATATTTTTTAATATGTCTAATGTCACTATTTTGGCACTGTGATATGATATTTCAAGTCCCAGTCCACTGACCCCAAATCTTCTCATTACATATGATTTCTTGTGGCTTGCTGCAAGTAAATTACAGGAATAACTAGTGAGGTTTGGTCCATTTCAACCTTCACCGATCGTCATGATCATCCAATAGCTGTAGTACCTCATTGTTTAATTGTTTACATGATTGTCCCAGTGCTTCCAATGTCTCGAAGAGTACAACTTAACGTCATCTTCGACAGTTCTATTTTTAAGTCACAATGGAGAATATCATTTCTGACATACCAAGGGGCTCTTGTAGATTAGCAGCATATTATTCAAACTTAGCGGAGATTGCTGTCCCATCAACCTATGCAACTTTTTAAATTAAATTTCCAGTTTTTTATTTTATTTTTAACATGTTTATTCCATCTTAATTTAGCATCCAGAGTTATGCTGAGATACTTGGCAGTGTTAGCATACGGAACTGTCTGGAAGTTTGTAAAGTTGATATGTAATAGACTTTGTTTCATTAATTTTAATTCTCCACTTCATCATCCATTGGTGTATCTTATTAACTGAGTTTTGAAATTTAGCTGTTGAATGTTTAACACTTTTATCAAATATGACCATTGTTATCAAAAGCTTGAGCTATGTCTATAAAAAACGCTTGAGCATATTTTCTTACCTTCAAGAGGGTTTTCTACTGCGTTAGCAATTCTGCGAATTTGTTCAATAGTTGAATGTTTACTAACAAAGCCAAATTGATGATTGGGAATTAATTTCTTTGTTTCAATAAAATTATTGGTTTAATTCTATTTAGATGGAGTTTCTCAAACAATTTTGACATCACTGGTAGCTTAGCTTCCAACTTCATTTATAGGTTCGCCAGGCTTACATATCATGATGATTTCAACTACCTTCCATTATCTTAGAATAGGCTTAAGTCTGATAGCTGCATTAATGTGATAAAGAAGTTTCTGTTATGTCTTTCACATAATTCTATAATTATCTTTTTTGTTATGAGATCATATCCTGGTATTTTGCTTTCATTCAAGATATTTGTGATGCATTTTTAAGTTCTGTTAGAGTAATTTAACTAAAGAAATTTTTTATTTATCTCTTCCTTTAGCTAACTTCAGATTTTCTTCTGCACATTATCTAGGAAAGTGTGTAAATATGTCCTCAAGGTGGTTTGAAAGCAGAGATGTTTTCTGTTTAGCATTCACTGCCCATCCTCCATTTTCTATTTTTATCTCAGGATTTTGTGTGATAGGTCTCTTCAATCACGTTGTCGCTTTCGATAATAAGTAATCAATATATTTTTCAGCAGTAGGCTCAGTGATGAGTAGACAGATGGTTTTCATTTACTGTCTAATCAAATGTTTAAGTTATCAATTAATTTTGTTCTGAGGTGCTCTAGTTCTATGCTGTTTTTTCCAGGCTTTTAGTTGTTTATTAATCAGTTCCCTAACCTTAATCTGTTAAGTTGCTCCATCACAGATTTTTGTTTTCTTTGCCATATGACTTGCTGTATTACTTCCACTAAGATGTCTACATTGTTGTCAAGTTGATATGTTGTTTTAAGTAATGTTTCTAGTATAACGTTCTAACTCAATTCCTCATAATACATATCCCAGTCAGTTTTATTGTCAATTAGACTTGCCAGAGCATCTTTAATTAAAATTGAACTACTATGTGTTAGAATAATAGGTGTGTGATTTGACAATAGAAATTCATCACTATTAGCATGTAATTTTTTGATACCCCTTTAACCATGAAGAAGTCGATATCAGGAGTTTTACTTTTATCATTCAATTAGTATGTAGACTTTCCTGTTGAAATGAATTTATACTTGAATTCGCAACCAGCTTCTTAGAGCTTGTTTCCTTTAACCCTCGTACTGGCAAACATCCGAAATCGACCCACACCCCCGAACTAGTTGGCTATGTTTCACCTATAAAACACGTTTTTTGCAATTCAACATTTCGCCCATTTAGGATCGTCCTATCACAATAATAAAAATAGTGTTGGAAAGCTAAAGTTCCGTAGATACATAATCGTGCAAAAAAATACCACAAAACGATATAAATAATATTCCAAAAATTGCTGAAGTTCGCGTATCTTTAATACGCAACGTCAAAGATTTGAACCGTGCGTCTTTTAGTAAAAGCGACGCCACTTTTTCACATTTGATCACAAATCTATTTTTCTATCAAACAGGTCAAACAAAACACTGTTCTATAGATCACGTCTTTCTCGTTATAACCATAGTTTACAAATTGTTCTGTGACTCATAGATCGAAAGATATTTGTACTTGACTGAAGTAGTAACCTAGCGGCACGAAATTCACTCGGCATTCGGTGCAGTTTACTAAATAAGATTATGGAATTACTGAATTGATTTTTTATAATCGAACTTTATAGTATGTTGTAGACGAGATTTCATTCTATAGGTTGGTACCACTTGATATAGGCAAAAGAAACATTGGTGTTATTGTTTTTAGCTTGGAATGAAGCCTAAGTTTGTGAGAAAAATGACTTATGAATGCCGTGAAGCCGTCTAGCGGTTATTGATTTGGGATTATATTTCTCTTATTTTGAAGGTTTGTTTTATTTATTTATTATAAATTGTGTATACAAATTACAATATCAGTATTATTGTTTGTAGAATTTATTGTTCTGAGTGAATGTTATTGTCAGACATCAAATATTAAGGCTATCTAGAGATAGAGGTTATGTTGGAAAATGGTCTTCCTTCATAGCAAATTTGTAACAAAACACATTGTGTTTACTAATACAAATAATTTTGTCTAATGAACATTTTATAAATTGATTGTTTTTACCAAAATATATGCAAAATGTCTATAAATTTATATTGGCCTATCTATAAATAGAGAAAGGTTATGATATATCTGGTGTGACCATATTAGCAAGTTTCTATTAGTTTTATATGTCAGAGTAATTTTGTCTAATTAAAATTTTATAAATTGATTATGTTTTTACCAAAATGTATGCAAAATGTTTATAAAATTATATAGGCCTATCTATAAAAATTTTTTAATTGGTTTATATACCTATTTCTGTAGAATTTTGCGTCCGTTACTTTCCGACTTTTTGATATATGACCTCATAACTCTAAAATTTTTAAATCTAAACGTTTTTGCATTACACGCATAAAATCTATGTATCTTTGTGAGAACATAGGTAATAAAAATTCGGTTATTGATTATTATTTTATTTTTTGTGATTTTTTGAAAATAGTTAGAAAATAATCACTTTTTACGTAAAAATGTAACACGTCCAATGAAAATTTTTAAAATTGATTTTTCTTTCTAGCAACTTTTATCCACAAATATATTACAAATCTCTAGTAATACTTAAAAAAATATTTAAAAAAATTAGTATGGTGTACATTACCATTTCTGTGAAATTCTTGTCTACATTACTATCCGATTTTTGAATATTTTACATAGTAACCCTATTTTTTTTACATCTGTCATTTTTTTTCACTACACAGCTAAATTCTATGCACCTTTCTGAATATAATGACATATAGAAGTTGTGTAAAATATATATATATATATATATATATATATATATATATATTACTATTTTTAGTGAATTTTTGAAAAAAAAATGATCAAATTACCTTTTTTCGTAAAACAATTTTTTTAATTTTGAAAATGTAACAATTTTTTTTTTTCTCTAAATATATTCACAAATATTACACTAAACTTTTGTATATCTTAGAAAAAGGTGGTAAGTTTTTGATTTTGGATGATACAGGTTTTTCCTGAAAAATGATAACTTCGTTTTTGACATGTAACATACTTACTCCAAAACCGTTTCAAAATACTTTTTTTAATTTTTTTACATAGATGAATTCTATGCATCTTTCTGAGAAAAATTATGTCTTATAAGTTAGGTTTTGTATAAAAATAATATATTTTATGAAATTTTTAAGAAAACAAAACCTTTAACATGCGCCAGTTGTGCCGGTTTAAGGGTTAACTATGGTTATGAAAAAAGCCAGTAAGTGTTTTTTGCATTGTAGTCACCTCCAGCAATAAAGCTGTTATAAAATATTTTGAAAAATTTATGAAAATCCTGTTTTTTATATTACTTCATGGTAGCAGTAAATGGCAAATATTTTATAGATTTTTTATTTTTTTATTAATGATGAAGGATACTGTGGGCACTTCTATACTCTCAGATTTAATGTTTACTTCTGTGTAATGTTTAATGTTATCATGGATTATTATTGCCGACCCTCCACTTGCCTTAATGGTTGGATGGTTTGAAAGATCAAAACAATAACTTCTTAGTTTATAAGTGTGTTTCAAATATACAGCACATATCAAGTATCTGAAGATATAATCACCTCCAGCTCATCAAGGCATCCTTGTAGCCCGTTTGCATTCCATGAAATTATTCTTATTATATTCTTCATTTTGTTTTTTTTTTTACACTTATTTTCAATTCCACTTCAAAATTTTGTCGAATATCTGTTAATTTGTCTAAAATAAGCTTTAAAATAAGGTTCTATTTAAATAAGCTTATTGTCAAGGTTCTATTTATTAAAATAACCTTGAACTGATTCAGTCTTCCATACACTGGCACTGACAACTTGTGCATAAGATTTTAGTTTTAATTTTTGTTTGGTACCAACTTCTTTGCTTAAAGGATTTTTATTTTTTAAAGATTTTTGTATTTTGGTTGTTAGGTTTTAATAATGTGTCTTTGCTTTTTTAAAGTTCTACTGCAAATTCACACCCTCCCTCTATAACATTCTGGTTAGTTGCCATTACAGCTTATGTATTTGAGTGTTATGTTTATGCTTATGATGCAGTTCGAAGTAAGGTACTTACCAGCACATTTCACACGTTTCTCTTCTTTAAGACAATATCTCTGAATGTGTTAAAATTCTTGGCATTTTTTACACTGTGGTATTAATTAGAGTATTCTTCCGTTTAGGTTTAATTTTAACTAAATTAAGAATGGTTTCGATAGCATATATATTTTTATTTTTATCAAATGTAAGCATGAATAGTGGTAGACCACGTTTTTTAAAATTATTTCAGGCTCTCCATTTTGCTGATTCCTTATTTCCTTATGATATTCATTATATCTACAGCATTAAATCCTTATTTCTCAGATTTTCAATGACATTATCTCTCTCACATGACAGATGTAAGTCTTGTGCCATCACTTTAATAAGTCTCTCATTTTTATTTTTATACGTATGCCACTGAATTAAGTCTCTTATTTTTAAGCCACTGAATTTCTTCAAATTGGTCGGTAGCTTACTATTTCTATTCCAGATTTTTTAGGTCTTTTAATCGGGACAATTGTAGCTTTCTTCCAAATGCTTGGCTTGTCACTTGTACCATTCCACACCATGTTAGTAAAGTCTATCATTTTTATTTTCATATGTATGCCACTGAATATTTCCTCATTTGGCATAGCCGCTAAAGCTCTTTATCAATCCTGATCAGGAGTATTTATTTTCCACTAGTTCATTTACTTAGTATAGTTATTTTGCATTCTTGTTTAGGACAGCTCTTGATTATACTATACAATCTAGTATACTTGTTGAGTAACGTTGAGAGGTGAAGGAGCATACACCTGCTTATCTTATTGTTTCTGTTGCTTAACTTGTTCCGACCATAGTCTTTCATTAATGTGTTCATTTTATTTGTGTTTGTGTCTACTTTCATTTCCATTTTTAAGGGAAACATAATGTGACATGAAAACTTTTCACTTTTTTCTCCTTTTCTTTCTATCCATTTAGTTTCGTTCCAAAGTTACTCCTCATTTGTTTCGTTCCAAAGTTACTCCTCATTTGTTTCATGCGATATACTTTTTTTTCGGTTCGACAGAATTTCAAGAATTATTCCTTTCTTTTTCCATTTTGCACATGTGTCTATCTAACTCCCTAATTCCATTAAGTAGCTCATTTTTCTCAGCTCTTCCTAACATTAGAGTCTTATACTAAACTTGTTCTTTCTTTGTCTCTATGTCCAGCTCCTTCAATAAGTTTCACTGAAAGTATAATCACAACGATTCGTCGACGCTGGAGTATCATAACACTCACTCTTATTTTATTGGTGTTGACTATTCTTGAGATGGTCCACTTTCACTCAAAGAGCAATCTTTTGGTTTCAATGGAGAACTGACTATTTTCTTACTCTTTTGGAATGAAATTAGAGTACTCATACTTGATTGTTTTCTTTCAGTAGAGTTTTCCAGCCCTTTGACCTGAATACCGGTCAATTGCGGACACATCATTAAAGCTGTCAATTGCGGACACTAGGGATTACTGCTACCTGACAAGGGTTTGACAGGTCTCTGCAAATATTTCAATACTGGAAAGTTGCGGACACTATCTTCTGGAAAAATAAAGTAATGTGACTAATACAACAACAGCTTTGATATACACAGGTTTTTAAGACTGATTTCCATCACACTTTACACAGGCTGTGGACTGACGATTTTCTATGATTTTTCTATAGTCCAAAATTTCATTTTATGGAATTTAAACTCGAAAATATACAAAAAGTATACTTCTATATATATATAAATATACAAAAATATACATATCTTTGACTTGCAAAACCTGTCTATGTTGCCAAAAACTCGGTCGATTTCCTATAATTCTTCTATCTTCCAAAACTCATCTAATTTTCTTATAACTGGAATTTAAACTCCAAAAGTGGTGACGTCACTGTGTGAATAATCTTAAAATATTTGGCAGTTTCCTGTGACTCATAGTGGGGAGAAAGCGAGCCTACCTCGGCTCGTTTCCCGCTTACCAGCTCCTTCGCGCGGGAATAACAACGTTTAACAAATGTAATCTCATTACAAATCTCTATTACATTATACTCTTTAGAAACCATGTGTTTCGTTCTTACAATCAATTGATAGTCAAAATGCTGCTTTGAACGGGAATTCTGTTTGTACCTGTTGTACCTGTAAAACCCTTGTCAGGTAGCAGTAGTCCCTGTTGTCCGCAATTGCCCGCTTTAATGATGTGTCCGCAATTGTCCGTGTCCGCAATTGACCGGACACCCTTTGACCTGGGGTTTCATCAAAGATGCAGAACAGTAGATTGGTGACTGTTAACAAATGTTTAGATGCTGATGGAAGCAAAGGTTTTAATTATGTGCGGAAGTATGATTTTTATACTTTGTTTAAATACATTGCTGAAAATTAAATAATTAATTAGTTATACTGGCAGAGCAGATCCGAATATAATGTTTTCAGTTATATAAAAATCATTAACAACAATGTAATAAATGATCCTGAAAAAAATAAATACTAATACTTTACCTTAGACTAGATTTTCTATAGAAATTTACTGCATAAGGAACTAACTGTTTTAGAAGTGTCTCTACCTTATCAAGACTGAGCAGCCATGATTTTAACTATCTCAAGAAGTTTGGGTGTTTGTAACTGTTAATACTCTCCGTAGAAGAGTAGAATTGAACACTAAAAACCACCTGAACTGACCTAATTATGTGTTTTTTATGGTGCACATTTATAAACAAAAATTAAAATTATTCTATATCATAAGAGTGGAAAATGTCAAATTTGCGGAGCCGTAATGAATATAGAATTAACTTTTTCTTCCTTTGGCTACAATGGTTTAATGTTTTACTGAAACAATTAAACACAACTAAATGTAAAGCATTTTTACAAAAATTAAGTAACTAGGTCCTTTTAGTAAATACTTGTTAAACCTAAATGTGTTAAACTCACTAATATAGAGTATAGAGGACTAACAACAGTTTTAAAATTGTGTATATTTTCTCCCATTTTTAGGAATATTTCAATCAAAGTTTTGTGTAAATATGTATGAATATGAAGCCTAATCTAACCTAATCCCACTTTCAGATCATATACAATATGCCACAAATTTAGACCTTTATAAAAGCAATCATTGGTTTTGTATAGCTGATTTATATTACTGTCATAATCTTATATAATTAATGTATACATTTATATAAGATATAAGATATATAAGTTTATATATATCACGCAAACCTTACATTTTTTTCATCTGTACGCAGTGTAAATATTTGATATGGAATTAATTTATTGTGTTATATTACAATTGGAACAATAGTGTGGTGTGGCATTGAGAAAAACTTATATTGTTCACATTCCTTAAGTATAACATATCTTGAATTCGTGTCTCCATTGAACATGAGCGTGACAACCCAAAAGTCTATTTGGTGCGCTCTTGGACATGATCATATTATTGGCTTCTATTTCTTTGTTGAAAAAACTGTAAGTGGAATTGTCTATCTTGATATGCAGGAGTTATATACTCTTCCCCAAATTGAGGATGAAAACTTGATTTTTCAGTGAGATGGGGTCACTTCACTATGTCAATATTGTTCATTGATTTCCTTGATGAGAAATTTCCACTACAGTGATGGATGAAAGGCTTGACCACCACACTCACCTGACCTGACATCCATAGACTTTTATTTTTGATAGTATGTTAAACATAATATCTACAGTCAAACGATTCAAAACATTAAACATTTAAGATAACGAATTCAAGATGCAGAGACTTCATCACTCTAGATGTTCTAGATAGAGCGTGGGAAGACCTGAAATATGGCTTGGTCATTTGCAGAGTTACCTACAGGGTCCATGTAGAACTCATATAAACAAGAAAAAACTCACCATTACTTTATAGACACACTATATACTCCTATACAAGATATACTAAGTGACTGTATAAGATATTAAATTAATATCTAATTTATTTTATTTTTATTACCAAGTTGGCTTCACTTATATGATCACATGTTGTAGTGTAAGTAATAAGCTCTTTAAATATACTAATAAATACTAAACTTATATAATATACTTAATATATATATATATATATATATATATATATATATATATATATATATATATATATATATATATATTATTCCTCAGAAGGTGAGTCTTATTATTATAAAAATGATATGATGTTATATATGGTGTCAGAATAATCTAATAACCTGCCAGAATTTAGTGCAAAACATTATGAACTTTAACTTTTGGTGTAGCCTAGTTTGGGAATCACAAACAAAGCACATGCTGCTTATTGAATAAAGTTATGTTATGAAGATCTTTAAAAATAATTTCAAGATTCTGATTGCTTTTTTTGAATTATTAGAAACCTTTAAAGCAAAAATAAACTTAGTAATTAAATAAAATAGACACAGTGTTTATAACCCCCTCAGCCTTTTAATTTTAGGGGCAATGTAAGTGAAAATTATAAGTTTGGATACAAAAAATTTAACTTTTTCTTAAAGCTGCTAATTGGAAAAAACTAGAAGAAGAAGTGAAAACTGCAACTTTACTAAATCTCATGGAGATGAAGGTTTAAGATTATATATTATAATACATTTATATTTGATCCTGAATCGGATTGGACAGTGCTAAAGGAAGTTTTAAAACAATTTGAGAAATATTGTAACCTAAGGGAAAGAAAAATATTGTACTTGAACGGTTTCTTTTTAATAAAATAGTTCAAAAAGAAGATCAGTCCTTTGATAACTTTCTTACGGAAATAAAAATTGCTGTTAAAACATGTGAGTATGGTAATAGCGAAGAATATTTTATTAGAGAGAGAATAGTTCTTGGTGTGTGTGTATATATATTAAAGAACATCATATTAATCATATTAAAGAACATCTTCTTAGAGAACCTAACTTACACTTAGTGCAAAATCAAAAGTTTAGTAGTTCGTCAAAGAAAATGCCATTTTGTGCATAAAAATGAAAATAATAATCAATTAAAAAAAAAAAAAAATGTGGTTATAGTCATAATTATGGTCATTACACAGCATACAAAAACCGTGCAAAATGTCAAAAGAAAACCATTTTTATACAATATGTAAAAATTTGAATAGTGTTAATTTTACAAAAATCACAGTTGTTATGTCGATATAGATATATTAGGCTATGGTGAACAAGATACTAAAGATAATTTTGTTAACAATGATGATTGAGATTTTACAATTCATACTGTTGGTTTTGATCAAAAGAATTTTAGTCAGGAAAATAAAATTACTCCTACGTCTAATATGTTAAATTGGAGAGAAAAAAATATTAAAGTTGATTCTACTTCAAATTTAAACTTGATTCCGGCGCTGAAGCAAGTATTTTACAATTTAAATAGATTAATAAAATAAACATAGATTTACATAAAAATGTAACAATGGTTAGCTCTTGATAAAAATTTTTTTTTAATGAAGCCTGTGGGTAATGTCTTGTTTTGTAAAACAGAAACAATTTCAAGTATTGTTAATTTTATAATACAGTAGCAGATCCAAATGTAAGATCTTTACTAGTTTTGCAAAAATGTATAAAACTTAATATTCATAAGACAATATGTTAATTTAAATAAAATTAGTAGATTTCCAAATCCAAGCATAAAGTTGGAAAAGATTAAACAACCTCTTAGGGCTACTACAAAACTAAACTAAAATTTATTAATGACAATCTAATCATTTTTTTAGGCTTAGGTAAAATGCCAGGTTTACATTACATACAAATTAATGAAAATGCTGTACCCGTTGTAAATAAACCCAATTCTTGAGCCAGTCTTGTTATAACTGAAAAATCTGATAATTCAATCTTTGCAAATATTATAGATCTCTAACATCTAAAATCTTAAATAAGATTATTAAAAGAGAGCATTTTAATATAGCTTCCCCTGATGATAATTTACATTAAATAACAAAAGTGTATTTACTGTAATTGATATAAGTGATGGTTTTTTTTTTCTTTTTCCAAATTGAAATAGATCAAGAAAGTTCTAATCTATACGTGTTTAACACTCCGTTGTGGACATACTGTTTCCATAGCTTACCTTTTGGTATTAGTTCTGTCCCAGAAGTCTTTCAAAGGAAAAATTATATATTGTTTGGTGAAATAGAAATTGTACATATTTATTTTGATGGTTTGCTTTTGTGGTGCTAATAAATACTCTTCTTAATGAAACTTACAATACATTTGTAACAATAGCAAAAATGTTAGGTGTGAAATTTAATGTCAATAAACTTTGATATAAATCTAGCCAAGTTACACACTTAGGCTAAAACATTTCTAAAAGTAGTAAAGGCCCAGATGATAAGCATATCAATACAATTCCTAAAAATCAATGTAGATAGTTCGAAGAATAAAAAAGAGGTTATGAGATTTTGGTAATTATAAAATATTTACAAAAATTCATACTATAAGATATCTTACTAGAAACATATTATATGGGAATGGTTGACAATACATGAGCAATCAATAAATAAGTTAAAAGTTCAATATCTAAACTCCTACACTTAAATTTTATAATGTAAATCAACCTTTAGTAAATCAAACTGATGCATCACAAGATGTTTTAGGTACTTGCTTGTTGGAAAATGAATAACCTATTGCAATTGCATCTAGAAGTTTAAGTAATAGTGAGAAAAATTATGCTCAAATTAAAAAAGCAGATTATCAACTATGTGTGTAATAAATTTAATCAATTTTTTTATCCTAATCATATCAAAGTCTTCAGTGATCATAAACCATTTTAAACAATTATGAAAAGAGAATTAAATAAAGTTTCTGCAAGATTACAGAGAATTAGACTTAGTTTATTAAAATATGATACCAATGTTGAATATTTGCCTTGTAAATATATTTATATCTCGTAGCCTACTCTAAAAGATAATATTATTGCAACTGATTGTGACATGGATATAGTTTTTGTTCATGGTATTGCAAATACCTTTCCAAATACTAATGATAAAAAACTGCAATTTGTTGCAGAAATTGAAAAGAATAATGTTTGTAAATATTTAAAACATTTGAATTCTAATGGTAGGCCGTTAAATTTTGGGAGATGGGAGCCGTTTTGGGAAAATTTTCAAATGTAAAGGTAGGTCGAGTAATACCTCATTTTAAAGGTCGCTGATCATTTTTGAAAAAAAAAAATTAACTTATCTTACACCGTATTTAAAAACCCTACAAGGTTTCAAAATCACAAAAACATAGTGTTTTACAATTAGTTTTATTGTTACCACAACATAGCCTACAAAACCAAATTTTTATCCTAGAGTCATGAGAAGATACCCTTTCTAAAAATGTGCTTTAGTTGCCCCCTACTAAAAAATTTCCAAATTTTAAAAATACATACACTTGGAAAAAACAGATTCAAACTCAAAAACTCCAAATAGTAATATTAGTCGTGAACACATCATTGAAAAGGACAAACTTTCAAAAACAAACAGGTTTTGTACTTAAAGTTTGACTTTATCTCTAACCGTTTCTAAATGGCGTCTGGGAAACTTATTTTCCAACACTTTTTATCTCCTATTGGGGTGCTGTGAACTCAATTAGTGGTGAAGAAATACTGCGAGCTGTAATAGCTACAATTCCAGAGTAGAACTTTTTTTGAAAGCAATGGGCTTCAGTTTGAACACCTGTAAACCTTCCGAAACAAGATAAATAGTAGGTTATTGTTGGTGTGCAAGAGATTGATATACTTTTTTAGTTTTTAGAATTTTGAAATCTTGAAAATGAAAAAGTTTACAAGCTTTGTGATGCCGTCCTAGCTTCACAACACAAATTTAAAAGCTACCTCTCTGTGATCCAGGTAATAAAAAGATCAAATTATTTTAGTAAGATAAATTTCGATAAAAGAAATATATAAACTGAGTTTGCTATCTTATATACATTTTGTATTTTGGTTATGCTGTAAGATTTTGTCTAACTATTCTCTTTCTTTCGTTAATTGAAGTTTATTAAATAGTCTATTTTGTTTATGTTTAAAAAATTATTGTAATAAAATATTGTAATTAAGAATATTTTGCATTACAGCCTAATGTAGAATCAATTCATTTTATTTCTGTAACATAATGTTACCTGTAACTTGCAAAGCTTAACATGAAACTTGAACTTCAATTTCAAACCTGAAAAAACTAAGTTTCTTGCCATACTAATGCCTTTTGTGCTTTTTTTTTTTTTAATACAATTCTAATACTGGTCCAAGAAACAGACTACAATTATTTCTCTATGTACAAGTCTTAACCAATGCAGTGATATTAAAGTGATAACAAACAAAACCTTTTTTAATATGATCTGTCTTTGTGATTTACCAGGACTTATAGACTTAACAAAGTAGTCTCCCCGTAAAATAAGGCAAATTAGATGTAATAATAAATTTATTTGGATGGGATAGCTAGCATTTTTTGGACCTTACGACCCCAAGGGGTTATTTCAAAATTTAATTATTTCATTGTGATGTCTCAAATAATCAAAATTCTGTCATGACATTTTTTTATTTATTTTTTATTTTAAGTTCTTAAATATATATATATATATATATATATATATATATATATATATATATATATATATATTGTGTATGTAAATTAAGTAATTATTGTATTTTTTTTGTTTAGTCTATTAAAGGGGAAGGGGTTTTTGTAACTAAATTCTATGTCTTTCAAAAAATATGTAATTTTTCTACTTAAGAGCATGTGAATAAAATAAAATAGGTTTAAAAAAAAAATCTTTAAAATAAACTATTGTTCTGGAAACTGTATATCTGTTTTTAATTTTGTAAATAGTTTACTCAGATTTTGATCTTAGCCTCAGATATATCCGCCCGACACGTACCACTTCTTACCGGTCCACCCACGCATCTCGTCGTAAACGGTGGCACAATACAAAAAAAAATGTTTGTTTTTAAAAGACCTTTTCAATGATGTGCTTCACGAATAGCGTTACTATTTGGAGTTTTTAAGTTATAATCTGTTTGTTTTGTTTTTTTAATTGTATGTATTTTTTAAGTTTTTGAGTAAGGGGCAACTTAGAGCACATTTTTGGAAAGGGTAACTTCTTTTGAATCTAGGATAAAAATTTTGTTTATGTAGACTATGTTATATGGTAACAATAAAACTAACTGTAAAACACTACTGTTTTTGACGTTTTGGAACACTCTGTACATAAGCAGTAAGATAACAATTTTTTTTTTCCAAAATGATCAGTGAACAGAAACCATTAAAATGAGGTATCACTCGACCTGCCTTTATATTTGATAATTTTCCAAAAACTACCCCCACCCCCAAAAAAACACTTTTGGGGCATTTATGAGATTTGAAAAAAATTTACTGATTTCTCTAAGGACGAAATAGTGGCGTTTAAGTTAAAACGAAGGCTGTAGCTTATTTGGTTCAGTCGCTAAACATTGCACACAGGTGGTCTAATTCACCCTGTATATATTACAACTAACACACATATAACTCTAATATCAGCAATCAGAGTATTTGAAGACAAAATAAATTAGTTTAAAATTTATGAAAACTAAAATAATATAACTTAAACTTTCTTCTTTGCAATTTAAAATATGTACAAATTTTACTCTTTTATATAAACATAGAAACTGAATGTTATTTATTACAAAATCAATTGTCCTTAAAATTTATACTTTATTCTATTTGTTCTTTTTTTATAAAACAAACAATTTATTTTTACTGAATTTAATTCAACTATGACCCTTGTGAGAAATAGATCGGAATGTAGGAAACATGAAGTTAATTATTTAACTATATTTCTTACCAAATTAATAAGATTTAATTAAACGGTACATAGGATGTTCTACGGAGATTCGTCTTCCCGATGTTCCTGCGGCAGTCAGGGTTCTCTTATATCTCCTGATTAGGTCAAAGAAAGATTTCCGTATCCTGGAATGGATTTCACTCATGTCTATTTCGAGTGATGATTCCTGGTTGTCCTTCCTTGTTTCCTTCGTTTGGTTTCCTAGGTACTGCTCGTTCTCTTCTCTTGTTGAATTTTGAAGTTCCTGTCAATAGGTCTTATGAGTGCAAATATATGTAGTCCGGATCGTTTGCCGATATTAGAGGATGCGCGCTAGTTTGGTCTATTCAAAACCCTGCCACATTATTCATGTTCAAAATACTTAGAATATTTTTACATAGTCCACTATAGATTTTTAATAAAGTTGCCCTTGAGCAGTTTTACTTGTATCCATCTCAAAAAGAAGGATTAAAAAAGACTAATGTTATTTTACTATGGATTCCTACAAGATATGATCTAATATCAGCATCATAAAGAAATAAAGAAATTAATAAAACAAATAGAAAGATTAAGAAAATAGTGTCTTCTATGGATCATGTTTTTTATTTATTTATACTGATCTTGTTCATGGTTGTTTTACGAGGCACAGTATACATTGAAATTATACAGGGAAGGACAATATTGTGACTAAGATATGGAATCTTATCTCTTTAAAGTCTGTTACATAAAATAAATCACCAATAATAGCACAGTGGAAGGACAACAACTTGAATGAGTCTGTTTTTTAGAATTATCCCACAAGTTTCAGAATGTGAACTAAGTATTTTGCATTGTAATCTACAGGGTCTTGTTAGAGATAACAAAATTGATGAACTTAATTTGTTTCTAGACAATTTAACTTATAAATCTACCATTTTTTTCTATTACCGAACACTGGATGAAAAAAGAAAATTTATTTCTATTAAATAATTATAACTTAGCAGGTGCTTACACAAGCCCAGATAAGATAAGAGGAGGATGATCTTGGTTTCTGTTGAGATAAAGTTTAAGCCTAGACCAGTTGTTATGGGTTTTACTGTTGAGGACTTTTTGAATGTTACAGCATAAAACTGTTTGCAGATGTTTGTGTAAATGTAATTGCTATATATAAACCACCAAAAATGATAAATTAAGTTTTCAAATATTTTCAAATAAATTACATGCTCTTTTAAAACATGTTCACTGTAAGGAGCCAAAAATCGCATATTGCTCTTGCAGGTGATTTTAATATTGACCTCACACATAGTAAAATTAGCTGTGATTTAAAAAATACTATGAATGTATATATATATATATATATATATATATATATATATATATATATATATATGAGCCTACTAGAACACAGGCCAACTCAAAAACATGCATCGATAACATAATAACTAGTTTTAGAAGTGAAAACTGTTAAGTCACTATGCTTGAATACGGTTTTTCAAACCATACTGTTTAGTTAGTTATGTTGAATTCTTCTATCGAACTTAATAAAGTTAAAACTATTGTACATTTTTTGAGATGTTTCAGTGGAATGAGCTCTTTAATATAACAGATAGACAGACTAGTATAAATTAGAAGTATAATACTTTTTAAATATTATAATTGCTTAGTCCAATGTAGTTTTCGTTAGGTTCCCTAGCGACTAGTAATAGTCACTACTAATTATAAAAGAAAACTAAACTAAATTTTGGGTACCTCCAGGTATTGTGATGTCTAGTATAAAAAAGTGAGATTTACATGAACAGCCTAAAGCTCAAGGGATCAAACATTTCTTGATTATGTAAAAATAATCCAATAATAAATTTCTTTATTATTGTTGAGAATCTCCAATAACTAAAGTAGCTTGGGCATATTAAAACTGAAATGGGGAGTTGTAAAGGAAAGGTAACGGGTTGTAAAGAGCTAATTATCTCAGGTTCAGTTTTTAAATCACTAAATATAATTTCAAACATTTTCAATGACTTTTTTGTCATACTGTAGACTGACTGAGTGTGTGCTGATTTACAAAGCAGCATTAAATTTTCTTCATAAGCAACCAAGGTCAATTGTTAGTTTGGTAATGGTAGGTTTTTAACCAATATCAAAAATTGAGTTTTTAAAAATAATTAGTGGATTACGGTCTTCTAGAGCTTGTGGTTGGGAGAGTTTCCACAGTTTTTATTGAAACTGTGTGCAAAATACATTACAGAGCTTCTAGTATATTTAATTAATATGTCTCTGATTATGTGTAAATTTCCTTCAAACTTGAAATACAGAAATCTGGTTCCAACATACAAGAATGGTGATGTTTCTTTAATAAATAATTATAGACCAATTTCATTCTTAAGTCGTTTTTCAAAAAAAAATGAAAGGATCGTGTGTGTAATAGATTGGTTGTATATTTTGTGAAAAATGAGATACTTAACTCTAATCCATATGGATTTAGAAAGGGTAATAACACTGCACAGGCTGTGTTGGGTTTTATTGAACATATGGCCTGTCCAATAGATAAGTCAAATTTTGTAATTGGTTTTTATTTCTGGATGTGTCAAAGGCATTTGACTCTGTAAACCATGATTTACATCTTATGAAATTATCTTACTATGGAATGAAGGTGTTAGGGATTAGATTTCTCTGTTGCCTAACTTTGGGTTCAAATGAAACTTCTCTAGATAGAGCCAATGCACCATTTGTTATAAATAAATTATATATATATATATATATATATATATATATATATATATACCATTTATTATAATGAAAGTTATTTATTTCAGATAAAGTGATTAATGATTAGATGAAACACACGTGTGTGCGCGCACACACACACACACAAACACACACATACAAATACATATATGCCTAGTTTAAATTTTGTATGGATAGGAGACACATGCTTACCTTGGAAAGTGGTCCTTGGTATTACCTAATAGTGCACAAATAAGAAAACACACAAGAAGAAACACTAAAGTTTTGAAATATTTCTTAAACATCGTTCACTTTCTCAATCAGTAGAGAGTATAAAAAGAAGACTGAATTGTTTTAATGTAGGATGGATCTGTACTGAGTGTTGAACCTCACAGACGATTTTCTTCTTTCTTTTCTTTTCTTTTTTTTAAGCCTGTTGGGAAAGGAAAAAGGATGATTCATCTAAGATTAAGGTTAGGGGATTCTCTAGATTTTGTGACCCAATGATGAGACAGTTCCCATCTTCTTACTTCTGAGGGATTACATTCTGGAGGGAGTGATTTTATAATTTTTGTCATGAAGTAGTCATCAAAAGTGACAATGTTGCGGATTACTGCATGTTGTGTAGTGGTTTCTCTATATCCATAAAATAAATTATTGATATCTAATTTCCTTTTATTATAAACTATAGCATATCTATTAGTCCCAAGATAGAGCAAGCTGAATATTAGTAAAATATAATAAAATTTAAATGAGTGTATTTTCTTTAATAAAATTTATTTAAGAATACATTTTCGGTTTGCTCATTTCTATTTCTGTAAGTACTGACTGCCGTGTTTTTGACCGTATTGTTCTCGAAGCTGATTCTGTCAAACCTGTATATAGTTCCGACCATTGCCCTTGGTCAACCGACGAGCAGGGCCTCCAGTTAACACCATCCAATTAGGACTTACCCATACTCTTGGTCATGGTGGGTTTATATGTCTTGTTAGATTAACAAACTGAGCATTTTGTCTAGAGTCAGCTATTGCAACACTTTATTATATATTTCACAACAATAGGCTGCCTTCTATATATTGTCTTGGGACATATAATTAAAATTGTATTTGATTGTTTCTACAATTATTCCTAACATCTATTTCTAACAAAGGGTAAGACTTTTGATTGATTGGCATCATTCCTTTGTGATATTGAATCCTTTGTTGTTTATCATATATGTCAATGATATTGCACTGAGTGTTCTGCATTCTGAGTTAACTCTGTTTGCTAATGATGCAATATCAAATTCTAACAATACCCAATTAATATTAGGCTTGGAGTATAATGAATAGCTGGTTATTCTTTTTAAATAGTCTTCTTTTTAAATATTAAAAAAACTCATTTAATTAATTTCCATTCTAATAATAATAATAATACTAGATCTTCTTCTATTGATTATTCATATTTGCACACTATACAAACACCAATAATAGACAGTGTAAAGTTCTTGGGGTTAGTGGTTGATAATACTCTTTCATTAAGAGAACCATTAAGAGAACTGATAGAGCTACAACCATGATGGTATATTATGCCTGTTTATTTCCTGCTCTCGTATGGGATTATATTCTGGCGAGATTCCATTGATAGTAAAATGGTATTCCAAATACAAAAAAAAATTATTAGGCTTATTTTTAATTTAAAACACTGTGATTCGTGTAAACCACATTTAAAAGAATATACAAATTGCCTATTTGTATATATACAAATTATTCTAGGTTTCAAAAGTATCAAAGTGATCATGAATACTTGACAAGGGGTAAACATTTATTCATTTACCTATTCATAAGACAGGAATATTTAGGATGCAACACATCATAGGTGTATTGAAATGTATAATAAAATTCTAACTAACAACTAATTGGTGGCAGATTGAAAACCCAAACAAATTTAGACACAAGTTACATTTCTTATTTGAAAATTGTTCATATTCAGTTGTAGAATTTATGTGCTGAATTAGTCAAATAACCTGCGACAGATCAGAATTGTAATTCTATTTAAATTTTAGTATGTCATTTTCAATTTGTATTTATGTTTGACATTTGTTATAATAATTGTGTTAATATTTTATTATCTTGTTAGTATTCAGTTCTTGTTTTGATTATCGCTTTTGAATGTATTTAATCATTGACAAGCCACCTGGCATTATATTTCTTGTCTATATGGTGTTTGCTGAAATAAATAATCAGAAAGATCCTTTTTTGTCTTATTCTATTTCACAATCCCCGTGGCAAAGATTAGGAACTGATATTTTTACATATGTTTCAAAATATTATCTTTTGATGTATGATTTTTTTTCTAAATGTTTAGAGTTTGTCCAAATTAAGTATAAAATTGCCAATGAAGTAATCCGTGAAATGAAGGCAATTTTCTAGAGTTTTGACATACCTGAAGTTATTGTTTATGACAAGATGTCTTTCCAAATTATGAGTTTAGAAATTTGATAATAACATCTAGTCCTTTACATTCACAATCCAATGGCTTAGCGAGCAGTATAAATAGTGAAAAAATCTTTAAACAAGTGTAGATATTAATTTAGGTTTGCTATAGTGTATTCTCCAATTGTATCTCTTGGTTATTTACCAGGTCAACTTATCTTCAATCATAGATTAAGAGGAAAAAATACCTGTTAATTATAAATTGTTGAAACCTAATATAATAAATCATAAAAATGTAATGCAATCACTTAAAAAAAGCTCAGTTCTTACAAATAATATGTGATTAAAATAGTAAGCTATTAAAACCTGTCAATATATGTGTCCTATAAAGGCAAGGAAAATCATGACTTCCTGCAACAATAATATACAACATGGAAATACCTTAGTCTTATAATGTATTGAATAATAAAAATAACATTATTAGAAGGAAAGGAATAGGAAATATTTAATAGGAACAAAATCAGAAATGAATATCCAAGAACCTGATAAATCAAAAGTTGAGTAAAAACATATCTGTTAAAACCTAATATAGCTAGTGAAGGTAGAAGTAATAATATTAACGAATCTAATTAGTACATAACTAAAATTGCTAGAGTTGTCAACCCACCTGTTAAATTTCAGTACTGCTAACTATTATAGTTTGGAAGAAATATTTATATATATTTATTTTCATTTAATTTAAAACATATTTTTTACGAGAAACAATTATTGTAAATATTTTAGTTTAATTTATAAGCATTATATTTGTTATCAAAAAGAAAAGATAATTGTTCATTTTTGTAAAGAAAAATGTTTAAAAAATAAAGTTAATTTCTAGAACAAAAGAAAACAATGTGCAATTTAATTAATCACGGAAGATCCATTTTAAATTTAATTACCATATTATAATGTTAAGTTAAGTATAACAGTTTATGTAATTTATTCTTTTGTTAATGTGTTGAGATATAAGATAATCTAATGTATTCGATTTTTTATTATCAAGTTGGCTTGACTGACGTGATCATATGTTGTAGTCTAGCATGTCTAGTTAGTTGTTCAGTTGTTAAGTACAGACAGTAAGCAGTAAGCTCCTCTTTGCATCTTTATGTTAAGTTACTAATAAATATTGTTCCTTTCAAAAGGTGAGTGTTATTATTTTAAAAATAATATCAGTATCTTATATAAATTAAATATACATATTTTTGTTGCTTAACTTTAATACTTCATGCTTATAAGACTAATGAAGGAGGAAAACCATCATAACTGAGTGAATAATATGTAGGATTAATTTTTAAATTATAAAAATAATTCGACAAATCCAAAAAATGTGTTAATGTCATAGAGATAAAATACAAAATGAAATGACATAATATATTAAAGGATCACTATCAACAGGAAAAACCTATAATTTTGTGAATTTTTCTGGCTATGAAATAAGGGATTTTATCAAATTTCAAAGAAATTTTAGATTTACTGTAACACCGGGTCACCTTTTCCCCATCTGTTTCTGTTAGCCGTTGGATTGTTAAAATCATCAGATAAGCATAAAATGTCAGGCCATTTCTTAAACGGTTAAAGAATATAGTGACAAGTATCTTACATAAAAATTTGAGTGTAAATTTGTACTAAATGGAACAAAAGTATTTTTTTAGCCGCTATTTTGTTTTTCAAGAGACCTCTGTAAATCCTACATAAACTTCAACAGTAAATTCATAATCAGATTTGTGAATAAGTAGTGATGAGTAGTATTTATTTGGTTTTTTGGATGAAGGGATGAGAAAGTTTGTGCTGTTTTTTTGTAGCATATTTTATTCCTGAATCTTGCAGTTATTGTCGTGCCAGCGGTAGAACGTTTCCTACATTTTCTATTGGTGTACAAATTACATCATTATTTCTATTTGACATTTAAAGGAGGGATGGCAGCATCGGGTTTCTTAATTTATTAACCATGTGTACAGATATACATTTTTATTGTGTTCTTAAGTAAATTACTCGGGGTTAGTGGCAATTTACGATAAAAGACAATATTGACAATACATTTTGCTATTATTGTGATCGCTTTTATAAAATCAAGTTAAACCGCCTATACAGGTTGGTGAATCTGTTTACCGGAGACAGTTTTGTCTTAAGGGTGAGAGCGACATATGGGAAATACGAGTGACTTTCAGATGCACAAAAAAGGAAACTGAAAAAGTCAGAGCAAATCAGTAAGACGACAATGACCGACGGACGACATGTCGGAAGTAATTTTTTCTGTTTCCTGAGACTGTTAATCATGAAAAGGGGTAAAAAACAGAGGTCAAAATTATAGATTATTACAAAACTTTCCCTATACTTGGAATACTGGGTCAGTAAAAATGAAGAAAAGAGCACAAAATAAAGAACCTTAAACCTCAAACGCTCTAATACATATAGTAAATAAAATTTGATCCAAATCGGTTGAGAAATAAAAAGTTATCAATTTTTGTCAAAATATTATAGAATAATGGGGGGGATTAAATAAAACATTACAGGCTTTTAGCTGCATTCCTCTAATTGTGCCCCTTGATTTAAAAAATCGACATTTTCGACCTTTCTCTGTGTTTTCACTATAGGAGTTATCTGCATGCCAAATTACAAGTCCTGATAATGTTTGGAAGTTTACAAACATTTTGAAGATTAACTGTTAACCCTGAGTGATTTAGCATGTGAATCAGTCAGTGAGTGATGTTATGTAACTTTGTAATATAAGATGATTAATGATTGTATTATGCTGCGTACATTGAGAATCACAACTGTTTAGGCTGCACATGTGGTTACAGATCTGTTGAAAACAAACTGAGGAAGACTAGAACTCGTACTAACACAAATACTGCCAGTGTTGTCACAGACGCAGATACTGAAATGTTCTCCACTGTTGGTACTGATGATTTAGATGATGAATTTTATGACTTTTCCTCTGATGAAAACATGTAAGTAAACATAAAAGAATTTTATATTAAATGTCATTTTGTTTTCTTGCCATTATATTCTATATAAATATATTTGTGTATAAATTTAAAATACACAGTGACTTAAAATCATTTACTTTTTAGATTTATTTTAAAATGGAATGAAAAATCTTTTAGTTTTAGAGTAAAATTGATGTGTTTTTAAAATACTACTAGTATCTGCTTCTCCGCCTAACTGGATATCAAGCTTTGCAAGCTAAATTAGTCCTTGTTTACTACACCATTTGTATTATTTAGTATTTAGTTTTCAAGTTCAGTACACCTTATTAGAAATTGCTTGATATCCAGGTACTTCCATTTAAATGTATCATCTTTCAACAGTTTAAGTAAAGAATTAAGTGTAAGCCGTTGTCCTTCCATTTAGTGGAATTAATTTACCATTCACCTTATTACAAAAATCAAAATCATGAGTGTCAGTTATTTTTTTCTTTGCTTTTTAATTTTTTGGTATGTTAAATTTTGTTAGCGTACCTGATTTGGAAACACTTTTTCATGTTTTTAAAATGTATTCCTAGAACAATAATATTCTTGGTTAAAGTGTAACCAACAAACCGAACCATGTATTCCTCAAAATAAATTTGTAACTGATATTCAAATTGTAAGCTTTCAGACAGACTTGCTTTTTTTATAAGTGGAAGATACACATAGGAGTTTCTATTCCCGATGTTTTTAAAGATACTAGCCTAGATATTATTTTCTAGGTAAAAATGATTTGCTTAAATTGGAGGACAAATTTTTCTAAATTAATAGGACTTTGATCGATTATAAAAGGAGAACAAATTAGAATACAAGAAATTGATTGGAGGTTCCAAATACATTCAAACTTGCATCATTTTTTTTATAAGTCACCATTGTGTTCCAACACATTTGATGGGTGAAAAAAGCTTTTTCAAACCCACTACATAAAATTCCACTGCCTCAGATTTAACACAGTTTTGCACTAAGGTTTTCAACTCTTAATTTTCCTGTAATTGTTGAGAAACAAGCTGTTCTTGAGGTGTAGGAAAAGGACTTAAAAAACAATAAGTTAAATTAAGAGATGCTAGTTACTGGGTGGAGATAACAATTATAAGGTGGATGATAAAAAAATCTCCCATCGGAATTTTATTCTGATTGTCTGGGCAGCTATATATGGATGTGCATTATTATGAAGGAGAACTATTTTTTACCTCAGCATTAATGGCATGATGTCATTTAGAAAGTGTTTCACAATAGACTAGAGATGTGATGGTTGTCCCAGGTTTTATGAAATCGACCAAAAGCACACCCTTTTAGTCTCAGACACAGTTGCTATGATTTTCCTTTGAGAATGGGCTTGCTGTAATTTTTTTCGGTTTGGGTGTACTAGAATGACGCCACTGCATGGATTGTTATTTTGGCTCAGCATTGACATACGAAATCCACGTTTCATCACCAGTGATATGGGGGGGGGGAATAGATTTAACGTACCAGCTCATATCGAAATACTAACGAGTTTGGTTAATTACATGATGAACAAGTATGTTACCTTCTGTGTCAGATAAAGTAAAGTAAATAGCGATTTATGTCAAACTGGAAATAAAAGGAAAGGTTAGAAGTTTAGATCAAGAAATGAATGCAGTAGGCAAAAAAAAATTTTTTTTTTAATAAAAAACAGTATTTTGTTGCTTCCCAATAATGCTCAGCCACACACTGCTGTTCAAACACTTGGTAATAAATGGATCACTCCTACATCCCAGACCTAACACTATGTAATTTTCACTTGTTCCTCTATTTGAAGTGGTTTCTTGCCAGTCAGCGCTATGATGCAACATTGGCTGTGTCTACAGGAGGTATTATTCTGTATAGAGTATATTCAGAAATTGGTTCCACGCTATAACAAAATATGCCTTAATATTGGTGGAAATTATACGAAAAAAATATTTTAAAATAGACTGTCATTATTTCTTAAGAGCTTATGGACTAATTTTCTAAACACGTCTTGTATAAGGTAACAAAATGAAGTTTTACCATCTTTTATTTGAGTATTTCTAGTCAATATATTTCTTGTTAGTGTTGTTTTTATATTTATAGGATATTCTCAAACTCTAGTGGCTAATTTTTCCCCATTCTCATAGGGTTTGTTAAACAAACAAACAAATGTGTTTGTTCATATTGAACAATTTACTATAATTCAACACTATACTAAATAGGACAATTGTAAACTATATATTTGTACTGTTTTGTAAAAATATTTCTGTTATAAAATACCTTTTATTACTTTCGAGGTATTAATAAATTGTCAAAGCCTATTTTAGTCATAGAATTGACAGTTAAAATAGAAACAAAAGAAAAATTGTGGCCACAACAGAAGCTACGGCAGGTTTATGCATTAAATTCCTCCCATCGCATCAGATGTGACAACCGTCTCCAAAGGGTTAACACAATAGTTGTACTTTTCAATTTAATTACAATGAACACTTAGGAACAATGCTCAATTATTTTTAAATAATCATGCAAGTTATCAAATTAAAACTGTAGGGAAAATCTTGATACTTATTTAATTGTAAAATATAGTATGTACTTTTATAGTCTGCACTTTTAAATTTATATTCTTAAACAAATTAACCATTAGTATGCATTTAGGAACAAAAATATTTATTTTTTAACTTGTACAGGTAAATCATGGTAATTAATAATTGGGTGGTTAACTTTAGTTTAATAGTATTGATTGTTTTATTTTTAGACTGGATCAGGAGAAAGAATCAACGGATGAGTTTGAAGAGATTGATGCCCTTTTTATCAAAAGCCTCCAAGACAAAACTAAAGCCTATGGAATGCTTCTAGACAAACTAGAAAAGGTTTATATTTTATTTTATTCTTGTTAAATAATTTTAAACTGTCACAAATGGTTTGCTGTTCTCTTTTCTAATATTGACTACTCCAAACTCCATGGTACAACTGCTCGTGAAGAGCCGAGGCTTACTAGACGGTTTTTCAGCCAGGTAATGTGAAGTTAACACATCGAAATTCCCATTACCATTATTCTAACATTCTCAATCAGAGTTTACTACAATTTTAGCTTCCCAATTTTCCTCACGAAACTGGGTCAACTCCGTAAAATTTGAACCCCCACAGGGATTGAACCCGGAATCTCTCACCCATAAAGCCAGAGTGCTAACCACTAAACCTGTTTAAATTATTAAATAAATTATTTTGATTATGAAATGTGAGCGAAATATAATTTATGTAAAATGTCAACAAGTAGTGTGAAACAGTTTTATTTTTGTAACTGACAACTCGAACAAAATAACCTTTTTTGAGTATTATTGTTGCAGTGATAAATCAAAAAATATCCTTAGAAACTAAAATATGTTAATACGACTTGTAATAAACACAAACAGGTAAGCTGAGCAGGAATCAACAACAACAGGTTAACAACAGCAGGTGAGCAGGTTAACAACAGTAGTCATGGGTACCCTAACCTCAATTCAATTTTATTTTAGAACATAAGGCAAACAGTTGAGAATTTTATATTCAGTGATTAAAATACTTTGTCCACATCAATTGAAGAAAAAAAGTTCTCTTCTGACCTTGACGCTATTAGAGTATTCAAGGGCTAAAAGTCTCTTTTTTCTTATACCTTATCTTATCAATTTGAAAAGGTTGTTCATTTTATGTGTGAGGGGTATTTATGTTCTGTTTTTGTTAAGACAATGATCACCACGATGTTTGATTCAAACAAAAAGAAAACTACTATATGAAATTATAGAGGTTAATTCATTGAATCAAATTTGAATAGTTTAAAATATTTTAGGCCAAAATCAAAGTGTTTATTATTATATTGGTTACTATGGTAACTAAATTCATTTGTAAACTCACAAGTCAGGTTACCGAATGTTTCACACTTGTCTAGGCAAGCCTAACTTATTTTTGTTTTGCATTATTAAAGCCGAATAGACCTAATCAGCTGTTATAAATGTGTTGTTATATTGGTTGCTATGGTAACTTTAATTTTTGTTACATTTTCACCCCCTAGTTGAATTTTCCTGAAGATAAACCATCAATTATTATACCTGAAAACCTTTAGAAATGTAGTCTTGTAAAATTCTGTAAGGGCTCTTTTCGAGAATAAATCTACAAATATACAAGATACAGGATTAGCTCTTTAATGTAGGGTTAGATTATTTGTTCCATTTCAACATTTTGTAAGGGCAATTACAACACAAAATGAAAACAGATTATTTATTACAATGTAGTAAATTAAGATAGCTGTTGAATCAGTACAGACTATAAATATCTATCAAAACCTATAATTCCCTTTGATCCAAAAGGAAACAGTAGCTATTTCAAATCTGTTATACCTAATAATTTAAAAACTCTTAATTTTACACACTTTGTATGAAACAACATCATTAGTAGACCTATTTTATTTTTAATTTAAGTTTAAAATGTAACCAAGATAATAAATAAGGCAGACGGAAACTGAAAAGATAAATACATATTTTCCATTCATTGTGAGTCCTACTTCTACGAGGTACTTCTACAAAACATTTTATTAATCACCAATTACATTACAAAGTTTATCCCCTTCAATGTACTCTCCATACCGATCCTTACAACGCTCCATACAAATTTTCCACTGTTCAAAGTAGTCCTCGTAGTCCGCTTCTGTCAGCTTGTTGAGAACCTCAATTGATTTTGCTTTTACCACTTCCACACTCTCAAATCTAGTCCTCTTAAGCTCCGATTTGATCTTAGGGTATTTAAAAAAGTCACAGGGGGCCAGGTTCGGGTGAGTACGGTGGATGGTCCAACAAGGTGATGCCGTATTTCTTTTTAAACAATTACTTCAAAGACAAGGTGGAATGGGCATGCGCATTGTCTTGTTGAAGTTCCAGGAATTACTCCTCCACAAATCGTGTCTTCGTCTTCTCACTCGTTCACGAAGAACTATCAGAACCTCTAGGAAATAATGTTGATTGGCTGTCTGACCTTCAGTGAACTAGTGAATGTAGACAATTCCACAGTTGTCAAAAGAAAAACAATCATCATGGCCTTGAATTTTGATTTGGTTATGTTCACCTTTTTTTTTTCGCTTTTTTTTTTTTTTTTTGTGAACTCTGGCTCTTCCAATGTATCAATCGGTGCTTTGTTTCAGGATCATAGGTAAACAATCACAAGTAATCACTCTGTCTAACAATTCTGGATCATTGTCAATGTTCAAAAGGTCAGTACAAATGTACGTTCTTGATTCTTTTTGCTTGGAATGAAAACTTTTAGCATCATTTTTGCGTAAACTTTCTGCATATACAATGATTTATGAAAAATGTGACAGACACTTTCTTTGGTAATTCCTGAGATTTCACCAAGAATTCGGATACTCAGATGACGATTTTCACAGATCAATTTACCAATTTTCTGGATGTTGCCGTCCATTCATTTTTGTTGTAAGAGTTCTACAGGGCGCGGATCGTCTTCAGTCATTTCACGTCCCTCCTTACTTCCTTTAACATGGTAAAGTTTCTGTACCAGTTTTCCCCAGTTTCACAAGAAACTTGTGTTAACTTATTGCTCCATATGAACACTGCATTTTTCTGACAAGACACTAGTGCAGAGACTTGAACGGGCGATTGCTACAGTGAGACTAAACGATATACAACTGTGCCTATAGAGCTCAGGGTGGGGAAAGCATCAACAGACACAGACATGTTAAAACCTGTCGCGGGCATGCTTGCTGTTTATCGGTGGCAGCACCAAATTTTAAATGTTTTATATTTTACATTTGTTTTTGTGATCTTCTATTGTTTTTCATACTACAATAATTAATTATAGTGTCGTTCCAACAGAGTCATTGTTAAGTCATCTTAATGTTAAGAAAAATTACCTATATATCTTATAGATTAACAAATAGTTATATGACAAACTAAATTTAGAGCATTTCATTTTTGAAAAGAGAAAACATAAAAGTTTTTTAGTCTAAACAAAAATTGGTATTTTTTTTTTTTTGACAATCACATTTATAACAAGTAACATTTAGTATTAAATATGAAAGTAGAAGAAAAATATCTGTTCAAGATTGTGAAAGTTTTGAAAATTTGTTTGTGTAAAATTAGAAACATTTTTATTTTCCTCTAAATATATATTTTTTAATGACACCTGAAAAAAATACTGTGATAAGATGGAGTAAAAGTTTTTAATATATTGATATAAAAGTGTATTTTTATTTCTTTAAATTTAAATCTATAATCAAATTAATATTGCAAATACACTTTTTTTATTTTGATATGAGAATGCATTTAAAAAAAAAAATTAATATATATATATATATATATATATACATTTTTTTAATTGCCTTATTCAGAATAATCATAAAATTGTTTGTGTTATAAAAACAAATATTTAACTACAGATGAAACTAAAATTGTTCCTATATAGTTTACTAACTTTTTTTTAAACAAAATCAAAATTTCTGTTGTCTTACTAGCTTTAACATTGAGTTTAACATCAAGAAGAAAAAAATTACCAAAAATGCCAGATCATGAGTTCTCATGTTGTCGTTAAAAACAAAAAAAATTGGCCATGAGGTTCTTATAAAAAACGAATTTCTCTAAATCGACTCTACCGATTTTGATCAAATTTTAATGCTATATGAAAGATTAACGGCCTATTCCGTGTGAACAATCACAATGGAAAAAAAATTAATAAAATAAGATTCAAGAATAATTGGCAGAAAACAAAAATGAAACTTTGACCCATCATTAATGCTTGGTTTTAATGAAATACAATTTTTGCTGAGGACACATTTATGGCAGAAGCAATGAAAGTTTAAGCCCTATTTAAAAATAAAAATAATTTTTCAAAGACAGTTCAATGGTTTCTTTTCACTTTTTACTAACATTTTTTTGTGAAGAATAGTTTAGGTTGTTTTGTTTTAAATGTTCATGTTAAATCTCAATACTAAATTTTCACTATTTATTACTTCTTAAACTATTCTTGAAGTTAAATTTTCCAATTGAAGTTACTTACATTTCTTGGAGTATTTAAGAAGACCTCCCTATAGTTGGTGGTAGTGAATCAACTTACTGTTTTCTAGGTGGTGGTCGTGAACCAACTGCTTCTTCGCTGGTGGCGGAGAACAGATTGATTTCAAACTCTAAATATCTTTTTAAAGCTTGGAATGTTTGTGTGGCACTCCTGCCAATTTCTGTCAGAAATTTCCCTTTATATATATATTCGCTTTATTTTGATCTAATTTGTCAAATTTCCATGGAACATGCCTCTGCACTGGAGGGGTTCAACCTGTCTGTACTTGTCATTGTGACTTTTACTACTTATTTTCTTCAAATTATCATATCTTTTAAATCAAGATTTCGGATATGTGAAAGTATCATCCATTTCTTTATGACTTGTAGATTCCACAGAAACTTGAATTGAAGTTCTAGGGCAATAACTAACTGAGTTATTCCTGTTTAAACATTTTCATGTTGTTCTCTTAACCATCTTTTGATCCTTTTAGATTTTTGACCTTTTTCTTTTGGATTTTTGTTGCCTAAATGTTGAAACGAAAGAATCTTTTTAGTTTTTTTTTTTGTGTAGTCCTGTTCTTAGCGAAGTTATTCATTGTTAAAATTTACTAATTTTTTCCTTAACTTTGTTAATTAAAAATCCCCCCCCCTTTATTAATATACATCTTCTTCTTTTCATGTTTAAATATACATGTACATCAGCTTAACCTATTACCATTAAATTTTTTTGTAATTTTCAAATAATCAATGTTTTATGATTTTTGACTTAGCGTTTTT
This sequence comes from Aphrophora alni, assembly GCA_963513935.1. Taxonomy (NCBI): domain Eukaryota; kingdom Metazoa; phylum Arthropoda; class Insecta; order Hemiptera; family Aphrophoridae; genus Aphrophora; species Aphrophora alni. The sequence continues at coordinate 85,476,224 of OY740765.1, forward strand.
TAAGCCATAACTTCCAAAGTATTATAGTTATAAAATTTCTTTTTTCACATTCTTTGGTCATTAGACATGCTAGACATTATAAGTAAAAAATATTTTAAATTGTTATAATTTTTTAAAACAACATGGTATTCCCATAAACCAGTTCATACACAGGGTGACTAAACGAAAACTTTTACAAGGTTTTTGGACATTTAGAGGGATTGTATTGAACCCAGTGTGTATAGAAAGTACAAAGAAGCCTTTCCCAGATCGGAGATCTGGTATGAGTGTGCTCTGACCCCCTCCCCCCCCCAACTTCTTGGTTATCTACCTCGCCTAGCCCAGCCTCAGTCTTGCTGTAGTCGCAGTTGGTTTCTCTCTTTCTAGTTGATTATTTGTTTCTTCTTGTCACCTTTCTTTCAATTTTTTTTGACATGAAAACCATAAATAAATAATAAAATTTAATTAATAAATACAGATATAAATTTAATTAAAATGGATTCTATTCAAGAATATGTTTCAAAAGTCAATTTAAAAGATTTGTTTTTTGTTAGTTTTGAAGTTAATTATGTAAATGAGTGAATAAGTTGAATAATATAGATAGTAGGTAGACAAAATCATACAAAATATGAAATGAACTATTATTTATCTTCATTAAAAACCTTACAAGTATGCATAAAATACATATTATTTTGTTGTTAAGTTTATTATTTTTTATACTGCGATCAATAACCAAAATTGCTTGCTACTACTATTATATCCAATTCATTATAAAATTAATGACAGAAGATAATAATCTAGTGGTGAATAATAGATTTTCAATGACCCAAAGAGTCCCTCTGTCTCTCTATTTATTAAAAAATTTAAATTTAAAAAAATAAATTGTTTGACCTGATATCTTTTAACATTTGTTCAACTCTTGATACATCAATCAACTCACTACGACCCATCCGTCGGTCGTTCATCAACCGTAAAACACGTATTTTGCAATTCAACATTTCGCCCACTTACAATCGTCCTATTGCAATAAATAAAATTGGAAAGCTAATGTTCCGTAGATGCATAATCATGCAAAAAAAAAACCACAAAACGTTATAAATAATATTCCAAAAATTGGTTAAGTTTGCATATTTTGATGTGTAATATCAAAGATTTGAACTGTGCGGTTGTAAAACAGAAATGACGCAATTCTTTCTCAGATGTTCACAAATCTATTTTTCTGTCAAACAGATCTACCATAACACTGTTCTATAGATCACGTCTTTCTCTTTTGATCAGTGCTTTCCAAATCTTTCTGTCTGTATAGTTTTTATTATATAAAAATTAAACAAAATCAAGAATTTTAACTCATTTTTATACGCTAAAAATTACATTTTTTTCAATTCAACTTTTATCGTAGTAGATATTATTTTATCAAAATGTATAATATATCATTGTAAAGGTGATGATTCAATCTTTCATAATCATCTGTAGCAAAATCCTTGTCACTTAAAGTAAAAATTCAATAATTCGATAAAGTTGACGACCATTCCGCTAGATTGCCTCACTTAACGCGACAGCGTTAATATAGATAAATGTGTATTCTGTGTTCATATGATTTTACGAAATGGTAATACTTGTCCAAATGCCACAAGTTGACAATATTATATAGTATTTTTCTTTCTATTTCGAACTACGAATTCGAAATTATCCTACGTTATATAGTTTTTGAGATGTTTCTATTCTACGAAGTAGTAACCAAACCGAACCAGACTCATTTTTCTTTCGGTGCAGTTGACTAAATAGGAAATATCGATTACTTACATTGATATTTTGTAATCGATCTTTACACTATTTGGAAGATGAAGTTTAGATCTTTTAGTTGGTGCCACTCATTACGTCTTAGAGTTATTTTAGGTTATTATTTCTGACTTGCAAGTTACCATTTTATTCAGGCTTGTTGGTGTATTAAAATGACATATTGTGATAGGCGAAGTACGTGGCTTGAGATTATTTCTGTTATTGTGAACTTATTTTGTTAGGTATGTTTGTTTATTTATTATAATTTGTGTATATAAATTATAATATCTGTATTATTGTTTGTAGAATTTATTGTTTTGAGTGAATGTTATTGTCAGACTTATCTAATACTGAGGCTGTCTAGAGATAGGTTATGTTATATCTGGTCTAACCTTTTTAGCAAATTTCCATTTGTTTACATATATAAAAATTATTTTGTCTAATGAAAATTTTATAAATTGATTATGTTTTTACCAAAGTGTATATAAATTTATATAGGCTTATCTATAAATTCTTTGAAAAAATGCTGATATATCTAAATATAACCTTTCATTTGGCATTTTGCCTTTGGTTTTTGTAAGAATTTTTGATTTCTGAGATGCTAACTAATGAAAATTTTGTAAATTGATTTTTCTTTTTAGCAACTTTTATCCACAAATATATTACAAATCTCTAGTAATACTTGAAAAAATTCAAAAAAAAAATTGTATGATGTACACTACCTTTTCTGTGTAATTTTTGCCTCCACCACCGGACGATTTTTTAATTCCTGACCTAATAACTCTAAATTTTTTTTCATTACACAACTAAATTTTATGCACCTTTCTGAAGGAAATGATAATTTGTAGTTGTGTTTTGCATAATATTACTATTTTTGGTGATTTTTTCAAATGAGGCCCAACTTTTTACCTTTTACCGTAAAATCTTTTTTTTTTTTTATGAAAATGTAACAAATTTTTTTTTTTTCTTATCAACTTTTATCCACAAATATATTACAAATCTCTAGTAATACTTGAAAAAAAAAATTTTTTTTAATTTTGTATGGTGTCCATTACCTTTTCTGTGCAATTTGTGGCTCGGCCACCGGACGATTTTTTGATTCCTGACCTAATAACTCAAATTTTTATATATATAATTTTTTTTCACTACACAACTAAATTCTATAAACCTTAATACAATGGTATATATAAGTTGTGTTTTCCATAATATTACTATTTTTGGTGATTTTTTTCAAATTAGGCAAAACATTTTCCCTTTTTTGTACAAAACAATATTTTTTTTTTTAATGTAACAAATTATTATTATTATTTTTAAATATATTCACAAATTATATACAAAACTTTTGTATATCTTGAAAAAAGGTGGTAAGTTATTGATTTTGGAAGTTACAGGTTTTTATGAAAAATGTTAACTTTATTTTTTGACACCTAACATACTTACCCTAAACCGTTTCATATATTTTTTTTTGTTTTACATAGATAAATTCTACGCATCTTTCTGAGAAAAATTATATCTTGTAAGTTAGGTTTTGTATAAAAATAATATATTTTATTAATTTTTAAACAAACGAAGAAAATTAACATTGACAGATCAAGAGTTAACATTAACATATTATTAACTTTAACATTAATATAATTGCGTACCTAACATTTCTTATTTAACATTTAAATATTATGAATCACTTTGTTCTTGTCTTTTAAAATGAACTATTTTTTTCAGCTTCTGCCTAATTTTTTGTTCTTTGATGTTCTGGTTTTGGTCACGGATGTATTTCTTAATTCTAATACTAAAATAAACTTTCCCAATGCTTTCAATCAACCAGTTTCAATGGCATTTATTGAAGAATAGCATTTTGCTATTGTTCAAGGATGGAGAAGGCAAGTCTGAAAAGTGTGTCGAACAAAATTGTATGCTTTAGGAGATAAAAAATGTAAAGTCGTGGTGAAATTTAGTAGGTGGTCATTGTTATAATTCCTTCAATTTGAGGTTGATGTGCATTTGTGATTCTCTCTATATAAGACAGAACGTTGTTTTTGAAATATTGCTCAATAAATCACCATGCTCCGATTGAATAAGATTTTTTTGTTTTAATTCTTTTATGATATCTTTTAACCCTCCTATATACGGTTGCATACTATAAATTTTGCCATTTTCCGTTTTTTTAATCTTAAAATATAGTAATTTTATTCAAAACCCAACTTATAGAACATCATTTTTTCAGGAAAGTGCATGAAAAAATGTGCAAAAAATTAAGTGAAAATCCTATAGAAAAGCGTATATGTATCATACACTAAACTATTTTGAATTTTTTCAAGATATAAAAAAGTTGTGAATATAAAGAAGATGATAAAACAAAAATAATTTCTGACATTTTCATTAGGAAATGATTTTTTTATGTAACAAGTCAAAAATCGCTGAAAAGTTAGGCCTATTTTCAAAAATTCACCAAAAATATTAATATTTATGCTAATCATAACTTCTTCATATCATTTTTTTCAGAAAGGTACATAGATTTTATGTGTGTAATTCAAAAAATTTTTGATGCCAAAATGTTGGAGTTATTACATCAGGAATCAAAAATCAGTGCAATAGTCAAAGCCAAAATTCCATAATATACTCTACATTTCCTATTCAAAAATTTTTTTATAATTTTTTCATAATATATACAAAAGGTTTGTAATATAGTTGGTAAAAAAAAAAAAAAAAAAAAAAAAAAAAAAAAAAAAAAATTCTAAAATTTTCATTAGGAAAAGATTTGTTTATGTAAAATAGCTGATATTTAGGCCTATTTTGTAAAAAAACTCATTAAAAATAGTAATAATATCCAAACATAATTTATAAAATACCATTATGTAAATAAATTACCATAAAATTGAAATGTAATTTTACAACTTTTTGAAAGTCACATATTTCAGAGTCAGGTAGCCGAGAACGAAAAAAATTGTCTCTACTTCACCAAAATTTCAAGAAAATATTCACATACAAACTTATATAAAATAGTTGAAAACTTATTTTAGACTATTGAAATATATACAGAAGTTTTAGACAAAGTTGTAAAAAGATATCTATATTTAAAAATATTATATGTAAAAATATTGATAACAAATTTCTAACATGTTCAACAGCGGAAAACGTTGACACAGTCATGTAAGTGCAAATTCATGTGTCTGAAACAATCCTGGAGTACACCAGTATCGAGATCTAGAAACGACGTTGTTATCCTCTCGACAGACATCACATATTTTGATATCGCCCTCAAGAGCCAAATGTGTTAGAATATGAGACGATAATGAAGTCGTGCTAGTTGTCTCTATCGATGTGCATGGCCTTAGAGCATAACTATCATCCAGAAGCGGGAGAGCCAGTTTTCTTACCGAAACATAGTTCATGAACAATGACGACTATAAAATCATGTTGTCTTCTAAAACATGGATTCTGTACTTTGAACAGAATTCAGGCATTGAAGACTGCCATGTCATCAAAGTTATAGACTTTTTTCGCCAGTACTTCTTGCATGGTCGAGAACAAGTTACATGATAAATACTCTTGTCCTTGTTATCGACCCCACCCATAAAGGTGTTATACCGATGAATCAGCAACTGTTCCCCTGTGGTTACTAGGTTTCCTAGTACGCTTCTCCTTGTATTTCAGAAGAAATATATTACTTCTCCTGTAATACAAAGTTGGGCTTGCAGCAAGTTCGGCTTGGACAACGTCTTGAGGTAAATCTTTGGTAATTTTGTTTATCGTTCCTGTCAAATAGGTTTTGTCCGATAACAAAAATTTCTTAAAGATGTATATTCGTGCAATAATTATCAGTAAAGAAGTGGTAACCTTTTCCCAAACAGCCAGCTTTTGTCAACAGATCCTTCACTACTTTTTGGGTGAAGAGGACGGTATCATTGGCCAAGAAGTCTTTACTGCTGTACAAAGAAGCATGCAGAACTAAAGACATTGCAGAGTCACAAATTTCAAACTTTTTAATTCCAAAACGTGCATGTCTCTTATTTGGCATATATTGGATGAAAGAACGACTGTTTTTCATTCCAATCATACTTTTATTAATACATACCTCTTGCTTTAGAACAAAATATGTCTTGAATGATTCATTCATCATGTCAATGAAGGTCCAGATTTTCAACCAAGCGTCGTACCCTGGTTGCCCTTGTGCTGGACCTTCATTGGATGATACATGAAATATCAACATAATCAACTCAAAGCGTTTAAGTCTCATCATCATCATGGAATAAAAAGGGATAACTTGGGAAATGTCACTTCCCCAATAATCTACAATATTCTTTCTAGGTGTACCTTATTTATCAATATTCCCCAGAATGTCCTTCATCTCTTCAATCATTATGTCACATCACTTTGAGATTTTGGAATGCTGTTTCAACATTCCAGCCTCTCACAATTGATGTAACACTGTATTTGAGCTCTTATTAGTCTCATTGACCATAAGTGCCCACATTGATTGCATTTGTCATGAAGATATACAGAAAAGCAAGCAGATTTGAAGTAGCAGGGGTATTTTTTGGCCCTACATCAACTACTGTAAATCTAGACGCTACATCCCACTCTTCTTCTGGAGTATCATCACTTACTCAAGGAACCACCGGTGTTTGTATTTGTGTTTGTGTCCTCCTTTGTCTTTTTATTACATAAGAAGTGGTTGTGTGTGAAGGTCCTGGTTGAACAGGATCAATTTGTGTGAGTGGAAGTGTTCGTGGAAATTCAAAATTGTCAAAGCTGAGGAAAGGTTCACCATCAAAGAATTACAAATCATCAACTACTGGGACATTTACAACCAAAGCTGAATCAGAGTAATCTGTCAAACTGTCGTCAGAATCACTGTCTTTAGCCATATCGTCTACAGGCAGGTCATCTTCTTCAGCACAAACCCTACTGTCCTGATTTTCCCTTGAAGGATATTTTCTAATCCCCCCCCCCATTCATCTTCCGCATCTAAAGAATATGGATCAAAAAGGATTCCCTTCATATCTTCAAATGCATATCTATAGTTTTGTCTGAATGCCATATTTACAATGAATTCAAATTATAGGTAGGCCTACATATAATTTTCAATATACAGTGGTTGCTGATAGGCCTACAAGTTTAAGGCTGTAAATATTAAATTTATTTATATAAATAAACTTTATAACCACTAATACATATACAGTAGAACCCCTCTTAACCGGTCTAGTCGGGACTGACACCCGGGCCGGTTGCCCGTTTGGCCGGTTAATCCGAGGTTCCCGTGAAACATCGGTTTTCGTTCAAAGAACGCTTATTTAATTAGGTAGCGCTAAGAATTATGCAATTAAGATGTTATTGCAACTCATTTTATTGTACATAAATGTATCGTATATATTATGTTATGTATATTGTACATCAAACATGAAAAAATTAAACACTTCAAAGCTTTTTTACAGATTCCCCTCTGTCAAGTCTTTTGACACATTAAACCACATCTCAAACGAAACCAACACACGCTTCCGTTTTTGTAACTGGCTCAATTTTATTTACTGTATATACTGTACGTAGATCATAACCAGTCAAAGACAAGAAGAAAACTGAAAAGAAATGTTATATTTTCCATAATTGATTCGTGGAAAAAAAGCGGTCTATCAAACGTTTTTGTCTGTGTATGTCTGCTATACCGACAGGTGCCAATGCCGCGGTGTTTTTACGCCGCCGACAATGGGATACTGCTATCGACAAAATCGTTTGACTTGCCGCTGCTTTGGTGCCGCCGACAATGGGATACCGCTATCGACAAAGTTGTTTGACTCGCCGCCGCTTTGGTGTTTCAATTACAATTTATTTTCGAAAACTCATCCAACCAGTACACTACGATATAGGCCAGTTAATCCAAGGACCGGTTAATCCGAGGATCGGTTAATCCGAGGACCGGTTAATCCGAGGCCGGTTAACAGAGGTTCTTCTGTATTATAATATATAATTCACTTTACACAACACAATATTTTTACAAGAACAGAAATTGAATAATAGGCCTAACTAGCCATATCAAAAATGCACTGAATATACTCATTTATTAAAAAGTATTAATTCTATAACCACTAACATATTTATAATAACTTGTATAAACAAATTATAATAAATAAATCGCTAATTACAACTCTAAAACTCGACAAGAAAAGATAACATTTAGACTCACAAAACACTTGCTATGTTATTGCGTAGCAGTATGAATGCCATGGCTTTCGCTAATAACTGAACATGTGCTATAGGAAACGGATTTTGTAAAAAGCACTGCTTCTATAATATGTGGCCTATGATGTGTTACTTTGTAGGAATAGATAGATATAAATTTCCTTTTTCCAATGATATAAAACAGCTGTTACAAAAAGTTTTATAAATATATTTATGTAGCTAAAGACTGGAAATCACAAACTAATACAGGAATTTTGCCATGACTTTGCAGAATGTATGTTTCTCAAAAACTTTCATAGATATAAGAATTTTGAATACGTAGTTTGAAAGGGGATAACAAAATCTATGTAATATTGTCAACTTGTGTTATTTGGATGAGTATTAACATTTTTTTTAATATACGAACAAATAGTACTCCTTTTCTTATATAACAACTTGCCGTGACGTAGTTCTCGCTAACAGGAAAATAGAACAACTTCATCAAATTTTTATGATTTCTCGTTTGGTTTGTGGCACAACAATCTGTTGAATGGATATGAAAGCTTGAAAGATAAGGTTTTCAACGGTATTTTATAATGAAAATAGCATAGTGAAAATAGAGTTTTACTAGGCTAAACGTTAAATTGAAAGAGAAAAAAAAAGAAAGAAAAAAGGGAAAAAAAAGAGAGAGAGAAAAAAGAAAGGGGATAAATAAAGTGTACAAAATTCTTGGTATAATTTTAATTTTATAAATCCTAAACTATAACAGTTAGAATAATTTGGAAACACATTTAGAATGAAGAGGAAAAATTATATAAAATAGTATTACTCTAAAGTTGTTAGACAGTTATATCGGCTTGTGAAAATTAGGTGAATGGATGGCATAATTTGAATTTCAGTTTGCCATTGTTAACCAGTTTCATAAAGGATAACCAAGGGGAAGAAGGGAGAAGAAGACAGATGGCACATCGTAGGTAACCAAAGGGAGGGGGAAGTTGACACATTTCATGACACCCCAAGGCTCCTCTAGTACTTTCTATACTCAGTGATTATACCTAAATACTGGAATGTGTCCTTCTCTTCAACTTTCCTGACCTTCATCACATTTCTATACAATTCTCTCCATTCTAACATTTTTACATCATACTACAATTTTTTATTTTCCATCTTGACCTTTGGTTAACATCTGTCTTCTTGGATTTTATATTCCTTTTTCATTTTAAATTTAATTCCCAATTTCTTTTTCACTTCTGGTTATTTTTCATTTGTTATGAGTCCGTTTTGATCTTTCTGGAATTTTAGTTGATTTAAGACTACTATGTGTTAGACATTGAGTGTGTTAACCTCCTTACTTCTTCTTATTCCCTTTTCACTTTTCGATGGTACATTTTGTATTTTCTTATACATTTTGTTTCTTTCCCATTTCTTCACCATTCTTCTCTTTCTTGCTTTCCTTCACTTCATTTTTTTATTTATTTTTCTGTCTACTTCCTTCTCCTTTATGGTTTTCCCTTGTAGCTTTTTTCTTTGTGTTTCCCCTAGATCTGTAGACATCACTTCTTTGATAGTCACGTTTGGTTCTTGTTACGTCCTTTTTAGTTGTTTTTACTCTTGCCGATTTCTTGGCAGGAAAAGTTAAGTCCCTTTTCCTTGCATTGACGAATTTGAAGCTCCTATTTGAGTCACTGATTTGTTGGTCGACTCATTCTTCTCGCTCAATCTTATTGATGAAAATCCTTCAACACATTCTCATCTTTTGTAATAAATTGTATGAAATGACGTTCCATATTTATCCTAGCCTTATAATACAAGATATTACACCCTATTATTACATTTCTTTTTTAATTTGGCACTATTAAACACTGATAATCTATCATTTTATTTTCGAACTCAATAGGAATTAGAGTTTGTTTATTCGCTCTTTGTTTTTTATTTTTAATCGCTGTTACTATTTCATCAATAATTACGGGAAGCTCCATAAAACGTATACCTTCTTTCTTTAACTCTTTATAATATATTTCTTGGATAAAGGACCACTGAACTCCAGTGTCTATTTTAATTTCTACCTTTTCCTCTCCAACTTTTGCTTCTATTGTGGGACACATACATAACAGTGTGTCACTTATTATTTCATTTTTTTATTCTTCCAATAAATCTTCTCTTACTTCAAAACAACTTATTAATTGAAACTACTATTTTATTATTATTTTATATGGTGTTTAATTTATTATTGTTTTATTTATTAGACCTTTGTTTTTCCACCTTCCCAAAAATTTCCAATTATTGAGAGGTTTGGTTTTATTCTGAATTTTTCTTTAATTTTGGGATCTCTCTATTTAGTTTTTGACATTTTAGGAGGATCCTTTGGATTGATGGATCTGGGTTTTGTGGTAAATTAGGTTGTGAACTTGTAAATAATATTTGTTATTCTCTATTTTATTCTGTAAAATCTGCTGCGTTTGGTAGCCCCAATAGTTTTCCATGAATTTTTCACAGAACCCTTTGAATTCTCCAGTTCCACTTTTAATTACCTGCCACCATTTTATTGTGTTAGCATTTAAATATTTTTCAATTACAGTGTACTATCGATTATCCGCAAAATTGGGGTGGCACAGACATCACGGATAATATGCAAGAATGTTAAATATAAAGGGGAAATATGTAATAAAAAAAATATTTTTGACATAAAAAGACTTATATACTGTACATAAAATATATAATACACAGTACAAAATTATAAATTAAAAACATTTAAATGTACATTTTACATAAAATAAAAAAGTGTAATAAACTAGAAGTTTTTGTAGAGTAAAACAAAACAACAATACAAGAAACACATTATGCTACACTACTACAGTACTACAATTTTAATTACCTGACGGTTTTTCTAAAAATCAAACATTGTTTTTTACTGAGAAAACACTGTCTCTTGATTTTTTACTGTACTTTTCTTGGCATTAGTTTTTCAGCTAACTGCTTGGCATCATCTTGTTCCTCTAAATACTGGAGCAGTGAACAGTTAATTGATGTGTTGCAAGGCCACTTCGTGTGTCAATCGCGTATGCACATACGTTCCTTCTTCCTCTTCACTTACACTTTGCTCTTCGTTCGCCTCCTCTTGCTTTGTCTACTATTTCTTGGTCCGCCAGTTGCTAGAATCCCAGCTCATTAGCGTCACAGTCCAACCACGCTAGACAGTAATCTTAGCTCTACTGCACAATTTCGTTATCGTAGTTTTACTGGTTGTTACCCGTACTAAACAGGTAAAGAGAACTGTAAAATTTTTTTACTTATTTTTTCCGCAAGACTCGCGGATAATCGGGAGGGAGTACACTGTGTTTATAATTTTTCTTCTTCTCCCAAAGTAGGATTAATCTCATCAAAAACTTCTTCCATTTCTTTTATAAATTGAACCGAGCTTTCCCACATATTTCCCCAGAATTCTGTGATTCTATTTTCCCCTTGTGCTTAATCAATACAAACAATATTTTCAGAATCTCCCCCTACTCTAATTTTACTACTTTCTTTAACTTTATTTTCAAAAATTTTCATTGACTCCATCACTATCTTAATTTTACTACGCTGGATGTTAACCTCATCCTTTAACATTTTCATTTCTGCTTTAAATTCATCCACTTCTCCATTCTTTCCATCACCAATCTTCTTTATTTTTCGTCTTCCTCTTTCATACTTCTTCTTTCTTTTTTTCCTTTTTCTCCTGCTATTTCATTAGCAATCTTTTTTTATTTCCTCTTCTTTTTCTTGGGCATGTTTGCCTTCCATATATATATATATATATATATATATATATATATATATATATATATATATATATATAATCACATTAAATTTACTTTAAATTGCCAAAACAAATTAATTTTATATTTTTTTAAATTTTAAATGATTAATTATTCATTCAAAATTATAATATTGGTACCTTTTGAGACATATCTATATTTGGCTTCGGCTCCTGTTAAGATGAGATGAACAAAGTGTAACAAATAGCAGACTGATGTCTTTAATCGGATAATCCACGGCGGTTGAAATCTGAAGTCTGTGGTGAGGTTAAAATCGGTTATCACATTGTTGAATTATGCTGGTATTAAAAATGTTCCCTCGATGTCGTCCTTACCTTATGATTATAAGTTGAATTATGTTGGTTGATATAATCACTCATTGTACTGAAGAGATTTTAATTATTTTTATTTTTATTCATTGTTTTTTTGTAGTAATTAAATTTGAATCGGTGGTTATTAGTTTTATTTTCATCGCACCATTTAACAATTCTTTTTTAAATATTTCGACTCTTTTAAAGTTATTGAAATTTCCATAACCAAAAAACTGTTCATAATTATTTTATTTTTCTCAGATTATTTCTTTTTTCTTTTTTGAATGTTCATGTTAAATTTCCATACTAAATTCTCATTATTTATTGCTTCTAAAACTGTTATTGAAGTTAAACTTTTAAATTTCTTGGAGTATATAAGAAGACCTCCCTAGCTAGTGGTAGGGAATCAACTGTTTTCTAGGTGGTGGTCGTGAACTAACTGCTTCTTCGTTGGTGGTGGAGAACAGAATGTTTTCAAATTCTAAATATCTTCTCAGACCTTGGAATGTTTCTGTGGCACTCCCCACCTTTTAATTTCTTATCTTACTTTTGTTTGGTGATAATTATTTTTAAAATGAATTAACCATTCTGAAAATGCAGTTCTAACCTTACATTTGGCTCCTTCCCTTGGTATGGAACCTTCCTCTGCACTGGAGGGGTTCTACCTGTCTGTACTTTTCATTGTGACTTTTACTACTTATTTACTTCAAATTATCATATCTTTTGAATCAAGATTTCGGATATGTGAAAGTACCATCCTTTTCTTTATGATTTGTAGATTCCATAGAAACTTAAATTGAAGTTCAGGGACAATAACTCTTTGAGTTATTCCTGTTTAAAGATGTTCATATTTTTCTCACAGCCATTTTTTGATCCTTTTAAAATTTCTCCTTTTTCTTTTGGATTCTTATTGCCTAAATGTTGAAATGAAAGAATCTATTAAATTTTTTGGTGTAGTCCTTTTCTTAGCGAAATTATTCGTTGTTAAAGTTTACCGATTTTTCCTTAACTTTAATAATTAAATTTCCCCTCCTTTATTAATATATATCTGCTTCTTTATTCATTTTAAAATATATTTGTACATCAGCTTAACCTATTACCATTAAAAAATTTACAATCTTCAAATAATGAAGCATTTTTGATTTTTGATTTGGCGTTTTTTAAGCCATAACTTCTAAACTATTTTAGTTAATAAATTTTTCTTTGTCTATAAATTTCTTTAGTGTATTCTTTGCTCATTAGACCTGCTAGACATACTGAGTAAAAAATATTTTAACATTTATATAATTTTTTTAAATAATATGGTGTTCCCTATAAATAACTATCAGTTTATACAGGATTATTCCTGTCCAGACATGATGCTTTGTTAAGAGGGGTTAGCATTACATCATACCATTCTTTTAAAACCTTGTCTGTGACTCATCCCTTTGATTTACTCTGAATTATGACTTTATACATTTTTCATTTTATTATTTTTTAATTTTAATTTTTTGTTCTGAGTTGTCATTGAAAAAATGAAACCGTCTCAGTCCGTACATAAAGTCATGTCTGCCTGCTCACGGTAAGAATACTGTACCATTATTTTAAACAATTATTACATTGTAAACAATGGACAAAAAGTAAAACGTTATTAAATGTACAACGTGAGTGCTCTAATTTACTAAACAACCTAAATGTAAATACAGTTAATCGTTCTGAATAACAAAAACTAAAAGATCAGCTAACTAAGAAAATAGATGCATTGTTACCAAAACCACTGCCAACTTGATATACGGTAACAATTAATATTTTTTACATTAGGCCTCGAAAATGTCAGAATTTTTTTTTTTTTTTTTGTCAATAACTCGATTATCCTTTGAGTTATAAACAATATTTTGTAAAATTGATGGTTTTGAAGATATTCAACAATACAAATTTTAAATAGCTGCCAATTTGAAAATAATACATATATAGATTTTATGTTTTGTGCACTTTTAAAACATTACATTGAAAATGTGTATGCCAAATCTAAACTCAATATCTTATCTACTTCCAAAGCTATATTTTTTTTTGTAAAAATACACAATGGCAGATTGTTTGAAAAGAAATCTGTTTAGGATACATGTTTATGGGAACTTTTTTAATTAAATTTTATGTAAGGAACTCACTCCAGATGTTTGGTGTCCTATTTCAGAAACACTCAGAATACAGAATAGTGCAATCACCTTCATGAGAAATAATGTTGTGAATTGTTATTTCATTTAAGTTCCTTTATAAATTCACTATTCATATTAATGCTATACACTCTAAAATTATAGATTTTGAGGAATAGTTATGAAAAAGCAACCGGGAATTTTCAAAAAAAAAGTTAGAAATTTCAGTATTATGTTGTAGTAGACAACCTGGTTATGATCGACACAGTCAATGGCTCTATGGAGAATATAAAACCGTTTTCCTAACCACAGAATCCCAATTGATAAAACTATCAGTGAAACTTTTCGTACTTTAATGTGGTACCCTTCCAAGCTTAAGTATTCACCGCACCGCATACCATGTCTGCTTATTCCTCAGTTGTAAATAATAAAGCCATAGATGTCGTATTACACAAATTGATATTTCGCTAAACTAAACATATAGTAAATTGCATTGCATTTTTTGAAACACTGGCTGAAAAGTATTGTGTACATGAAAAAAAATTAATACATGAGAAGAGTTAATTGCTTGTATACAGATGCCACTACACAAATCAAGGATAGCCGTGCAGGATTGTGGAGAACAACGCTAACAATTAGAAGGCAAGCTGCAAAATGTATTGAAGTAGAAGGACATATTTTCAAACAATTACTTTAAACCTTATTAAATATAGCAATGATTGTTATTTATTTTATTGCTGTATCAATTGAATGTTAAATTTATTTTGTTTAATAACAAAATATTTTGTTTCTGGAGTAATTGTGGGTATTTTTGACAATTACCAAGAAATAAATTTTCCGTTTTTTGTCAATATCTCTGTTATCCGTTGAGCTATATACAAACTTAAAAAAAAAAACCTTTGTATTTATCAGTAACAAAGTAAATTTTTTGGTCTCGTGTAATTTTGTGTGAAGTAAGTGGTTTTGAGATATTGACATTACAAATTTTAAACTACCCCCATTTTGAAAATGTTCAAAAGAACTTTCTAGTTTTTAGTACATTAATACATGGTTACACAACAAATAGGTATACAAAATTTGAGCTCAATATTGTGACCGTCCCCACTTCTTTTGACCAGCTGGAAGCTCCGGCTGGCTGGAGACCGCGTACAATTTAGCCGAATCTTGTCAGGATGGGCCAAGGAGTCGGGTTAGGACACTAAATAAACGCATGCAACGCAAGTTAAATTAAATGTTCTCTTTTATTCTAGAACCGAATTAGAAAAATACAGAGATAACTATAATTTATACAAAAGACATAACGGCTAGATAAAGGGCCTTAATCGTGGCCGAAAAGCATACCGATTAATTTAGATAGCACATGGCCGAAAATGGACTGACCTCGTCCCGTAGCGGTCTGCCGTTCAACCTTCTTCTCGTAGCTCTCGGAACAGACTCTCTCCCGGCTCGCTGGTTCAAACCCTCCACTCCTCGTCTCTCCCTCCTTCTACATGATCTTGCACTGCTCAACAAAATTGCAAGTGCCAATTCATATTTTATTATTTAGCATCCCTTCCCATTACATCCTAATTTATTCTTATTATAGTTTTTATTTGGTGGGCTCCTTGGCTGGGCCACAATATCTTTTTTACTTTTAAAAATAATAAGTATTTTGTAAAAAAAAAAAAAATATGGCGGATAACTCGAAAAGAAAGAATTTTCGGACCTATGTTTATATGAACTTTTTTCATAATTTTTGCTAGTGGAATCAGCTCAAACAGCGCTCAGAACCTTATGCAAATCACCCTGTACAACTAAACTTTCTGAAGTAGTTTATTCTATGGCATTTTATTGTCACTTTCTTTACAAACTGTAGAGAATATGTACATTGTATTTTTTTAATTTTTAAAAAATATTTTGTATTTTTATATATATATATATATAGAAACCTAGAATTGGTAAAGCTCTAATAAATTTTCTGAAGAGTACATTATAACTTTTCATTTTCATTCCTAGGTTAATTATTTTTTTTTTAAAGAATGACAGACACTTATATTAGTGGTTTGATCCCGGATATATATTTATGAAAATATTTTATTTATTTTCTTGGGCTTCTTAGTGTAGTAATGTTATTGATAAAAATATTCAATAAGCGTTCATTCCAGACACATCCAATTTCTTCTTTTTTTTTTTCTTGATTGGGGAGTGAAGAAAAGTGTGGCATTTCATTCGAAATTTAATGGACATATTTTAATGAAACATGTACTGTACAAAAATATTTGTCATGCCATTTCGTGTGTCGATCTGCTTTTTATTATTCTTTATCAAAATTAAAACCATCAAAATCAACAATTTAAAACAAATTGATGTATCTTCACAAATAATTAATGAAAATGGTTGCTTTTCGGGAATAATGTTGCTTGTATCGAGTACAAACAATCCCAAATTTCAGATAAAAGTATGGAACATAACCAGTAACAATTCTGATTAATGCCTACAATTTTGAGGCTTTTTAATTTATGATTGTAAAGTTAAATAAAAAATGCTAAAATTTAAGAACAATTTTATAAAAATAGGATACTTTTATGAAGCTTTAAGGTTAGGTTAATCGCGATTTTTAGAGATTAGTTTCAGTATGTTGATCTTAAATTTTGAGGTGTTGTTTGTACTTTTTTCCAAATTGCAATGATTTTAATTAATTATTTGTAAAAATACAGCAATTTTTTTATAATAGTTGAGTTTCATAGTTTACACATTATGATGATTATTATTATTTTTACAATAATAACAATCAGATTGAAATGTGTATTGCTTAGACATATTCTCCAGCTCATAATAAAAATTTGGTGCCAATTTTATTAATATGTGATCTTAAGGTATTAAAAAAACAAATATAAAACTCTATTTTGCAACTTTAATTATTATGAACTATATTTTCAGAACATTTCCTACACTACAGAATGAAACCCTTGTCTTGGACCGAGCACTTTAAAATTATAATTTTACTTCACTATCTAAAATCTATATACTTAAAATTTCATTATTTTATACACTTCCCTAATTAATATTTAAATGTCTTCTGTAATAGGATGAAACAGATCTTAATGTTCTGTGGAGGCTAGGAAAGGTGTGCCACTTGTTGGGAAGTGCTTATGGCTGTGAAGGAAATAATGCGAAGAAACAGGAGTTCATTTCTAAAGGTAGGTTATACAAGTTTTATTTTTCAATTAATGATTATCATGCTATTGTTAGCTAATGACCAGCCAAAAAATGTTAATTCAACAGTAATTTCTTACAAAATTTCATTTAACATTTTAATTCCTTAAAAATTTGTATTTGTATGAGAGTAAATTTTAAGAAAATACTGTTCGCGCATTGTAACCATCCAAGCTGCAGACTAAAGTTTCAAGTCAGATGTTCTCTACATGCCCTCACAACTTTGCTAGTCCATTTCATATTTCTGTTAGTTATTGGAAAACACTATGTTGATCACCAATCCTGCCGTTTGTGAAGTGCTTTCTGTGATTATATTATGTATCCTGTTGAAATGCATTGACAACGTAGAGGTGATCAAGAGAAATATGTGAAATTATGTAGGCTGTTTAATGAAGTAAGAACCGATTTTTATGATGATTTTCAATCCAGGTGGTCGACTTGTCATCACTGAAGACTTGACAAACGAAATCGCTAAGTATATTCGTGAAAAATGACAGTATTTCTGTTAAACTCCAGTGCAATAACATTTGTGCAAGATTCATTTTAAGAATACACAAGAAAAAGCATATGGATGCAGCTGTGTTGCAGCAGAATGACAAACTTCTGTCATTATGTCCTATTGAGATTACTTAGAAAAATAAAGAAATGTTGTATTTTGTATTACATTGAAATTTTGTTAATTAATAATATTTTCTGTGATCTGTAATATAGTATTTCTTACTTTAAAAAAAAAAAAATCTATCTTCATAGTAAATTAATACAATAACATTCTGTGAGCAAAAATTGTTATGCTATTGTTACTGAAACAATTTCCTTTTGATCAAATTTAGCATGATAGTCATCAACAAAGTGGAGGACTCAATACAATCTTATCCAATGACAGTTCTCTTCCTCCACGCTCCTTTACAATTTTTTGAAGATGTCTTTCTTCATACTAAGCCTTAGAATTTAATACGGTATGCTTGATGGATTCTCCTCTTCATTACAAACCTTACACATAGCTGAATAGATCTTTTCAAATACCTCTTAGTTACTAAATTTCCAATTCTTATTTTTGCCCCAAATATCCGTCTAAATACTTTGATGTTTTTGTATATCTTGAGGTCATTTGGTAATTTCCGTCCATATATTGAATAGGCCCATAGTCTCTTATTCCATTTTTTATCTATTGTCTTTTTTATTTTTTGTTTTTATTTTCAACAAACTGCTTTGAAATGATTGTGCCACTCGAAGTTGAAGTACAAATTTAGATGCCTCTCTAGCTGTAATTCCCAAAAATGCTACAATGACCAGGGATCCACTGGAATGTTGTTATTTTTAACACGACTGTGGAAATAACATTTATTTATTCTGAATTTCTTCTAACCCGTGTTAAAATATTTCTATACCATTTCAAAATTTTATTGTTGTCATAGCTTTAGACATTTTGTAATACATTTTTATAGTTTAATATTGATTTCAGTGATACACCTTATACATTTGTTGGCAATGGTAAGAAACCAATATTTGTTCTCCGCCATCAAGTTGAGTCATTGTACCTTTTGTTTCATTTTCTAAACTCCTGAACTATTTACTTGTGAGGGGGAAAGACAAAACTAACGTTCAATACGCTACAACATTATGTTCTACTTAAAAATGTGTTTGCTTTACTTAATATAAAACATAGAAATATAGTAAACATATTTTACTTGTATAAATATATTACTATTATATATATATATATATATATATATATATATATACTATAAATAAACTGTATATATATAATATTTCAAGTGAAAAATATTTGACCTAGACTGGGAATTGCACCCAGGACTTTACACCCCAATGCTCTACCAACTGAGCTTCCCAGTATAGGGCGTACACTTCTCACTTGACTTTGCTTTTTGCTGCAATTTTCGAGCAATCATATTTTTCACTAAAATAAAGAAAAATGCAATATATATATATATATATATATATATATATATATATATATTGTAACGAAAAGGTGCTGGCCAGGGTCAGTGAACGGCAAGTCATCAATTTAACAAGAAATAAAAGAGTTGACAGCTCATGGACAAGCCCATACTTAAAAAAACTGAAGGGTTTAAAGGCAAGGAACTCATTTAGAGATACGTTGAAGTAAGGAGAGGCCAACAGACAAAGTTTAAATTAACCAATAGGGAAGGAAGCGTCACTTTCTAAATTCCAAAAACCTTGAATCCCACCAATGAAAAATAAAGCCGTGGTGTGACTGTTGAAAACGAGGAAATTATAAATATAGGTCCGAGAGAAAGAAACAGGGTTGTTCCTCAAGATGATTTGTACAAGATTGTTCTGCGAAGTTTTTAGTACAGGGTTGTTCTACTAGATAATTGTTCTTCGTAAAATTTTGTTAAAACTTTTGTAATAAATTGTAAAATCTTCTGGGTAATTGGTAAACATTTGAAAGTAATCGTGAAGAATATTAAATAAAAGAAATACGTCGAACAGTGAATTAGTTAAAGTTAAAGAATACGTCGTAAAGTGAATATAGTCGGCGAAAAGTTAATAGATGGAATATCAGCATCGAGGATAAGATGAGCGATTCTGCGAGAAATCAGCCAGACCAAATTACAGCTTTGCGAGGACAAAGGAGATTATTGGACACCAAATCAACATTGAGCTTATCTGCTGGAATAACCACCAAACAACCACGCTTCAGATTGTGAAAGGACTTCAAATTCGATAAGTAGACTGTGAAAATTTGTATAAGTAATTAACCATCAACAACATTTTGATTCAGTAACTTAAGTTTAAATTATAGTCACCAAAGAAACACACGAACGAGAGAGAGATTTTATTTTATTTTAAATCAATCTTTAAATAAAACAAACTAGCCATGGAAGTTAATTAATTAAATTGGGCACATAATTAGTAAAATAAATTAAATTAAAGTGAAATTAAATTCATTATAAATAAATCAGACTAAAAAACAATTTTGATACACTCTTTGTTTCTTTTTTAATTGTTAAGGAAGCATTGTATAATCTTATTACACAATTGTTTATTTGTCATTGTGATTTATTTCAGGTATTTTCATTTGTTTAATTTAAGAAATATTGCATTTATTTCATTTGTTAGATTAAGGAATTAGTCTATTGCTGTATTTTATTTAATAAGTGCATCCTTAGCAAATTAAAATTAATTGTGAAAAATAATTATTATAATAGAAAAGAAAGAGATTGTAACAATAAAAGATCGTTTGCATTTAAAAAGCCAGTGTCTTTGTTATAGTATACTAAAATAAAGTAAAAATGCAATGAAAATATCGAAACATCAATAAAAATAGGATAACACTATATTCTAATTTCAGTTTGTTTAATAAAAACAGGGGAATCGAAGATATAACAAAAGACCACAAGCAAGTCTAAGAATATTGCTCAACTTATAGTTTTGTTTCATCAAATACAAACCCAGAGTCTTTCAATAGCTATTATTTCCTGTACAACTGACATATGCTTGATACAATTCTAGAAATGTTTAATGTAGGATTGTTTTGTTATAGCTACAAGGAAAATAATGTAAGATTTTCATTTTAAAAAAATAATATTTCTTTGTGTTTTTGTATTTCCTTATAACATTAGAAACTTTTTTTAAAAAATGGCTTTAGGAGTATATGATTTTTTTAATATTTCCAACTAATTTGGCTCTATGGGGAAGTCATACCCAATTTAACATGGCTAGCAAAGGGTTAATATCTGAATATTTTTTCAATGGTTTATTTTAAATTTTTACTGACATTTTGGCTGGTCTGTATTTGGTTTTGGGGATCAGTGAGTGAAAAAGTTTATGCCATTAAATAATTTACTTATTACATTTAATTATTATTTATTTGTTTGAAAATTACTATTATTTTTTAAGTATGGTGGTGTCACAAAATTAAATGATACAGATACTGACTATGTAATATTTGTTAGATAATCTACTTGAAATATTTTCCTCAATAACTCCTGAACTGGCATTTTTTTCTGTGCTCAATATGTTCTGTTTACGCTTTTAAGTTCTTTAACATTTTTAATAATTCAATAGTTACATTCAAGTATTGTATTGTGTTTTTATGAGAGAGGTTATGATTTTTGTTTCAATGTGATCAAGGAAGTAAAACTAGTAGTGTGATATGGAGATGGATTAATAATCTTCTTTAAATAATTTGAAGTTTGTTATGTGTAGAACTTTTAAAAGAAAGTAAACAAAAATGTTTAGATGTTCAAACTATACCTGATCATACTTTACATTCTTGTAAAGCAATATGCCGGCATGTGTATCCTATTCCTGCCTTTTGGCGTACAGATATCACACACCACAACACACCATTTTAATTCCTCTTATATCGAGCACATCTTACGATTATAAATTTAATGCCGTGACATGATTAAGATTCATGATTGAGTACTTATGAGAAAACTCCAGAGGAAGAAATAACTATAGAGACACAGAAATTTGGTTTATTATTATTATTATTCAAATCATTTAACTTATCTTTTTTTTTTTTTTAATGTATATTTTTCATTTTAGTCTTGTTTTCTACCAGGACTGTTACCAGAGATTAAGTCCCAGATTAAAACTTAGTTTAGGAATTTCTATTATTATATCACTTGTATGATATTAAATACATTAAAAGTTCAAAATGATCATTTTTGAAAGTAGTAATTTCTTCTTACTAATTTTTTAAGTCAAAAAGCTAATTTCTTAAGTATTTGATTTAATTGTTATTACAATTTTGTTGAATATTATACCTCTTATATAAACAGTTGTTTAGATTGTAATTGTAGTATAATAATAAATAATAATTCTTTTTAACTTGGAAAAACTATAACATTGATTATTAATTCTATAACAATAATGAGTGAATATAACTATATAGCTTAGTGTAGATATAACTTATTTCTATTTAATGCTTCCATTAGATAGGCAATGTTCTACTTTAGACTATCCGCCGGATTGGTTTGGTTTAACTTAAATCACTATATCAAACTAAGTAAATACATATATATAAATATGATATGAAATTAATTAAATTGATTAAAAATGATTATATCTCTCTCTATTAGTATAATAATTTTCTTTATTTACTTTTTCTAAATAACCATCTCTCTCCCCTCACTAAAATTAGCTAACACAGGTAGTGTTGTCCTTTTAACGCTGAAATGTTTCTTGATATTCATCTGTCCATCTTAACTGCTTACCGTTTCTGATTTACAAGACCTATATATAAATTTCAGAGAGGTAGACCTCTGATTTTGGCAAATTAGATTATCCAACATTGCTATCTATTATAAGAGAGCTAGATTAAAGCTGTTTAAAATGTAACCACAATTTCTGTTCTTGCATATTATTATCTAACTGTGCATTCAAGAGCTTAATGTCCGTCCAATATCTTATAACAGATTCCCCCTGCAATTTAACCCTCTTATTAAATCGAATTAACAACATTTCATTCTCCTGCACTGGCTCAAAAACTGTGGGAAAAGTATTTTTATTTTCCACCCATGTCAAGTTTCTGCTTTTTCTTTCTTAATTTTCATAAGTCAAATCCACTTCTTCCAAGTACATTGTAAAAAATTTGTTTTTTTCATCAGACCAACCATTTGTCAATGCAGCCCACTCAAAACGAGTGATATGGTTAAAAATATCATCCCCTGTAGCACCACGAAACTTACCAGGATTAAAAACCGCTTATTCGTCATGATTCTATTTGTCAAAATATTGTATTTATCCCTTGCTATTATTTACTTCCAAAACCGCCTCTTTCAAAATTCAACTATGTGGTTCTCGAAAAGATACTTGATGTGTGTTTGTACTATCCAATTTTCATAAGTTTTAGAAATAATCCCTACGCTTATACACACATCCAAATTTATTAAAATCAAATTAAACCATAATAATTTCAAATCCACCTGTTCTCATAAGTTAGGTTAGGTTAGGTTAGTTCTGAGATAAAAGTTTTTTGTTTGAGTTTGGTTTTCAATCAAATAATTTAAAAATTTGGTCACTTATAGAAAACAGTATATAGATAGAAAATAGCACACTTCCCACAAGTAAAATATTTTTGGTTTGTGAGGTAAAACAAATGTAAAAATTTTTTTTTCTATATTATCTAAAGTTTGGTTTTTAATAAATAATTTGTTTTATATATATAGAATCCAAATTATTTACAAATATAATTGTAGCCTAGGTAACACTAAACATTTTGACACTAAAGTTGTTAAGATATCTTGTATACAATTTAATCTGTGTCGTTTATAACAAAGTTCTCCAAAAAACCATTTATACCTGTGGCAATTTTGGGTGAGTTTGTGCATTTTAGATGTGGTACCGAATTTTCCAGTTATGAAAATTTTCTTGTGGCACTCAAAGGGCTAAAATAAAAGGTTGGAAAAATCCTGAGATAGAATTTTTTGTTTTTGAAAACATGTGGGTAGTGGGCCTCCATTCTATCCGACATATCCACCCCTTCCATAAACTTTTTGTACAGAAAAATGCTGTATGGTCGAGGAATCTGAATGAATTTTCTTGTTGTATGGTCATAGCGTTCAGCAGTGTCCATAGGATCTTTCCCAGTAAATGAAGAGATCATATGAACTGGCTCCTTGTCAATCTACTTTGTATTAGATCCATATTGGTGGAAGCCTCTTAAGGTTTTTAGTAGCATCAGGTTTTTTTAGTAGCATCCAGAGAAATGAATTTTTAAGACAATTTTACTTCCCCTAATATTTTTATTTTATTTCCTTTGTTTAGGCATAGTTTTTGAGTTATCTTCAGTAAAACTAGTTTCATTGACTTCAGTATTTGTTATATATTGTCCAAGGCGTACATCTCGATTAGTTTCAGAACTACTAGCTTCTAAATTTATATTATTCTTTGATCTATTTAGGTCAGGTATAACATTAATAATAACTCCTAGATCAGCATCTAAAGACAAGATACATTCCAAACTAGGCTCTAGCTCTAGGCCTAAATCTGGGTTAGAATCTAGGTTATTTTGTTCAGCATTTCCTATAGGTTCCTCAAGTAAGTCTACATTTTCTATACTTTTTCTATGTTGTTTATTACAAGTGTATCAAATGTTCCCACGTCGTTTAGAAAATTGTAGTTATCGTTCTCTTCTCCATAACCTCCATCAGCACCATCTTCTTCTTTTTCACTTTAATTAGTAATAATGTCAAGGTCTGGTGAGTTAGGATCATGTAGATTATTTATAATATTCATAATAATATCAGGCTCAGACCATACATTATCTTCAGCCATATCAAAAAACATCACAAACTAGCACTTATAATATCACAACACTTAACACTCTACAACAGCTGCCTGGAAAACTAACCCGAGCCATAGCACATGGCATATAGTAAACACAGGTTTTTAGCTACATATAGGCACTGGTACAAGTGTATATTTTAAAAAATGCGTATTTCTGGTATATTGGTGTTTATTTACAAAATAATAATGTCCATCCGCAAAATAAAAACTATGAAAAACCTTTAAAAAATCCCACCTATGAATAACAAAATTAAAGTTAAATCTTCAAAGTTTTGTATTTCGGCCCAACAATTAATAGGCCTGAAAAAAGTTTCTTCCCGCTGATTTTACAGCTAAAATCCAAACTAGAAAGAGGTTGACCAACACTAGATATATTATTGGTTACAAATGTGTCAGTGAACATGTTTAAATCTTTTTTTGAAATATTTTTTTAATATTATAAAAACAACCTACACACATGTGCCAGCGTCCTGCAAGAAGTCAAAGAATTTTTCTTGTTTCTAAATGATTTAAAAAAATAGGCTGATTTTAGTTAGGTTAAAGGTTTAATGATTGATCTTTTAACTGTTTGTTCTTTTGTAGTTATAGTCTTTTGTGGTATAACTTACTTACTTCTTACTTCTTAGTACGGGCGTCCAGCATCAATCGTAGCCGATGGCCCGATGTCCAATGTACGCAGCACAAGCAAGCTGCCAATGTTTTTTGTTTTTAAGGATGTCCTCAAAATCGTTGACTTCTGCTCTTAGTAGATCACGTGAAAGAATTGGATAGCTGCAACGCAGAAGAATGTGCTCCAGATCCTCTTCATCGTCTTCGGATAATGCACAGTGCGACGAATCGGTAAGGTTGAAGCGGAACAGGTATTTCTGCGTCACTATGTGACCGATTCTAGCTCTTGCTGCGAAAGATGCTAGTTAGTTGTCTTTTCACCCCTTTATATAAGTTCCCGTCAGTTGGTAGGGTTTGAATCTTGTGTAGGCGTCTCCCAACGGTTGACTGATTCCATTTGTCCTACCAGGCTTTATAAAAATATTTGTTGCTTTGGTTCCTACAGTGAAGCAATGAAACCTTCTTCTCATCTGTAGGCTGCATTTTAGAGGCTGCTTTCGCTATTTGGTCCGCAGCCTCATTTCCGTATACGTCACAATGCGATGGTACCCACTGCAAAGTAATTTCACATCTATGGCTTTGTAGTTCACGAAGCAGGCGTCTAATTTCCAAGATACGAAAAGCATATGCCGTAGGTTCGGGGTTCAAGATAGCCTGCAGAGCACTTTTGGAGTCCGTTAAGACACACACCTGCGATATTTTCAATGATAAACAACTTGTAAGCGCTGCATTTATAGCTAGTAATTCTGCGTCCATACTGGACAATGAGTTTGCTGGCACGTAGTACCTATCACCAGTTGTTTGATTGAAGTAACCGGCACCCGCAATTTTTCTTTCAATGTCCACTGAGCCATCGGTGAATATCTTGATATGGCGATCATAAAGCTCATTTATCATAGACAGTGCTTCATTTTTCAAGATTGCCGGGTGGTTGTTTTTCGTTAGCCGGTTTGGTAGTTCCATAACAATTTCCACTCCATTCCATATGCCTGGTCTGTCGTCGTATGTCACTGGGATGGTTTCAGGAACGCCACACATTAACATGGAGGCCATGGACCTAATTTGACATGTGAATGAGTTTCTGATGTTACTGCTTGCATTTATCACGCGGCGTAAAGGATGATTGGGCGTTGATGACTGTATTCTTAAGTATTTGGTCCACATTTGCCTTCTAATATATATTTCAATAGGTTCAACACCCAGTTCCATTTCCATGGCGGAAGTGGGAGTGGTGCTCGAGCATCCAAGGCATGTACAGAGAGCTGCTGCTTGAATGCGGCCTATTTTGTCAATGTGTGTTTTGGCTGCAGCTCCCCAAACTTCACAGCAATAGGTAGCTTTGGAGCGTAAAAAGGCTAAGTAAAATGATCTTAGTGTTGATGTGTCTGCACCCCAGTTGCGACCGGCCACTACTTTGAGCGCATTCCAAATTGAGCGGAAACCAAATTGGAGATTGCTCAGTTTATCATCGTTTTCTAGTCTCCATGTCAATCTTGCGTTCACTCAGACGTTCCATAAGTTTCCCCAGGCAGGATGTCAGCGATATGGGTCTATAAGATTCCAGTTGCGATTCGTCTTTTCCAGGTTTGCGGATAGGTATGATTCGAGCGGTTTTCCATTTTTGCAGTATTTCTCCTGTTTTCCAAACATCATTGAATAAATTTAATATGTTGCTGAGCATCTTTTGCAAACAGTTCTTCAACATTTCGTTATGGATATCATCCGCTCCAGGAGATGAACAGTTGATTTTTGCCAAGGCATTTGTCAGCTCTTTCATTGTAAATGGTGCATTATCCATGTCTTCATGCAGACATAGCAGTTCCATGCGGCAAGTGAAGAATTGCTCTTCTTTTGTTAGATGCATAGGCCAAGGCACTCGCTTCCCCGATCGATTTGAATAATGCTTGCTGAAGGCATTTATTTGCTTTCTCTTGGTCCGCTATCAGGAGCACTCTGTTCGCCAGTTTCAATGAATGAATTTTCCTTGATGATTCACCGTTCGTAGCTTTAAATTTTTTCCATACCGTGCTTGATGGGGTATTTATATTCATAGAGCCAACAAACTCTCTCCATGATTTTCTTTTAGCTTCAGTGATAGCTTTGCGTAGGGTGGCGTTGCACCTATTATATTCCATTCTGTTGTTTGGGTGTCTGTTTTTCACCCATCTTTTCCGAGCTTTAATACGGTCTTTCCTAAGGCTTTCGATGTCATCATTCCACCAGTTGTTCATGTAACTCTGTTTCTTATTACCAGTTTGTTTAGGTATGCTTTTGCTTGCAGCGTTTAAAATGCCGTCTTCAATTGATGTTAAATTATGTTCGATTTCTAAGGCGTTTAGGCGAGTTTCTTCAGTAAAGGTAATCCAGTCTGCCTTTTTAATTTTATATCTGCTGTATATATTTGTGGTATAACTTAGATTTGGTTATAATTCATTCCTTTTTAAACTATATTTTCTGTGCTTCATCAAAATTTTATAGAGAGAAAATATATATATATATATATATATATATATATATATATATATATATATATATATATACCTATAAAAATAAAACTCCGCTAAAAAAAGAAAACCAAATATAAGTTACAAAAGTTTTAAGGTTATGGGAGTAGGTTACTATGCATATTTCTACTTTTAGAGGTATTGTTGAATTTAAATGTAAATTCAATTTATGCAACCGATTTTAAGTTTTCTAAACAATTGATGTATAAAGGAAGGAATTTATTTTGAAGTCAACATCTGGATAGACTACAGCGAAAAAACTCAACTTTTTTTCGAGCTAGACCTGTACGCTTCCCCTATCTTAGTTATTAGGCGCACTAGTCTCGAATCCTGAAATTTTTTCGTCCAGGATTCGTTTCTGTGTGACAAAGAACGAATTATTGAATCCCCTGGAAGTATAGGCTTCTATATTTTGTCTGGCCTGGATTGAATAACCCCTTCAACAGTTTAGGTTACCCCAAACTGCCAGTACCTCCCTTTTTATTTAATTACTTCCAGTTATTATATTTAATTTACCCTTATGCTCAGGGAGAACACGATTTTACTTTTTTATCTTTATTACTGCCTAGGGAGCGTGTTCTTGAGAATACCTTGTAAATACACTATATCTTACCTTTATTCAAAATATTAGCTGTAAACATAACCAAGATGTGTGGATAATTATGAAAGACTACACATTGTTTTTGATATTAATAACTAAAAACTTATTTATTTTATTTTCATCAAAAGAAACAAAAATCAAATTTTCTCAACAAATCAAAAATTATTTAAAACAGAAAATTACTTAAATTATTTCATTTTAATCACAGAAAATATTCTCTTATAACTTATTACGTTGTTATTTTTATCTATAGGTAGCAGACAGGCAATTATTTTAATTTAGAGGAAAGTTTCATACTTTATATTATTATGTTAACAAAGAATTTCCTCTTATTAATCTCTGAACACTAATTTCTAAGTTTTTTTATCTAATTAGTTGTTCAGGATTATTATATTAACATTTTACTATTTATGAAAAAGAAATATCCACACACAAGTATTATATCTTAACCTACACAAATTTTAATTGATTATATTAAATTTATATCCCAGGAAAATCAGTTTTGACTCTAAATTTACATTTTGGCCAACTTTGTCTTAACAAGAAAAAGAATAGTTTGAATAGCTTTTCAGACCTTGACCGCCGTCTGGAAGATCCTTGTCTCGATGCTCCTGGATGGTGGGATGATTTTAATTCTCTGGTGTCCGGTTGTTGTTGAAGTTTACGGTTGTTGTTTAAGTTGATCCATCTGTCCTTAGCGAAGTTCCTGTGGCATGTTAATTTTCATTAACTCTGGATGTTTAAGATTTTCCACTCTTTCGGAACTCACTTGCTGATTCGCTAATTTAACATTTCACTTCTCACTTCAACTTATTTCCTTTAAGGTTTGATCTTTAGCACTGATACTTAAACATTTTAACTTTTTAATAACTTTTTCGAAATAGCTTCGGGCATAGTAACACCTTACACTTGTTTTAAGAATTTATTTTCGAGAGAGCGTCGGGCATAGTAACCCCTTACAACTGTTTTACTGATTTTTTTACGAGAGTGCGATCGGGCATAGTAACCCCTTACACTTGTTCAAAATAGTTTTTTTTAAGAGAGAGCGATCAGGCATAGTAACCCCTTACACTTGTTCAAAATAGTTGTTTAAGAGAGAGCTCTGAAGTCTGGTGCAAATGTATTTATAGACTAAAACTATCGTATTTCCATACCAATTTCTTTCCCTCGCAGGGATAATACGATTGTTTTTATTTTCGTATTTCTTACGTAATTCTTGCGTTAATTTTCAGTTCTAATGTTTTGTTTGTTTACCTATGAGTGAATTACCATGGTCCAAGTCCTCTAATCTTTTGTTTTAATTGTTTTCCTGTAATTAATCATTTTCATTATTATTGATGTCGGTTGGTACGCTGGCTCCTCCCCTTTATACGTCACGAAGTCCTGGAGTTTGGAACTCTACATCTTCAAACTCTTGCTACTGTAAGATTCCCTATTGTTTCTTCTTTATCCTCTTCTAACGGTTTTCCTATTTGAGTTTTCATTTTTTATTTATCAGCATTTTGTAGGTCTTCATGTGAGCTTTCGCGAGAATTTTGTGTGGTGTTTTTCGGCCCGCTCGTTCACCTACAATTCGTTATGCAATAATCGGCTTGATTGTCAGTTTTTGTTTTCACATCTGTCACTTAAGAGTTTTGAATCTTCCCCATTTTGTTTAGTTCTGTTAATAAATGCACTGGCTGCAGCGAAGATTCTTTCCGACATTCAGGTCTTACATATTTTCACACTTCTCTGTTTAGGGGTTATGATTTACTGATCACCCTGGGACTTACAGATTCTTTAGTATATTTGATTTTAATCAGGTTTTCTTAATTTTGAAATTTTAACTTTATCCATTTCCACACAAAGGTGTGAAAACCATATCTTTTCTATTTTACTCAACTTTTTATTTATTACTTTAATTACTTGTTAAACTTTACTCTATTAATTATTATCCCTATACAATACATTCTCAAAATTTACATTTTATTTAACTTTCAAATTATATCATTTCTCTTAACTTTTTAATATTAACTTTTTCAAAATTTGTCCAAGAATCATTTATTCTTAAAATTATTTACCAATCACAGAAATACCAAGGTTTTTTGATTTTGAGTAATTTTGAAATTTTTTTATATCTTCATTTAAATCTGCTGCAGCGCATGTTAATTATTATGAAATAACCGTAACTGATCTGTATTGCGTACAACTTGTACTACAATTACACATCCTTTAACATTATTATTTCATATTTTCATAATTCATCTAATACGAATTTTTTATTCAAAACCTACCGACATACGATTTTACTGTCAAAACGGGTAGGCGAAAGTTGATTTTAGACTGAGTCATAGGTCAGTTTCACCGACTCGCCCTGAGCAGCAAAGATGGTTACAATTCAGCCAAACCTTGTATTAGGATTAAATTTTGATTTTTCTCATTTTACACCAAAATATAATCCCATACAACGAATTTCCTCTTATTAATCTCTGAACGCTAATTTCTAAGTTTTTTTATCTAATTAGTTGTTCAGGATTATTATATTAACATTTTACTAATTACGAAAAAGAAATATCCACACACAAGTATTATATCTTAACCTACACATAAAATATGCATCAGCAGTTTTTATACAAATCTTTTATATTGGTGATGTGTATAAACAAAGAAAGAAAGACCTATATGATATAACTTATGTTTATATCTAACTCAAGTACTCATTCCACCAAGATCTAACACAAACTTTCATTAAATCTTTATAAGCGTTTTCCTGAAAAGACAAAACATTTTGAGGGACGAAGAAAGAGGGAAAAAATTATGCAATATCTTACATATTTCAAAAACCACAAAACATATCATGATTGTCGAAAAAATAAAATAAATAAATTTATATCATAAAAATATCAAATGAAAGAATGAAATTCTCATCAAAATGTAAGCATATCAAGAATCTAAATATATTATAAATAAACATCCACTGATATATAAATGTATATGTATAAAAAAAGTATCCTGCCAAACTGATACAAAACAACAAAAATATCAAATAATTGAACAGTTGATAATAAATTTAACATCAAACATATAGTTTACATTTTACTTTGTTTATATTTTATCATATAACTTCATTCTCACAATTTTTCGTAAAATTTTCTTTCCCTTTTTTTATTAAATATTATGTTTTTACCCTATCTCTTTCATAATTAAGTAAATCACTAGTAGAAAAACAAACAAATGTCAAAAATTCTTTTTTCATACATTAAAAATTTTTAGTAACAACTAAAAAAACACAGCCGATGAACCATTTGTTATAAAACCAATTATGTGTTAGGAGTTCATTTAACCCCCAAACTGATTATCTACCACAGCCGTACGATGGGTCCCATCCCTTTGCAGCAGCTGTAATCACTTTTTTTAGTTCAACATTTTGCCTACTATAAATGATCCTACCGCGGTCATGTATATACCGTTGTAAAGCTAATGATTCAAAAATTCATATTCATATAACCAAAAGTCTATAAAAGTCACCCTAAATATCACTTTTTTTTTCAATTCAACTTGTAGCCTAATAAAAAGATCGTATGTGAATAATTTATATATCATTGTAAAGCACGTGTTTTAACCTTCCAAAATCATATTATAGAAATTCTATACAGCGAATGGTAAAAATTAAAGAATTTGATATAGTTGGAGTATTTTATCGCTAGAGAGGAGCATTTCACGGTTTGTTGCACTATAACAAAATATGATCTCATTGATCATATAACTTTTGTAAATGGTAATACTTTTCCAAATGCCACAAGTTAAAAATATTTGATTCTATTTCTCTTCCTCTTTTGAACTACATATTCCACATTATAGTTACTATCATAGTTTTTTAGATATATTACATTCTACGAAGTAGTAACCAAGATAAGCGAG
The DNA here is from genome assembly GCA_963513935.1 of Aphrophora alni. Classification (NCBI taxonomy): domain Eukaryota; kingdom Metazoa; phylum Arthropoda; class Insecta; order Hemiptera; family Aphrophoridae; genus Aphrophora; species Aphrophora alni. The sequence continues at coordinate 85,508,468 of OY740765.1, forward strand.
TCTCATTTTCTTTTCGGTGGGGTTACAAAATGTGAAATATCAATTACTTAGATTGATATTTTGTAACAATTTTGCATACCATTGGAAACATGAAATTTAGTTCTTTCAGTTGATACAATCCAATACGTCATAGGCCTAATTTTAGATAAGCATTCTGAAGTTGAAATTCTGTTTCCGTGCCACGTTTTGTGTCTCATTGTCCATAATCTGTAAGTCTTGCATGCAACTTATTTCTATTATTGTGAATTTATTTTGTTATGTAGAATGGTTTATTTATTATAATGAGTGGATTTGAATATTTTCAGTGTATTTATTACATGCCTATCCTAAGTGAGCTAACCTAACTTTTTAGCCAATTTCCACTTTATTTTTTCTAATGAAAATTGTATAAATTGATTTTTTTTTATCAACATTTATTCACAACTATATTACAAATTTATTGTATATCTTGATTTTTTTTTTGTGTTTAATTTGTTGTATGGTATAAATAGGATTTTTGTGGCATTTTTACTTTGGTTATTGCACAATGTTTTGATTTCTGACATACTAACTCCAAAAATTTTGTCATCATACACATAAATTCTATGCATCTTTCTGAGAAAAATTATATATATAATTGTGTTTTCCATAATATTCATTTTTTGTACAAATTTTCTAAATGGCCCTAACTTTCTAGCTATTTTCCACTTTTTACATACAAATTTATATTTTCTAATTAAAATGTTATAAATTGATTTTTTTTTTTTTTTTTTTTTACCAATAGTTATTCACAACTGTATTACAAATTTTTTGTATATCTTGAAAATGTTTTATATATTTTGTTGTGTGGTATATATAGACTGTAGCATTTTCACTTTATTTTTTGTACATTTTTTAAAATTCCTAACTTACTTACTCCAAAACCTTTACATATAACTTTTTTTTCATTCCACAGATAAATTCTATGCATTTTTCTGAGAAAAATTATACATAACAAGTTGTTTTTTGCATAATATTACTATTTTATATGAATTTTTTTTAAACGATTATAAAAAGGATCAAATGACTCAATTTTATAGTATGCAGTTAGAGGGCTAATAATAATTGGTGGTTCAGTTTACTATATTTTTCCCTTGTTATCATCATTACAAATAAGTATACGTTATCAGTAGGCCAATTGTCTAATATCATTTTTTTTATATTGCTATATTTATAATTCAGAGAGAAAGCAATGTTGCGACAAGAAACAAAGTTAATTTAGTCTTTTTTATATGACTAATCTATAAACGAAGTTAATACAAGAACAGAGTACGGAAGTCGCTTACTCACTTCTATTCCTGAAGCTCCAATATGTCGGGTTTCGTGATCCTTAGTTGCTAGAATTTTTGTTGCAGAAACCAAGTAGTCAATCGCTCCTTGCCGATCGTTGACCCTCCGGCAACTCCATGCCAAGTGACTGCCGATAACTCTCTGCTGAGTCTGACTTCAATCTTCTCCAAGCTCTAGTTTATATCGTCTTAACTCTTCCATAATACATTTGGTAATTGCAATTCAACAATTACCTAACATTCTGCAACACCATTATTGTTTATATTTTAGTAACTGTTGTCAGGGCTTGGAATAAAAATGTAATTTAACCATATAATCTAATTTTAATATTAGCTTAAATCCTAACAGCAGACTTCTAATTGTTTGTTTCTAATCAAATATAAAATGTTTAATCACACCAAGACAAACTAGATATTTTAATCCTATTTTATTTTCTGGTGGAAAGCTACTGTTTAGTGTTTGTATTCATAGTGTGGAGTAAAGAATGTATATTTCATGTCTATAATTGATATCTCACTTACCTCTCCTAGTATACTTTTCAATATTGGGATCTCTGCCTGTTTCCTTCCACTGCTGCCTTCCCTCATTTAGTTTTATGGGATGATACATCTCTTTATTATTGAATCCCTTCCAAAATTGTAGTTATCTATTCTATTATTTAATATCTTAAACAGTTCTCTTGGTGATGAATTATTTGAGTTTATTTGATTACTCTTTTTTAATGTACTTTCATGAATATATTGTATGCTACATGGTAACCAGTGCTTAGAGTCTCATAAATCTCTGGAGATTCATGGACCTATCCCTCCATGTTATAAGATTTGTTTGTTGTTAAAATCCTGACTTTGAAAAATAATTATCAATGTTGACATCCAATGCCGAAAGAACAACATATCCATCCATAACGATTTTCATTTGTTTTCTTTTATGTTGTTTCTCAACAGATTTTTATGTAATTTAATATTTCCAGAATTCTTGAAATATTAAACTGTATTTAATTATTGTTTTTTGTTTCACATGAACCAAAAGTGAGCTAAGAGAAAAACAGCTTAAAAAATTATTTTATAGTTACTAGGTTTTCTTTATATTATTAAAGAAAGGGAAAAAGTAGCTATACCAAAATTATTGTTTGAAATAATAATGGAACAACAATGACAATTTAATTTTTTTTGAATTTATTTTAATTTGAACAGTATAAATCTGCAAATGATATAGTAGCTAAGCTGTTTTCCATTTTTAGGTGTACAATTTGCTGAAAGAGCCATACAAAAGGACAACTCTTGTTCCAATGCACACAAGTGGTATGCTATTTGTGTCGGGGCTCGAGGGCAATTCCAAGGTATAAAGGACAAAATTCAGGATGGTTATCTTTTTAAGAAGCATGTTGAAACTGCAATTGAAATCAACTCTGAAGATCCTACACTTCATCATCTTTTAGGGAGGTTTAAATATGAAGTAAGTAGACAGTTGTATACACTGTATCACAGGAGTTTTGTCCATCAACATAAGTTATATGGCATTTTATGGTGTTGGGCCTTAAGAGTATAAAAGTATACTCTTAAAAGATGTATAAAAGTAGAAATTCAGGATGGTGTCTTTTTAAGAAGCATCTCTAAACAGTAATTGAAGTCATCCTTGATGTACATTTACGATAGATACATCATTATCTGTTAGGGAGGTTTAATATGAAGTAAGTAGAAATCTGTTATTTCATTAAATAACTAGGTATTTCATCAAATGAATTCATATGGTTAAAATGTATACTACACTTGTGTTCTCTGTGGTGCAATAAAATTATGTTGTGTTTAAGTGTAAAATCAATGTGTTTAATTTTAAAACCATTAATCATCCATCACCAAGTGGTGGGGTGACTGATTAGGTTAGGTGCCATTCTAATAATCCTTGTTGTAGTAATTGACACCACAGAGAGTTTTTTAAATAAAGTAACATATTTATCTTTTTTTATTACTAATTTTTTTAATTTTTCGTTATCATATTTTCATTAGTTCTTGTATTATTGTTCTGGTTTTTTATTTTTTTATACTGTTAACTACCTTAACCCTAGGGGCGGCATGGTTAATTTTCTTGACAATTCTTCGTTTGTTTAAAAAATTAATAAAAAATATTATTTTTGTACAAAACCAAACTTATAAGACATCATTTTTCTCAGAAAGATGCATAGAATTAATCTATGTAATATAAAAAAAATAAAAATTTATGGTTTTTGAGTAAGTATGTTACATGTCAAAAAATGATGTTATCATTTTTCAGAAAAACCTGTATCATCCAAAATCAATAGCTAACTACCTTTTTCTAAGATATACAATAGTTTTGTGTAATATTTTTCAATATATTTAGGGGGGGGGGAATAATAAATTTGTTACATTTTCAAAATTTAAAAAATTTGTTTACAAAAATGGGACATTGGTCATTTTATTTTCAACAATTTACCAAAAATAGTAATATATATTTTATACAAAAGTTCTATATATCATTATGTTCAGAAAGGTGCATAGAATGTAGGTGTGTAGTGAAAAAAAAAATGTTAGATCTATCACATTTGGAGTTTTTTGGTCAAATACCAAAAAATCAAAGAGTAAAAAGAGAATAATTTCACAGTAATCGTAAATTACACCATACTAATTCATTTTTTGGAATTTTTTTCAACGATTACTAGAGATTTGTAATATATTTGTGAATATATTAAGGGGAAAAAAATAATAATTTGTTACATTTTCAAAATAAAAATAACGATTTCCCCTAAAAAGTGATACTTTGACGGTTCAGGTTAGGTTGGACACCTCGACAATTTAGGCGTAATTAGTAACTTTCTAAAGCTAGGCCTAAGACAAAATCATTAGATTTCACTAAAACAATATACTTTACAAAGAATAACACACATATTCACTTGTACAGTACAACCTTGTTTATCCGGACTAATTGGGACCAAGAGTGATCCGGTTAATCAAAAATCCGGATAATCCGAAATTATCGAAAGATAAATAAAACAAAATATAAAATGATAACTTACCATTTATAAGTCATGAAAAAACACAATATTTACACAGTCATTCAATTTACACAATACATGAAATTACACAATGTACTGTAAATGACGAAAAACATTTTATTTACACACCTGAAATATTTACACATGCTTTTAATTTACACAGGGTTTAGTTGTTATTTACAAAAAAGTCATTTATCTTCCTCTCTTTTAATTTGGTGTGACGTTTCAATGCGGCCCTGTCTATACGATTCAATGCGTCTAACTTTTGGGCCATTGTAAGCACATTACGTTTTCGTTTCGTCGCCATTTCCACGCACAAACACTAACGATATGCACACGAATATAATACTATTAACCGTATCCGATCAAAAATGTAAAGAAACTAAACACGGCACAGCACGATATGGTAATGATGTATTCCGGTCGCTAGCACGTGATAGACTACGCGCCGGCATAGACAATAGACAAGGTCACTGTCATGCCACATCGGGGGAGGGAGATGGTGATGCTGAGGTCATTGCTCCTCCACTTTCTCTTCCCAGTGCATCAACAACCCGCCCTAATACCTCAAGGCGACACTGTAGTATTGAGGAAATCACGTTTTTATCAACATTAATGTAATAGCAGATATTTCTTGTTGAAACTCCATATTCAAGGATAAAATAAAGCAAAAGCTTAAAGTTTCAAAATATTATAAATATTATTTAATATTATTCAAAATACAGTAATTATTCAAATATTTTGAAACTAAGCTTTTGCTTTATTTTATCCTTGATTAATTTTTTTATTTTTTGTTCCGGATCGATCCGGATAATCCGGACATCCGGTTGAATGAGGTCCAGATAAACGAGGTAGTACTGTATAATCAAGTAAAACACTCAATATAAGAAAATTTGGTTATAGCCTAGATTTACAATTTACCTTTTAAGTTATCCCAAATATAAACCGTTCACAAACTAGAAATTCACTCAAAAACATAAACTTTAGAAATAAAAACTCATATATTGTAACTTGTATACAAAATTTATATACAATTTGTATACACAAACCTTCAAAATAACAAATATCTAACCCCAAAACAATATGCGCTACGTCATTTGTTACAGTTTTTACGTCGCACAATTGCGTATGTTCCGAGATCAAAACAAAACCTTCTAAGTAAGTATTGCCTATATCCCTGGCCCTGACCATGTTAAATTTTCTTCGTTTGTTTAAAAATTAATTAAATATATTATTTGTATACAAAACCTAACTTATAAGATATCATTTTTCTCAGAAAGATGCATAGAATCCATCTATGTAATAAACAAAAAAAAAATTTGAAACAGTTTTGGAGTAAGTATGTTAGATGTCAAAAATGATTTAACTAATTTTCAGAAATACCTGTATCACCCAAAATCAATAGCTTACTACCTATTTCTAAGATATACACAATTTTTGTGTATTATTTGTGAGTATATTTAGGAAAAAAAAATTTTTGTTACATTTAAAAAATTTTAAAAAATAGTTTACGAAAAAAGGTAAAATGATCATTTTTTTTTCAAAAAATCACTAAAAATAGTAATATATATCTTATACAAAAGTTCTATATCTCATTATGTTCAGACAGGTGCATAGAATGTAGGTGTGTAGTGAAAAAAAATGTTAGATGTATCACATTTGGTGTTTTTTGGTCAAATACCAAAAAATCGAAGAGTAATGGAGCAGAAATTTCACAGAAATGGTAATGAATAACATACTAATAGATTTTTAGGATTTTTTTCAACCATTTCTTGAGATTTGTCATATATTTGTGAATATATTTAGGGGGGAAAAAATAATAATATGTTACATTTTCTAAATAAAAATACCGATTTTCCCTAAAAAGGTAACTTTTACAAGTGAGGTTAGGTTTGTAACCTCCACAATTTAGCCTCACTAGTACCAATCTGAAGATAGGTCAAAGACAAAACCATTAGATTTAACTAAGAAAATATATACTTTACAAAGAATAACACACATATTCACTTTTATAATCATATAAAACACTATATATAAAAACTAAACTATCACTCAAAAACATAAGCTTTAGATATAAAAACACATATATTGTAACTTTTATACACAATTTATATACAATTTGTATACACAAACCTTCAAAATAACAAATATATAACCCCAAAACAATATGTGCCACGCCTTTACTTTACGCCAGACATTTCCATCGTTTTGAGTTCAAAACAAAACCTTCTTTGTAAGTATTTGACACCATCAAGTGGTACCAACTTATAGAATGGAATTTCCCCTACAACTTAGTGTAAAGAAATATAATTTTAGAAACCAAAGAGAAATGCAAACCTAATGCCAACCAAATTTCGTCTCGTCAAGTTTGTTCTACGTTCAAGTAGGAATATCTCTGGATCTATGAGACGCAGAAAAATTTGTAATCTACGGTTGGAAAGAGAAACATGTGATCTATAGAACAGTGTTTTAGTTGACTTATATGACAGAAAAATAGAGTTGTAATTATAATGCAAACTTCACCAATTTTTGGAATATTATTTGTAACGTTTTGTGGTATTTTTTTTGCATGATTATGCATCTACGGAACATTAGCTTTCCAACGGTATTTTATTTATTGCGATGGGATAATTTTAAGTGGGCGTAACGTTGAATGGCAAAATACGTGTTTTATAGACGGTGCCTAAGTTATTGGACTGAGCGCTGGGTCCGATATGGGTCCGTCATCAGTTATAGGGATATGGAGTGGTGTACTAACTTGAAGAATGAAATGTCATCTACAACATATTATCAATATCGAAACAATAAATCGAAATGAAAAAGAGATTATGTCATTTCGTTAACTGCACCGAATGCCAATTGAATTTCGTGCCGTCAAGTTTCTAGTTTCGTCAAGTAGAAATATCTCTGGGTCTGTGAGACGCAGAAAAATTTGTAATCTACGGTTTGAAAGAGAAACATATGATCTATAGAACAGTGTTTTGGTTGACTTAATTGACAGATAAATAGATTTGTAATCATATGGGGGAAAATGACGTCGCATTTACTAAAAACCGCAAAGTTGAAATTTACGATTTTACGCATCAAAAATATGCGAACTTCGCCAATTTTTGGAATATTATTTATAACGTTTTGTGGTATTTTTTTGCATGATTATGCATCTAAGGAACATTAGCTTTCCAACAGTATTTTATTTATTGCGATAGGACGATTTTAAGTGGGCGTAATGTTGAATTGCAAAATACATATTTTCCGGATGTTAGACTAGACCATGCATTAAAAATCGACCCGCTGAGAGGGTTGGTGCCGCTTCTAGGGTTAATTATCATTAGATAATTTATAAAATAACTTTTTTTTTTATAGAATAACTAAGTAATGTGTAATAGCAAGTTTATTTCATACTTTAACTGACCTATCCATTACATTATTTCATTGGAACACCTGGTTTTTTCTTAAGTGATTTAATCACTTTAACAGTAACATAATCATTATATCCCCAAAAATTTTGTCTTATCAGTACAAGTGGCTACTTACTTCTATTTGTGTTGGGGCAGATTATATTATTTAGAAGCATGTTGAAACTGTAGTTAATATCTAATCGAAAAACCCTACACTTCATCATATTTTAGTGTGATTTAGACGAAGTAGATAGTAATAGTTTTACATAGTCTATATCCCAGAAGTTTTGTCTATAAGAAACAATTCCGCTATGATAAAATTTCAAGAATTTCAGTAGATCAGTTCCTTATATTAAAAGTAGACAATGGGGGAATTTCTACTCATTGAGCAAGGAAGTTCAAGTAAAATTAACGAAAGTGCTTTTTGGGGAAATTGAAATTTTATTGTAAATATATACTTTACCTAACAAAGGTCTCGGAGTATAAAGTTCTATATTATGTCAGTTAATCAAGCCTCAAAGTTCTTATTCTTTTGAATCAAGGCTAGTCTGGGAATGTCTACAAACTTTTCACAAGGTGGGAGAATAAAAAACAAGAAGGTTATCTTTCACCTTACTATGGGCACGATCTGCATACACTATCTTCTCTATTTAAAATAATTTAATGGTGACATCATGAAACTTATTGTATACATTTACTAGTGTATCAAGTTTCATCATGACGATTTGAAAATTTTTAATAAACAGAGTCAGTAACACGTGCAATTTTTTCCTGCAAGCAGTAAAAAAACAGTTCTTCCAGCTCCAAATGGTTGAAATTAGAGCTAATAATTAAATTTTGTAGTCCAACAGAAACATTTATATATATACCAGTTCTGCTTTCAACAATTTTTGAGATATCAGTTTGCAACTTAGTTACCTAGTATAGTTTTTTTTACTAGTAAGCTGAGTTTTAAGTTGATACTTTGAAAATTGTTGATACTGCATTCTATAGATCAGAGGTTGGCAACATTTGAACCTTGAAGGCCCAGATCACATTTTGTTAGAGCTTGCAGGCTACATACTAAGGGAGTACTTAGTTGTTTTTTTTTTTTTTGTTTTTTTTATGGAAAATATACAAAATTCATTTTTTTTTTTCAGAAAGGTGCATAAAATGTATGTGTGTAATGAAAAAAAATTATAAAATTTGGACTTAGGGCATCAAGAATCAAAAATTCTTACAAAAATCGAAGCAAAAATCCCTCATAAAAGTATATAATTTGCTAAAGATTTTTTTATTTTATTTTTTCAAACATTACAAAAGATTTGTAATATAGTTGTGGATAACAGTTGGTAAAAACAAGAATAAATAAATTTTAAAAATAAATAAATATGTAAATAAATTAGTTTCTTTGTAATTACCTACAATAATTTTTACATACTAGGCTTGGCTAGTCCTATTATGTAATAATAAATACACTGAAAATATTAAGGTCACTCAAAAAAATACACTCTAGAAATACTAACACACATATTATATAACTTGTATAAAAAAATATATAATAAATAAATCACTCAAAATAACTTTATATAATAGCTATATACATTGAGCATTCCACGCTAACACACATACAAGATGGCAGTAAAACATCAGAGGAAGTCAGTTATAAAGTAAATCTTCTAATATTCACTGCTATATAAATGCCACGCCCATGAACTAGATATTTTTACCAACTTGTAGAACTAAATATCTACTTCACAGTAAAAGAAAAAGCGGAAAGATTATATAAAAATTAAGATCGAAATCTTCAAAATTGGCTAAATACTCACAAGGCCAAACCGTATAATTAGATTTTAGAGCACATTGTAGAACGGATCCGTACTATATAAAGTTACGATAATTTCTAATGCGTAGTTCGAAAGAGAAAGAAAAATACTATAAAATATTTTCAACTTGTGGTATTTGGACAAGAATTGCCATTTTGAAAAAAATTATATGATCCATGAGTACACATTTTTTTTATATAAGGCTGTTGCGTCAGGTGCAATATTAGTGGAATATTAGTAAACTTTTCGAATTCTTGTATTTATCTTTTGTGAGAAGGATTTTGGTATACATGATTATGAAAGATTGAAACATTACCTTTACAATGATATATTATACATTTGGATAAAATAATATTGACTGGGATAAAAGTTGAATTGGAAAAAAAAAAATCTAATTTTTAGCGTGTAAAAATCTTGATTTTCAAAATCTTGATTTTGTCTAATTTTTATATATTAAAAACTATAACAGATAGAAAGATTTGGAAAGCACTGATCGAAAGAGGAAGATGTGATCTATAGAATAGTATTATGGTAGATTTGTTTCACACAAATATGGATTTGTGAAAATTAGAGAAAGAATGGCGTAATTTTTGTTTCACAATTGCGCAGTTATTTCTTTGCTCTTATGCATCTAAATATGCAAATTTCACCAATTAATTTAAATACTATTTATAACATTTTATGTTGTTTTTTTTTGTTTTGTTTTGTTTTGTTTTTTTTTGCATGACTATACATCTATGGAACATTATCTTTCCAACGATATTTTATTTATTGCGATAGGACAATTCTAAGTGGGCGAAATGTTGAATTGGAAAAAAATGTGTTTTTGGCTCGATGAACTAAGCCATACATCTGTGATGAACTCGTCGATGGGTCTAAAGACGGTTTGAGTGTTAAATTTACATATTATGAAGATATAGTGAAAGTCCAAAAATGTATATTTATGAGCAGAATGTTTAATGCTTAATGAGAAGTTTGACACTGCATCTTTTTGACGTGTTTATACATAAAACGTGTATATTTTGGAAGTAGTCAAAAAATGAACATCAGTTAACCTACTTCGTGTTTTTTTTTTTTCACAAAGTTTATTTTAGAAAACAATTGTTCACACATATAAATTCTTCCAAAAAGACTCATCATTTTTAAGTATGTAATCTGAGATTGGGGAAATTCCCAAATAAATTTTTCCAAATTAAACTTTATCCTTTAATTCATAGTTGTACTGAAGTCCAAGAATCAGGAGCTGAATTTTTCTTTCAGTTCATCCAATGCAGTGACATTTTATTCATGTCATAACACTCATATTCTAATAGTTTCTCAATTGAGCTGGTTTTACCACAGATCAAGTTTGCATTAAAATGATTTAACACAGTTGAAGAGATTGTAAATCAGGTTGCATTTTTTTTTTTTTTTTTTTTTTTTTATTTATTTATTTTTTTTTTTTTGTTCAGAATATTATGATGCATTTTAATGTCTGTACAGATAACTAAATCGCTTGTACAAGTAGGGTTGTTCATTAACAGGTTTCTATTTACTTTCTATAAAATATTTAATTGCTTCTTTTAGTTCAAATACCTTCTCTAACATTTTCCTTCAGGAAAACTAACGAACATCACCAAAAAAGAAATTAAATCGTAGCCAAATCTTTTTTATAATCTGAATTCATCTCAACCAAGAAGTTTTTAAAAGATTGTTAGAATACTTGGAATCTGATGAAGTTTATAACTTTAATCACAACATTCATAAACATTTTCAAAACCTACTGTCTTAGCACACAAATGTAGCTGATCTATTGTGATGCATCAAAGCATTGTCCCCCTTACTTTTCTAAATCATTGGCAATTCCTGCCAAGTTTGTGAGCTCAAGATTGAATTTATCTAGTACTTCCGTTAAACTTTGAAATAAATCTCTACTCTATGTATTCCCGTCATCAAATGTAAGGCTCAGCAACTAATCAGTGGTCTTGAAAGTGTTGTTAATTTTCCTAACAAAAATGGCCAATTGTGCAGTATCGGACATATTTGTACTCGTTCAAGAGCAATTAAGTAAAATACAAATTCAGAAGCGTGATACTTAAGAGAACTATTGATGTCATCTGTCATATCATCAGTATGTCTCGAAATAGTTGATGCAGAGAGGTTAACTTCAAAAAACAACTGCTTTTGGGATGAATACAAAATTTCAGTAGCAGACTCCATGCATTCTTTGATGAATTCTCCATCTAAAAAAGGTTTAAACTTGTGTGCAATCTTTTCAGCTATAATATAACTTACCTCAACACAGGCTTTTTTTTAATATTGACTTTTTGAACGTAAATTGCTGATTTTCAAATCGGACACTTTTTCACTACAAACATAGCATATTTTTTTTAAAACATGCTAGATTTCATAATACTGTTTCAAGGTAAATTCTTTCATCACAGCAATTGATTAATTGCACACCAAACACACCGGTTTCTGCTGAACTTCTACGAATAAATACCCATCAGTCCAACTATCTTTGAAAAAATAACACTCGTCACTTACTTTGTTTGTTTTTTTTGGTTTTTTTTTGCTAGAACTAACCATAGCTACAATGAACACTAGCTCATAATAGTGACCACAAAAGGAGAAATGGCAGATAGGGTTCTCGATTGGGTTGAATTGTCCCGACCATGACTGAGAAAACCTGATTGCACGGCGCTAGCAGTGATAATCTAGTGAACGTGAACGTCCCTCACTGTCTTAATATAGCATATATGTATTGTGTAATTAATAATTTGTTTTTGCCCACAGATATTATCTAAACACTAGCAACTTAAAAAAGTAATAATATTTTTTTGTACAAATTTAATTGCTTTAATACATAATTTTTGTACATTATTATGTTTCTATGGCCCATTTGTGGGTTAGTTACAGGTACAAAAAAATTTAGATATCGAGTCAAAACTTGTTGAAAAACATATTAGTTAACGTGTATACAGAGCTTCAAGTTGATATCTTTAAAATTATTGAACCAAGAGCTGCTACATGCATAAAAGACTATGCATATTATTGAAATACCAAATGAACTCCTTTGGAGCCTATTGGGTCAGCTTTCTATATTTTTTATTTTTGACTTCATATTTGTGCTCAGGAGGATTTTGTTCATTTATTCCATAACTCAAAATCGGCTCTAACGATTTTTATCAAATTTTTCCCAAGAGTAGCCAAACTTTTTTGATATACTAAGGATCCAAACAAAACATATTGGTCACAATATTTACAAAAATAACGCTTTGTTGGTTATCAGTGTTAAACAAAAAAATTGACCATGGGGATTAATATAAAAGACTTACTTTAACAAAATCTACTGATCTAAAATCGACACAAAATCAAAAGGAAACATATTACGGTTCAGGAATAAGTGACTAAAATAAAAATTGAACCTTAATCACTGTCATTAAAAGCTCGATTTTAATTAAATACTATTTATGCTGAAGATGCATACTTCATTTTTTTTCTTTTTCTTTTTTTTTCAAAGATAGCATCAATGATTTATTTTCATTTTTAAACTGACAACTACCAAACTGGTAAATTAATAAAAATGTATGAAAGAAATTAAAACACTTTAAAACGGACTTACAAAAACAATATACAATACTATTCAAACAGTATAGAACATCCATTCTGTGCTAAAATTGTATTACATATACTAATTGAGAATAAAAATGAGTAGAACCAATAAATGCAAAAACCACTTCCTGTTTAGACTGTGAAGAAAGAAACAAATAAAGAAGAAAGGAGTTATTGTTTGATTTATATTGTAATTTCGAGCCCAAAATGTCTTCCTTTATCACAACTTTTGTTTACTCCAATTCTTTACAGGCCTACATGTTAGCTTCATCCATAATTGTTGTACCGTTCTCAATGTTTATTTTGTTATAGTAGTAGCATTATACTGTGATAATTATTCGAAATTATTATAGGTTCTCACTATTAATCTTTATTTTTAGTCATATTCACAATTCACGGATGTAATTGTTATAAAACCTATGGTTTTATAAATTTAATTACTTTATTATTAAAATTTTAAAAAAAAGTTTAAGAAGGTTATTTATAATTAATTTTAAATATTGCTCGGTCATAAGGGTGCCGGATGTATTAACATCAATTTTGAAAAAACATGAATTTAAATTATCAAAATATCTCGAGGTCTCAAGTTCTTTTAAAGACGTACTTGGCATAGGTGATGAAAGAAAGATCCAAGTCTTTTTCTGCTGAAATTGTACATATTTATTTATTTTCTATTAAACATCCTACAATTATTTTTATTTTTTATAAAACACATGTTATAAATATTATAAAAACTCTTTATTATACTTTTCTTTTTCTATTCAAAAAATGTTGCAATAGGAAGTTAATGTTTTAATTCAATTTTAATCACTTTGTAGATCTCTGATGGAGATTTACTTTAAATATTAAAAATTTCATTATTTTATTAATTTATTTTTCTTAAAATATTTTTTAAGCAGATTAAAAAGATCAAACATGTATAGCAAAATATATCAAAACATAATATAAGTCCTTAATCCTAAGTTAACTTAAGGTGTTTATACCACAACACCAATTTTCATAAAAAATGTCCGAAGATAGTAGTTCAAGATGTCCTATATCTTGTAGATTACTGCAAGCGTTGCTTTCCGAAGAGTTCATGTCGCGTAAATTGGCACAGCACATTCTAAATGTTTTTTTTTTAAATTGTTCATAGCGTGTGTTTATAAAAGGAATGTTCATTCTAATACACGATTTTCGCCACGTGGTAAGCGATCAGTTTAAGACTCGCGTATAAAGAACATAGTGTCTTAGTATTATTAATCTTACAAACTCTTGTGTTCATTAAGATTGATATTAACTGTCCAGTCATTCACTTTATTTGTCCATTGTCTGCACTAAGTCTATTAGACTGTTAACCACGTTTACATTGTCATTGAAAACACTCTTTATTACTTTTCTAACCATTTTCTACTTTGCTAATCTCTATTTGAGACTAAAAATTAATATATTACATTTTTTAACAAAACGTTCACATTCAAACTTTCATAGTTCCAATTTCCACAACACATCTATCAAAACTTTTTTAACACGATCTTCACCTCCAAGCTCTGTTCCAAGACTTTTTAACACAACCATCACCTACAAACTTCCAACTAAGACTGACAAAACCACGAGATTTTCTCTCCCGTGTTTCCTCCAAAAACCCTTTGACACATCAATTCATATTTAATTATTCATCTTACACATCTACAACGTTTTACTATAAAACATTTATTATAAAATCATTTTAAAACTATTTATAACACAAAATTGTTTTCTTGGACTTTTTTATTAATAGTTTACGGCTTTCTTTAATTAATTTTACTACACTCGCATGAGCTAGGAACCAATCAGGATCTTTGACCTATATTATATAGATCCAATCACGTCGTGTCTTTTAACCCTATTATTTACTATGTTACACGGAAAATTATTATTATTTATAAAATCAACAAATAATCTAAACTACTTTTAATGTAGGAAAATATATTTTTTACGATGGTCAAGGTTATTTCTATCCTTCCTTATATTATTTATAAAGCATATAAATTTTCATATTTCATCAAATAATTTTATTGATCTAATTTTTGTTTGAACCTTCAAAGACGACATTCTTGGTTCATATAAACATTTTGTTTGATAACTCCTGAACAAGCATTTTT
Source organism: Aphrophora alni (assembly GCA_963513935.1). Classification (NCBI taxonomy): domain Eukaryota; kingdom Metazoa; phylum Arthropoda; class Insecta; order Hemiptera; family Aphrophoridae; genus Aphrophora; species Aphrophora alni. The sequence continues at coordinate 85,523,706 of OY740765.1, forward strand.
TTTAGCTTCCGATGTGTTCAGTTAACACTTTAGGATTTAAAATGGGGTTTTATGAGAAAATAATTTTTGTGGTTGTAATCAGCCAAATTACCACACATTTTAAAACTATAGTACAATCGTGTTTATCCGGACCTCATTTAACCGGATATCTGGATTATCCGGACCAATGTAAGTATTTAAAGTTATCATTAAAATGAGACCCATATACAGTAAAAACACCAATGTACTGTCTTTGCTTGGTTGTCATTGCACTCTAATAAATACATTACGTATTTGATATGTATATTTTATCAGTGGGAGCACTAAAGCCTAGGGCGACTTGCCTGACAATTAACATCTTTGAGTAGACAAGGTTTAGGTTATATAAGGAAAGGGAATTGAAGGCCTGTTGTCTAGTACTTTAATAGTCTGTCCTTTATCTCCCCCTCCCCCTCTACCTTTCGCACTATGTCCATATGTTAGTTTGTCACATTGTCAATGTATGTTTGTCACTCAGTTGTCTTTTAGTACTGTATTAAGTCACTACGAGATTAGACAGTGTTTTCTATCATTTTGTTAAGAATGCAGATTTTTAGTGTATTTCAATATGTGAAAATGGCATCAAAACGAAAGAAAAAATGTCGTTACAATGGGCAAAAAGGAAGATGCCTTATAAGGAATTTACAAGGGAAAATCACTAAAAAAAAAAAATTGAAGATTTTTGTTTTAAAATGATAACAGTTTTAAAAAGACATTTTGGAGGCCTGTGGAACAATTAAAAAAGCAAAAATTAAACCTTGGAAGATCTGTTGTTCATGTGGTAATACAGTGCTCAGTGAGAACATGGTGTTCAAATTTCTGGTTCGATTTTAGATCAAAAGACTTTAAGTTTAAATAAAAAAACTACCAGACACTGACCCGAATTTTACAACTAACTAAGTGTGGCAAGAACGTTTTAAAAATCACCATGGCATACACCATTTAACTGTGGCTGGTGAGAGCCTGTCTAGTCCTTCTGTGGCTTATATATACATGTATGCCAAAGCTGGCAGCACTCTGGTTGTAGACAACCTCATATGAGGTTAGTGCGCAGTAATTACTGAAAAGTAGTTCCAATCTTCTAGGGCGGAAGGCAGACCACCGTACAGTAATGTTCGAAAAGAATTTTAGATAGCAGGGAACCAATATCAACACAAAGTAATAACGAATATTTCTTCACCTACTGGATAATATGTACTAACTACAAAACACTTTTTAAAAAAAATGAATACATTTCTTAAGCTGTAATTAAATAATGAATGAATAGTAATACAGTAGAACCCCTCAAACTCGACCCCCTCAAACTCGACATTCCTTCAAACTCGACAGGGCCAGTGACCAGGAGCATGGGATTTCCAAGGTCATTCACTGCATTATTTTACGCCATGTGCGCCTGCCAGATGCCGGGATGTTGAGGCTTGTCACTTTTGTTTATATGGCTGTGAGGGTTGCTCCTTTGTCTAGCCACTTTCTAATCCTACTGTATAGTAGAGGCCAAAGTTAAAGATAAAGGGTACAGGTAGACCGGGACAGCCCCAATCATGTGTTGTCAAAATATTCATATTGTTGTGAACCCAAGCGCCTACCACCCGGATGCTACCGGTCATTAGCACTGATTCCATTAAAAGTAAGCGGCAAGTCTTTTGTCATAACAATTCAACGGAGCTTCGTAGAACTATGATTCAAGTTTTGTAATAAAGGTCTTAACCAGGTGAAAAAATGACCCGACTCTTAATGATATGCGATCTGCAGTTCAATTTATAGCATTTATATTGGACCGTGTTATTTCCAAGAATAGTGTTATTTCCGTGTTTTTTTTACTCTAGACTTTACTGTAAATTTTATTACAGAAGCCTGTTTAGTTTACTGAGCCTATTGTACAAGGCCAATACTTTTAAAATCTCATTTGACCCATCGATAAATTTCATTTTAATGTGTGATTAAACACACTATTTTTGTTGTTGTCAGGCAGGGACTTTTTTGCAATAAACGTGTAATCATTGATAATCAATAAATGTACAGTTATTTAAAGTATTTGTTGCAAGCCTAACCATTAAATATCAAAGTTCCCTAAAACTCGACAACCCCCAAACTCGACAACCTTAAAGTCCACATTGTGTCGAGTTTGAGGGGTTCTACTGTAACTCAAATTCATTATTTTTCTTAAATGAAAAAACAATACATGAAAATTGTCAGTGGCTCTCTTGTTCTCGTCTTGACTATGCAACTCTCGTTCCTAAAACTACTCTTGGTTTTCTCTATCTGGATAATTTGAAAAATTTCTCTTTCTCATCTCGAAGAAAAGAGAAAAAAAAAAATTCTTTTATACACCTTGCTAAAATACATTTAGATTGAGTATGGACACACCATAATAATAAAATAGGGTCATTAAATAGAAAAATTAAGATGAATTTTTAAAATAGTAAAAATCGTCCGATTTCCTATTATCAATTTTGAAAAGTGGACCCAGTACAGTAAAACTATGATAGTTTGACACTTTGTGGATTTAGGGTATGATGAAGTAATGTCGAACTATAGGGAGTGTATTGGACATACATAATAACATAGGGAGCATTAAAAACACGACTTTTATAAGAAAATTGCACAAATTTAATGAATACTGTAACATTAAACAAAAGTAAAAGTACAGTAGAGACGCGGTTATCCAAGCCCCAACTAACTGAGTTCCGAGTTAATCGAGGCAGTCAAAAAAAAAGTTCGGAAGTTCAGTTTGTAAAAATAGAAACAGTGCACAAAGGAATGTTAAACGAGTTTCCATATTAACAGATGTGAATCAGAGTATTACAAAATTACCGAAAATTCACATTTTAACTTTAATTTCCATGCATAAATCTTCATTGATTTTTATATAGAACTGTATACTGTAGTATAGTTTTAAGACACAATAGCACAGAAAAAATGCTGCAGTTGTGAAGGTCATTTCATTGGGTTGTTTGTAGTAGTTTTGTTCATAGGAAAATGTTGTCTTCAATTATTGGAAATAGGATTGTGTTTCCTTACTGAGAACAGTTCCTTTACACAAATAAAGCCCTATTCCTCATCTAAAAATACTGTACAGACTAATGAGAAACATGTACGTTATGACATCTGTCATCAACTCCACATGTTTATCCTAATGCGTTTTTTGCCTGCTAATATTTTTAGTCTGATTAAACTATGCCACCAAGATTGTCATTGAGTGGAAAGCGATACTGTTCAATTGATGTAATATTTGGTAATGTAATAAAAAAAAAATTGGGTTTTACATATGCTCGGAGGACCACTGCTTTTAATGAGAAAGCAAATAACAAGAAATTCTAATATTCATCTAAGCTACAGAATAATTGTATGTTAGAGTACTCACGATGTCCAATGTCCATGGGAGGCGTTGTATAGCACTTCAACTGTTCTTGGCCGATACTTGTAACAATATATTGTATAATAAAACACAGTTCACACAAATAATATAGTTCCCATATTGCACATACAATACAATTAAGACTTTCACAAAGATGAATATTTTATAAAGAGTAACATAAAACGGTCAACTGACAAGTGAATATAAAATAACGTAAAATAGAAAAAGAATTAAGCGATACTTATTTTAATTAAAAGTAAACTGCTGCGTTAATAGCGTGTAAAGAAGCGAAAGGAATTGCATAGCGAAAAACCCACGTGTTATCTCTTTAGACTTGTCTTGCGTAACAATTCTAATCATACTGGCCTTTCTCTAGTTAGCTCCCGACATCAATCGGACGAGTTGTGGTTTAGAAGCCAACGATCAATCCAAAGGTCCGGAAGTACTATACATAGCGGCGCCCTTGAAACAATGTTTCAACAAACAAAATATATTCAGTGAAAGGACATAATTTGGAAAAAGATTCAAGGGCGGAGCAAGAGCGAGCGAGTAATTTGGGTTTAAGATGAAGATGCCACTGAAGTCTCCTCCAGTGGTAGCTTGAAAACTTTGACGGAAGGTCTTGTGAAAATACCAGAAGAGGTTTTGATGGTGACTACGCGTACGGAGCCGTCAAGTCCTGGATGAGTTTGTACGATGCGACCCATTGGCCAAGAAAGCGGGCGTGTCGTGTGTTCGTGGACTAATACTAGATCTCCAACCTTTAAGTTGTCTGTTGGCCTTGTCCATTTCACTCTTTGTTGAAGTGTGTGTAGGTATTCAAGGCTCCATCTCTTCCAAAGCTGTTGCGTGAAGCGTTGTACTTGTTGCCAATGCTTGAGTCGGTTTAGTGGAACCTCTACTGTTTTCTTCAGGTAGCGATAACAGCGGCTGTCCGGTTAAAAAATGACCTGGTGTCAATGCGGATAGTTCTGACGGATCATTGGAAAGTGGAGTTAGCGGACGAGAATTTAAAATTGCTTCTATTCTGCAAGTTAGCGTTATCAAGTCCATAAGATACAACTTATTATTTCCTAGAATTCGGGTGAGGTGATGTTTAGCGCTCTTAACGGCACTCTCCCACAAACCACCTTGATGAGGGGCTGCAGGCGGTAAAAAATGAAATGAAATTCCTTGGTTTTTGGTGAACCGATCGATATTTTCTTTAAATTTGGAATCTGTGATGAGAGTTTGCATAATTTTATTAATTTTTGAAGCAGCGCCCATGAAATTAGTTCCGCAGTCGGAATAGATATCGGAATATATACCTCTCCTTGAAATGAAGCGGGTAAGAGCATCTATGAACGCGTCTGTGGATAAATCCATGACGACTTCTAAATGAACCGCCTTTGTGGAAAAACAAACAAAAATACATAAATAAACTTTGCACTCTTTTGATTTTCTGAGCATGTTTAATTTTATGTGGAACGGCCTTGCTAAATCTGTTCCAGTTTTGGGAAAAGGTTTGGTAGGTGTAACTCTCTCTTTTGGTAGGTCACTCATCAATGGGGATTTATTCGATGGTTTATTTTTAAAACATGTCACACATTTAAAAATACATGAGCGTATTATGCTTCTAGCTGATAGTATCAAAAATCTTTGGCTAATCAGCGATTGCACAAGTTGCGGTCCGGCGTGTAAATATTTTGTATGGTAATGGTTTATTAGAAGTGTAGTGATGTGGTGTTTTTTAGGTAACAAAAATGGATGTTTAGCGTTGTAATTTATCGAAGCGGAATTAAGTCTGCCACCTACTCTTATTAGTCCAATGTTGTCCAAGAATGGAGTGAGATGTTTAAACTTTGACGGACATGGCATGTTATTTTGTAAGAATTTGATGTCTTCTGCGAAATGTCTTTGTTGTACTAATTTCAAGATACGTGTTTCGGTATTTTCCATTTCTTTAAGCGTTAGCGGTAATTTATTTATCACTTTGGTTTTACAATTAGTAATAAATCTCAAGACGTAGGTTACAATTCTAATCATCGAAGTCCAATTAGAAAATTTAGTTAACTGGTCCCATTCTTCTAAAGATGATGAGACTCCGATGTGGAGCGGGTTTGAGCGTAATTCGGGTATAATGATCGACGCCTGTGGAACAGGTGAAGACCATTCATGGACAGAAAGGGTTAACCAGGGCGGCCCTAAAAACCACAGTTTATTGTTACATAACGCGGAAGGTAATGTTGCGCGAGTGGCACAATCAGCTGGATTGTGACACGTTGGGACATGGAACCAGTATTCCGGAAACACCCACTCTTGGATTTGACTCACTCTATTAGCAATATATACTTTGAGACGATAAGTCGGCATTTTTATCCATGCTAGCGTTATTGAAGAATCTGACCAACAACAGATTAAATCGATTTTATGGTAAGGTGAGATAAGTTCAATACAGTACTGCATTATCTTTGCTACTAAATGTGCGCCACATAACTCCATGCGGGGTATTGATATTCGTTTCAACGGAGCTACCTTAGATTTTGCCATGAGAATGTGAGTTTTGACGGTTTCATTAATATCAGTGACACGTAAATAAATTACTGTGGCGTAGCCTTGCTCTGACGCGTCACTAAAACCATGTAATTGTAAATTGGTTGCATCAGACAGGTTAATACAGCGTTGAATTCGGATGTTTGCAAGAGCTGGTAAATTATCAACAAAAGTTTTCCAAGTTTTAATTACACTGTCGGGTAGTTTTTCATCCCATGATACTCCTAAAGTCCATAACAATTGTAGAATACATTTTGCATGAAAGATAACTGGTGTTAACCATCCACAAGGATCGTAGATATGCGCGATTATAGATAAAATAGAGCATTTTGTGAATGTATGGTCTGGGATGTTAATCTGATATGAGAATTCATCATCGTAAGGAGTCCATTTTAATCCTAAAATAGAAAATTGAGGTTGATTTTGGGCCTCAAAATAAAATGGCGTTTCTTTATAGTTTTCCGGCAGCGAAGAAAGTAATTCTGGAGCGTTAGACGACCATTTCCGGAGTTCGAATTTACCTTTATTTAGTAACGCGATTAGTTCTTGTTGCAATTCCCTAGCGGTGCGAATGTCATGTGAACCGGTAACAATATCGTCAACATAAATGTTGTTCCTAATTAATTCGGCAGCTTTAGGAAAGTTCTGACCTTCGTCGACGACTAATTGGTTGAGCGTGCGTATGGCGAAGTAGGGTGCGGGTTTTAAACCGTACGTTGTGGTAGTCAATTTGTATATTGAAATAGGAAGAGATTTATTAGTTCTCCATAAGATCAGTTGATCGGTTGGCTGTATTTTGATTTGACGATACATTTGTCTGATATCGCAAGAGAAGACAATATTATGTCTGCGAAATTGAAATATAACGTCACAAATGTTGTTATGTAATTTAGGTCCACAATAAAGGATGTCATTTAAAGAAATTCCATTGCTGGATTTTGCACTCCCGTCAAACAACGCGAAGCTTAGATGAATTATTTGTCTCCTTTATAACGGCGTGATGTGGTAGAAAATAGTGTTTATCTTGAAATACAGAATCGTCTGTCAATTCCATGTGACCCAAGTTACAATATTCGTTCATAAAATCAATATAAGTGGATTTTAAAACAGGATCAGAGTCTAATTTAGTTTCTAAATGTAGAAAACGCCTTTTTGCCATTTCAAAAGATGTGCCGAGGCTAGCAGAAGTTGTTTTGAATGGAAGTGAAGTGATATATCTTCCGTTCGCCTCGCGATTTATTGTTGAAATATAATGATTTTCACATTCTATTTCATCTTCTGTTCTCTTAGAAGTGATAGGAACTTCTTCCAATTCCCAGAATTTTTGTAACAATTGATTTAAGTCTAATTGTGTAGTGGTGAGCATTGAAAAAGAAATAGGGTCGTGTGTAGGCGAAACAGGTTCCATTGAACCTAGTATAACGTGACCAAATATTGTTTCTAATGCTGTGGGAGAATTTTGTCCTAAATTAATTTTATTTCCTGTTACAACTGAACCGAACAAATCGGCACCAATTAAGAGATTAATTTGATCGGGTTTGTTAAATTGCGGATCAGCCAATTTTAAATATTTTATTTTGTTATACAGAGCGGGTGACATTTCCCATTGAGGTAAACCGGAAGAAATGTTTTCGACAACAATTACCAAGTGATTCTGAATCAATACAGTTCCACATAAAGAGTATGTATTCACACGAGCTAATCCTTTAATAGGCGTCGTAATACTAGAAATTCCATTTAACAATAGAGATGATGGTTTAATTGAAATTCCCAACGAAATAGTGCAATGTTCTGTGATTAGAGAAGTTTGACTTCCGGTGTCTAGTAGAGCTGTGATTTTCTGCGACCTTCCATTAACGGAAGACAGTATAATTTGCGCAGTACCAAGAATTGTGATAGGCCATGCATTAGTAGCGTTTAAAATATTATTATAATGATTAGAGTGTGTTTGATTGTTTACAATTAATTGTAGTAGAATGTGGAACGGTCTGTTTGTTTAGGCGATTAGATTCGGAGTAGCGAAGATATGACGTGTTTTTCCTGTGTAGTCAGCTGGAGGGGAGAGTTGGCCCTCTTGCGTTAACAGTATTTAAATGTAACAGAGTGTGGTGTCTTTTATTACATATTTGACAGTTATGGTTTGATTTGCATTCATTTGTTATGTGGATATAACTTAAGCAATTAATACAATATTTATTTTTCTGAGCGAATTCCAGTCTATCCTTGGGAGTTAATGTCAGGAAATGATTGCATTTATAAATATTATGAGAATTTTGGTTACAATAAGTGCAGGCGTTTTGCGAATTCGTGGTAGCGTGATATATGTTGTGTACATATTTGGTTTGTTTAACATCTGGTTGCGATTTGACATAAATAGGTTTATTATGGGTTGTCTGTTTTGTGTGCGTAGAAGGCGTTGCAGACGCGTCTTCTAAATGAATACATTCCTCTTGTAGGAAAGCAATTAATTCTGCGACTGTTGGCATTTTATGGTTTAAAGTGCGTTTATCTTCAAAGCGTTTGCGAGATTCGGAATCTAATTTGCGTAATAATATTGTTAGTAGCGTTAATTCTTGACTAATATCGTACTGTAATGCTTTTAATGCTTGTGCATTTTCTGAGTAAAGGTCCAAGAATTGTCTAATTGATTTTAACGAACCAGTGAGCAGTGGCGGTAAGTCTATTATTTTGTTAATATGATAGCTAATTAAACGTCTATCATTTTGATACCTTTCAATTAGTGAATCCCAAGCAATCCTATAATTAACAGCGGTTACTGGTAATCCTTTTACTATATTCAGAGGCTCACCGTGTAAACAGGAAAGTAAATATGTAAATTTTTCTATATTTGACAGAGCGGTGTTTTGATTGATAGTATTATCGAACATGTGAAAGAAAGTTGACCATTCAGATAAAATTCCTGAAAATTGCGGTAAAGTTAATCTTGGTAGTTTAACGAATGTTTTGTTTGCTTCCGACTGATGTGACGTGTTGGAAGTATTAAGGTCAGTTTCATTAGAACCAACGTTAGGTAATAGACTTTGAATTTCCGAAGTAATTGATAACCCTAAATCGGAAATCATATCTTGCGTTTTAAGAATTTCTGTCATATTGGCATCTGTTGTAGATTCATCGTTTCTTACGCGGTCAATGAGTGCGTCAAAATCTTTGGTTTTCTTTTGAACTTGTTCAAAATATCCGATAAGTTTTTTTTGAAATAGTTGTGGAAAGCTGAGCTGTTTTAGAATCTTCCGAAATTGTTTTGACATAGTTGTCAATTGATGTAAATCTGCCTATAATAAGGTCAGCTTGCCGTGAAAAAACACTAAATCTCATTTTTAAGAATTAAATAAAACAATAATTTACCAATAGCAAGAATAAGCTTTAAAGAAGCGTCTGATGTTAAATAAGAATATTAAAATGTATGATTAGGATATTTGTATTTATAGACTTGTATCACATAATATTTAAATGTGAGTTTTCATTGTACAGTTTATGTTATTGTTTGTACAAATATTGACTCCAGAATAAAACCAACCAAACTGGATTGAAACTATAATATGATAAAAAAAAGACTATTCCGTTGTGCATGCGTTGTATATCAACTAGACTTTTACCGTTCTTAACAAGACAGGCAAAACAAAATGGCGAAAAGTAATTTTCTGTTTTATGAGTTTGTGTAATTTCGTGAACACGTAAAACTGTAGTATCTCCAAGCGTGATGCATTAAATATCCGGTCCGGAGGACCAAATGTTCAATTGATGTAATATTTGGTAATGTAATAAAAAAAAATTGGGTTTTACATATGCTCGGAGGACCACTGCTTTTAATGAGAAAGCAAATAACAAGAAATTCTAATATTCATCTAAGCTACAGAATAATTGTATATTAGAGTACTCACGATGTCCAATGTCCATGGGAGGTGTTGTATAGCACTTCAACTGTTCTTGGCCGATACTTGTAACAATATATTGTATAATAAAACACAGTTCACACAAATAATATAGTTCCCATATTGCACATACAATACAATTAAGACTTTCACAAAGATGAATATTTTATAAAGAGTAACATAAAACGGTCAACTGACAAGTGAATATAAAATAACGTAAAATAGAAAAAGAATTAAGCGATACTTATTTTAATTAAAAGTAAACTGCTGCGTTAATAGCGTGTAAAGAAGCGAAAGGAATTGCGTAGCGAAAAACCCACGTGTTATCTCTTTAGACTCGTCTTGCGTAACAATTCTAATCATACTGGCCTTTCTCTAGTTAGCTCCCGACATCAATCGGACGAGTTGTGGTTTGTCGCTAGAAGCCAACGACCAATCCAAAGGTCCGGAAGTACTATACAGATACTGTATGTGTATTCAATTTCTTTCATTTGAGTACATTATCAAACCTTTTTTGTTAATTTAACCCTGGAAGTGGCTGAATCCTCAAACAGCACACTTTGTGACGTGTCTGGATAGATTCCAGTGTTGAAGTATACGGATTGTCGAAGTATCGAAGGTTTACTGTATTTGCATGATTGATTTGTCTACCCAATTTCATTCAGATTGGTCAACTCTTATAAAGTTATTGAGATATCAAATATAAATATAGTAACTATATAATTAAAATAAAACAAACAAAATTTGTTTGTAACTTCTACAATTTATTGTGAGTCTTGCCGACCATGGTTTCGCCAGTAACGGCATTGACGAGGCAACAATACAGACTAAGGAATGTTTGAAAAAACGTGTACAACATAGAACAGTTACTTACTACAAAGAAGAAGGTAAGGGAGTGGACGATGGGAGGGGTGGGGTACATATGGTCGTAAGGAAAACAACGGGTTTAATAGAGGTGAATTGGACAAAAATTCTACTTGATCGTTAAGTACAAGGCTAGAATCTTTACAAAATAATCTCTTAATTTCTAACATTTCCAAGGAATTTTGTTTTCTACTTTTATCATTGACATGGAGAATCTTAAATTTAATATTATTATAAAAATCTGACACAGAATGATTTTTTAAATGGTTAGAGAAACTAGAATCATTGTGACCCAACCGCCAACTCCTTTCATGTTCACTTAACCTACAATTAAAACTACGGCCTGTTTGGCCTATGTAAGCTGCTTTACAGATGATACAAGTTAGTTTATAGACAAAACTTTTTTTCGTGTTATCTATTTTGTCCTTACAATTAATTAACATTTTCCCTAAATTATTTTTACAATAAAATGCTGGTTTACACTGATTTTTCTTTTCTAAAAGATTCCCAACAGCATAGCTAACCTTACCAATGTAGTTGATTCTACGCCATTTTGGTGTGGTTATATATAGAATCTGTTGGGAATATAAGAGATTTAGCCTGGTTTTTTAATTTAGTTTTTAACATTTTTTCTATAAGTTTAATTTCATAACCATTATTTATAGCCATGTGTTTGATGCAAGTTAATTCTAAATCAAAATCAATGTTAGACATGGGGATGTTAATGAGACGATACAACATACTATGGAAGGCGGACAATTTATGATTAAAGGAGTGTTGCGATGAAGCATGTATAATATTATCCGTAAACGTGGGTTTCCTAAAAATACTGAAATTATGTTTTCCATTGTGAATTTTAATGGTGAGGTCAAGAAAATTTATTTTATTATTAAATTGTCCTATCTCCATAGTGAATTGTATTGCCTTATTAATAGAATTTAAATAATTTAACAATAATTGAAGCTGGCGGTCAGATACTTCAAATAAGCATAAAACATCATCTACATACCTATACCAATACTTAATTTTAGATTTGAATGGGTTATTACTGTCAAAGAAAGTTGTTTCAAAATTGTCCATAAAAATCTCAGCTAGCAAGGGGGATAAAGGAGATCCCATTGCCAAACCATCGATTTGAGCAAAAACTTTGTTTTGGAATTGAAAATAATTTTGATCAAGACATACTTTAATAACATTCAATAACTCTATAGCTGTACAAGGGTCCACTTTGGTTTGATCTAATAATTTTTCTACACTGTAAAACAGTCTTTGACAGGAATACTTGTGAATAAGCTTTTGACGTCAAACGATACAATTTTTGCATTACAAGGCACTTTAATATCTTTAATCTTACTAACTAACTCTAATGAATTTTTTAGTCCAAATTTCGGTTGAAATTGTGAAACATTCTTTAAAAAAGTATTGGTAAATTTAGACAGATTATATGATGGGGACTGTACAAAGGAAACCACAGGGCGTATAGGAATATCAGGTTTGTGCAGTTTCATGAGACCATACAATATGGGAACCATACAATTCATAACAGGCAAAGTTTTAATATGAACATCATTAAAAATACATTTATTGTGACTTAAGGTCGATTTTATAATTTTGCTATTTTCTTTTGTTGGGTCTTTTATTAACTCTACAAAAGAATCGGTTTTCAACAAATTTTCTACTTTTTGGCAATATTCATCTGAAGGTAAAATAACAATAGAATTCCCTTTATCTGCTTTTGTTACCACCAAGTTGTTATCTAGTAACTTTTTTCTGATACCTTTAATTAATAAATTGTCTTTGTTACTAAATTTGGTATTATTGCAAGTCAGAAAATTATTTTTAATTATATTAGAACAAAGGTGTTTTGTTGTGACATCCTTATCTATTGCTAAATCTGTATCTATAGACAGGTTTTCAAACTGAGACGCATCCGGTTCTAACACCGGCGCATATATAAATCCTTTAGATAACAACTCGCTTTCCTTATCATTAAACTGTATATTAGATAAATTCACTATCCTATTGTAAAATTTAGGTTCTAATGTTGGTGTAAAATTACAATTAATTTTTTCCAGGTTAATTTTTTCTTGGACAATTTTTTCTAATTTGTGTTTTTGAGAAATATATTTGGTATGTATTAAATTATAAATGTACTTACAAATCACCATGTCAAGCAAATCATATTCCAACGGATGTAACCTAAATGCTAATTCACTATGTACCACTAATAGTTAACATTTTTGTTATGTAATTAAAGAAATATTTTCTGTTTGCAGGTAGCCACTCTTAGTTGGGTAGAGAGAAAAGTAGCAAAAACATTATTTGGGGAAATTCCGTCAGCTCGATTTGATGAAGCTATTGCATCTCTTCTAAAAACAGAAGAACTAAATTTAACTCCTTGGAAAGAAAATAAATTGCTAATCGCTAAGTGTTATATTGGTGAATCTGATTATAAAAAGTCTTTGGAATGGCTGGATAAAGCAGCAAAAGTAACTAATGTTTCTCCTGAGGTAATTTATAACAATCATATAGTTAATAAATTTAATGGATTACATAATTATATAATAAAAGAACAATAATGTCTGTCTATGTGACTTTTTTAATAATAAAGTAGTTACTTTATAATCATATGACGCATTTCGGAACTCGTTCCATCTTCAGACTATCACTCTGCTGACGTCGTTAAAACATTAAAATAAATTATTACACAACATATTGCAACACATATACACATACATGCGCACATTAACACAGACAATATCAACGCGTGTGCACACCATAGAGTATATAAACGTATTCGATAGTGTGGGTGGCACACGCATTGATATTGTCTGTATACTGTATACTATTATTGATTGATAAATGGTTACCACAGCAACAACACATAGAGTATGACATCCCTGTACTGCTTTTTTCCACCTATAGCTGCGCTGGCTCACTCACAATGTTTAGTCAGTTGTTGCCTTGTTTGTCAGTGATTGCTTGTTTTTGCGTTGTTCATAAAGCCTTGTGCATATGTGTTGTTTATTTTACTTTCACCTTTATTGTTTGTTTATTAGTCAGTGGTTGTAAATAGTAATAATAGTGTTATATATTTTTATAGTTGCTAATCGTAATAATGGGATTTATATTTTTACAGTTGATAATCGTAATAATAGTGTTTTATATTTTTTAGCTGATAATCGTAATAATAGTGTATTATATGTTTTAGTAAAATTAATTGTTTTTAGAAAGTTTATCGTTCGAGTGGTTTATTACAATAGCAAATCCTTACGACTCTGTCTTTGAGGACTTTGTATTTGATGTAATGAAGTTGAATTGGAAGAACATTAATATCCATTTTGATCCAAAAATATATGTACCTAGGTGAATTTATGTAGAATCGTATGTAGAGATTCCAAACTTCAATAAATAAAATAATAATAAGTTTAAATTTTATTTTTTTATATTAAAAAAAAATTTTTTATTCAACTTTTCTATTTTTTTCTAGCTTTAAATAACAAAAATAAAAAAGAGTTGGAGAAAAAAATTTAAAGTAAATTAACAGTAGTTCATATTCTTGCTTAGTGCTCTAATAAGGGTTAATGTTTACACGTAACAATATAACATGTTTTCACTATTTCCTTAATGTTTCAATTTTTTTAAATATGGTTTTCTTAGCTCTGTATTGGATAGTAAACTTACTGATTGCCTATTTCATTGTGTTTCAGGATGAAGCAGCAGAAAAAGAAATAAAGGTATTGTTAAAAAAGTATGGTACATATCGCGTCCTGACTTAGAAGAAAAAACAGGTTTGTTCAAGTTACAGCATAAAATACTTCCCAGAGACTTAAGTTGTAGGCATACACGTTTCAGTGTAACAACGTAGACTAAATGTTTATGGTGGATGAATTCAACAAAATATAAAAGTGTTCTTTAGTTTAGAAAAGATATAATTTATAAAATAATTGTTATATAACATCTAGAAAAAACATTAATCCAAATTTTATCTTTTCCAACTATATTAATGTTCAAGATAATTTATTTTTTGTGTAGAATGTAAATACAGGCCAACTATCTAGTCAAAGTGGTTCATCAGTCGTTAGCTAACTATTCAGCTCAAATTTGTCTTTTTTTTTATTCTTTTTTCAAAAGCCTTTTACATTTTATTCTTTATGTATTTCAATGTCTAATATTGTCTTACACGAAAGGAAAATGTATAATTACTTTTCCAAGGTTTTATTTGGTTATTCTATATAGTTGTATTTTCTAAGTTTCTCGTGTTGGCAATTCACCATCTTTTAAAATGAAATACCTTTATCCCAAGTTAATTTTTTGTTACAATTATTATTATTATTATGTGTTGTTGTCTTAAAATCTGAGTTTTATTCTTTACTATATTTTTGGCTGGGATTTAAGTCTGGCCCTTGTTCAAGTAAGGCCTACATTTTCTTAAAAATTGTCAAAATTTAAATGTACAACAGCGACATATTTAACTCTGGGAAACCAGTTTGAATATGCTTCAGTGTTTGTAGTTTTATAAATTAAATAACATTGTCTTTGTGTGATTTCAACATATGTGTAGCTTATTTGCTAAATAATCATAAGAACAGATATGTCAAGTTTGTTGCATTTACTTTTATATCTCATCTGTTTAAAGCAAGTTAAATCTGAAATGAATATTATATTAGGCTTTGTACTGTTTTTTACAGAACTCTAAGATGTAATAAAAAAGATATAAGTATCAAAACAAAATCTAAATTTGCAATACTTTATTTGGAACAAGACAATGTTTAATATCGTCTTCAGTTGTTACATGTACACAAACCTTTTTCACACTGAACTACAAGAGTAAAATCATGCAAATAGCATTAGGGAAGGGATGTGGCTATGTCTCCAAATCGAATACCATCACAGTATATCCAATGATACACTTATATCCAACGTACAACTTTATCCAATGTCGTAATCAAATGAACAACATGTAACAACAATAATATATTTCAAATAAAGGCTACTGGAACTGTCCAAAAACCTAATAAACTCCCATCCCAAAAAAAAACAAAAAAAACCAGAAACAAATACAAAGAACAACATCAGATATATGAAATGAAACGAACTAATAAAAACAATCAGATAATAAAAGAAGAAAAAATGAACAACAACTTAGAATCATGAATAATATAAATCCTATAACATTAATAACAAGCTAGAATAAAAAACTTAATTACAATTTTTTTAAATATAAGCACAAGGAAAAAATATAAATCGTGGAGTAATTGCTAAAAGATACTTTAAATAAAATAAAAACACAGGCAAGAAATGTATTGATAGATAACACATGCAATTAAATTTAATAAAAAAATTAATACAATACAGAAACATTGTGTGTTTTGAATTTTTAACACACAAATGATGACAAATGTCCGAAAAATGTATAATAATAAAATTGAACTTCCATCATTAACAAATAACTTCAAACAGAGAACAGAAACATTATCTAGCTAAAGACTTCATTTTTACTATCCCTAGATGTCCTATGTGTATCTCTTTTAACGAATACAACCTTAATGACTAAGGAATAATTATTCTAAGATCCCATAAAAGAATATCCCCTTCTACTGACAATTCATTCTTTCTAAGCACATAATCATTTACATCTAATTTACATTTGTAGACCAACCATATTTTAAACATACAATATTTTGAAGGTAGGTATCATTTACATAATTTTCATTTTCATGGTTACTTAATTGTAAAGGTTCAGAAATTGGTAATCTAGGTAACCCATCAGCTTTTTTCAAGGAAACAGCACTTTCAAGAAAGGATGTTAACTTGTAAGAGAAACAGAGATCATTTATTTACACACATGTGTAGTAGTAGTCTGGTCTAATGTCTACTTTCCCGCCCTTGGAAATGAAACTAGGACTATTTTGTCCAACGGCCCTCTGCTCAAAGGTGCTTAGTAATTCACAAATCTACCGTCCCCTGATGTTGCGTTGGTGTCAATTCGGTTATTTCATTTCACTCCCGCAAAGCCTTAAACTAAATTTATATCTCTCCGCAATAAAAGATGGATGCGGATATAATTGTTCTTGTAATAGTTTCACTATTATCTCATATGTTTTAGACTCCAGTTTTTCCAGTATACACAAGTCTCAATAAAATATATGTTTCTACACCAATTACAGGTTATAATGTACTTTTTTCTTTTTTTTATCATCAATATCATTGCACTCCACAGACAATTTGAAACGTTCAATGTAGGATTGCCAGCTTTCCTCTATACTATTGAACTCAACCATGTGCCCGATAGTCGCCATTTTATTTCCAGTTTCTTCAATATCAAGCACGTTATCCACGTATTCAATGTACGGCTTTCCATATACACACTTTATATATATATATATATATTTTTTTTTTTTTTTTGTTATCCTTCCGTACACAGCTAGTTTAATTAATAAAATTTCCTTGGCTTCTGTTTTAACACTTCACTTAACACGTGAGACATCCGTACTTCATATAACACTGTTTTGTGATATAACTTTTTGCTTTAACACACTATCGATAACATTGGTTTAATCCTCGTCACCACTGTATTTATTTGAGGATACTGTTGTACTATCATACAGTAGTTACAATTAAAAACTTAGGAAAAATAACTACTCTGTTGTATATTAGATAATATGGTCTTTAAACGTTCCTGGCTGGGAACAGAATGCTGTAGTCACAGGTTGTTCTAACGGAAGTAGGCTTTAGGAGAGGGAGAGAATTTGACCAATAATTTTGTTTCTATATTGAAAGATAATCACGCCACACATGATGTCACATGACAATGCATATTTTTGTACAAGCTTCCTCTACAACTATCACAATATATTTTGACCTACAACATGGTAACTCTAAGTTCACTTATTTAACTAAATATACTACAACCACCCCAGAACATAACAAAGCCCTCGCCAAAGGGCATCCTGGGGGAGAAACAGGCTTGGGCAAACCTTTTACCACGCCTTTTCCACAACTGTTGCAGTCCATCTGGAGAAGATAGATTAACTCTGGTCTCGTCTGAGGAACAGAACCTTCTTCTAGTCATTTACATTCCAGTTGACATAGTCTCAACCAAATCTAAGTCCTGATGCTCAAATTAGCTTCTCTGAGATGTCTACTTTCAGTACTATACTACAGAAAATATGTACCTGCCTGATCAGACCTTACGGGTGAGTACTGATAGTCCTTTTCCTCCACAGAGCACTGAGAATAAGAAATCAACCATCTGTTCTTCTGTTGATCTTGTCTTCAGACATTGGTGGCAAAAATGCCTTTTCTGACTCAAAAAGTGATTTTTTTTTTTTTTTTTTTTTCTGTTTCAAAAAGTTCAGGGATGGCCATGTTACTTTCAGTTGCTTCCGATCACTCCCAACCATTGAATGATGTACTCCAAAGATTCTACCCACTTCTCTTTGCCCCTCTTGAACTAAAATTCTTGCTCTATGTGACTCAGTAGTACTCAAGCGACAGTTCACATTCATATTAGTCTTCTTGCTATAACAATTACCAATTAAAAACATTAACAAAGCTCCTTAACATTCAAGCTTGCTCAGAATAATAAAAAATTATGTTTAATAAAAACTGATAGAATGGCATCATTTCTAATTTGAACTGTAGAAAAGATAAAAACCAGTAAATAATTTCTCTTACTTTAATAATGCATTAACATAATTGTCAATTATTGGAGTGGTGCGATACTTATCTACAAGAATGTATATAAATTGTAGAAAAATAATAACAGGGTTAAAAAAAAACAAAATCAAATAAAATGACTCATAATGATGCCATACTTTTCAACCAAATCCTCGTGATAATTCTATGCGGTATGGTAACTTATGCTGGCAACGATCTCCTACAGGAAGTTTTCCATATTCTGTATCTTCTTCCATGTTTATTTCTTAAATTTATTTACAACTCCAAGATCTTTGAGGCAGAATATTTAAAGAAAGAAATATTAGAATAATTTAATCTTATACTCCCATATAAGCTCTAAGTATTTCTTTAAAATTGGGTTGTTTTCAAAATTATAACTGCCCCTGAAATTATTAGTGGAAGCATGTCCGCGGGGAAGTAGTGTGTAGTTAGATGGAGAACTTACTTTATATTAGAGAGTTCAGATGGTTTGTGTATATGTACCAACTAAAAATGGAGACAGTCCAAGCACTGATCTTGGATTATCCAATTGTGGGGTCTAAATTTTCTGAGGAGTACCCTTACAGGAGAAGTTTAGTGGTCTGCGGAAATTTTCAAACACAAATATCACTCAAAATTTAAGTTTTGTGGTCATTCATTAATAATGATGTCACTTGCATGCCTTACCGTTATAGTTCATCAAAGCATGATTCATCCATTTATTACTGTATTATTCGTGTTTCTGATGTTTTTTTTAAAATTTGGCATTCTTATTTTAATAATCATAGACAACTGCGTAAATCTTAAAAATAATATAATAATATTAAGGGGTTAATATTTCAGTTTAATGAAAACATATAAATTAAAACCAATTAACATTTAACTAAATATTTATACAAATAATAAGTCATTTTTCATTATAAATTCTTCAAAATTGTAATTAACCATACAGTGCATTAATGAATATAAAACTAAACAAATTAAGTATTTATAATGTAATAAGTCGTTTTGTGTTTGGAAATATTTACTAAATGATAATATTACCAAACAATCATACCGTAGCATTAATGATTACAAAGTATAAATTAAACTAATATTTATTGAAGTTTTAATACAGTAGCTAGATAATTTTTCAATAGACAGTTTTCACATTTTACTTTTTGGGGTTAATGCTATGTTAAAGTATTTAAATCTCATTATGATTCTTCTTTTTACAAAGCAATTATCAACATCTTAATAAGTTCACATAATTTTTAATCACCTAACTTACTATATTTTCTGTTCAGATTTTTGGACATTCTAATATGCAATGTAACTAAGCCAATCACTTAATATTGGTTTCTAAATCTGTCTTCTTTTCATAATGTTTAGAAACTGTTTTACAACATGTGTATTTTGTCAAATTTTTTACACGTTAATAAAAATATGTGTACAGAAGAAATTTGAATATAATTTGTTTCATAAACAAAGTTTTTATTTTAACCAGTTCTGGAGAACAGTGCCCCTGAACATACGTTTGCAATATCATATCGGCTGGATTTTTTCCAACATAACTAGGCTTACATACAATTTAAAGTCTGTTAATGGAGATTATACTTTTCAAACAAAATTCATCTATATGGTTGCACTATGATATATCTGCCAACTTAATCAGATGTTGCTCTCAGTCTTTCTTCCAATTTATACTGTATGTATAATATAATATTATAGAATTCCCTCTTGGTAAAATCTTCATACCTTTCAATCAACTTCTCATATCCACAGTAACTCCAATTAATTTCAAATATCAGACTCTGCTTCTAGAAAAACAACATGTTTTTCATTTATGTTCTCTAAGAGGTTGGTAACGCAATTGACGTCTAATTCTGTTAAACTTGTTTATCTATAATTCTTCTTGTAAGAAAGTTTTCAAATAAAAAATGCTATAAACACAGTTGGTATTTGGTGAAATTCCATATTAAGGCAAAAATAACGTAAAAGACTAAGTGGTCTTACTTGTTTTCTATTTACTCAAATAATTATCACTGCTTTATATGATTTATGTTGATTAGATTTCTTTTGTATTCACCCGTCTACTTCCATTAAGATGTCGAGAGTTAGCAATTCCAAATCTAAATTTAAACATCTAAATTCCATGATTTTTCTTGGTCTATAGATCTTTTTTTAGAAATAAATTAAATTATTACTATTAAAATTAACATTTCAAGCTTTTCAATGAGAATTGACAAATTTATGATATATTGTGATTAATCAACTTTAAGAAAGGGGTTCTTGATGTACAATTTTATGGGGAAAACCAAACAACAAAATATCAAAAGCAAGTGAGTGCTCCTAATATGCTTTTATACTTATGGAAGTATACTATCTATTTTTTCCCCTTTTATTTAATAGAATTAATTTGTTGTTAATTAACTATAACAATACGAAATTGGTCACTAATCACAAATAGTGTACATAACTACCCATTAACCACTTTTAATTACTGAATAATGAGATAGCTAATAATTTCATTTCAACCAGCTGGCAACACTGGCATGTGCCTATTGTACTATATACACAGACATATTTAATAATTAAAGGTGTTTTTAAAGTTTTAAATGTACTTCATATATATATATATATATATATATATATATATCTAAGTATTTAAAAAAAATTATTTCTGCTTTATCACAATTGGCAATTCTAATTTTAAATCATTCACAAGCTTTTGTTATAAAATAGTTTTTAATTTTAAAGCTCTAAAATCAGGGTGTCTACTGGCACGAAAAGTCACAAAAAAGTAACGAATTTAGATATTTGGTCACGAAAGTCATGAAAAGTACCGAAAATTAGACATGAGTCACGAATTTTTTCCAAATTATTCGAGAAATAACGTCCAAGATTAATAAGGTCAATCAATAGCAGTAAATATTTTTCATAAGTGGAATTATGGAAATGTATATTCAAGTTGTTCAAAATCTTATTCGTTGGTCATCATTCTTTGTATGCCGATGATAATAATAGATAGGTAAAACATTTCTAAGTTCTTATATGACAATGCGCATTACATAATATTTAGAAATAATTTTTGTACCGATAACTGAAATCACCGGTCCAAAATGTATTGAGATCGACGATCTCTAATAATATTACGTTTAGTTTCGGAGGAAAAGTTCTTGACGTTCTTATTAATTTTGTGATGCCATGGCATATGCAATCATAGATTATTCATTTAAATGGATCGTTCACTTCTGAGCAGTTCAGTTTTGTTCTTCAAACGGTGGCTTTATATATTTGGTAAATCGGTTCACATTGCATTTATGTTTATAACACAAAAAGTGGTATTCTGCATTTATAACACTTATTATTAAAAAAAGTGAACGTATTATTTTAATTCTTTTCCCGTTTAATATACATGAATGGTTCTTTCTTACTTATTCATGATGAAATGTTCACCAATTTGAACTATTTTCAAAATTCGTTCTTGTATCTATTGTGACAAGCCGTTACCAGTTCCGGTTACCACCTATCTGAATGGAATCAAAACAAAGTGTGCTGTTTTACAGAGATCTATTGACATGATAAAGCCATTCCAAAATTTTGTAGAGGAGATTGGGAAACCAGCTCCAGATAGTAAGACTTTCCAGACAGTAAACATACGTTATCAGATCCTTTTCTTTGTGCCAAACTAGAATTTTTAGTATTCATAGTTAAGAATATTGAACCTTTTCTTGTAAAGTTTCAAGCCAATAAACCTCTTCTACCTTTCCTTCATTATGAATTACACAATTTATTAAAACACATCGGAGAGAGATTTATCAAAAAATATATTTTCAATACAGCTAAAACCTCAAGTGATCTCTGAGCTAACAATGTAGACGACACCAAGTATCCTTCAGCTCAGGTTGGCCTAGGATTCGGCGCATCTAATAAAGTTTCAAAATTGAATAAAACAGTAGGAGCTGTAAGTTTTGATTTTTAAGAAGGAATGTATAAATTTTCTTTCAGCAATATATAAAAAATTATGTGAGAAGTCATCTAAATATACAAGCCAGTCAATTTAAATACAAACTGGTCCGAGGTGTATCATGTCTTTCTCCCTATGTTACGAGAAGCAAAAGTCTACCAAAATCCAGGGTTACTGCAGCCCTAAAAATATTTGTGGATAAAACCATTTCAGTGCAGGAACAACAGACACAATTAAAAGAAAATATGGAGAACTGTGTGTAACTGAGAGTAAAGCAATTATTGATTGGCGAAAAGAATGATTAGATATTTTTCTAGGGTGTTTATTAAAAAATGTAAATATCACAGATCAGTACTTCATTGATTTTGTTTTTTTTTAAATTGGTAATTTTTCATGGAAACGCAGATGTAGAACGAGGGTTTTCAATCAACAGTGAATGCTTAACAACTGGTCTGGAAGAAAAGTCTCTTATTTCACAAAGAATTAAAAATGATGCTGTTGTAAATGCTGGAGGCATCAAATATTTGGAAATTAATAAGAAAATGATAAATTATGCAAGATGTGCTTCATCAAAAAGTAAAGAAGCTCTTGAACAAAAAAAAAAATCGGAACTAGAAACTAAAAAAATCAACAAAACGAAACTTATGAAGCAGGTGCAGGAACTCCGAGAGAAAAGAAAGGTTATATAGCATCTTTGAAAAGTGAAGAACTAGCTAACTTGGACTCTGAAATGGAAAAAAAAAAATTAAGAAGCTGAAAAAGTAAAAAAATATTGTGTGCAACGGATGATGATTAATTTTTTGAACATATTTAATTTGTGTAATTAATCTCTCGTTGACTTTAAAATAATTTTCTGGTAATGATTTACCTGATCTCTAAATATTTTTAATGTTGGACAAAAAATTAACATATAAAATAAACCATTTAACATAATACTTATCCAAGCCAAGACCTAGAATAAATCATCAAAGTATTGGTTATTTATAACTACAGTAAATATAACTACAATAAAGTTAAAATTTATAATTTGTCAAATAGACTATCTAGATGTTGAAGTTGTTATAAAAAAGGTATTGTAGCCACTTTTTAATAGTTAATTTTTAAATATAAAAATGTGAAAAGTAATTAGTTAGGTCACTAAAAGTTACTAAAAAGTCATGAATTTTGCTTTCTAAAAGTGAGTAGACACCCTGTAAAATACAAACTAAGTCTATTTAATCCTACTATTAATCATAGTATAATCATTATCATTATGGCCATAATTTATAATAATTATATAACATTACTTGTACGATAACTTGCATCATAACAAGTGTACCACAGTTATAGTTAGCTAGGATTGTAAGACTGAATAGTGCTAAACTAATTGTTAAGGTTATGAAATTGTTATTAAAATATTGTCAGCCACTTCGTTACCCTTGTTTGCATCCACTAAAAATCTAAATATGACCTTTAATTTTATGTGACTATCATTTTTTAAAGTTTTAGAATTTCTTTCCATTGCAATGTGTTATACTTATCTAACAGTTAATATTTTCTTTTTCTTTTTTTTAATACATTGTGGTTTAATACAGAGTTTACTTGTGTATAAATCTCAGTTTGTAGAAGAAATTGTATTTTTATTTTTAAATTATGCTTTATATTATTTTACTTCTAGTAGCCTGTTACAAAATATCCCTTAAATTTTATTTTAAAATTTGAATCACTGTTGTAAATTCAATTGTTAAATATTAATTGAACTTGGAAAATTATGTTGATAATTTTAGTATATATAACCAGTTTTACTGTTATTACTTCTATTGTAACAAATCGGCCTCACTCTTTTCTAAGTTGGTGACCAAGACATCTCAACGCTTATACTACTAAGGGTATCAAAATTATTATATTTATTGTCTCATTTAGGAATATATATATTGCAACGGGTAAGTTCCCCTCTTTCATACACAGAGAGAATAATAATAATAAACCCCACCTTTCTGGAGTCACTTGCAACATATAACTTCTCTCTTCTTACATTTTAATGAAAATGAAGTTTTAACCCTGAAGCAATAATTCAATCCTTTCTCTTTATGATTGGTTTCTTATTTATTTTAAATAGCTCTTGTTTTTGATTCTTTTTTATGTATGAAACTCTCTCTAAGGGAGTATCTTTTGAAAGAGTTCCTTGCAATATATATAGTCAGTTTACTGCAAAAAGTGACCAAGTGCACTTTTCTCTAAAAATAAGCTTGTAATATAATATTGCAATATGGCTTATTATGGTGTTAGGAATTGTCTGCTAAAACTGCCTTAGTAAATAATATTATAACTATTATAACAGATTACTTGATTTTATATTGATGATTAGAATTTTAACACTTATATGAAAAATAAAAACTTCGTTTTCTCAGAATTAACAATTTGTTAGTTGGTCACTTTTTGCAGTAAACCGGCGATTATATATATATATATATATATATATATATATATATATATTATTTATTTGTTATTTAGAGCACATACAATTGAAATATAAAAATCTTAAAATTAATTCATAGGACTGTAATCATATTAAAACACAAAGCAAAAAATTTCAATTAATCGTTTATGTGTTATAAATTTTAAAATAATAATTGGCTCTTTATTTGAAAACAAAATTAAATCAAGATATGTTATATTATATTAAAACATTTTATACTTTTAAATTATTTAAACTTGACCAAAAACTCGATATAAAATGTATAAGACAAATTTATTTTACTTTTATTTGATTTTCCAAAATTTGAATTTTTTATTTTATATATTTGGCATAGAAGCGGATATTCTATCAAAATAAGTAGGAATACCTTGAATACGTATATTATAGTTGGCTTCGGCTCCTGGGAATTCAGTAGAATGGCTGTGACAAATTGTTTTGTATTTGAAACTGCTTGAAGTATAGTCCTGATGTGATTTCTAAGAGATTGATGAACATCGGTTGAGTAGTTCTAGTGAGCTGCTCGTCTAGTATTTCTTCCAGTAATACTGCTTTGCTGATCTAGAATAATTTTAAAGTTCGTTTAAAGTTTATTAGATGAATTGAAGTTCTATTATTATTGATGATTTTGGCTCCGTGTCGCATTAGTTTGAAATCAGTGTATTCGATGATTTACTTTAGTTATTCATTTAAATCGATGTTAGTTATTACAGCCTAAGTCTATCTCCATTTAACTGGTCCTAAATTTAATTAAATAGTATGTCATATTATGAAGTTGTAGAATTTACTTTTTTGTCGAAATTTTTTGTACAAAAGTCGAATAAAACCTTTTGTAGTAATTTAGCTCTTCAAAAACATCTATCTAGGTCGAAGAAATTGTTAAGAGTAATTTACCTTGGCAGTTTAACTAACCAAATAAACTGTTTTGATAAAGTGGGAATATTCCCTCATAATATCCCACCTTTTCTCCCTTCTGTCTTTTAGTGTTTTCCACTGTTATTTCGGTTGTTTCCTTTATTTTTACTCATATTATGTACCGTAAAATTTATTACAATTATTTTGTTATCAATTTGCCTTATAATTGTTCTTTAATTGTAGTTGTAATCTATTCAATATTTCTCTCCTGCGATCTGTGTTTTGGTATCGCTGGGACACCAGCTGCGTGTGTCGACTATATTTCCTGAAAAATCATGAAAATTTTTGATTCAATTTATAAACTTGACAATTTTGGTTTTTTCACTGTAACTTTTGTTCGTGTATAAATTTTCTAATTCTGTAAACGTAGTCCTCTTCTACCCATTTACAGGTTCTTCTGGAAACTCGAATGAATGTTCTACGGCCGTAACTTTCTGAGTTATTCCACTTTGAAATTTTTTAATTATTTCTTTAATCAACTTTTGATCCTTTTGGTTTTTCTTCTGATTTATTATAGTTCTGTATTTGGAATGAAAGAATCTGTTGAGTTTTCTTCATATTCCTGTTGGTTGTTAAGTTACGCGTAGTTCAAGGTCTTGTTTCATTACCTTTTCTTTTCTAAGTAACCTCGACCCCCATTTTACCTTTTATTGTGCTTTCTTTGATCATTACATTTATATATGTACATTAATATATACATTCTTAAACTAAACATATTAAATAATCTTTCGAATCTTACATATTTTGTTCACAATTTGAATTGGAAGATTCTAACTCATTTTGGTTATTTCTCAAAAATGGTGAATTGGATTTTGTTCAAATGTTCCAATTATGTTCTTTTCTCGCTCTAGAGTCTTTATCTAGTTTGTTTTGAAAAAATTAATTTTTGTTTTTCTGAAAACTGACTTTACTTTTTTCTAAAATTACTGGATTTTTCCTATCCAAATTATTTATTTCCTTATTTTTTTTATTGATAATGACTCTATTACTTATAATCTCTATTTCCTTGGAATTAGTTTTTTGAAGTTAAGTTTTGTTTAAAGTTTAATTATTTTCATCAAAAGTTTTTCGCTAGTAACTTTTACATTTTTTAATTTATTTAATTTTTTTATTTACAAATTCTTTTTAGATTTACTTTATTTATCCAAATATCTCAAAATATTTTATTTTACGTAATTTTGAAAATTGTGTTAGTTTGGATATGCAGTCCTGACCAGGAATCTACCTGTTGAGTCTTGCTTGCTTTTGTCTATGTCGCAGCTCTGCTCGCATCATGTTTACACTAGGCATAAATATTATACATTATTCTACTTTATTATTTTGATTTTTGTGACAAAACATTTCGTACTAAACGAAACCGTTTTCATATGAAGCAAAGCTTGTAGTACACATTTGGATTGTCATTTTTTCAGTTAAATACAATATACATAAATATATTAAACTTTACATCCAATGTTTTAAATTCTAGTTTGTTGTACAATTTCAAACTAGAGTAGTGCACATCCCGTTAAAATATTTTTAGTCTGAATTGATACTGAAGTATTTCCTTCCATATGGGATATTCATGTTTGTGTTATATTTAAAGAATATTAAAACGTTTAAAATGTAAATACTATTAAAATATTGATTTTCATAAATAAATTTGACACTATTGTTTAAATTTCAGATTACAAATTATTCTATATAAAAAAAAATAAAAATGTATGAAATATTTATCTACACAATTACTCCATATTTAAGGTGTGTGTAGACACCAATATATATGCATAATATATTGTCTTGATAATGGCAAAACTGAAAACAACAAAGTTCAAAACAAGTTGCATTAAGTTTAGCAATTGAGAACAGATGTGTATTCCATCCAGTTTAGATTTCCATCAGTTATCACTCCCAGTGACTTTGGCGAGTCTGTACAGTTTCTGAATAGGATAAGGAAATTTCATTTCTTACAAATGAATGAATTGTGTTTTACTTATATTTAATTTTATACCATTTACTGAAAACCAATTTTCTACAATTATTAATTCTTGATGTCATAGACTCCTTGAAATATAGAATATGTTTTTCAAAAATATATAGGTTATGTATATAATAATCTTGTCAAATAGTACCATTTTATTTTGCCAACATTATAAGGTAAATCATTTATATAGATCAAAATCAGTATAGGTCCATGAACCCGGAGAACTCCTTATTTTTTAGGATGCACTCAGTCCGTATACACAGCTTTTTGTCTTCTGTCTGCTAAGTAAGATTGTAACTATAGGGGTAGCGCTTAGAAAAAAACCTTTCGCCGGTTGTGTTTCGCGCAGGTAGAACCGCTCTCCGCCATCACCCCTACATGCGTGTACAAACCACTTTAAGTTTGACTATTATGCATCATTAAACTAATGCAAATATATCAACTCAAGTTTCTTGAGACTACAGTTTCCCATGAGTTGACTCATTTTTTCCCTTTTAATAAACCAACAAAATTTCTGAATTTCAGTAAACTGAGCGTAAATTCTCCTAACTAATTGCAAGAAAAATTGTTGTTAGGTACACACTGTTTTTTATTTGAGACTTTTTAAATCCATAGAATAGACTCCCAACATTGCATTGTTGTATTGATTACTACTTGGTCATTGAAATGTCATTTTGTTAATGTGTTTACTTCTTGTGGAAATTCATGTTTTTCAATAATTATTAACATCCAATAGAAATACATTTCAGTCAAATAAAACAGGAAACATTAATTTTATATCTCAGTTACAATGGTTGGACTTTTGAGGAGGGTTGAACAGGTGTGTTATTTTTTACGCCCACTGCCTTCAAAACTTTGTATTTATTCTTACAAAATTTAGTATAAGAATATCCACAACTCAAAAAATTCCATCCCTCCACTTTATTGGATTCGTACTACACTGTTGTGATATATCAGTGTTAATTTGAAGGTAACGATGTAGAAATAGTTGAAGGTGAGGAAAAATTTGTTTTGTGCTCTAGCAGCCTCAAATATACCAACAGAATATTGTGTGGTATATTTATAGGTGAAGACCTTTAATTTGATACACTGCTTGAATTTTTGAAATACAATTTGTTTTCAAAATATTGCTTATTTTTCTTTAATGTTGTAATATACACAAATCAAATATTCTCACGATTTTTCCTAAGTGTGGGATAAAATGTACATCCATGGCAAATTTCAAGTTTCTAAATTGAATGGTTTGACTACAATTTCTGTGAACAGATAGATAGACACTGTAGTGAATATGTAATCATAGCATATAGTATAAAATGTCTAAGAACAAAAATTTAACAAATCAAATAGGGTGTAATGATGATGGTATAAAAATGTAGTATATAATTATTTTAGCAGCAGCTATCTTTTAACTTTTTGTACAAAAGGTAAACTAAGAAACATTAATTTCATTTTAAAATGCTCTAACTGTACTAATTATATTTAGGATCAATTTTATTTACTTGGGCTATAATTAACAATACCTGTGAAAAATTAATTCACCAGATCCAAAAAAAAAACAATGTCATCATGACTAAGTCAATTATCTTCAAAATAATTCGTCTTGTTAAAATTTGTGTATATTTTTTCATTTGGTGGTTGATTTTTATTCTTTCATTTTAAGTTTGTTTTATTACAATCTTAATTGTTACTTAAAATTATAAATTAAAACCAAATAGATATTCTTATCTCTTAAATGATCTCATATTCCAAATAAAAATATTGGTATATATTTGAAGATTTTAAGCAAGCTGCCTTTATTTCTTGAAGAAGCAACATAAAATAATGAAGGAAAGAATTGTATTATAAATAATAGATGCATAAAAGCTCATTACAATATTCTCTTTGTTGCGTACATTTAATTCTCTTTAGAATTAATTAATGTTTTTAAAATATTTATTTTAATAGGTTTAATTTTTTTTTCATGATCATGGTAAAATGATAAAAAAATTTTAAAATTCTATTTTTTTATTTTATGAATATTATATTTCCATAACTGAAATCATTAAAAATTTATAAATTTAGTTTTCATTTTAAACACACAGTCTCTTCATAAAACTTGCATAGGTTACTTTGAATATGTAATACAGGGAGATGCAAATATATGTGTTTCTATTTACTCTAATTTTGTTTTTCTAAGTCATTGTACAATAAATAATAAGATTATGATGTTGAGATAGTTATTAGTAATACTATTAAAACTAAGGGATTACATTGGCTAAGGAATAATTATCATGGCTTCCATTACTTTAATGAAAATAGAGTGAAGAGATCTATTGTAGATTGATAAAATGTGTGGATATCCAAACCCTCCTGTTCCTTTTTCATTTCTTAATAAATAAAATCTTTGGAAATCTCAATAGTAGGAAAGGGGCTACCACTTGGTATGGTGAACATTTACTGTATTCCCTGTCTCCTAGATGAGGAAAACTTTCGAAATTTAAATGACACTTTTTGTACAAAGTTTTTTCAAAATGTAAATGTACTGATGTTTTATTTAAATGTATGTTACGCTCACTTGAAATTTTAAGCTATCTCCTTCAAAGTACGACTCTTGGGAAGTTACACAGTGGTTTCAACATTTTTTCCATTGATCATAACTACTAGAAATCATATTCTGTGAGTGATCCTAGCTCATCGGTTACAATTTTTTGTATGTTTTCCACAGTCTCAAAATGATGACACTTCAATTTCAAGGGGTGAGGTAAAAATCACATGAAACTGGGCTGTAGGGAGAATGTAGAAGGGTGGGAATGTTTTTTTCTTCACCAGAAATTCTCGACTGAAAGCATTACATGAGCTCGCATGTTATCATGGTGCAGCACCCAATTGCCTGTGATGTCTTTTCGTACTCTGTGGTCCTTTTTTCATAGTTTTTCCACAATTTGTTTGTAGAATGTATGATTAACTGTCTATCCTGGAGATAAAAAATTTTAGTGAACAATATCATGGCTATTTAAAAAAATGATAATTGTTTTCACTCTAGATCTGATCATGCATGCTTTCTTCTGACAATGAAAATATTTTATGTACCATTCCTCAATTTACCATTTTGTCTCTTGATTGTACTCGAACACCCTTGATTCATCTCCTGTTATTACTTTAATTTAACTCCTGTTATTGTCTCAGTTTCGAGTCTTTCCAGCAAATCCTGAAAATTTTCAACCCATTCGCTTTTTGTGTCCACAGACAAGTATGTTTAGGTGCTAATTTTGTACAAATTTTTCAAATGTGCAAATGGTCTGTTAGAATTCTGTGAGGTGAATTTTCATCCAAGCCTGTTTTTCTACAGTCGTTCTTACAATCAGCGATTTTTCGCCATTACTGCTAACACCATTTCCACATTTTGATAGTTTTTTGACAAGATTGGACATCCAGCACAGGGTTCATGTTCAACATTTTCTTAGTTTGTGCCATTCTTTGAAAACTTTCTGCCATTTAAAAACCATAGTTCTCGATGAAGTGCTATCTTCACAAGCTTTGGTTAAAGAATCAATTATCTCAGTAGCAGATTTGTTGGGTATCACATAAAATTTGATAATGTACTGTTTTCATATTTTCCTACATCGCAAATATTAAGAGGTTATAAAACATGATCATACACAAACAGCAATAGCTGACGACTAACTCAATGTTTCTAGTTGAAACAAATGTATACATGCAGCCAACATCAGTACCAGTTCACCGATATATATATAAATGAGGTGTTGTGTTACCAAGTTAGTGTATGGGAATATCAGTACACTTACTTATGGGACAAACCTCGCATTCTTGGTATTTTCTAATAATATGCAATCCTATAGTAAATAGAGATTCAATTAAAACATAATAACGAAACAACTACAGCTCCTTATAATCAAAACTAAATTTTGAGTTAAAAATTTGTGACTAATTTACTAGATTAACCTAGTTAGGCTGTTGGACATTTTTTGTAATGAAATATTATTTTATGAAATTGTTACCTTGGCCCTGAAAAAGCAAAAAAATTATTTTACATTGCATTAAAATATCCAATAATTTAAATGTAATTTTTTATTTTGTGAATTTTAAAATTAGAATAGTAGTTTTAGTCTAGAGCATTGTGTAGTTCCAGGCATTGATTCTACGTTCAGGCCCTTCCTGGTCATGATCAATGAAAGGGAGCAGCGCATTTCAATCGTAGATGTTGCCATATTCTTCAAGAATCGCTATCAGGCTTTTTTTGAGTCTCGGGCAGAAAGTACGCACAGTTGGTGGAAGAACTCTGTGGACAGGGTTGCAAAGTGACCTTGCATGGTTTTGTCATAAGAGCTCTCGATGCCTGGTACAAGAAAAATGAGGGGGCCATCAAGAATTCAGGATATCCCCTTGTTATGCAACCCCTTATGGTGTTAGACACAATTTTCTGGTCACAGGACATCTACATGACTCATATAACCAGCCACCAACAGTGGTGATTGCCTTCGACCCTAGGTGACTTTTCTTTCTTGATTTTAAGGTAAATACTATTAATATGATATGTAGAGTATATAAAGGGTGAGGGATATATATTTTAATATGTTTCATTATTTTAATTTTTGTTTGTTATTTATATTTTTATTATGTTACATTATTTTTCACTCTCCATATATATATATATATATATTGTTATTATTATTATTATTTTTTTTTTTTTTATTGATTTTTAATAGTTTTAAGTCCATGGGTAAGACCCGTTAGATAATTTTTACTGCTGTGTTTGCAACTAATATGTTGTATGATATATGTATAATATACTTGTTATTATCAATTTGTTACCTATAGCTGGAGCTTGTGAAAAATTTTATGAAGAGACAGTTGAACATTTAATTATGAAATGAATTTTGCTCCATTGATAAATAATTGTAAAATTGTGAAATGTAGATACATTATTTGGGGGATCAAACAACTCTCTCATATTAACTATACCAAAATTTAGTTTTTTTTTACCCCAAATGAGATTTTCGTTTTAAAGTTTTACGTTCCAAAGTTAAAGCAGGAGGATGTTTTGGAGATCCAATTAGTTATAATTGTATGTATGGTTCATTGTTACCATGACAAGGAGTCCTTTTTTATACAAATAAGGTTATGTTTATAGCTCCTATATGTGTCTTATTTGTGTTTATATTTTTTGTTTCTATGTATAGATAATGATGAGCTATTATTTATATATGTATAGGAAATTAAAGTTTTGTTTTACAAATAAAAAATATGTACTGGTTTCTTTTAAAATGTCATCAGATCTATTGGTCAACTGCTAACCATCCATTTTTATTTGTTTGTCTATTATTATTTGCTCCTTATTGTTTGTGTGTCTTATCTACTATTAATATAGTATCATAAACACAACAGTTCCAATCAAATTCAAAGATAGTTTGAAGTTCTCAGTGGTGGTTCTCAAAATGAAATACCAGTTGTTCAAAGCCAAATATTAATAAGTAAATAAGCCCCAATAACTAAGCCCCATATTATAACATATCATACAAGGATTAAGCCGCCAATATTATATATATATATATATATATATATATATATATATATATTAATCCAAATTAATTACATGAAGTTGGATTTGTACATTTTAGACCATGCAAATTTAAAAAATAAGTTGATAAGAAATACTAAAAACATGTTTCTCGGAACAGTATCATAAAGTCCGATTAAAATGAAGTCTTAGGGAGAGAAGCGATTACATCAATAAAAAATATATATTTCAAATAAAATTACTCCTCTTTAATAATTATTACAGAAGAAAATATAGACAAATAAAACAAGTTTTACAGAGCTATATTTCAGCAAATTTTTAGAGCAAATCTTAGATATGTTAGCCAATAACAAACTAGATGGATTCTTATCAACACTCGTTAAGAGAAATTCGAACCATTATCAATTACTTAGGTATCAAAGCTGTGCGAAATAAAATGGTTTCTGTTATGAACCACAAAAATGTCAATATGCTACTTCATGAAGATAAATCTCTTATTTATCTGTAACATAATGTTTTACATTGTGGGATGAATGTGTGGAATAGCATTTATCCCACAGATTGACAAGCAAACTATAAATGTAGAGGTAAAATTTAATTCAGGAACAAAATGGTATCATGTAATAAGAGATTATATTTAATTGGAAATCAAAGATGTTCCTAAACTTTAAGGACATTTCCTGTCGCAGATATTTCACATGATATTAAGTTGACATGTGTAATCATTTATTGTGATTTTGTTTATAAACAATTGAAACCAGAGTAGTACACATTTTAATGAACTATTCAAAAGGATTTTCTTATATTTAGTTATTAAAATAAGAGGTCAATTATTGGCATAAGTCACAAAGTCTAACAAGTGTACTCTAGGAACTGGGTGATAAAAAATAAAATCTCAACTAAACCACCTTTATATTAGTCTCCGCAAAATATAGTACCTAAGCTAACCAAACGGAACTGTAAACTTACTTTATGTTATAGCATAAAAAAATAATACAAAAAATAGTGTCACTTATCATAGCACAAGTCATGTAGAGGGGGAAAAGTAAACCACAGTCCTACGGAAAATTGAATATTTTTTGTATTGTCACTACCATCCTGTTTTCAGTATCGGAATCACTTTTGAATAGCATTTTCCTTGATATTTTTAAACTTCTTCTCTTTATTATTATTTCCCTTCTGTCACGATAGATAGTTTCTTTTGTTTTTTAAATAAAAAAAGTAATTGACCCCATTGTTTAAAATATGTGTATACTGCTTTAAAGTTATCAATTAAAGCAATTTAAAATAATCAATAATTAATACAATTAAGATACAGTCCATAAGCAATAAATGTAAAAATTAATATATTCCTTTAAAACACCATTTACATAGAAATATAATTGGACACTGCAAAGGTTAAGCACCGTGCAAATTTGGAAAAATTGAGATTTTACAAAAATTCAAGTTTTCTGAACAGCATGTGACTAAAGCTAGGCAAGGCGGGTGTTTCAGGCCCTGAGATGCAGGTTCTTATGACCAAAGTGACCTTTGGCTCAGTGATCTGTCCAAAACTGTGTCCGGGAGTTGAGAGTAATTAGCAGAAAATGAAACAAATTTTGAAGTTGTCAAATTGTGCCTCTCAAGGCATATTTTTTATTACTTCATTACAAATATTTTTCAATCTTGCATTGTTTAAAAGTTACAACACTTTGAAAATAAAACATTTCTCAAAAACCAAATTTAAACTACTTTTCTCGGATAAGGTAGTAATAATATAGAAATGATAAAGAATTTAAAAAATTCAACAAAAAGTTGGCATAACTTGTCAACTTCACAAGCTAGTACAGTACTACCTCGTTTATCCGGACCTCATTCAACCGGATGTCTGGATTATCCGGAACAAAAAATAAAAAAATTAATCAAGGATAAAATAAAGCAAAAGCTTAAAGTTTCAAAATATTTTAATAATTACTGTAATTTGAATAATATTTTAAATAACATTTATAATAGGCCTATTTTGAAACTTTAAGCTTTTGCTTTATTTTATCCTTGAATATGGAGTTTCAACAAGAAATATCTGCTATTACATTAATGTTGATAAAAACGTGATTTCCTCAACACTACAGTGTCGCCTCGAGGTATTAGGTCGGGTTGTTGATGCACTGGGAAGAGAAAGTGGAGGAGCAATGACCTCTGCGTCACCATCCCCCTACCCCGATGCGGCATGACAGTGTGAAATAAATACAAACCAGGTGCATGTTTACAACGCATCATAAACCATCATGTCATTTTTACAACTTTATTGTTGTCGGGTTGTTAAGACTCAAGGGTGTAAATCAGTAAATGTGAACATTTTGTCACATCTTAAAGCGGTGCCGCCAGCTTTGGGAACCCCCGTTCTTTTTTTGGCAGTTGGCATATCACAACCCCAGTCGGGAGTATCGAGGACGTGAATGAGAATCAGCATAGTATTTAGAGGTGGGCGTTGTTACTGCTATTTATTTATATTCGTGTGTTAGCGTATGTGCTTGGAAATGGCGACGAAACGAAAACGTAATGTGCTTACAATGGCCCAAAAGTTAGACGCATTGAATCGTATAGACAGGGCCGCATTGAAACGTAACACCAAATTAAAACAGAGGAAGATAAATGACTTTTTTGTAAATAACAACTAAACCCTGTGTAAATTAAAAGCATGTGTAAATATTTCAGGTATGTAAATAAATGTTTTTCATCATTTACAGTACATTGTGTAATTTCGTGTATTGTGTAAATTGAATAACTGTGTAAATATTGTGTTTTTTCATGACTTATAAATGGTAAGTTATCATTTTATATTTTGTTTTATTTATCTTTCTATAATTTTGGATTATCCGGATTTTTGATTAACCGGATCACTTCCGGTCCCAATTAGTCCGGATAAACGAGGTTGTACTGTAAAAGGTAATTTTTCAAACTAAAGGCATGTTGCTCACCTGAGTCTAGTAGGTGATAAATTGTGAAAAAAAAAATGATAACTTTTGTTTGAATTAAAAAGGTGAGACAATTCACACATTAAATGATAGAATAATTTTTGAGATCCTTTTAAATTAATAATAAGCATTAGTATAGAATATACGAGAAGATTAATTGTGAAAACTCAGAAAATTTTATGTTGCGAGGAAAGTGTTATTTTCTCAAGAACACGCCGTCCTACGAAAACAACTCGAAGTTCCAGGGAGGCACCGTGGTGAGAGGAAAATGGAAAACGTGAATAGAAGAAAAGCCAATGTTCCTGAAGTTCATTGAAAAGAATGGACAAACATTA
Source organism: Aphrophora alni (assembly GCA_963513935.1). NCBI lineage: Eukaryota > Metazoa > Arthropoda > Insecta > Hemiptera > Aphrophoridae > Aphrophora > Aphrophora alni. The sequence continues at coordinate 85,560,122 of OY740765.1, forward strand.
ATAGTATGCACAAAGGTCAGATTTGCTATCCTTACTGTAGAGCCAACGATAGCAAAACTACACTAGGACTATTAATTTATGAATTCAAATAAATAAATAAAAAGAAGTAGAAAATGATAAAATTAAAGTCTTAATAATTAATTAATTATTCCAACTAAGGGAATAAAGGGTGAACAATGAATAAATCTTGTAACTCCAGAAAGGAGGGGGGGAAAGGGAATAGTTGGTATCAAAAAATGGTGGAACGAGAAAGAAATTTTCTATTTAATATGGTAGGACATGCTAAAAAGGAATAAAAGGCTCTTGAAAATTTGAAAACGAAGTTAGGTGTTACACTGTCCGAACGAATTCTAAAAAACATGCTAGATTTTGAGACCCGCCAACAGTTAGTAAGTTACTACAGGGTAAAGCATTCTAGAAATATGCGGACTTTGAAAGAATTCATAAATCCCGAGAAATTAAATAGTGCCAGGAAAAAAGATTAATTAAGTAAAAAGAAAAATAGACAGTTAAATTAATAAAAATTATTGAGATTTAAAGAAGATAGATTTTCAAAGTCACAAGTTTCATCAAAGTTACTGTCGTTGTTTGCATTAAAAAAAGAAAACGAAAACTTCAGACAGAAACAAGAAATACAACCCGGAGAATGGAAAGTGAGACTGTAGGAGAAAGACATGGTTCGCAGGAAGTCACAAAGGAAGACCAACGCCTGACAACAGCCTAATCATCCAACTTAGGAAGAGACCACATTTCTCCACATCTGTATTGTAATAATTTATTTTTTATTCTCTAAACAAAAATGATATTTTAATTGATTTTATGGGTGCCAGTCTGTAAGTACAGACACTTTTTTACTTTATATAAAAAAAATTAAAATCCCAGGATTATAAATTCTACAGGAAAATGTACTCTATGGAAAAAAAACCACAGGTTTTCTGAAATATATACATTTACTAATGAATAATATCTCATTAGTTCTCTGAAAACATACACATTATATATATCATCAATAACATATACATTACATTCATATAAGCTAAAATAGTTCACAGTTTATTACTGCCTGTAGTTCTGAAATATTCACACACATTGTATCAGAGTTTAAGATTTATTCTAAATTAATATATGCTTTAAGTTAAAAAGTTTATAATTGTCTTTCTTCATATTATTGTCTTTTATAAAAATTGTTTTATGCTAAAAATTCAATCTTTACTTGTTTATTTCTTCCATCACAAAGTTTATTTAGAAATTACTTCCACAAAGGGTAACTGATAATTATAATTTGAAAAGTTTGATTTCATGTAATAAGTTCTTTAATATTTTTCAACTGAAAAATATACTGAAATATTATAATTTAAACAATATCGTAGGCGTCTTATACCAAAGACACCAACACTGAAATTAGATTTGAAAAATTGTCCTTTTTTTGACATTGCTTATTTGTCGAGGTGTTGCTCTCCATGAGAAACAAAGTGCAGATTAGGCAAATGAGAAGTTCCTGATGGACAGAAACTCAAACATAACTTCCCTCCCTGACAGATGAAGAACTATCCAAAAACCTCGGCTGATCTCTTCTATACTTAAAGGGCTCCCATTGGTCACCAATTATAAATGTTAGATGCATTTCTCCTACCGATGGCGCACCAAACACTGCTTGATTTTTAACACACTTTAGGGGCATATTTCTTTTTACAAATTTCATTTATATAAAAAGCACAAATGCAATATTTTAATATTATAATTATTATTTAACATATTCTTTATCCATAACACACACTCACCCGTTGTTCTGTAACATTGACCAATTATGAAAACTTGTCCATCCGTCTATACCGTATTACGACACGTTATTGTGACAATTGTATGACCCAATTAATTAAATCATATTTAGTTACACCCCACTTTAGTTACATCTTCTTCATACTCTCAGCCTTTGTTTATCAAACCATCACTCTAAGCTGCCATCAGTCACCCCCAACACCCACTTGTTTACAAAACACAGAGTCCAGTGCTAGACTTCTATTTCATGATTTACCAAACCTCTTGAACTAAATTGAATGGGCAAAATGGATATTTCTCAGCAACTAATACGTTCTGATTTCTCTTCCTTCTCCCTGCTATGAATCTAATCATTTTCTTATTCTAAAATGTACTTATATTATATTCAATTTATACTATTTCTTATGAAAATTTATAATATTTACAAACATAAATTAATATTCATTTTACATCCTTTTATGAGTTATTTTTTATATGAATTGTATGAAACATTATAGGTGCAACAATCTTTTCTTTAATATAAATAGTTTTTTATTTATTTATTTATTCCTACTACCCCCACTTTTCCTTTAATATAATTATTTATTTTCTCACATTTACTTTATTTAATTTTACAGTTCACTGGTAGGTCAACTTATTTATTTAATCTGAATTTTGTTCTATAACCATTATTTACTTATTAATTTCCTTTTCATTTACTTTTAAAAACACTTCTTTTTCTTTCATAAAAACCAAATCACAATAAGACTTCATAATCAAAAAGAAAATCATTTGTGAAATTAACTAAATCTAACTTTTATTCGTAGTATTTTTATTGTAGAATCGCCCTTATAGGTTCCTAAAACATCCGTTGGAAAGAAGACCTCAGGAGATTTTGTCGTGCCCGAAACCTGCCTTTTCGTTCACAATGGTTCCAACATTGGCTGGTGCAACCAGCCACACTGCTTTAACCACCGTTTCTTTCCTTCAAGAAACTTTTGGCACCCACCTCATCTCCCTTAGAACTTTCCTTACCAAGCCCACTCCCACGATCTTACATCACCTGACGCCTATGTCTGGGGAATGTTAAAGGAGAAGATTTTCATGAAGACCCAACAGCTACCATTGTCCAACTCCAGGAAAAAATTACCATGTGTATAAGGAGCATGAAACAACCCCTCTTCACCAAAATGATGTAAAACCTTCAAAAACAGTACGAGTATTGCCTAAAACTGAACAGAGGTCATATTGAACATGTTATTACCTGAGTCTAAGCGATTTTGCTTCCTTTTATTTGAATATGTTGGTGCAACTATTGCTACGGACCACCGTGCCCTTATACCTCCCGGGTGTATTACTTATTAACCCTTTATTGAGTTTGGGCCACTTTGTTCGCAGGCAAGACCAAACTGCTCACTTTTACAATTTACTTTACCTTTAATCAAAGCTATTGCACCACTTGGTTTTTGTAAGTAGGAGATTGTTCTCATCAACTTACTAAATGAATTTACCAAAATTCTTTGAATTTTATTTCTTTGCTCACTGAATTTACAATTTGAATTAAAAACACACACACACTCTCTCTCTCTCTCTCTCTCTCTCTCTCTCTCTCTCTCTCTCTCTCTCTCTCTGGGGAAGTGCCTTTTGGAAGAAATCGGCTCCTTAATTCTGATAATAATTTTTATTTATATTAAATGAAATAATACCAGAGCACCTTAATAATAACTTCTTAATATATATATATGTACTTAACCATCAAAACAATTTAAACAATTGATTATTTGAACATACAATAAACAACTTACAATGGGACACACAATTTTTATTAATATATTACATATTATATATATAATTTGGATATATAATTTTAAAATGCTAGACTATTCCAGCTAGGACTCAAAATAGTTTTTCCTTTACTGAAATAGTCGTATTTACTTTTGATTACTTATAACTAAACCAAAGCAGAGTTTACTTGAATTTACTGAAGTTAAGATATTTAAAATTTCCCCAATGAATTTAGTCTATTGAAATGAGTTTACTTTTTTGCGAATTATTCTATAAATATTGTGTACCTTCACACTTAACATGAAGGTCTTGTAGTTGTGAAGCTCCTTTGTTGCTGATGGTTAATGGTGTCTTAAATTTATCCCCTTTCCAAAAAGTTGTTATGTTAAAGTTGTTACTATCTGGTAATGATTATTATTCCTGGATAGTGACTTTTCCATGTATTTTTATCTCCTTCTTATTACTCACGTTGCATTGATTTTCAAAACTGTTTATTATTATACTTATTAATTTTATTCCATTTGACTATTGGAAATATCGTAGATACTGTTTATTATTCAACTTAAACTTTTATATAGAACATTTTTGAAGTGAGAATTTATTATAGTTAATGAATCTATTACATTAGAAAATTTTGGTTGACAAAAATAACGTCCTTCCTGGTCGGCGACTGTTACTAGAGTATCGTTCTTTCGACCAATAATTTTTGCTCTCCCTTCTTGTGGGAAAGTTTCCCGCAAAAGGTAACCAATTTTCTCCCTTCAGTGATAAAATGTCTCTTCTGTTAATTATTAAGATTTTGGCTGAATTAATCCGTAGTTTTTGTGCTGATAGCTGTCCTATGCTTAGTTTACTTCTATTGTTTTAATTTTGTAGTTAACTTTTCATTTTAAAACCCTTTTAATTAACATTTTATCTTTTTGATAGTTGAGTTTTTTCTGTTGTCCAGTTTGTGGGTAGTGGGGACTGCTGGTCCATGATGTCACGCTACCTGTGCGAGATTTTCTTGTCTTTGTATGAAAATCTTGATTTTGAACACTTTTTTCTTCTTTTCGCTCTAACTTTTGAACAGTTGGTCCGATCTTCATTTTCTCTTCAGGATCCTCCACATTCTTGAGGGTCTTGACAAACTTGATTTGACGTTCTAGGCCGCGTATTTCTCGAGTTACCGCACTTTTGATGAATGTTCATTTTTTCACAAACTAACTTTTTTCCAAGTCTTTTTTGGATATTATTTTTTACTGAAGTTGTTTTCCTGGTCCTTTAACGGAGATAACTTTTTAGTTTTTCATTGTAACTTGTTTTGTTCATTAGTTATCGACGATTAAAGTTGTAATTCTATGATCGTAGTGTTTTTCGTATGTAAAATCCCCCCCATTAGTATTTTTCAACTCTGCTCTGTTATTATACATAAACATACATATATATTACACTTTTTCTATTCGTTTTTTTCCCCTTTAATCTTTAATTTAACCGCTTATGGGCGGTTATTAATAACTTTTTAATTACTGTTAATGTTATTTCTCCCCCAATTTAACTTTAATTCTTTTTCTGTCTACTTATTATTATTCCCTGCTATTGTCTTTTTGTTTTCTAATATTAAGTTTATCCCCCCTTCACATTAAAACCCTCAAAAAACTCCCCAAGAATGACTTTTCAAGTCCCATTTCCCCTCATTATTATTATTACTAGTTTTTTTCAATTTTATTGTTGATTATTATGTTCCCTACTGTTTATGACTATTACTTTTGATTTTCAATTTTCCCCATTTTACAAATTTTAGGTTTTTTAGCCCATCTTATTTCCTTAATAACTTTTTTGTTTTAATTTGAATTACATTTATTCTTGGATATTATTAATCGCCTACTTTTACTTTGTCATTATTTAATTTTAAATTTAAATTTCTTAATAAAATTGGAAATACTGTATCTTTTCAAACACGAAACTTCTGGTCCGGTCTGGCGTGACGTCATCATTCTACCACATTCCAACCTTACGACTTTTAGCTTAGCAATTTTTATGATTTGAATTTTTCTTGAGACGACTGATTTTTCCAGATCGTCTCACTATGTACATAAAATCTTACAATTTCAGTACTGTTTATTTTGGCACATACTGTAATAAATAAATCTTCTCCTTCATCCTTAAAACTTCATAATTCAAATAACCTTAGAACGTCTTCCTCAATCTAAATACCATAATATTCTTCTACCATCAATGACTTTGATTTAACAATACTGTTTATTACAAAAAACTCAAATCTCTTCATACTAATAACTCCCTTGTACTGATGATGTAATTTTTTTTTCTAATAAATTGTCACTGTATTAACCTACCTACCTCACAAACAGAAATTCTAAAGAAAGCATCTTTATTTAACTTTTTAGATGCTTAAAATACATACTTTTATAATCTTCCCTTACAAACCTTTATTTATACTTCAATTTAATAAGTTATTAGTTTATTTATGTTTATATGACATTCATTCTTTTTTTATTATTTCAAAATTCTACTATAAAACTTTACAACTTTCCGCTTCTATATATATATATATATATATATATATATATATATTTACAGATCCTGTAAATACAAATTACAAGGTCTGGGATTTGTGTGTTAAAAAGAAAAGGGGGGGCACGTACAATAAAACTCAGAAAACAGAGCTGAGTTCTCTCATTGTAGTACATATTTACCAATCTAGCTCAGGTTACGCTGCATATGATTTTCGTAGGTTACGCTACGAGACGACAGTTGCGTATTTTATGACACATGCACATAAGATGTCATCTGCCATTTTCATATTACTACGTTGTTTGATTGAAAAATCATGAGAAATACGTCTGGGCAGATAACTATATATATATATATATAGGGCTCGAAAAAGGACTTAATTTTCAACAGAGAGTTACTTTGATGTTAAAAGTCGGTATGTATTAAAAAGTCCCATTCCGAAGTTTCTTAATGGAACGAACTTTCCCTGCAGCACTAGTTACAACTTTGTTAATAACAAAGGGTGAGATCTTAGAATCTAACCTTCAGCACTGTTATGTACAATAAGGAATCTAGGGATCCTTGATTCCCCATGTCCAAATGTCTTCTCTTAAATTCATTACAGACAGAATCTTCGGACGATGCCGATAGCTGTCTCTTTTCGCTTCCCATATTTACGGTTTTCATAGTAGAGGATTGTGTATGTAATTTCAGCATAATATATATCAATAAGGTAAAAATCTATTGTACATTACTAAAGAATTATTTCAAATAGTCTTTAGATAATTACATATCAAATGTACAATTTATGTAATTGCAATGATATCAAAGTGGTGATTGTATACTGTAACACCCCAATTTATTTTTTATTTTTTTTTTTGTACTACATACCTCTCTATAAATAATAGTAACATTTTTTGATAAGCAAAAATGTTTATCACTTGGAAATTGACATATTTCAATTACGTATTTGTGGGTTAAGTATATGGCAAACACAATGTTTCGACTGATGAACGAAGTCATGCAACATTGAGCGTGGTTGTTACTTGATGTGTGATCGTTTTTCTAACAAGTGTGTATGAGATTAGTGTTGTTCAAACTAGAGGTGGGTAAAGGATTACGTACAAGTAACCGTTACAATTACATTTCAGTACTGAGTATAAATTATGATTACAGAGTTACTTTTCCAGGGTTCTGTACATTGTATTGTAAAAACAGATAAATGATAAATACGAATGATGTTAACATTACCGAGAAAAGAATTACTAAACCTTGTGCAGTATACACAACTCCCTTTTTATTCTTTAATAATTATAAGTTTTGTTCAAAGTTTGTGATGTACATTTATTTTTACATGTATAAACACAGTTATATAGAACAGAAATCAATCAAATATAATTTCCCGAGAATATTTAATACTATTAAACTTTTTAAAGTTAAGTTAGATTAGGTAGCATAACTTAATAATAAATTAAAATATAGCCTAGGTGTTGAATGGTATTAACATTACTATGAAAAGGATTATCCTACTATACACAATCTCCAGGTTTTTAAAAATAATTATAGATTGTGTTCAAATTTTGTGATGTACAGAAATTAATTGTAGGAAGAGGGCTAATTTAGTTTATTATTTTATAAAGAACAGATTTTAGAAAGTGCCGCTAAATGCGCTGTGATTCATATAGTTACTTTGTTCGTTATTTGATTTGTTTTTACTAAGGTAATTATGACCTAGGTATTTTATCTTTCCTTGCGTTGCGTATTTAATATTAGTTGTAATCAGAATAGACAAAGTAAGTGTAAGGAATATTTCTGATTTTATGTAACAGTTACATTTGCAATTTTCAAGTAATCATTACAAAATACTTGTTACAGATATACAGACACACACACCTCTAGTTCAAACCATTGAACACTGAACAGTCAACATGGAGTGTGAGATGTGTGTATATATATATATATATATATATATATAGAGAGAGAGAGAGAGAGAGAGAGAGAGAGAGAGAGAGAGAGAGAGAGAGAGAGAGAGCTACCTCACTTGACCTTATAAGGTAAAAACAATATCCGATCACCAAAGTCAAGCAACATTGAGCGTGGTTAATTAGTACAGTACTAGGATGTGAGACCGCTTGGGAATGGGAACACCACGTGAAAAATTTCATTTTGAATTAGTATTGTCATATCGTTCGTAGGTTTATTTACTCATAGGTCAAGTAAGGTGGCTATATGTGTGTGTGTGTGTGTAGAGAGAGAGCTACCTTACTTGACCTTATAAGGTAATAACAATTCACATACAAACCTATTTTAACATGTAATTTACTTAATGGACCTTAACCTAGAAAACTTGAAATTATGGTTTTTTCTGTGAAAAACATTTTTGTTCACAAAAAAATGTTACTATTCTTATAAAGACAGGTACTTATGTAGTACAAAAATAAAGGAAAAAAATATCAATATTGGGGCGCTATAGTAAACAATTACCACCAAAATTGCTTTGAATACTTATTTTAACACTTTTAAACTACTTGTCACACTGTTCTACAGAAGACTTTTTTTTTAAACATCTTACCATACTTTCAATTACAATTCATTATTACAAGTCCAACTACTAATTTCCTTCCAACTATAGACAACCTCTACAGATTACTGACTGATTTTTAGAAACTCGCATCTTAGAGGTCGGGCACAGAAAAGACAAATATGAGGAAGTTAAATAAAATAAAGTATAGGTTGATAGGAGTTTATTGGATGGGTTTATCTTCCCACCTGAGGCCTATTAGGCATCTGACCTAATCTAAAAAGGGTGGGTCATGGTTGAAGAAACCCATGATTTTGGATACATAAATGTAATATCCATATCACATTAGATGGTAATTGAAATTGTAAATATTAATCGTTATGTTTCTAAGTGTGATCAGTTATTCTTTTAATATCTAGAAGATATATATGTTAATTTATGAAAATTATAAAATTATTTTATTTTAAATATTGGATAGGTTGTAGGGAGAAGAGAGTTTTGAAATTTGTTTGCGTATTTATTATTTATCAATGGTTGTTATTAAGTTTAGTATATAATGATCTAGACATTACAATTAATGTCCTTAAAAGTAATTAATGGACCTAAAAGTAATCTAGTTAAAATCTATTTAGATTGAAGGTTTTGTCTAGCTAAGCCAGTGTTGCCATTTCTTGTGGTGCTATGATCATATTCATCCTCATTGATGATTTTACTTACTAAGTTATGTAATCCACTGTTTGCTTTATTTTTGTTATCATTATTATTGTTTGAGCCTGTGGTAGTTATTTTAGCATATTTTGTATATTTTTCAATGGCATCTTTAACTAGTTTGATCAAGTGTGCTTTGGTTTTTGTTTGAAGTAGTGAGGTGCAAAATGATGATTTTTGTCCTGGTAGAGCCTCGCAACGAAGGTGATTTGTTGCATGTATTTTGCTTTATAGACATTTCTAAAGTGTATTTTTGTATTTATATATTTTTTTATTCAGGGTTTTCAATAGTGGTGTGTAGTTTATGTTGGATTCTCCCTGACTAGTTTCTTCAAAGCCTACAAGCTGGAGCAACTGATATCTGTTTTCTGACATCAAAGTTGACTTCTTACCAGATGCTGTAGCATTTTCATATTGTTTGGTAGATGTTCCTTTTTGAGATAGTTTAAGAAAAGTTGAACTATTAGTAGGATCTATAAATTTAGTCATTTCTGCATAAGTATTTCTATAAGTTAGGTGTTTTTTGGTAGAATATGTGACTGGGTATAATGTAGAGGCTGTAAAATAGTCTTCATTAAAATGGCTCATGAGTATTGTGATATGTTTTACCCTGATAAATTCAGGACTATTTTTACTGTTAGACCTACCTATATGGTCCCCAGCAATGGGTGCATTTTGAAATTTGTTCACAAAAGGTGCCAACCTCAGTGTGGAATTTATCACCACAGTTTAGGCAAAGTTGCTCACTCCTACAAGCAGAGGTTCCAACATCTGAAAGCAAAACACTGAAAACAACCGACCATGGTTTCGCCAGGTACTGTATTGACGAGGCTTATACATAGACTAAATAACCTAAGAAGAATTATACACACCTTTGAGACCAAGACCACAAGTCCTGTTACATGACAATGGAACCTGTAGAGGGGAAACCCAGTGAGTCATAAACTATTTTAAACATCCTTTGACACAGGTTGAAGTAGTGGGGAAAAAGACAAGAATTCTATTTGTTTGTTTAAAACTAAATTAACATTATTACAAAAAAGTCTCTTAATTTCTAATATTTCTAAAATGTTTAATGTTTTGCCCTTGATGTTAACATGGAGAATTTCAAAATTAATATTAGAATAAAAATCAGTTAACACGTTCACTGCTGATGCGAAAAACAATCTTTCCACAGGTGCTGATTTGTAAAAATGAAAAACTTATTACTTTTAGTATATAACTACTATAATATAATTAAACAAAGCTAGAATATATAATTTTTTAACATTTTTCACGGGGGGGGGGGAATTGACGCACTTGTGCGTCATTAGCATATAGCATCCAGTTTTCTGTTATATGCGGATGACGCACATACGTGTTCGTGTGATTTAGAGAGGAAATAACTTTGAAATAACTTCATTGAGAGATAATTCTTTTCCTGGGCTGTACACACATGACATTTTATTAATAAAATAATCAATAATTGGCCTTATTTTAAGTAATCTGTCAGTATTATGAGGATCATTTTTGGTAAAATGTAAGCAACGCAAGATTAGTAAAAATCTGTCGCGAGCCATGTATTCTCCACAACAGATTTTGAACACCTTATCTTTACGGTAATAACCTTGTAACCTAGGCATTTTTACATTTCCTGTGTGGAGAAGAAGTCCGATAAAAGTGTTCAATTCGGTAATAGTTAGATTTTTCCACTGACATATCCGTGAATTCTCTTTAGTTTCCGTTGATAAAAACAATTCTTCGGCATACCGATTTGTTTCTCTAACAACAGATTCGAGAAAAACATTGTCAACTAATAATTGAAAATAATGTAATGGTTTATTACTACCAGGTAATGGAACACGCATTCCACGAGGTTGTGAGAATACATATGTTTTCATCTTATCAGGGTTATCAATCCATACCGCAAGAGACGGGTTAGATTCAGTTGGAAGAGATGAATCCTCTTCACTCTCGAACTAAATTTCGGCATCAGTAAATAAATCACTTTGACTTTGTCTATAACTGTCCCCACTACTATAAGCTTCAGATTCTGAGTCAGATTGGTTAAAAGTATCTATTTCACTTATTGTCAAAAAGCTATTATCACGAGAAGGTCCAGGTGATGGATCAGCCATGTTTACTACTCGTACAAGAACAAATATTATGGGAAATTAAAAACGAAACAAACAGGAAGGTAACATACACTGTTTTTAAAGACGCACGAAGTCAAAGAACACCAATGGTCAACTGATAAGGTCAGGATTTAGCTAGAAATAGATTACTGATAACAACGCACAAGTGCGTCATCCGCATATAGTTTTGGAATCAAGTGACGCGCATGCGCGTCAGCCGCAGTGAACGTGTTAAGGCATGATTTTTCAAATGACTGGAAAAACTAGAATCGTTATAACCTAACTGCCAACTTCTTTCATGTTCACTTAGTCTACACTTAAAACTACGGCCTGTTTGACCAACATAAGCAGCATTACAAGTACTACATGTCAATTTATAAATTCCACTTTTTTGCATTTTTTATATTTTATATTTAGAATTTATTAAAATCTTTCCTAAATTTCTATTACAGTAAAAGGCTGGTTTACAGTGTTTTTTTTCTTTTTTCTTTTTTTTTTCCTACAATATTACCGACTTTGTAGCTAGTTTTCCCAAAATAATTGATTCTACGCCACTTTTGTGTGGTTTTATTAGAATTGACTACTGGGTAAATGAACAATTTTGCAATGTCTTTTAATTTTGTTTTTAACATTTCTTCAATGCCGTTAGAGTCATATCCATTATTATTTTTTACCATATTAATGGATATGACTCTAAGGTCATTGAACAAATGTTAAAAACAAAATGATGACAAAAGCATAAAACTGAAGATGGTATCAATACATTTGTATTTGGGCATTATTTGTTTCAATAATATTTTTTTCTTTTTTCTTTTTCTTATTTTAGTATAAAAAAAGTTTATATTTTTGTATTTATTTCTATTTTTTAAAGAAATACATATTGCAATCATTTTTGTTGTTATATTATTACAATAATAAAAGAAATAGTTCACTTTAGGTGATTGTTTCTAAAAGTTTGTTTATTAAAATTAACATTTTTTTTTTTTTTTTAACCATTGGTTATTTGGAATATTTATATATATATATATATATATATATATATATTGCAATTATTTTTGTTATTATATATATAATATAATGTAATCATTTTTAATGTTATGTTATAATATTTAAAAAAAAGTATTTCACTTTTAGTGATTGTTTTTAATAGTTTAAAAACGGTTATTTGGATTATTTCTAATACCTTATATTTATTTATTTAAAAAAAAATAAAACAAAAATAGTGTTATAATAAAAATAATAACAAATGGTGGTTTTTTTCTGGAGATTCCTTTTCCCACTATTTCCAATCCCTTCTTCCTTAAATAAAGTATAAGTTCTTTAAGTACATTCTTCTTTAAAATATTAGTATAAGTGCAATTTGAGAAAACCTGTTATTTCTTCTTGTATTCTATTTGCCAGATACAAAATATTAGTCATTAGTAAGTATTTGAGTAAGAAACTATGTTTTTTATATTTATGATTTTATTTGTCTGTGTTAAAACGGAAAATCAAACATTATTTGTTTTAGAACATTTACTCAATTTTGGATATTTGATTAAATTAACATTAGTTTTACTTCTGTGATTGATTCATCAAGTCTCACAAAAACTTTACTCATTTTCCAAGAATACTACAATTTAACTATAAATTGAACATAAATGATGATTTATTAACATTAATTAAATCACTTAGATGCGGTTTACAGAATGATGTTTATAATTTTAGATTACATTCAAATAAAAGGAATAAGATACAATTAAGATGGCACTATTTCTATCAAATAAAAAAGTTGTAAATTTACTAAATTAGCTTTTGAAACATGGGAAAATATATAAATCTTAATTTTATTCATGGTATGCATTTACAAGATATTTTAAATTCCAATAAAAAAGGATTGCATACATTTGAAAAAGAAAAAAAATACTTGTGCAAATCCTTTAAAATACTTGCTCACGCATTTTATCCTAATTATAATTACACATCTGTTGAAATTCATATTGATGCAGGTGAATGAATGTTTAGAGAAAGTTTCTACAGACTGCCCTTCTGATGAAATAAGTTTATTAACGGTTTTAATTCATGAAATAGGACATGCATTGGGAATAGCACATTCTAATGATAAAACTTTGATAATGTTTCCATATTATGCAAATGATAAAAATAACCTGAGTAATGATGATATTATAGCAGTGCAGAGTTTATACAGAAATAAAACATTAACTTCTACAATAAAAACTACATCGCTGTATGAAAGTTTAACAACTTCTTCATATACCACTGTGGTAGTAAAGTCTCTAGTAGAACCAGATTTGTGCAACTTACATAATTTAAATATGTTTACAATAATTATTCGACATTTATATATATTATTTGAAAAATGTTTTTGGTTAGTTAATTTAAATGATAAAATCCATAGTAAACCGCAGCTTATTACAGATTGGTTGTTATTTTTACCTTCAGATTTTTAAAAAAAATTGATTTCCCTTATCAGAGACCGTTTGAAGAAGCCGTACTATTAATTAATAATAATATTTTTGATAGATTTTCCATCGTTAAGGCTTAAATCCGGTTATACAAAATATATTACTAATGTTTTTGGTTCAAGATCTAATATGAGAATCCATGGCGTAGTTAAATCTTACTCAGGAAAGAGCTTCATTTTTTTATGATATTTATTATATGGAAATAGATTAATGTAGTTTTACTCCAAAGTACTTTGGATTTATATATAAAACATTTTATAGTTTGCCTGCAAATATGGATTCAGTTTTTAGGTATACGAATGGTTTATTCTATTTTTTTTTTTTTTTAATAATACCGTTTTTGAATATGAGTTTTTAAATTTTATAGTTAAAGTTGAGAAATATATTGTATCAATTTTAGGCATAAAATGTGTATGATATATGTAAATATATTGGAACAATTTAAAAATTTAATTTTGCAATTACAAAGAAATTTGAGTGGTTATTTGCTTGAACAGCAGTGATAATTATTATTTATATCAACCAATAATAGCCTTTTTTTAAATTTCTAACAAATAATAGAGTCTATAATTTCAACCAATCACAGTTTATTAAAAGTGTGTGTTGGGTTTGCGCTTAAATGTCTTTACTAAAATAAGAAAAAAGATACAGTTTTACCGGAGGACCAAAATAGGTTGAGGAGATACAGCTAATGCTGAATAACTTACAACTTCGTGACAGACTGCATCTCACTTATCTTATGACTTTACCTTCCACTCAATATTTATTTATAAAAACTAAAAACCAACGAAGTATAAAGTTGTGTAAAAAAGTAAGTTTATATAATGATAAACTAAAAGTTTTTACATGATAAAAGTAATGACAAAAATATTCAAAACGAGGAAAATTTATATTTCTCGGCTAAATGATAACTTCCTGCAGGAAAGTTTTAGATATTATTTTGATGATAGATTATTTTTTTACAATTAGATTAGGCACATTCTAGAAGTATTCGAATGCATACTGGGCGTACTGGTTAGGCTACTTGAACATTTAAGAATGGCATGTAATATTTACTATATTTTTGTGGGAAAGGTAAACAGGATGATAAGGGGATCCCAGAAAATAATTCCCGCCTTCCTGATGCCTTTGTTAATTGATTCCAAGAATGCATTCACGTAATAACTTTTAAGGCATATATGCAAAATACCTGTCAATCCGTCTTTCACATAGCCTATTTCCCGCATAAAATGTTAACTTGGTCGGCTAATAAGGTGTTGTGCTAAATGTGATGATGAGTAATCGTAAAGTGTTAAAGAGTCAAAGTCGTGAAATTATTTACAATGTTATGTAATTTATGAAGTAAGAAGCTGAACACAGAAACTTTTTGATAGACGAGTTGGAATAAACTATAATTTATTTGTAAGTTTTATATAATAATAATTTAATATTTTTACTCTCGGTAGTTATTAAAAACAGTGAATAAATTTATGGTCTAAACTGTCTAAATACTTTCACTTTATAACTGACACAGTGTCAGAAAATGTCGTGCCAAACTTTAGGTAGTGGCTATATAAACCATATATGTTACCCACTTTCAACTTATTTAACATAAATTAAATTGTACATTTGCCTTTTTTTAAATTAAGAAAAGATTTTGTTTTTCATAATTTAACATAGGTAATTCAATATTATTTTGGTTTAGGATAAATTAGGATGTTGTAGATAATGATCAAGAATTACATTTTGAGTTTTCTGTCCATAACTCACTTTATCAATTGACCTAGTAAAAAAAAAAATAAAATTAATAAATGTAATTTGGTATTACAAAAAAGAGGATTTTTTCTTTTGTACATTTCTCTTAAAACGAATGATATTTGTGAAATCTTTAATATTAAATTTTAATGACATCCATTTTAAAAATTTACATGATAAAGTTTTAGTTTTTGGTATACTGGTAAAAAAAAGCATACAAAATTTGTATAGTCAACCAAATTTTGACTAAAAATCTTTAAAATTTCATAACCTACAATTATTTTTCAAAAAAACTCAAGGTGGGTGAAAGATGGAAAACAAAGCGTTTCCTGGACATATTTATGTTTACAGGTACTTTGTTCTTTATTTTGACCCATGTAACCAATACAAAGTTTGGCACAAGATTTCATGAACACTCTGTAACGAATAGTCAAGCTTAGACCATGAATGAATGAGATCGTTTTTAAATAACAATTATTACCTTTTTTTAATTTAGTAAATGTTTTACTATTAAATAACAATTAATATAAAGATTACCATATATATTTATAAATAAAACAACTAATTGTTACTCGTTCTTTTCATTAACAAAAAAGTGTCCATCTCTTTATTCTTATTCACACTGATGAAGGAAACGATAGTAGGATACGCATTACGCATTTACGCAGAAGCATTTGAGGTCTATATATTTTTTATTGGGGTTGTTTTATCACAGTTCTGTGACTGGTGTGTACTCCATTCATGATCCCTTTTGACTTGTGGTTTCCTGATCACATGTGAATTTCTTTTTAGTTTTTGACCATTCAGGGTTTGTCCTGGGTGTTTTTTTATTAGGTTTAGTTTCTGAACATAGGCCTAGACATCTAGGCGGGTGTTTTGTCTGCATGTTTTTTAGTTTGTAAGTTAGACAGTTGATAACGAAAGTTGATTTATACTCTAGAAATGTCGTGTATTGTTTCTTATACGTAAATGTCCGAACAAACAATATTATTAATGTATATTAGGTGGTTTACTAGAAATTGGTTTTCATCCATTCTCAGGAAATAAACAAATTCCCTATCTTAATAAAATAGAATCAAATTCAATAATGATATTTGATGACGTAGCTTGTGAGAAACATAGCAATATTAGTAATTATTTCACACAAAAATATTTATTTGCCCTATGTTATTATAGTTCCCTGAAGTACATTTTGGTAACCTAGTTACAATCATCAAAATTATCTGAAATAATAATAACAAAATATAAAATTTTAAAAACTAAACTGCCATATTCTCAACTCTACCATACTACAGGTGGATCTGCCTATAAAAGTAGAACCATGTCAGTGACCTAGGTAAAAGCGACTATCGGTACATATCCCTGTCCTAGGGAAACCCGAAGGTTAAATATGGCAATATCGACAAAAAATATTCAGATAACAATATATCTTAAAACTACTTTAAATATAATATATAACATGTAAATTACACAAAACATAAATATATACTGAATCTAAAAGCGTGACATGACTAAATGATATTAATAATTCAAAAACCAAAAACAAAAAAATTAAAATTTACAGATAACAATATATCTTAAAACTACTTCAAATACAAAACATAGCATATACATTATAACAAAAACAATATTGAATCGAAAAGGCTAATATGACAAAATGATATTGATAATCCATAAAAATATGTTGCTGTACAAATAAATCAATTAAACAAAAAAATTATGTCCGTATTTTACCTAGGTTTCAAAAAAGAAAATAAACATTAGGAATAGTACCCTTATCTATGTTAAGTAATAAGTCACTACCAGTTTTAGCAATGAAAATGCTTTCATAGCTATTTAGCAACTTATTAGACATCATGCTCTTAAAACCATTTTCACTTTTTGAATTCCTAATTATTAATGGTTCGTTTGAAGTATGTGCTCGGCCACAATAGTTTTCTCTGGCCTATTATTTTTTCAATTCAACATTTACCCCAGTAAAAATTATCGTACGGCAATAATTTTAATACTGTTTTAAAGGTAATATTCCATAGATTCATTACCATAAACCAAAAGTTCATAAAACGTGAACAATTATATTTAATAAATTGATAAAATTTGTGTATTACACGGCAAACTGAAATTCAAATTATGACATCCATTCCTCTAATTTTCACTAGCCGCTATAACTGTCTATTTTATATTATTTTTCTTCTTCTTTCTAAATATGCTTTCCAAATTATTCTAACTGGTACAGTTTTAAATCTATAAAATTAAAACCTAACCAAGAATTTTGTATGCTTTATTCATCTAAAATATCACTTAAACAATATAGTTACTGTTGAAATCGTTATCTTTCAAACTTTCATATTCATTCTACTGACTGTACCAAAAGCGAAACTTGAAATTAATTATAATAATTCCATGAAGTTGCTCCATTTTCCTGTTGGAGAGCAGCAAGTTTTGGCATGCCAAAATATGACCGATAAGAACTCGTGTTTATATATATATTTAAATATTAATACTCGACCAAATACCATAAGTTCACAATATCTTATAGATATTTTCTTCTTCTTTGGAACTACTTTTTAAAATTGTTGTAACTACTATTATTTTTGAGATGTATATACATTCTACGAAGTCGTGACCAAAATTAACCAGAGATGTTTGTAATTTCCAGTCTTTAGCGAATGGTGAATAACAAAGATATATTTTATGTTTTGTAAAAGCTGTTTCATACCAATAAAAAAACGGAATTCAGATCTATCAATGGGTACAACCCAATAGTCATAGGCCTAATATTTTTGAAGCTGTGGAGTGGTACAGCTTATATCCATTTCCCAACCCCAAGCCAAATCTCGAGTCAAATCGTTAACGGGAACTGGGAAGTTCAGGCCAGCAATAATATTGAGTTGTGAGTTCATTCTTCATTCCATGCATTATTGCATTGTGTCAATTGAGTGTAGTGTTTTGATCGATTGATGTTACCTATGAAGGTATGAATTATTCTTTTGTACTCATTTAATACCTTTAAACAACATAATTTGGTTTTAAACGAATAACAAAGTCAAAGCTGTTTAATATTTTCTTCAATGTGATTATATTTGGTTTTTTGGGTAAGGAGGTTAGTCCTAGTAAGGATTTTTGAGACAGGGATTAACTCTGAAACGATAAACCTAATGGGTTTATGCTATATCAAAAGAAAAGTACATATTTAACTCTAAAAGACACAGCAAAAATAGAATTTTGGACTTTTCTATGAAGACATAAAACATGGAAATTTTCGATGATAGTATATTTAAAGCTGTGAGAGATGATGATCTGCCTAGGCCTACAGTAATAGATAATAGTATTTTGGACAATTTAGGAAGATCAAGGGCTAAAAAACGCCTTTTTATAAAGAAAGATGATACAGGCCCACTGGAATTACCTCCTTACAAACCTCATTTCATTCCAACCGAGGTACAATTGGCACTATATCAGGCAAGTGTAATAGGCAGAAATGAAGCCGAAGAGTTTATAAAAAAGAGTGGTATTAAAAAATGTACAACTAGTGTGTTATCTAGTGGTAAATTTGAATCACCAAGTAGTTTATCTTCGGTACCTAAAAAACGTACCAAGGCTTGTAGTGAACTGGATACTCCCAATGAAGTGAGCCTTACTCCTGAAACTAATGTAAACCAAGGCACAACAAAACGTTCTGAAGTACCATTTTTATTACATATAAATTCAATAATAAATGATAAAGAAGTAGGATCGTTACAATCTCCAAAAAGGAACAAAAGTAGTCGTAAAAGGAAATCTCCTGTTAGTAGAATTAGAAAATTGATGGAGAGCAGAAGTAATACTGCAGCATCTCCAGAACTTGATGATGTCACCTTTACTCAATCAAAATCATCAATTATCTTGAAAGGTAAGTTCAATAATGTTATTTAGTACTATATTGTAATCACTTTTGTACTATATTTCCATTTAGTAGACTGCTAATATAGGCCTACTTGTTAGTTGTATATTTGTGTTTATTTAATTTAAACAATCTTAGATCCGCCTAATTCTTGTATTAACTAGCCGGAGTCTTGAATCACAATAGTAAAAATAGTGTTACTATTTCTGTGCATTTAAAACATAAAATAAACTTACAGTTTTCAACGTGTTTGCATATTTATTATATAGAAGGGACTGACCTCCAATTACTTAGGCCTAATGTAAAAGTTTTGGTAATTGTTTACTTGAAGGTGGTGCCTTATTTTCTGGATTTCTTTTTCTTTTTTTATCGTCTACTACATACCTTACTTCTTAAGAATAATAATGTTTTCCTTGCGCAGATCATTATTTTTCACTGAAAAATCACAATTTCAAAATACCAAATCCGACGTATTTATAGGTTAAAACATAATTGTAATGTTAATTGCGTGTGGTTTAACCCTAGAACTGTTCATGTTAAGTTTCTTCGTTTGTTTAAAAATTAATAAAATATATTATTTGTATACAAAACCTAAATTAAGGAAATATTTTTCTCAGAAAGATGCGTAGAATTTATCTATGTAATTTTTTTTTTTTTTTTAAACGGTTTTGGAGTAAGTATGTTAGATGTCAAAAAATGAATTTATCATTTTTCAGAAAAACCTGTATCATCCAAAATCAATAGCTTACCACCTTTTTTCAAGATATACAAAAGTTTTGTATAATATTTGTGAATATATTTAGAAGGAAAAAAAATGAATTTGTTACATTTTCAAAATAAAAAAAAAAATAAATAAAAAAACGAAAAAAAGGAAATTGTTCGGCTTATTTTCAAAAATTCACCTAAAATAGTAATATTTATGGAAAGCACAACTTCTATATATCATTATATTCAGAAAGGTGCATTGAATTTAGCTGTGTGGGGGAGAAAAATGTTAGATGTAAATAATTTGAAATTATTATGTCAAATAGCAAAAAATCTGAAAGTAACGGAGGCAAGAATTTCACAGAAAAAGTTATATATACCATACAAAAAAAATTTATGGTAATTCTGAGCAATTACTTGGTCAACCCCAAACTTTTTCATATTTTACTATGGTCATAAGGATGTTCTCAGAAAGCAAGAAACATATAATTCAAGTCCCGCAAGGCCATCGTACTCGGTTGCCGAGCGATAAGAAGGTTCAAAGTCCACGCGATAACAGTGGCTTGTGGGAGACGCGCGGAAGGCCAGTTGTGACAGTACCGTTATGGCTAGTTAGTGGTTCCTCCGATAATCCTTTTTTATGTGACGGGTGTGAGAACACATTACTTAGTTTCACGGTTTTAAGTGAAGATCAGGAAAAGTTAACACGTTTTTTGTACGAACACGGCATTTTGCAACGTACCAAAGTTTGTCCAACATGTGGCGGGTCGATGACGTTAAATGAAGAAAAACACACGTTTAACTGTTGGAATAGAATTGAGTCGGTGAATAGTAGTAAAAAAAGGTAAAAATTCAGTGTAAAAAATACGTGTCGCAGTATAAAAATACGTGGTTTGAGAATCATAATTTGTCACAGTAAACTATTTGTCGTTTTGTTGCCATCTGGGCTTTGTTGAAACCTCCACGTCATGAACTGTTATTAAATGAACTAAACTTGTCAGATCATGCTGTTGTTGACTGGAGTAACTATCTCAGGGAAGTGTGTGTTGTTGTTAATGAGAGACTACTTGTTGTTAATTACAAACAAAGACTACACCATTTGTTTTCGGCTATCGGTGAAGTTTACAACGGGGAACCATCGCAACAGAACACTGATCCAGTTGCCGCTGACTCGGATGAGGACGTTGAACCCGGCGATTACTGAGGTAATTTCTATATGTATATAGCATATATTAACTTTCCGGGGCCTTAATTATGTTTTTTTAGTTTCACATACATCTCTACATTATCGTAGTAAATATGAAAAAGTTTAGGGTTGACCAAGTAATTGCTCAGAATTACCAATTTTATAATTTTTTCAAGTAGTAGTACTAGAGATTTGTAATATGTTTGAAAAAAAAAAAAATGTTACATTTCCAAAAAACAAAAATTGGTTTATGAAAAAAGGGAAATTGTTCGGCTTATTTTCAAAAATTCACCAACAATAGTAATATTTATGGAAAACACAACTTCGATATATCATTATATTCAGAAAGGTGCATAGAATTTAGCTGTGTAGTGAAAAAAAATGTTAGATGTAAAAATTTGGAGCTTACCGGAGGCACCAAGTTTACTAAGTGGGAACCAGACTAACAAGCACCTATTTCACCGATTTAGAATAGGGATTTTTAGCTGTCCTTTCTTACAGGGTGAAAATAAAATAATTTTACCAAGTCACTTCCACTCTCCCTTTTGGTCCAAACCTGTGTAGTTTCATCTCCTTTTTCTTTTAAAGCAGTCGACCCATTTTATATCAAGCTTCATCATCCGGCCAGGGATCTATTCAGTCGAGTTCTTCGCATTGACATATTGTTCTGCTTCTAATTTTAGAAGATATCCGGATATTTGTCCTAGGGTTCTCACCATCCTCACCACCGTTTGCTTCTGGTCCGATTGGATCTTGTCTGTTAAGGCACACTACCTTTGAAGCTCTTTACAAAGAAGTTCTATCTTCTTTCATTCCTGGAAGGATATATAGCACCTTGGTGTAAATCTGTTTCATAGACCTTAAAGAATTAACGGAAAGGTCCATCTCTATATTTAGGAAATTAGAGAAGTTGTTATTGTTGGAAAAAACCGAAATTGAAATCACCAATGGCATTGTTGATGGTTTGTTTGACATCGTTCTTCTTGCTATTTCTTTTTAAACTAATATTGAGGAAGGTTTCATATATATCTATCTATATATTATATATAAAAAACAAAATCATAATAAAATACTATTTTTCTCTTTTGCTACTTTTAGGGGAATAGAAGACAAAACGGAGGGGGAGGGGGAATTAGTAACTCAGCATGGCAGTTTTCCAGTTTTCTCTAATAACATATTTATAATATGCAATAACATATTTATGTAGATATGTAGGCCTATAGATGTAAGTTTCATTGTGTATGCATTGCTCAGGGAAAACAAACCCCTTCGATGCGGGAGTCTGTACAGAAAGTCATTCCTTTTGGAAAAATAATTAAATTCAAGTTATTTCTTTGTTAATTTTTCTAGTTTGTGTTACCGGTACATCAAATTATTTGTGGATATATCTGAATGGGTAGTATATTAATTCATGTTCATACTTCAAACTTCATCCTTCAGGGAAAATTTTTATACATAAGTATCCCTAAATTTGTTGATGTTAATAATTATATGGAGCATGTTATATATGATTGTATTCTTTATTTTTGTATTTTGTGAACTTGGACATTAAAAAGCTGCTTCAACCAAATCTTGTACTTAATGTGTGGTGATGTGAAAAATCATAATTTGTAATAGATTTAAAATCCGCGGTTTAGCGCCGAAAACAGGCTGTTCAAATCATAATTTTATTCAATAACTTCATAAATAAAAGAAAAATAGATTTTCAAGAAAACCAAATATGTAATAATGTCAATTTTAGTATAATTTGTTTTTTATAAATAGAATATGTAAAATTTTGTGTTATGTGGGGAGTATGTTGAACTTTGGTAACGTTTACCGGAACAGCTCTCTTGCGGAAGAGAGAAAAATCTCGTGCTTAGATCAGTCTTCGTTTGGGGCTAGTTGCTCTAAGACCTATGAATGGCAGTTCTCCGAGTTTCTGTTAGAACATTAAAAAATGTGTTCAGAAGTTAAATTTGTGAAAGACATGGTGTATTAACAATTTCAAAAGTGCTAAGACAATATTGTTTTCAATAAATAAACTTTTAAATGAAAAGGCGTAATAACTTGCAATTTTTAATTATGTTGTGCAATCGCTGCCACGTGATTTTCGAATTCTCGACAAAGAACTCTTCTATAAGATATATGGAACAATTAAAGTTAGCATAAGACATTAATAATTGGTTGTAATACATGTACAACAAAATAAATCTCGTGAGCGATGAACAAAAGACAATTCGTTGATAGTGGACAAAGCATCTCTAAAATTAGCACGCAGTCACATGGAAAGACACGAATCATCCTTCGAGGAAAAGTGTTTTCTTTTATAAAGAACATAACGTGATTTGGTATAACACGTTTAGACTTTCATTATTTAACCATATATATGTACTTTGAACAATTTAGACTTTTTTATATACTTTCAAGATATATAATTGATATCATAAAATTATGTATTTCATTAATAAGATTTAATGTGTTTGTTGAGGAGTCTTTAAGTAAAATAATATGATCAAATAAAGTTATTTGTTTTATTAATAAAACTAATTCTCAATTTCAGTAAAAATTATATTTTTTATAATTAAAATATTTGCTATGAGAAGTAAAGTAAAATCCTTTTTCATTAATTTTTGGAGTTGCAACTAAATAACTTAAAGTTATTAATATAATTTGATTAGATTCTTTTTCAAATGATAGTAATATTGATAGGATGTAAGATGTCTTATATAAATTTTCTTTTTTTTATTTCTGTTACATGAATCTAATGTGTTTTATGTTTAATAAATTTTTATGTAATATTTCAGAGACAAGTGTTTTCATTTTTGAAACCCAGAATCACTGTGAGTACACTGTAAAAAGAGCTTACGACCCCAGAGATCTTATAAATAATTAAATTCATTCTTTTTTCTAAATTGGTATGCTAAAGCAAACCTGGCGCCCTATAGTCGAGCAAATTAACAAATTAATAAATAAAATAGATAACTCCATCCCTTATTAGAATTGTTACAAATGACTCCCTGTTTCTTGGTGTATCTCCTAGTTTCGCAATTGAGCGGGATGGTCGGTGACGGTGGCAGCGACTAAGAAAGTTTTTTTTTTTAATTACAAAACAGAAGAGGAAGGAGAAAATCTTTTTTCTCCTTTTGTTCAAATTGTTTTTGTTAATTTTTTAAATGCCTGTCATTGTAAGAAGACTGTAGGGGTGGTGGCACAATTCATAAGCTTACTTTTGAAATTATTACGAGTATATTGGATTAATTAGTCACTATGGTAAGTCCTTCTATTTTATTATTTTATACTATTATTATAAATTAGTGATTTGTGTGATTATAAAAGTTTATTCTTATGTTTTATCTAAAAATATGATCCAATGTCTAATTTAGGCTAGACAGCTTTCACCCAATCTAGGTCTATACCCCATTTTATCTCACTCTCCTTAACTGTATTATTACAATAGATAAATTTATATATAAAGGATTAGAACTATTGTAAATCAGATAACAATTAGACTAATTACAAAATAATAGGTACATCATTATTGATATTGTACAGTATTACAAGTTTAAAGTATTAAAAAAGGGATGTTGAATATGATAAATGGTGATAATAAACAATCTTAAAATGGATTTAAAACATATATTTTCATCTTCTGAGATCAAGTGTGCCATGATTATACACGTGAAAAAAAAATTTAATTTGTTTGAAATTTAAAATTTTTTTGTACAAATTATATTAAAATTTTTTTTTTTTTGCATGTCTTAATTATTTCACCATTAAAAGTTCATTTCATTAATTTTTTTCTTATATGATCTGGGGGGCAGCTACCCTCCTCCACTGGCTATCATTCTATCACTTTCAAATTTCACTATTTTAAATCATGATTCAAATTGGTCGTCTTAGATATAGTTTTTTTTCATGAGCTGCACTATTTTTCTTGTCCATAAACCTGAATTAAACTGATTTTTCATGGCATCCTTTTTGTAGGATTACTTTAATTTTTCTGTGAGGTTCATGCCAAGACTTCCCTTTTTGTTGGAAGAGATTTTATGTCTTTTACTTTTTTTTAGTTATATATAACTTGTTTCATTTTAAGCGTGTTTATCACATTTTTTGTCATATTTAACATCATTTTTTTGAACATTTAAAACTTGTAATACTGATATGTTTATTCAAAAACATAGCAAAGAGGAATAATATAATATTGTCTTTAGTAAAACAGTTACAGTCAGTTTACTTTACTTAGTAATACAGATTCAGATTACTTATTCATATTAGTTTTTAAAATTTAATCTGGGATGAATCTATATGAAGTGGTTTAGAGACCATGGTTGCTTAACCATTTTTATTTATTTATTTTTTTTTTCTACATCAACTAGCACTTTATACATTATACAAAAATGCACTTATTGTGTATTATGTTCATATTATTTTAATTTTTATGTTTGATTTATATTTGTTCTTTTTATTTACAATAAAACTATTTTAAATATTACAAGTAAAAATGTTGAACATGTAAAAAATACTTCATTTCTTCAGTTAAATTGAAATAAAAAATGTAGGTCATCCTAATTAATAATCAGGAAGGAATAAGTAACAATAAAAAATATAAAAGGTTGTTTAACATAGAATGGTGTAAAAAAATTAAGTGGTTGTGCGGTTGTGAAAGTACAAATGTTATTTTGTTTTATTTGTTTCCTTTATGGTAGCGAGACTGTGTGAACAAAGGGTTTCAGAAATATAAAGAAAAATATGAAAAACATCAAAACTCCCAAAAACATGTGGACAATATTATTTAGTTTTCTTTACTAGGACAACTTAATATTTCCGAACGACTTAGTGAAGCTTACAGAACATCAAAAAGCTGAAACATAATGGACAAGACACAAAAAATTGACAAATATTATAAAAAATAATCGACTGTCTAATATTTTGTGGAATGTTTAAATTATCACTTCAAGGTCATAATGAATCATCAAAAAATCAGGGAGTATTTAAGGTATAATGTGTTGCCTTGGACTGTTTAATATATAATATAGTTAATTACCTTAGAGGTTGTCCTCAGTCCGTATTATAGTTATGGCTATTTATAATTATGTGTTTATAGTCCGTATTATGCGTTACGTGTTTATGTGTTAGTGCGGGCCTGACGAAGCCGACAGTGTTTGGCGAAACAGCGCTGTAGCCATAACTATAATACGGACTGAGGACAACCTCTAAGGTAATTAACTATTTTATATTAAGTATTTAAGGGGTTAATAATTTTATTCCTACTTTTGATCCATCTTTACAAAAACCATGTAGATAGCAATTCAGTTTTTAGAGCACATTAGAATGAATTTCTACAGTGTATGTGAGAAATTTGTCAAGATCTATTGGAAATCAGTGAATCATTGTGTAGCGTTTATTTAAATCCGCTACATACATTTTTTTTTTATAAAACAACCCAACACATAAATTGAACAACATATAAATTTTAAACGTCCCACAAATCTTAGATTTCTAACTTCTACTCTGTCTAGCGGGCGGGCCACGAGACAACCGACAAAATCAGCTGTTCCTCCTCGCGCATGCGTCCTTCGCTTCATAACTGGACTTGATTATCTTTTTTCGGTCTTGAAGATTAAAACCATGCACTGAGCTACACGTTTTTCTTGCTCTTATCAGAGTATATCTAAATTTAAAATGTCTTGTGAAAAGCCTTAATTTTTTTTTAAAATCCATAGATTAATTATGTGTTAATAGCTCATGCATTCGTGTTTTCGGCTAACTACCTTAAAATTTTAAAATCTTGACAGTGAAAAGTTTACTTGCTTCGTGATGCCGTCCAAGTTTCACAAGACCAATTTCAAAAGCTACCTCTCCGTGATCTAGGTAATAAAAAGATCAAATTATTTTAGTAAGATAAATTTCGATAAAAGAAATATATAATCTGAGTTTTCTATCTTATAGGCCTATACATTTTGTATTTTGGTTATGCTGTAAGATTTTGTCTAACTATTCTCTTTCTCTTGTTAATTGAAGTTTATTAAATTATTGTTTTTGTTAATTAATTATTGTTAAATAATTATTATTTGTTGTAATAAAATTGTAATTAAGAAAATTTTGCAATACAGCCTAATGGAATCAATTCATTTTATTTCGGTAACATGACATAATGTTACCTGTAACTTGCAAAGTATAACATGAAACTTGAACTTCAATTTCAAACATGAGAAACTAAGTTTTTTGCCTTACTAATGCCTTTTGTGTTTTTTTAAAATACAGTTCTAATACTGGTCCAAGATATGGAATACAGCTATATTTCTCTGTCTACAAAACTTATTCAAGGCAGTGATATTAAAGTGATAACGAACAAATGTTCGTGTAAATCACCAGGACTTATAGACTTTTGGCAGATATATAGTTAAACAAAAAAAAAAAATTCATTTATTACTTGTATGTAGTTCAGTAAAATAAGGCAAATTAGAGTTAATATTAAACCTATTTGGATGGGATAGTTAGCATTTTTTTGGAACCCCTACGACCCCAAAGGGGTTATTTCAAAATTTAATCATTTCATCTAGACGTCTCAAATAATAAGCATTTCTGTCATGACTTTTTTTAAATATAAGTTTTTAATATATTTTGGGTGTATGTAAATTAAGTTATTATTATGATTTCTTTTTTTAAACAAAAAGGGGAGGGTTTGTCTGTCAAAGGAGAAGGGATTTCTTTTGTAACTAAATTCTATTTTTTTAATGTAATTTTTCTAATTAAGGGCATGTAACTAAAGTAAAATATGTTTAACAAAAATTTCTGTAAAATAAATTATTGTTCTAGAAACTGTATGTTTTTTTTAGTTTGTAAATAGTTTACTCAGATTTTCTTTTAACTTTAGATATATCCGCCTGACACGTGCCGCATCTAACCGGTCCACCCACGTGTCTCTATCCTTGTCGCAAACGAGGTGGCACAATTGTATGTTGCTGTCATGGCCGATGACACTATAGACATTTCTGAACATATACAAATTGTTATCATTTTATATTATGAACTTCGATGTGTAGTATATGAAGAATTTTTGGTGTTTTTCACTCCAGAAAAAACAATCACGGAATGTTTATCGAAATGTTTACTTAATGAAATAATTAAAGCCCTAAAAAGTGATCTGAATAAGTTAATAGCCCGAACATATGATTGGTCTATTGTTATGAAAGATGAACAGGCAGGGTTCATTGCAAATTACAAGTTTTCAAATATGCTAATTTCATTTATTACTATGCACATCCACTAAATCTTTTAATGAGACACACAACTTCATCAATTAAATTTGATTTAAAGAATTTTTGCATATATTTCATGCATAGATATTAGCAGTATTAGAAAAACATGTTAATGTACACATTCCAAAATCTTTAAAGACACATTGGAACTTAATATAAGAACAGTTAATGCAGTGTTTGAAAAAAAGGAACATCTTCTTTAATGTTTCGAAGAATTGCAAACTTTGAGGACTTCTGATAAAACATTTCAAAAATCTAAATCATTTGTAGGATTATTAAAAAATGAAACATTTTTATTTAGGATAGTACTATTTTTTAAAAAAATGCCTCAAATAGAATTATTATATAATCAAATGCAACAAAGGAATGTGGATGCTAATAAGATCCAAAGAGAATTAAATAATTTGTATGAAGCTATTTCTCAAATCCGTAATTCAGGAACTTGTGAATATATGAGTAACTTATATCTAAAGTTATGAAAAGTGAAGAAGTATGTCACCGTATTTATGTAGATGTTAAAAAAAAATTGCATTTACAAATCCTTTAATAGCTGCTAAATTCTTTTACCAAGAGAATTTTGGGCGTTTTCGTGAAAGTCTAATTTTTATTATTGTTAATTTTAGACACCATTCCTTATTGAAATACCCACCAACCGCCACTCTTAAATAAACTATATTTGAGAATGAGAAATTTTGATCTGTCTCTGTCTAATGAGAACTAAATATTTAATTTTCACAAGTTTATACTGGTTCTAAAGACTATTGTTAAGATAAATTAAAAAAGGTCTGAACTCTATTATCTGCTATCAAAAAATTGAAGTGGCTATATTATAATCAAATAATATTTAATAAAAATAATAATAAAAATTTATTAAGAACAAATTTAAGTGTGACTAAGTTTATATATTTTTTATATATCATTATATAATGGGTTGTGCAGCTAGCTTAATTTTCTGCTCGTAGTCCCAAAGAAATTAACTTCAAAATTTAAAAAATCCAATTTAAACAAAAAAAAATTGTTTATGGATGTCCAGTCCAAACTCTTTTTCATGGCCAAATATAAAATTAATTATTTTTTTTACATAAGAGAATAAAAAAATCATGAAGTAACTTTCTAAACAATTGTCAACAAAGCAAGATATAATTAATTAAAAAAATTAACAATAATATGTTATAACTGGAATTGTTAAATAAAAACTTTATTCAGAAGTACGATAATTGATGAATTTGTTATATGTATTGATCACTGTTGTAATTTCACCCTCAACTTTGAAAATAGCAGTAACTTGGATACAAAAGGTGCTTAAACAAATCCTTACTTTAAACAGATAAACCTTTGAAAATTTTCTTTAATATATAGAACTAATATATTTTATAAAAATCACATTGATGTGTGCACCCCCTGGTTGGGTCCAATTCATCATAAAAAGTGTTTATAACAATAACATTTAATTATTAATCTATTACATTGTAATTAGCCTATTTGTCGTCTGATTTACAGTGCTTCTAATGTTTACATTTATAAAATACAATTACTTTACATATGATATTTTAAAATGTGGACTTACAGGTTAAGGGCACCAGCACATGGAGCCTCATAAACTTAATCCTGGGCACTTATAGTCAAAATAATCCAGAGTTAAATTTTATATAGGAGATTAAAAGTAATTGTTTAATAGAATCAGCCGTTAAAGACTAAATACAAATAATAGTGATAAAAAGAGTTTGTAGTTGAAAAAAAGCAAAACAATAAATAAAGTTCTTTGACCCTTCAGAAACTGGCTCAGTAAGAGTTTTTCCCCCAAGAAGTCAACCTAGCTATTCTAATTTCCATTAGACAAAAATATAATCATAAAACGCTTACGCCTATACTTTATAGTTGTACCAAAGTAATTCAAATATGATGAAATTTACTCATTGATAAAAATAGTTGAAATTGAGTAAGTTTTCATCTGCTACAATTGTCCAACATTGAGAGAGATTTTTCACACTAGAGGTGACAAACTATGTACTAGATCACTTTTGTGCCAGTTGTTGAGAGGAAGTGGTGATTACCCATCTTCACATTGGTCATTCCTTTATTGCTTATGGATTTCTAATGGAACACGGGAATCAAATAATGCCCATTTTTTCTATCAGATCTCTCATGACCAACTTTTATTCTCCTCCGACCGGGTTTTTATGCTCTTTTTTAATTGTAAGGCACTGATGACTACGGTTTTAGTCTTAAAAATCATTTGTGAATATAAGACATAATAATGATTAGTTTATGCATGAATTTAGTACCCAAATCATTATGATTGGAATGATATACAGGTGTATTAATGTATATTTTTTAAATAATGTTTTATTTCGACCACCACTGTATTAGTCCCATGGCACTTTAAGGGTTATAATACTAGTAGTAAGGAAAGCCAAAGAACCATAAAGGTTATTTTCAGGATGTTTAAGTTTTCTCTAAAAATTATGATTCTGTAATACTGGAAGCATTGATTGACTGATAAGTAACAGTGGCTTGTATTAACTAAACTGTTTTGTTATACAAACTAATAGGTTTAGCTCTGTTATTTATTTTCATGTTATTGTAATACATGGATATTTCACAGGACTTGTGGCCTTTGTTGATCTCGGAACTGATTCAGAAAATCGTTCTAAAGATGTAAAAGAGATGCTGCTTTCTCTTGGTGCAGAAGTAAAGAATTACTTTACTAAAAAGGTAATGAATTTGTAACAGTATATTCCCATTATAGAACTTACACCAGAAGATGATAGTGTTATGACCATAGTGTTGTTATTATTAAGTAGAAAGTGAAACTAAATATTTTATCTTGAACTAAAAAAAAATATATATATTTTTTTGTGTGGTTAAAACAATTTAGTATATATAAATAGAAATAAGATATTATTAATAATTATAATTTTTAAATTATATATATTTTTTTTATATTTTACTGAATTTTATTTTAAACGGGTTATTATTTGTATAAAAAAAATATAAAAAATTTTATTCTTTTATTTTAGCAAACTAAAACTTCAGTTTCGAGGCCCTCATTATATTTGCATGTTGGTACCACTGCACTTATTCTAGCATACATAAAAAATAGCAAAGTTTATATTTACAAATTTATTGAAATATTGAATCTACACAGTTATATTTAATTATAATAAAGTCTATTTCAAAATTGCTTCTAATATCTACTTAAAGTTCAGAGTTTTCTTTTTTTAAAACAAGTAATTATTAATGTTTATATTTAATTTCTAATAATCTTTATAAACAATTCAAGTAGTCACTGTGTGTTTATTAAACTTATTAAAATGTTTCCCTTTTTTTTCTGATGATTAAATTTTATAAAAACATTGGTTGGATATTACCTTTTTATTTTGCAGCTTATTTTTTATGCCTACTATATTATTAGATATTTTTATCTTGAGATTTAGCCTTTAGTGTTAAACTGCACTTGACAAATGTCTTTAACTATTTCCCACACAACAATTACTGAATATTTAAATATCCAATTTGCTTTTCTCAGGAGGTGTTGGAATGGGAATCCTTTTTACTGTTGTCCAAGTTGGCTTGTTCTTTTTATTCAGAACTAGTTTGATCTCTTTGTTAATTCACCAAAATGGATATCACTTTATTTTATATTTCACAGTTTAACCACTTTTAGTACTATTCTTATTACAGATTATGTTTATATTATACCTTACTTAATTTTACATCTTGGATTATTATTATTTTTTTTTTAAACAGTATTTAAACTGATATTATTTCATTTTATACATACTTTTGTGTCTGTCAAATGTAGTCCTTGTTTGTATTTCCTTCTATGTGGCTACATGTTTCGCTGCCACAGGCAGCATCTTCAGGCCAACTATTATGTCCACAAAACACTCACAATTACACAACACTTGTAACAATTATTTTTATACATTTTCTGTACAGTGTTTTCTGTGAGTGTTTTGTGGACATAATAGTTGGCCTGAAGATGCTGCCTGTGGCAGCGAAACATGTAGCCACATAGAAGGAAATACAAACAAGGACTACATTTGACAGACACAAAAGTATGTATAAAATGAAATATATGTAGTTCTAAAGCTGTTCAACAATGAATATGATATTATTTCTTCCCTCCAATGAATTTGAATGTTTTTTTAATATTCCTGTTTGTATGGCAGCACTATGACGCCACAAGTTGGCTGCCACTTTTCCCAGCTGTTTATTTTAGTTGATTAATCTTTGCATTCCACTTTCCAAATATGTTTTTGACACTACATTTTATGTTATTAAAAAATGAATGTAGATTATTTGTGTTATTTATGTGTTGTAATAAATTAATTATGTGTGAATTGAGATCTTGTGTGTGTTATTTCTTTTACAGTGAAAGTGTTGTACTTTGCAATCTAGGCATTTTTTGTTTTTATGGCCTGAAATTTAATTTAATGGCTCTACTATTTACTATTTTAATTTATCTGACTTTCTATAAATTTGATTTATTATTTAATTTATAATCTCTGTGTCCCCTACTCTGAATATTATTAAGATACAGCTCAGGGGTGCTCAAACTTTTAGATACTGCGACCCCCTTTTTAGGCTGAGTATTTTGGCGACCCCCAAACAATAATTAAAAAACTACACTAATGGCTAAGTTTTATCCATAAAAACATTAGTAACTAGTAAAATAAACATTAATTTTCGTCACTTAAATTATTTTATAATAAGAGACAGTAGAAGACTTCACTGATTTTATATACTTGAAGTAGTTTAATGACAGTTGTTAACCTCGCGCTCCTTTAAGTTTAAGCTCTAGCCGTCTAGCGTTGCACGCAGTACGAACAAGAAACAAGCAATGACTCATGACTCCCGCCCTCTCAGCTATCTGCGCACACACTCTCTGCAGAGAACAGTCTGGCTTCTTGAGTCGAACATGTGTGTAATTTGTGAGTAGTATTGCGAGCAAATACAATTAGAAAAAATAACAATGGATAAGTTTTTGAAAAGTGCGTCTTCAAGTAGTGACGCTAGTGAGTGTGCGAAAACAAAGTGCCGGTAATATGATCAGTCATACATAAAGTTCGGTTTTACTGAACTAGCAAACAAACCTCAATGTGTGGTATGTAGTGAAGTATCAGCCGAAATCATGAAGCCTTCAAAAATGAAACGCCATCTTGAAACAGCTAAACATTGTGCTTTAATAGTCATCCCTTCGAAGTCAACAAGTAAACATTACTACAGATCTTGCTAATGTTAGTAAAAATGCTCTTAAGTCTGCATACGAGGTAGTGATCAAGATTGCTAAAAAAGGGAAACCTCATACAATAGCTGAGGAATTAATTCTTCCCGCTGCAATTGATATGGTTTCAAATATAATCAGTCCTCAAGATGCTGAAAAACTAAAAAAAAAAATCCTGTTATCAAATGATACTATATCAAGACGAATATCTGAATGGTTGAAGATGTTTGGAATCAGTTAAAGAAGCAAATAAAAGACAGTACTTTTTTTGCAATTCAGTTGGATGTGTTAACAGATGTTGCCAACTGTGCTCAGTTTTTGTGCTACATCTGGTATGATTGTGGTGATTCTATTCATGAAAACATATTCTTTTGTAAGCCCCTGCCCAATAATACAACAGTTGAAATTCTTTATAAGGTGCTCATTGAAGCAACTGTACCTTTCGAAATTGATTGGAAGAAATGCGTTTCAATCTGTAGTGATGGAGCATGGCCCTTACGGGAAAGAAGAGTGGCTTGATTGCCAGGTTGAAATCATTTATACCGAATGCAAGCTGGATCCACTGCTTTTTACATAGGTAAGCTTTTGGTGCTAAGAAAATGCCAAGTGAATTACGACAAGTTTTAAATGAAGCTGTCAAGATAGTACGGTGGCTATCCCGTGGTAATGTGTTAAGTAGGCTGTTTGAATTAAAGTCAGAAATGTTGATATTTTTGGTTGATTGTAAACCCCAACTTTCCACTTTTTTCAGTGATGAAAAGTGGTTGGTAATACTTGCTTATTTAGCTGACATCTTCTCTCACCTTAATATTTTGAACTTATCCCTACAAGGACCAGACAAAAATGTTCTGTATGCTCAAGACAGGGTAAATGCATTTGTAAAAAAAACTTAGTGTTTGGAACGCAAGAGTTAAGAAAGAAGATTTTGAATATTTTACACTTACTCAAGAGTTTATAGAGTTTGTGTCGTGAATTGGCGCCAAATCCCTTGACATTTCATCTCTCTTCTTACTAGTATCATCTCATCTCGAAGCTTTGATTGAACAATTGACACATTATATTCCAGTTAAAGATATGAGTGGGGTTTTGTGGGTAGTCAATCCGTTCAGTGAGCAAGCCGTAACAAAATCTGAGCTAAGTGCTCGTCTTCATGATCAACTGATAGAGATTTCAAGTGATCGGTCAGCAAAACTAACTTTTAACAATGCTTGTATCGACAAATTTTGGATAGGTATTAAAAAGGAATACCCAGAACTGCCCACAACAGCGTTAAAAACTTTGATGCCATTTTCTACATCTTACAACTGTGAACAAGAATTCTTCATGATGGCGAATTTAAAAACAAAATCAAGAAATCTTTTGACACTGGAAAATGACATTGTTTTGTGTGTTACAAAACTAATTCCAGACATTAAAAAAATGGTAAACTCCAAACAAGCTCATGTTTCTCATTAATAGAATACAAAAAAAAAAAATTGTATGTGTATTAAAAGCTTGTATGTGTATTCTTTTTTTTAAATAAAAAATTACAGCAATAACTGATTTTTTTAACGTTTCCTCCATATCTCGCGACCCCCCTGGACACATCCTGCGACCTCCCCGGGGGTCGCGACCCACCATTTGAGAACCCCGACTTTAGGCTATGTTCACAATATTAATGAAATTCATAAACATTGACCTTCAATAAATGTATATAACAATAATAAATGAAATGATTAACTAACTAAACTCTAATAATTAACAAATAAACAATTAATTAAATTCTAACAATTGACAAATAAATAACCAACTAATCAAATATAGGCTATGGCCTAATTTTGTTACCGTATGTTCATAAAAGTTATATTTTCAGGACTTTGGACCGGGTATCTTGAGAAATTTTTTCATAGTTCATATTAAAATAGAAAGAACAATTCATAAAAAGTATATATTTTTAACAATGATACAATTTCAAAATATAAGAATTAAAAATAAATGTGTATGGTATTTTCTTTAACCTTCCAGTCTCATGGTCGGTATTTTTGACTTTATCAGAAACCCGATAACAAACCATTATTAAACAATAAATTGTTCTTTAAAACTTTTTTACACAAGAAACCTCTTTATTCGAACAAAATTTGTTGTGCGATATTGGAAAACTATACATGAACAACGTGATGATCCTTTTCATAGGTTTAAAAGTTTCAAAGCTTCATAATTTTAAACAAATCATGTGATATAAAATCTTGGTTTGATAACTTTTGAAAATATCTAATCATTTCTTTATATTTACAATGGTCCGACAATTCTGATAAAGTAAATTATTCCTTTCTTTTTTTTAAAATGATTATTTGACATAAATCTTACTTAAAATTTAGTTCTGTAATGTTTCCATTAATACACAACATAAGATTATTCTTATTACATAATTTATAAATAATACTGTTTTTATTTATATAGAACTAACTTTTATCTTGAAAGGGAATAAATGGTTAGGGGGACATTTTATCACTTAATTTCAATGTGCACATAAAAATAAATATTTGGGGGGAGCTTCCTTTGTTTAAAAATTAATAGTAGAGGTATATTTACTTTAACTTTAATTAACAATTACAATATTGGAATCATGATAATCAAGAAGCAAATTTGTACAACATTGTGAGATATAAATTAAAACTCGTTTAAACAATTTTGAACATTCTAAAGAGAGGTGTGAAATTCTCATGTATTGAATTACTAATAATTATTCTAAGAAATGCTGTTTACAAAGAGTTGCAGGGTTTTAATATGGTATAACATGAACCTCATCATATTTCAAAACCATATTCTAATTTTGAATTTACTAGATGGTAATAGTTTGTGTAGCAGTTCTAAATTACAAACTGATTTCAAAATTTTTGAGGTACATAGTGTGTGGATCAGCTCACAATCCTAAATATTTCATGCTATTGTTATAGATGCAATTACTGGATTTAAATACAGTTTTGTGATATTCTAATGAAGATTAAAAATGGATTTTTTGATTTGAATTAAAACACTTTGTTATCTGGGTAATAACCACGTAATTGTTGTAAACCACCATCTTTACACATTTGCATTGTATTGAATATTAATTTTTTGTATTCATTAATGATCATTTGCTTTATAAAACGAGGCTGTGTCATCAGAAAATACAAAGTACTCCTGAAGATACAGTTACAATATCTAAATACAAAAGATTATTAAAAACAAACTTATTTACTTATCTGGAATGTACATAAAAGTAATAATAATAATAATAACAAAATTATTACTATTATATACAAATCAGGTTATTCAATATTATGTAATAAAAATGGCTTAAAATGATCCAAATGTGTTGTTGAGTTAAAAACCATTAAAGATTCGATTTCAAAATTTTTAGACCATTAATACTTTCCTTACTATGCAATTGATTTGTAAAAAAATTATATATTAATATAACTGAAGAATAAATAACTTTTATGTTCTATAGGTATTAATTGTAATTTTTGAGGATGGACTGATGTCAACATACACGAGGGCCAAACTAAGGAAAGTACCCTTGGTCTCAAAATTATGGATAGAAGCATGTAGAGAAAAGCTGGAAATAGTACCTATTGACCTGCATCCTCCTTTGGGTCTTAAGGAGTATCAAACCGCTCTCACTTGTGATTTATTTAAGTACTAAAGTAAGTACTTTGAATTTGGAATGATATCTTAACTTTATTTTGGGTGGTTAAAATTTTGGTATTTGTATACGAGAACATTTTTGTATCCTAATGGCTAAACCTATGACAGTTAAGCTAATGAAGACCCAATGCACTGTTTAAGGCTTACTATTTAAGAGGGTTGGCCTAATAACACCACCTCTACGTGAACTTTAGTGATTTGAAAGGTAAATTGAATTTGTTTAACAAATTTGAATGGATGGATACACAATAATCATATGCTTGGCAAACCAAAAGAAGATTTTATTGTATCTACAAAATTACTTAAAATTATCCAAAAACCAATGTCAACATACTGTCACAATTTGTTTAATTCAAATGATAAATTGTATTATAAGGAGTATAACGTAGGCTATAAGACATAATTTGAAGTAACTCTAGGGGTACATGTATAAGGTTAGGAGGGAGTTTAAAGAAAGAACAAAATGAGGACAAAATAGGGCTAATTTTAATAGAATATGATAAGTCTGAATAAAAAAAAACAATGTGCATAAAATAAATTATGAAGTGTTTACCAACTTTGGGAAGATTGATTATCCAAAATGAACATATTTTAAAGGTATAAACCAGTAAATAAACATATTTTTTATATATCACATCAAACAAAGCTATATCTAAACAATGTACAGTCTAAAATGAACTAATAATAGCGGATACCATAACTTTTTATGTCTCAAGGTGTTGCCTTGGATGTTCTGATTGTGCAGGTAGTTGCTAATTATAGATCCAACTGATTTACAAATTCACAATCTGTTTTCAAGTAGATAATAGTAGATTCTTCTTTCATTACTTGTGATATCCTTGATGATTAATTTTGGTTTTTATTTTCGTCTAAAGAACAACATTAAAAAATAAATAAATAAATGTGTTTAGAAAGTTGTTTTTCATAATTCTCAATTGGGAAACAAGAACTCTAACTTGCACTCTCTGTTTTTGTTGACCCATGTGAAGATTCTAGAGATTCCTTAATTATTGTACGCTAATATGTTATATCTGGAGAACTTATTATCTATCTGCTACTGAAATATTGTTGGTTATTTTCTACAATTGGGGGTTTACTAATTCTAACTTCCAAGTTCACCAGTGAAGTTACAAAAAGATTTTCTTTTAATCTCTGAAAATAATGGAAAGTTTTCTTCGGTTAATTTTCCAATTTTCATTTTCATTATCATGTTATTAGATGTGTTTTATTTATTTGTTATATAAATTGTACAGCTATACAACTGGTAACATTGTCGAAATAGAATGTTTTAAACTAACTTAAACTTTTTTTTTTAAATCCATCATTTACACATTTTTCAACATTATATATGCCCTTGCTAACTTTTTTATTTTATTTATTTATTTTTTTCACATTTTGTAAAACACCTGATAAACCTTGTAAATCTTCTTAAGGTACCTAGGAAGCTTATTAAATAAATTTCTGTCCGAATAATCCAGAGTTTTCGCAGTTACATTCAACTGATATTTTTGTAAATGGAAAATAATTTTATTTCTTGTTTCATAGTGATGTGAATGTTGTTCACTGAATAAAATGTTTTTTAGAAAAAGCAAATGCTGCAAAATGTACAGTAATGACAAGGTCAATAGTTTTAACCTTAAACATAGGCTTAACAGAAGCAGTTTTCTTTGAAAAGGTCATACAACGTATATACCGGGTGTTCAAAAAGTCTGGAAACCCCTTAATATTAATTTTATTAATAAACGCAGAACAATGAAACTCTAGGATTATGTCCTCACTGTACTTACTGACTTTTTGCTCATTTTAAGTGTCTTTTTTCGCTTTGGGGGGACGTCATGTGGAGGAAGTCTAAAAAATCTTAAATGTAAGCATAGGTCGAATTATACCTCATTTTAAAGGCCTTTGTTAGAGGAACACATTGCCGCAATCCCGACCGAAAAAGGACCATTCGTTTGGAAATGGCAGCCTCTTAAAGTTTGTTTGATTTTAATGCTAATTCAATGGCAAATTTTTAGTAAGCTTTAGTTTAGATTACAATGTCACTTAGTGAGACAGAGCAAATAACCATTCTGATGATGAGGGGTTATGGAGACGGAACTCGTTCATATGAGGAGGTAAGCCGCTTGTTCAATGAAACTTGCCCCAATTGACCACCTATTCAAAAATCAACAGTGTTGAAGAC
Source organism: Aphrophora alni (assembly GCA_963513935.1). Classification (NCBI taxonomy): domain Eukaryota; kingdom Metazoa; phylum Arthropoda; class Insecta; order Hemiptera; family Aphrophoridae; genus Aphrophora; species Aphrophora alni. The sequence continues at coordinate 85,599,799 of OY740765.1, forward strand.
CGTACAGCGCGGTTCTGTAACAGATCTGTAAATTGAATTTGTTTAACAAATTTGAATGGATGGATACACAATAATCATATGCTTGGCAAACCAAAAGAAGATTTTATTGTATCTACAAAATTACTTAAAATTATCCAAAAACCAATGTCAACATACTGTCACAATTTGTTTAATTCAAATGATAAATTGTATTATAAGGAGTATAACGTAGGCTATAAGACATAATTTGAAGTAACTCTAGGGGTACATGTATAAGGTTAGGAGGGAGTTTAAAGAAAGAACAAAATGAGGACAAAATAGGGCTAATTTTAATAGAATATGATAAGTCTGAATAAAAAAAAACAATGTGCATAAAATAAATTATGAAGTGTTTACCAACTTTGGGAAGATTGATTATCCAAAATGAACATATTTTAAAGGTATAAACCAGTAAATAAACATATTTTTTATATATCACATCAAACAAAGCTATATCTAAACAATGTACAGTCTAAAATGAACTAATAATAGCGGATACCATAACTTTTTATGTCTCAAGGTGTTGCCTTGGATGTTCTGATTGTGCAGGTAGTTGCTAATTATAGATCCAACTGATTTACAAATTCACAATCTGTTTTCAAGTAGATAATAGTAGATTCTTCTTTCATTACTTGTGATATCCTTGATGATTAATTTTGGTTTTTATTTTCGTCTAAAGAACAACATTAAAAAATAAATAAATAAATGTGTTTAGAAAGTTGTTTTTCATAATTCTCAATTGGGAAACAAGAACTCTAACTTGCACTCTCTGTTTTTGTTGACCCATGTGAAGATTCTAGAGATTCCTTAATTATTGTACGCTAATATGTTATATCTGGAGAACTTATTATCTATCTGCTACTGAAATATTGTTGGTTATTTTCTACAATTGGGGGTTTACTAATTCTAACTTCCAAGTTCACCAGTGAAGTTACAAAAAGATTTTCTTTTAATCTCTGAAAATAATGGAAAGTTTTCTTCGGTTAATTTTCCAATTTTCATTTTCATTATCATGTTATTAGATGTGTTTTATTTATTTGTTATATAAATTGTACAGCTATACAACTGGTAACATTGTCGAAATAGAATGTTTTAAACTAACTTAAACTTTTTTTTTTAAATCCATCATTTACACATTTTTCAACATTATATATGCCCTTGCTAACTTTTTTATTTTATTTATTTATTTTTTTCACATTTTGTAAAACACCTGATAAACCTTGTAAATCTTCTTAAGGTACCTAGGAAGCTTATTAAATAAATTTCTGTCCGAATAATCCAGAGTTTTCGCAGTTACATTCAACTGATATTTTTGTAAATGGAAAATAATTTTATTTCTTGTTTCATAGTGATGTGAATGTTGTTCACTGAATAAAATGTTTTTTAGAAAAAGCAAATGCTGCAAAATGTACAGTAATGACAAGGTCAATAGTTTTAACCTTAAACATAGGCTTAACAGAAGCAGTTTTCTTTGAAAAGGTCATACAACGTATATACCGGGTGTTCAAAAAGTCTGGAAACCCCTTAATATTAATTTTATTAATAAACGCAGAACAATGAAACTCTAGGATTATGTCCTCACTGTACTTACTGACTTTTTGCTCATTTTAAGTGTCTTTTTTCGCTTTGGGGGGACGTCATGTGGAGGAAGTCTAAAAAATCTTAAATGTAAGCATAGGTCGAATTATACCTCATTTTAAAGGCCTTTGTTAGAGGAACACATTGCCGCAATCCCGACCGAAAAAGGACCATTCGTTTGGAAATGGCAGCCTCTTAAAGTTTGTTTGATTTTAATGCTAATTCAATGGCAAATTTTTAGTAAGCTTTAGTTTAGATTACAATGTCACTTAGTGAGACAGAGCAAATAACCATTCTGATGATGAGGGGTTATGGAGACGGAACTCGTTCATATGAGGAGGTAAGCCGCTTGTTCAATGAAACTTGCCCCAATTGACCACCTATTCAAAAATCAACAGTGTTGAAGACCGTACAGCGCGGTTCTGTAACAGATCTGTAAATTGAATTTGTTTAACAAATTTGAATGGATGGATACACAATAATCATATGCTTGGCAAACCAAAAGAAGATTTTATTGTATCTACAAAATTACTTAAAATTATCCAAAAACCAATGTCAACATACTGTCACAATTTGTTTAATTCAAATGATAAATTGTATTATAAGGAGTATAACGTAGGCTATAAGACATAATTTGAAGTAACTCTAGGGGTACATGTATAAGGTTAGGAGGGAGTTTAAAGAAAGAACAAAATGAGGACAAAATAGGGCTAATTTTAATAGAATATGATAAGTCTGAATAAAAAAAAACAATGTGCATAAAATAAATTATGAAGTGTTTACCAACTTTGGGAAGATTGATTATCCAAAATGAACATATTTTAAAGGTATAAACCAGTAAATAAACATATTTTTTATATATCACATCAAACAAAGCTATATCTAAACAATGTACAGTCTAAAATGAACTAATAATAGCGGATACCATAACTTTTTATGTCTCAAGGTGTTGCCTTGGATGTTCTGATTGTGCAGGTAGTTGCTAATTATAGATCCAACTGATTTACAAATTCACAATCTGTTTTCAAGTAGATAATAGTAGATTCTTCTTTCATTACTTGTGATATCCTTGATGATTAATTTTGGTTTTTATTTTCGTCTAAAGAACAACATTAAAAAATAAATAAATAAATGTGTTTAGAAAGTTGTTTTTCATAATTCTCAATTGGGAAACAAGAACTCTAACTTGCACTCTCTGTTTTTGTTGACCCATGTGAAGATTCTAGAGATTCCTTAATTATTGTACGCTAATATGTTATATCTGGAGAACTTATTATCTATCTGCTACTGAAATATTGTTGGTTATTTTCTACAATTGGGGGTTTACTAATTCTAACTTCCAAGTTCACCAGTGAAGTTACAAAAAGATTTTCTTTTAATCTCTGAAAATAATGGAAAGTTTTCTTCGGTTAATTTTCCAATTTTCATTTTCATTATCATGTTATTAGATGTGTTTTATTTATTTGTTATATAAATTGTACAGCTATACAACTGGTAACATTGTCGAAATAGAATGTTTTAAACTAACTTAAACTTTTTTTTTTAAATCCATCATTTACACATTTTTCAACATTATATATGCCCTTGCTAACTTTTTTATTTTATTTATTTATTTTTTTCACATTTTGTAAAACACCTGATAAACCTTGTAAATCTTCTTAAGGTACCTAGGAAGCTTATTAAATAAATTTCTGTCCGAATAATCCAGAGTTTTCGCAGTTACATTCAACTGATATTTTTGTAAATGGAAAATAATTTTATTTCTTGTTTCATAGTGATGTGAATGTTGTTCACTGAATAAAATGTTTTTTAGAAAAAGCAAATGCTGCAAAATGTACAGTAATGACAAGGTCAATAGTTTTAACCTTAAACATAGGCTTAACAGAAGCAGTTTTCTTTGAAAAGGTCATACAACGTATATACCGGGTGTTCAAAAAGTCTGGAAACCCCTTAATATTAATTTTATTAATAAACGCAGAACAATGAAACTCTAGGATTATGTCCTCACTGTACTTACTGACTTTTTGCTCATTTTAAGTGTCTTTTTTCGCTTTGGGGGGACGTCATGTGGAGGAAGTCTAAAAAATCTTAAATGTAAGCATAGGTCGAATTATACCTCATTTTAAAGGCCTTTGTTAGAGGAACACATTGCCGCAATCCCGACCGAAAAAGGACCATTCGTTTGGAAATGGCAGCCTCTTAAAGTTTGTTTGATTTTAATGCTAATTCAATGGCAAATTTTTAGTAAGCTTTAGTTTAGATTACAATGTCACTTAGTGAGACAGAGCAAATAACCATTCTGATGATGAGGGGTTATGGAGACGGAACTCGTTCATATGAGGAGGTAAGCCGCTTGTTCAATGAAACTTGCCCCAATTGACCACCTATTCAAAAATCAACAGTGTTGAAGACCGTACAGCGCGGTTCTGTAACAGATCGGTCAAGATCCGGACGGCCAAGATCAGCAACCAATGCGACCAATCAGCTACAGAAGGACACCACTTCGAGCACCTTCTGTAATACCTTTCAAGGTTTGTTTATTATTTTAATAATTATTGTCTTGCAAAGTAAGTAATTTAAACATAGACAACTGACATACTGTCTATTCAATTTTATTAATAATGATAATTGTCCCCAGTTACATCTGTGCACTCCTAACTTTTTTAAACAATTAAATCGACCACTACTGATATTTCCTATCCCTCCAAACTCAAGCTGTGAAATTCTCATAGCTAAAACACTAACATAACAAACACGGTTGAGTATTCACTTCTGCCTCTTAACTTCGCAACGTAAAGTTAACCAATTGTAAAAGGCTGCCATTTCCAAACGAATGGTCCTTTTTCAGTCGGGATTGCGGCAATGTGTTCCTCTAATAAAGACCTTTAAAATGAGGTATAATTCGACCTATGCTTACATTTAAGATTTTTTAGACTTCCTCTACAGGACATCCCCCCAAAGTGAAAAAAGACAGTTAAAATGAGCAAAAAGTCGGTAACCACAGTGAGGACGTAATCCTAGAGTTTCATTGTTCTGCGTTTATTAATAAAATTAATATTAAGGGGTTTCCAGACTTTTTGAACACCCGGTACATATATACACAGTGGAACTTCTGTATAACGAAACTCAATATCCAAATAAAAAATTCATTATTGGGGGGGGGGTATTCGTTAATGGGAGGTTAAGGCCTTGAACTCATAAATCAATCCGGTGTTATGCTTTGGAGGCTAAACTATTGTATTGAATTAACTTACTTACCTTTTATCATGAACTCCATTTTACCATAGATTAAAATGAGACCATAACACTGCGGTGTAGAATAAAAATACTGCCGGTCGCAATACAAACATTTATAAAATAAGCCGGTCTTGTCACCGTTAAAAATTTCTTTGCATAATCGTGTAAGATTTGCTTTAAAACATTCTGTTTCCAAAATTCACAGTCACTTACAGAAACACTTGCACTTTCTCCCGAAATCACTTTATAGACGATTGAATGTCTTTTTTTAAATTTATCTATCCACCCGTTGCTTGCTTGAAATTCTTGATGGCCCAACGCCGCAGCAAACTCTAGAACCTTTTCTTTTATTATTGAACCCGATAATGGAAGATTTTTTCATGCATCACTGTTATCCACTTCATCAATGTCCTCATAAGTACACAATTTTTTTTTTCTATTTGTCGTAGTTACTTCCTTGTTTCAAAATTAAATCACGATTTTTTAAAGTTGTTGATAATGAACTTTGTAGGATATCAAATTTTTTGCTATGTCTTTTTTTTTAACACCTTTATCAACATCCTTTAAGATAAACATTTTATCTAAAACAATTTAAACACTTTTGCTTTGACATGATGCACGGAAAACCTAACACTTCGAAAGACAACTGAGAACTGAGAACCGTGAGAACTGCAATAAATACAGTAGGCCTACTGTATAGCTTAAGTAAGGCTTTGTTCATTTCCCGGAATTGACAGTTGGAAGGTGTGGCGAAACGGCTGATTACTGTAGTAGGGTGGGTAAACAAAGCTTGACACATTTATGACACTATACAGTATTTATGGTTTTTTTCTTAAAGCTTCAGCTTTCCAAAACTCTTTCAATTTTTACTGTGTGCTATGTATCGACTTCTTTATGAAGAGGTGTAGCATTCGCTATAAGGAAGTCAAAACACATGCAATATTATTTATAGTTCACGGTGAGGAAAAAAACTTCGTTGTTTGGAGGATTTTGTTACTTAGAAGTTCCACTATATATATATATATATATATATATATATATATATATATATAGTACTTTGAAAATTGTGTTTACTCCTTTCGCACTTCTCCATACCAAAATGCCATATTGAATAACTGAAGAGAAACCATGTTAAATTAATAATTTAGTTTTTAAATCTATTACATTTCTTAAAACCATCATTTGAAAACATATCATATTAAGTATTTTATTAAGAATATTTAAATATGCCTTCCATTTTAAATAATTGTCAATGTGACGCCCCAAACATTTTGTTAATTTTACAGAAATAAGTTCTGTACCCTTATTTCCACTGGTGTCTACTCTGACATAATTGAAATTTGATAATTTGATATTTTTTAAATTATTTTTTAATTATTTTTTATTATTATTTTATTTAATTTATTTTTTTGCTGTTCTACATCAAACCAACTTGAGAGTTCAATCATAGTGTTTTCTATTAAGTTTATTATATCTATCAAATTTATTGCTTTTACAATTTTTGCAATTACAGTGGTATCATCTACATACATACATAATAATTGGACTTATACTAGATACCAAATCATGCACATATATCATAAATAAAATTGTTCCCAAAATTGAACCCTGAGTGATTCCACATTTTATATTTTTCAAGAAGAAATAATTTTTTTATATTTAAAAAGAACGACAGTCCTCTGTTTTCCCTCTAAACAACTAAGATCTTATCTATGCTATTGTATTTCGTGAAAAATTATAGTAACTCATTTTATCTAATAGGATATTATGTATAACACAATCAAAGGTCCTGGATAGATCACATAAAATTCCAACAGCGCTTCTTGAACCATCCATACTCTCTACAATCTGCTTGACTAAGCTACAAGCAGCTGAAACTGTGTTACATCCTGGTCTAAAACCAAACTGATCTTTAATAAGGGCATCAAAATGCATAAAGAAACACATAATTTGTTTATACACCATCATGTTGTTTTGAAATTGTGATCAACAATGATGCAGGATGATAATTATCTGGATTTTTTGTCCCCCACACTTCTGCATATTTCTGCTGATAAAGGAAGACACTACATTCTAGTGGCAGATTTACTATAAAGGATAGGGGATAAATTATATAATCAACAGACATTTTCAGCAAATCTACTGGAATTCATCCCACCCAACAGATTTTTTATTTTGTAGATTTATATTAATTTTCTAATATCAGTTATTGTTACTGGTGTTGGGGTTCAAATACTAGCAATTTCCTCCTGTCCAATTTATATAAAAATTGTATAGCGTTCTTAGCCGAAGGTCTAAGACCAATTTCATTTCATACATCAGTAAACTTATTATTAAAAAATCAAGCAGTATTCTGCCTATTTTTACCAATATTTTAACAAATTCTTATATCAGAAAAAAATAAATCCCTGGCCTTATTACGAAGTTCAGCTTTCAGAAGAAACCAAACTATTTTATTTTTACTTTCTGATTTGTTTATCATGTCAAAATATGTTGTTGTTTTTCTAAGTTACAAAGGTTTTTAAACAATTTTTTATATGTTTTATAGTATAGATGTAAATTTGAATATTTAACTGTATTATGTATTTCCCGTTTACGTTTATTAGATTATTTTAACCCCTAAGTGATCCAATTTATATTTATTTTTGTTTTGTAGTTTTCAGAGACTGACTGGGATCGGAGGGAAAAATGTTGTTTAAATGTACCAAAAAAAGACTTAAAATTTTCTTGTACAGAAAAATGACTGTTAATATTCAATTTAATACTTTCAAGAGAACTCAAAAAATCTATTAAGCCTTCTTTTGTAAACTCTAAATTCCTTAAATTTTCTTTTGAAATTAAGAGAGTAAACAAAGCTCCATGATCTGACAATATGGTGCCGTTATTGCGGTTCAATATATACATTTGTAATGATATTATAAATACAGGAATGTGGTGTTATTCTAGTAGGTGAATTGAAATTTCTCATAAAATCACACTGCTGTAATAAATTTAAAAAAAATTCCTTTACTTTTGAATGTTTGCTATTCTTCATTAACTTAACACTGAAATCATCAACAATGTACATTTTTAATGCTTAATTTCTTTGTGTAACACCCCATGCAGATTCTCAAATTTTTCAAAATATATATTAATATTTTTAAAATCAGGGTTACGATATAGAGTTATTATGACTAGAAATCTCAATAGAAGACAATTCAAAAACCAACTACTCACCAAAAATAAATCTTTCAAAAATCTTTCCTTGGAAAAAATCAAAATTAGATTTTAGTAAAATACATGATCCATCTCAAGGAAAATATTTTCTACAATAGAAAGATGCAACCATAAAATGTGGAAATGTATTTAAAATACCTATCTAATCATCTTTCAACCAGCTTTCATTTATGCAAAGTGCAGTTATATTTGTCTTTTCTAAAACATTTCTATTTCATTAATTTTGTCAATCAATCCTCCTTGTATATTATGGTGCACTAGCCAATTATACTTATTACCGATGTCCAATTATAGAAACATTTTCTAATACCGACCATGATAGTGTGACCAATCATCACATATGGGGCGATAGCATAAGTGAACAGAACCAAACCGATTACTACAAGAAAGTCATTGGACAGAGTGCAATGACTGGCATGCATTTACATAACAGGAGGAATAAGATTGTGTCCCATAGCAGCTATAAAGGTCATACTAGACCTCACACCCTTCCATCTAGTTGCAGAGACAGCTCCAAAAAGGATATCCGCACTTCCTCTCTTCTCCTACCCCTTCCCCCCTTTACAAACACACTCTATCTAGATTTCATTTTTTACCTCACGGATTAGTGAATTATTAAATTTATTATAGAACATCAACTAATCCATATTTTTTAATTGCCTTACTTTATATATCTATCGCGATTTTGGTCAATTTGACCATCATCAGGAAATTAGAATACATTAACACTACACAACACTAGCATAAACATAAGTTTCACTCCGTGTGCTCGTTACGAAAGTAATATGGCTCAAGATTATCTACATACGTTCGATGACGTGCACGAATATATGTAGATATAATATTTATGTAGATAAACAATATTATTTAGCAATAGTAACCAATAAAATAAAATTTTTAAAGTTATAAGTTGATGATTGTGCCGAGTTGAAATTTTTTAAATAATGGTTGAAATATGACTACTTTGAAACATTAAATGACAAAATGAGAAGAAATTACAATATTACCACAGTTTGTTTTAAAGAGTTTATAAAGTGACCCAATGTCCAATAAAAATCGGTGTTGTTCAAGAATGAGATTGGTTATGTTTGTGATCGCCTATGGTTTTTTGATGAATTTGAAGCTAGTTAGTTTAAAACATTTCATTTTGTAAAAAGAAGAATTTCCAAATGAAAATATCACATCTATTCGATATGAATCTTTCTCCGATGTTTCTTCGGCCTTTGATAAATAACATTACTACTGTACTTATAATAACCAAGTCTTTATTCATTTATATCTTCCCATTCCTCTAGTAACATAAAGAGGTATTCACACCCTAAATGACTGCAGTGGATACAATCCTTTTTTTTCTTCTTTTTTTTACACAGACAAACATTTCCCTGGAAGTGACTTAATTTCCCTTGGACTAGTCCATGTGTTCAGACATATTCTGCACCCCTATATTTATGTATGGTCATAGGTAATGAAAAATTAAAAAAAAAAAGATATTTATATAATCTTCAAGTAGTACTAACAAATAAAATCGTATAGGTAGCTATTTAGGCATGTTATCTAGGCATATATTTGCTGAGGATTACATATAATATGTTCATGATTGTTTTTCAATTTATTATAAATGTTTTCAAATATGTTGGCAAATCTAAAAAAAAAACCTATCACTTAAAGAAAGGAATTTTATGTGAGGCTAAAGGTAAATATGCTTACATTTTATTAAAATGTCTAGACAACACAGTTTAGACATAAAATGACTTATAGGGCATTATGTAAGATTAACATGTTGGACACTAATTCTTTAAAGGGTAAATAATGGCAATGAAGGTATGTCATTGACACATTGATGTAACAACTAGGTTGAAACAATAGAAGCAACTACAGCACAGAACATGGATATTAATTTACTTGTAGTAGCCTATAACAATTTTAAATTGACCTGTATCAATTTCTGTTGAATAATGTTTCCTTATTGCTATATTTAATTGTTTGTGTATTGCTGTATAGTTATGTATGAAATGTATGTATATAAATCGGAGTTATAATATTGTTAAAATGAAAATGTTAAAAGAGAGGCAAGATTTTTTTTTACACAACCATAAACAATGTGTAACCACTCACATAGTAATTTTAACATTTTAAATATTATAAGTGTCTTATTTAAATTGTAAATTGTGTTTAAATTGATCATGTGACATTAGAGACTATTTTACTAGCATGTTAAAATTTTAATGAAGGTACTGGGAGTGGTATTTATTGACTGCTGTATTGAACTATTTGAAATTTATCTTTAACACTAAATTCAGTACAAACTGTGATTGTAGTATTCTTATATGGTAGTTGAGTAGTAGTACATTAGTTGTACTAGTACAATGGAGGTTGCATATGAAAGATTTTAGTGTACTATAACGAAATCAATAAGCTTTCCAGTAATGGTCTAATATTTTAAAAAGAATATAGAAATAAATACATTTGTTGGACACATGTTAAACTTTTAGTGATCGCCAACAAAGGTGAAGCGTTAGGGGGATATGTTATAAATCAGTCAGAACACCATTCACAACTTTAAAGGAAAAAAAAGAGAAAAACACTTAAATTATACCCAGAATCATTGTAGGCAATTAAGTCATAAATAACTATAATATTAGAAACTTAAGGACAATCACACACAAAACTCATAAAATGTAACGGGACAACAGTTTTCTAAACGGTCACAATTTTGAAACATTAAAATTTGATTGGCTGACAAAAAGTAGCTGCTTACGTTCATTGGTTAAAGTAAATTAAGAGAGAGGGAATAAGTATTTTTTAGCATCGACAAAGGAAAAATTATAGAGAGAGTCTTGGGGAGAAACTCACACCATAGGGGTCGGCGAAGTAAAGCCAAAAGTATTCCTAATGTAGAAATTAGTATTTCCTATAAGTTATAATTCCAGTTTAGTAATAGTAAAGTAATAATTGTTTTTTAACACATATGTTTTAACCATGTTTGTTTTTACAAAGTAAAAGTATTTAACACCTTAGTAATCTTCGTTGCAGTACTAAAGAGGTACATCTACAAAGTGTTGAGTGCATCTTCATGGTAATTTGAAGTGAATCATTTTATTGATAAATCACATAGTACAGTGTAATGTTTGGTGAACATCATTAACAAGTAATAAAGTGAAAGTTCTTCACTCAACTATCAGCACTGGATTACTTACATAGGAATACAACAAAAGTGGATTTGGTATTGTACTAATTATAGACTTTAATTGGAAACTAAATTGTTAAAATTGCAATTCTCTATATTATTAAAATTTCACTCACTGTATTAATTGTTCATTAAAGACCTCCCCCTGAGCAAATAGTGTAAATTAAAAAACAAAAGTAATTGGAAAATAAATCCAAATAAAATTAGATATTTCAGAGCTAATGTTAAAGAGTATATTTGGACTTCATCATTAATGACTTTCCTTATGTGTTGACAATCCAAGGTATGACTAATTAATTCATAATTTTGATTTATATAATATTCTGAAATTATAATATAATAATTATCGTTAAGAGTACATTTAACCCTAGCAGCGGCGCATGTTAATTTTCTTGAAATTCTTCGTTTGTTTAAAAATGAATAAAAAATATTATTTTTATACAAAACCAAACTTATAAGACATCGTTTTTCTCAGAAAGATGCATAGGGCCTAGAATTAATCTATGTAATAAAAAAAACTTTTTTTGAAACGGTTTTTAAGTAAGTATGTTACATGTCAAAAAATGATGTTATCATTTTTCAGAAAAACCTTTATCATCCAAAATCAATAGCTTACCACCTTTTTCTAAGATATACAAAAATTTTGTCTATTATTTGTCAATATATTTAAGGGGGGAAAAAAAATTGTTACATTTTCAAAATTTAAAAAATTATTTTACGAAAAATTGGACATTGGTCATTTTATTTTCAACAATTTACCAAACATAGTAATATATATTTTATACAAAAGTTCTATATATCATTATGTTCAGAAAGGTGCATAGAATCTAGGTGTGTAGTGAAAAAAAAAAGTTAGATGTATCACATTTGGAGTTTTTTGGTCAAATACCAAAAAATCAGAGAGTAAAAAGAGAATAATTTCACAGATATCATTATGTACACCATACTAATAGATTTTTCGGAATTTTTTCAACGATTACAAGAGATTTGTAATTTATTTGTGAATATATTTAAGGGGGAAAATAATAATTTGTTACATTTTCAAAATAAAAATAACGATTTCCCCTAAAAAGTGATACTCTGACGGTTGAGGTTAGGTTTGACACCTCGACAATTTAGGCGTAATTAGTAACTTTCTAAAGCTAGGCCTAAGACAAAATCATTAGATTTCACTAAAACAATATACTTTACAAAGAATAACACACATATTCACTTGTATAATCAAATAAAACACTCAATATAAGAAAATTTGGTTATAGCCTAGATTTACAATTTACCTTTTAGGATATCCCAAATATAAACCTTTCACAAACTAGAAATTCACTCAAAAACATAAACTTTAGAAATAAAAACACATATATTGTAACTTGTATACAAAATTTATATACAATTTGTATACACAAACCTTCAAAATAACAAATATCTAACCCCAAAACAATATGCGCTACGTCATTTATTACAGTATTTACTTCGCACAATTGCGTATGTTCCGAGATCAAAACAAAACCTTCTAAGTAAGTATTGCCTATAACAAGTGGTACCAACTTGTAGAATGAAATGTCATTTACAACATACTATCAATATCGAAACAAAAAAAATCTAAATGAAAAATCGATTATGTCTTTTCGTTAACTGCACCGAATGCCAATTGAATTTCGTGCCGTCAGGTTTCTTCTATGGTCAAGTAGGAATATCTCTGGATCTGTGAGACGCAGAAAAATTTGTAATCTATGGTTAGAAAGAGAAACATGTGATCTATAGAACAATGTTTTGGTTGACTTAATTGACAGAGAAATAGATTTGTAATCATATGGCGAAAAATGACGTCGCGTTTACTAAAAACCGCAGAGTTGAAATTTACGATTTTACGCATCAAAAATATGCGAACTTCACCAATTTTTGGAATATTATTTATAATGTTTTGTGGTATTTTTTTTTGCATGATTATGCATCTACGGAACATTACTTTTCCAACGGTATTTTATTTATTGCGATAAGACAATTCTAAGTGGGCGTAATGTTGAATTGCAAAATACGTGTTTTAGAGTTGGTGAACTAAGCCATGCATGAAAAATCGACCCGATAGCGGGTCTGGTATCCGTTGGAGGATTTTAATGGATGCTGTATTGAACTACTTATGATTATGTTAGCGTAGAGATTAGCTGCACTAGTGTGGTGGAGGTTAAATGAATGATTTGGGTGTGACTTCAGTTAGCTGCTGCATTGAGCTATATCAGTTGTATCTTTAGCAAAAAATCAGTACAAGTTGTGGTTGTGGTGTTCTAGTATATTGTGATTACATACAAGAGATTAGTTGTATTAGTATGATGGATGTTAACTAAACCTTTTCGTGGACTCTTGTTTTGGTCTTTCTGACCACTGAAGATTCTGGCTCTAATCTTAGCTATTATCAAGTAATGGTCACTATCCAAATTCACTCTTTTAGAAGATCTTGCTCTAAATAAAATATTACAAATTTGGTTTACAATATTCCCATCCATGTTCCTTTGTGGACATCTTATTATGGAAATAACTACATAAACAATGAGTCTTCTTTAATTTTCATAACTTTTATTCTCTCATTATACAAACTTTAGTTTAAAATAGTTGGTCTGAATATTGCTTCCTTTCCAATTTTCATATTAAAATTACCAAAGATTATGTTGATATCAGTTCTCACGCAATTAACATAGGCTTTATCTAAACTTTCTCAAAATTATTTTTTTCTCTTTCATCATCAACAGACACTTCTGTAGAGGGCATGGAGGCTAAATCATTGTAATTATACAATTTTCTTCAGAACATAGATGTGAAACCAATATCCATGTCCTTCATATTTTCCCTCACTATAAACACCTGCTCCAAAACCATGCTGTTTTTAGTGTGCTATATTTAAACACAAAATAAAAAACTAGGGTGATAAGTGATATATGGTGAATTATATAAAAATAATATGCTCCTTTGTTAAAAATCAATCCTTATGGTAAATATTATGTCATCTATATATAATCTGAACAGCTCTTTCTCATTGAAACTTTGTAGCAATGATTGTTCCTATAGGGTGGTGTTACAAACCCCTCACCCAAACTTCCCCCCTTCTCAAAATTAGGATTGTGACAAGATTACTGTTTATTGTATATTAACAGTTAGAAGCAAAAACAAATTAGAGAAACCAGAAGTATGGGTTACAAAGAGTTTTAACTACATGCCTATAAAAAGTGTAAAATATGGATTACTTTTTTATATAATTTATTTCTCTGTCTGTTTCAGCACCATATGCCTTATCAACAAGATTTCTTATGATATTGGTTGCACCAGGTCATATTGCTTTTTATTTGAATAACAGACAATGTAATAATATACATATGAAATGGAATAACCAAAGAAAAATATGATTGATATATTGCATTCTAATGAGTCGGTTAAGAGTTTAGATGGAGTTAAACATTTGAGTTATATTTTTTAAAAACTTCTATTAGCTTCATTTAATGAACTAGATCATGCCTGTTAAAATGTGCATGTTATATTTAGTTTGTTGAAATTACTCTTGGTAGTTTCCAATTAACAACAGTTTTAAACAAAAGTGCTTCTACAATAAATAAAAGTGCTTCTACAATAAACAAAAGTGCTTCTACAATAAACAAAAGTGCTGCAAAAATGTTTTTAAAGTATAAGCTATGACAGTTATTATAAACCACAATATTAAATAATATTTCAGATGGTTGAATGACTTTTTTTCACATACTACTATTACGAATTAAGTATTCATGTTACCAGAATAATAAATACATTAATTAATGTACACCTTGTGAATTAATAAAATGTATATATATTCTAATTATGTTTATTTGTCCTTTTTAAAATGTAATTGGTACTTTATTTAATTTTTAACCCTTGTTTACTACACTTAATATTACTAATGATAATACAAAACATTCATAATTTTAAATACTAATATTTTTTAATGTTTATTATTTTATTTTTTAAATTATTTATTAGGACCAATCTACAGACCGACTAATGGTTTTACTAGGATAGTACAAACATGAATAGGATAATTATTAAAAAATAATTTCCGTAACAGTTGCAAATTAATTTTCTTTACAGTACTAAATCAGTTCATATGATATATTTAGTTCTTTTAAGGCGATGCACATTGTCAGTCACTTGAAGCATTGCTTCCATTTCGGTGTTCTCATGTCTAAGGAGAACTGTTCTGTTCAACTGTGTTTAACTGTGTTCTTCTTTACAAAACCATAAATACACTGATATCCAATCTAACATGGAGATATTACACTTTTGCAAAAAAAAGTAAGTACATGGATTCCATAGAAAAGTTCAAGATCTATAAAGGTTTAAAAATAGATCCATTTAATATCCTCAATGACAAACTATCCTTCAAATCGAATCAAATTTACGATATCGCAATAAAGACAGCCAGCATGATAAACAGACATCGTACTAGACCACCACGATAGATATCGAAGAAGGGAGGGAGTCACTGTGCTTACAGCAATAATTCCACAGTCTATATTTACCCGGTACCGACATCACACGTGATATTTTGGCCAAACTAACCATGTTTGTGCTGTTAACGGTTGTGTTTTAGTGTTTTATTGTTATGTGACAACCTCTAATGAGTGATTACACTATTTTGTACGGCCTGATTGTGGAAACCTAGAGTTTTTGAAACCGCGGTAGCCTTTACGAGGTGAGTAATTAGACCAAAAGACAGTATGCTATAGAATATAATTCTTTCATATAACTTTATTTACATCAATTTATTCAGAAATAAATCCTCTACAAGTTTTATTTAACTGTGATCTTTTTAACACTGTCGTCATTCTATGCCAAACTAATTTACAAATTCACTTTCTGTACAAATAGTTTCGAAGGAATTGTTCTATTCTTTAAATCATTAAATCAATCAAGCCAACTAGTGTTGATCTTAAAACTGCTTTGCTCCAAGCTTGATGTGAATTCTTTGGCTTTCGCACCATTTAAAGACACACTTGTCTACATCAGGATTTCCGGTCACATTGTTTTTTTTTTTAAATTCAAGGAACCAACAGGAAACTACAAATTAAACATGAATTCGAAGTTGAAATTAAATGAAATCATTAATTGAGTTTAACCCTTTGAGTGCCACAAGAAAATTTTCATAACTCACCCAAAAATGCCACACCTGTTATTATTATTTCCATATAAACTTTTTTTCTGATGAATTATGATTTATTAATCATAAATTTTTTTTAAACATATTGCCTTGATATTTGAATACCTTTTTATTGGCAATGACGAAATTTTACCCAATACTTGTGAGATTGTACGAAAATTTATTTATCAGTAACATAGATTTTAATTTTTAAAAGTGAAATTTCGTAAAGCTAGAATTTTTCAATGATTCAGTTATTATTATTTTATATTTCTTTCACTGTGTACCAAATGTAATCTCAGTTCCATTTAATTTTGATGTAATAAAAACATTTACTGTTACTAAGTTTTCCTTATTTGATACAATAGACCTAACATTTGTTTTCTTAATAATATTTCATTTCCATACATTTTTGGCAGGGAATTTTATTAAGTTTCAGTAAACTAAAACAACACACTGTCAAACTTAAACATTTTATAACTTAAACAGTTGTAGAACAGATTTCAGCTACGTTATATAGAAGTAATAAATAATATACAAATAATAAATAAAAATCAGTATTAGGGCTACCAGAAATAAAAAAAACAAAAAAAACAAAAAAAAAAAAAAAAAAAAAAAAAAACAGCCTAACCCAATGAGTCGACTCATAAAATTTGAGGTAGGAGAGGGTCCTTATAAATCTTGAATGTCTAATCAAAAT
This sequence comes from Aphrophora alni, assembly GCA_963513935.1. Lineage (NCBI taxonomy): Eukaryota > Metazoa > Arthropoda > Insecta > Hemiptera > Aphrophoridae > Aphrophora > Aphrophora alni. Next base: position 85,616,890 of record OY740765.1, read on the forward strand.
TATGTTCCACTCACCCTTATCTATACAAATGATAGTGTCCACACAAATTAATATAAATATTTAAAATTTGGTACAAGGAACAATTGTGTGAAATTTAAAAAATCCAACTAAAATTGTCAAAATAGCGGTCATTTAAAAATGTTTCTATATTTTCCTTGTAAGTATGTACAATTAGTGTATACATTAGATCGATATTTGGAGATTTTATTGTACAAAGCTCTCAAAAGGCCTACAAATATTGGTGTTGTGAGTAGAGGTATTATATTTAGCTTTGAGGCCCACCAAAACAAATACACAGACTCAAGCAAAGAGTAGAGACCATTTCCTATATGCCAAGGCTGAATCACCGATATCCACAATTACAAGTTTCAGTATATTTGTTTAACCCTTTGAGTGCCACAAGAAAATTTTCATAACTGGAAAATTCGGTAACACATCTAAAATGCACAGACTCACCCAAAAATGCCACAGGTATAAATGGTTTTTTGGAGAACTTTGTTATAATTGACACAGATTAAATTGTATACAAGATATCTTAACAAATTTAGTGTCAAAATGTTCAGTGTTACCTAGGCTACAATTATATTTGTAAATAAGTTGGATTCTATATGTAAAAAAAAAATATTTATTTAAAAACCAAACTTTAGATAATTTAGAAAAAAAAATTTTACATTTTTTTTTTTTACCTCACAAACCAAAAATATTTTATATATGGGAAGTGTGCTATTTTCTATCTATATACTGTTTTCTATAAGTGACCAAATTTTTAAATTATTTGGTTGAAAACCAAACTCAAACAAAAAACTTTTATCTCAGAACTAACCTATCCCAACCTATCCTAGGCCTATTTTGTTTACCTGATGTACTAGGTTAATCTAAGTTTAAATCAATATCACTATCACTAAACTGATTGTCACTATCACTTTCTGGTTGATATAACGGGTCTAGATCACTGTCATTCCCAAATAAATGTAACAAATCATCTTCAGAGGCTAAAGAGTCATCGTCTGAATAACCTAAAAGTAATCTGTCTACTTCGCTACCTCTTAGATTTTCTTCCGCCATTTCAAAGCAATATATTATCCAAAATACTACTTTAAACTTGTAATAACTAAAATAATAACCTTCAACAAACAAATAATAAAATATCACGAACAACAAACTTCAAAAAAACTGATGACTGTAGCGAGAAAATAATATCAACACACAATAATATCAGTACACTTCTAACCTGCAAGTGAAAATGACAACAGCTGATTTTGTGAATCAGTAATTGTTGTCATCTGTTTAGTTAGCTAAAACAAAAATTTTTCCACCACTGAATATCACTGGATATACCACAAAGTATTTTAAAACACCGAAATACTATATAGCAGATTACAAATAAATTAATTAAACTACGAAATACGCAGTGGCGATGGATCGTCACCGTGGCATTTCTCGCACGAAAAAATGTATAGATAGATCGTCACCGTGGCACCCAAAGGGTTAAAATCAAAATAATTTGTTAAAAGTATTTTTTTTTTCAAATATGTAAAGGTTTTGGTTGAAATTACCCTATTAAAATAACATATTCTTAGTCTTCAAATTCAGGAACTAAAGAGATTTTATATTCACTCAGTGAAAAACACTTTTTATGAAACAGAAAATAATCAGCGTGAGAAAAATAATTTGTCAATAGCTTGTCGCTTTCCACATAAATCAGAAATATTAGACTATAGTCTGTATCTATTACTAAAAATGTTTGCCACTTGTCATTCTATAATATACATATGTATTTTATAAAAATCAGTCTACAAAAAAAAGAATGAAAATTGAGAATTTTGGGTTATTTTGAGTCATTTTAACTCTTTCTTCAGATAATACCTGATGAACACTTTTCATTCCCATCCATTAGGTAACTTAAATCCAACATACATCAAACTTCAAAATTTTGAGTCTATTAAATAACCTGTTTTTGAGATGTTTGAAAAAAATGTCAAAGACAGCCATCATTCTCAAAATGTTCTAAATGTCTTGTTATAGGCTCATAAAGTTGGCAACTAACAAAAACTCAATGTTGGTATTTTATCACTATCAAAATATGTATGTACTGCATACACAATATGTTGTTCTATTTTGTACAAAGTGTTCAAAAAGGGATTTTACAACTTTAAAAGCTTGTAAAAATGTATTCAAATAACTTACATAATCAGTTGAGAGGTCAAAATTAAAACACAATTTTTAATTAAACAATTATTTTGTTTGATGAGATACCATTTGTGGTATGGTTGACATTCCACCTGAAGTCAATTTCTTGCCAAACTCAAACCAGTATATCATGAACCACTTCTTCAGATTCTACAATAGAGTAAATTTCATTTATCAGCTTGGGAGATCAGCAAGTAAATGTGGAACATACTTTTTTCTGTAATGAAACCCCATAATTAAAATCAAATTTGCTGGGCAAAGCAGCCATGGAATTGGCCCTGCATGACCAATCCACCCACCTGGGAAGTGCTTATTAAGGAATTCCCAGATTTCTGTAATAAAGTGAGGTGGAGCCCATATTTCTAGTAGTCTCACTGTTTCTCGTCTAACTGGAATGAAAAAATGTTCAAGGATATCCAGATATATCATACCATTTATGGTTTACTCCATGAAAAAGAATGGACCATACACCTTGAATATGTGTTGGGATTTTGAATTCACTTATGGATTACCAAGAAAATGCTCCAAAGATGTATATTGATTTTCACTACCACTGATTCTGCAGTTGTGGGAATTCACCTTGCTATTGATGTAAAATGTTGACTCATCGCTAAAAATTATGTTATCTAGGAAGTTTTTCCGTTTCCTATTCGGTCCAGCATTTTTGCACAGAATTCTTGACTCCGTCAAGCCAACTGCCACTCCCGAAGTACAAGGCCAAATGTTTTATATGCCCAAGCATCGATTTAGAAAGTCGCTTCAACACAACAGTCACCGCTAACAGTCCCATCCGAGACTACAATGCCCGTTGTGTGGACAGTCCCCATAGCTCTGAGGAGAAGGCTCAGGTTCCTCTAAAAGAGAAGGTACTACCTGCTCTAAATAGCAGCCAAACCCTGCACCCAGGGAGCAGAGGACCCGGCGCACCAGGTCCCGTATCAATCCGTGTGCTGTAAAGCAAGCTGAGGTGATACAGCCACAAACACCCACACCCAAAACCTCTCTACCCCAGAAGACTACAAGACAGCCCTATTCAGGCACACCTGACTCCAACACAGATTCGCTCCGAAACTCCATTAAACCCGTCATAAGAATGCTTAACCCAGCTTTCACCTGGTACGCATTTCTCCTTGCTTTCCTACAACTTTTATTATCCCTAAGACTACCCCCAACACTACCTTTTCATCATTCCTGACCTCCCTCTTCAACGTCATTAAATCTGTAAAATAATAATGGACAATAGACTACCTGTACTTTTTTTGGAACGCCCAAGGCATTAAAAAGAAAAATTAGAATTTCTTCACCATATGCAAAGAAATAACTATATAAAGGCTTTAATTTCAGAAACACACTTAAAGCCACACAATAAATTTACTTTTGCAATATTTTAAATTGTACCGCACCAACAGAACAAACAAGGCCGGAGGTGGTACAGCCCTAATAATATATAAGCATATAAAATATTGAAATTTTGTTGCCCACACTAACACGTGTTGAAGCTACGGCTATCAAGCTTGAGTACGATTTACACTATTGACCGAAGGTACTTGGTAGAACTCCATTTGAATTAAAAAACAAACACAATATTTAGTAAATTCTACAATTTTATTGGGTCTGGCAAGACTCAATAAAATTGTAGAATTTACTAAATATTGTGTTTGTTTTTTCATCAAGCTTGAGCTCAATGGCAGCCACACTACACTCATTTCAGCTTACAATCCCCGGGGTAATATAGACACCCGTGATATAGAAAAACTTCTAACAAAGTTGTCATCGCCAGGGACTTAAATTCAAAACACATACACTGAGGCTGCAGATATACAAATTTGAGTGGGGAAATCCTTTACCACTACATCGAATAAATAGTGCTATATTACTACATCCCACTGAACTAACACACCTTAGCACTCACAACACAGAGGACATCCTTGATTTGGATGTTGCTAAGGGTTTGGCGGTATCACCGCAGCTGCACGTAGATAAGAATCTGAATTCAGATCAATATAATAATAAATAATAATGATATTTATTGCTCTTATCTTTACACATACAAGTATATACACAACCTTACATATAAGGGAAACAATAATAACATCCCTAGGTTAAAACCTGTTTGGGATGTATATAAAAAAAGGAAAGCCTTATATATCCTTTCATAATGGCGGTTACCGGCTATCCTATTAGCAAGGAGCCGAGACAGGTGCTGAACTACAGTCTTAGTGACTGGAACTTATTCTGTCAGCGAGTGGATGGCTCATTACCTGACTGACAAGGTTCTGTCTCCTCAGTACATTGACAATGCCGTTTATAAACTAACGGCAGCCATACAGGACGCGACGAAAGCCGCAGTCCTGATTAAATGCCACCCTCGGTACCACACGTTCATACCATAACACATACTTGCACTCATCTAGCACTGCAATAAGCTAAGAAGGGCAATACAACAGGGAGTAAATAGATGTATACCACATACCGTCTAGAGACGAATTATTATAGAACTAAACTGAATTCCGAGCTGAAGGCTTTCAAGCTGAATTGGCCAGTTTAGATGTCAGTGAGAAAGCTGTATGGCAACTTGTAAAACACTTTATCGGTGCACCTATGTGCTATGCTCATTAATGAAGCCCTATTCAGAAGACTATGGACAGCAGTGGGGAAAGTAAATCAGCTGTTTGTTTCAGCTGAGCGTCTGCTTATGGTGAACTGACCGGGTTGAACGCTAACAACACAGTATTGTTTTGCATTACTATTTTTACTGTAAATACGTGTTATATTTATTTATTGTTGTTATATTGTGTTATAGCTTGTTTTAGTTTGTATTATGAGTGAACTTAGTAAATTCAGTGCTATTAGACGTTGTTTAGATGACGTTGTTTAGATGACGATGTTAGTGACGTTAGTGGAAATGAAATTACAAGTGACATTGATACAGACATTGAACATTGTCCAAGTGATGTTTCACTTCAAGATTATTCTTCTGGAAGTGGGAAATTGTATGATCCAAACTTGGATAGAAATGTGAGCAGTGAAAGTGAAACTGAAGATAATCAGATGAGGCCATCATGGACCAATATTTCATTTCTAACCCCAACTAGGCCTAGGCCTATTCAGCCTCAATCTGATTCTGAGGATGACTCTGTTGGCCAACTTAGTCCCACTAATGTACAAACAAACTTAGGAAACCAACAACATAGAACTTGGGTAAGAACCTATCCACCAGAACCACCAATCGACATAACATCGAAATTTAACCAAAGGACCAGACCAAAAAATTAGTTACCCAGAAATAGCCCTCCTCTCATGTATTTTATTTTTTATTTTTCACAAATGAAATGTGGAATTTAATTGTCAAAGAAATCAATTCATATGCAAAAAAAGAAATGAAGGTAAACTAACCCCCAAAAGCAGACTTAGAAGATGGTTTGATGTAACACCAAGATGAAAAAGTATATTGCTTTGGTTATAAACATAAGTCTAAACTTCAAAAACAATTATGTACATTACTGGGCTACCTCTAAATCCCAAAAAATGCCCTTTTTATCTGAAAACATGTCCATAAATAGGTTTCAAGCCATCACAACAAATTTCCATGTTAGTTCTACGGCCGTCCGCACACGGGTCGACTGGTTTGTGACTTTAATTGCAAACTGGTTTTATACTAGTCACATACACAACCAGTTCGCAACCAAAACAAAACCTACCCCTACACACGAGCATGTTGAGCATCTGCAACCAGTCACATTGGATCCACCTAGATAGGTACTTTGCTATTGTAGGAACATACTTCACATCCATCTTTTTAGAACTACGATGTCAAGTAGTAGTTCAGATGAAGAAAATATTATTTACTATTATCAGTATCGTAGAAAAAGAAGAGCATTAAGGGTGTATTGGTGTCATCCTTATATACATAGAAATACTCATTTAAGGCTGTTTGTAGCAGCACAACAACTAAATAAAACAGATAGCAAGTTTATAGGATTCTATAGAATGTCCAAAGATTGTTATATGGAATTGTTGAGAATGGCTACTCCTTACATCACGAAGATGGACACAAACATGAGGGAATGTGTGGGTGCAGATGAAAGACTATTAATAACTTTGAGGTAAGCTATTTTTATTGGTCAAATTTTAAAAAAATACAAAAAATTACAAAGTTCAATAAAAAATATTTGTATGTACTATGTTAACAAATAATAATACAAAATATTTAGTTTTTATTGTAAATTGGTGAGATCGAGACCCTCGGAGAAGCCGGTATAATACTCATTTGTAGTGGCGTTGCCTCTTGATTCATTTGTTTGTACTGATGATACTGGTGACTATTGAATAGTCAGAGGTATTCGAATAAACTGAGTGTGGCAAAGGTGCTGAGGCATACAATGTGGGTTGAGATACGGTTTCAGTTGGATTTGATATTTCATCAATCACAGTAAAAACTCAGCGTTTGAATGTTTTGATTTGAGAATCACTGAATTCTTGTAATTCAGGCATCAAGCTGAGCAGGAACATTTTCAGAGCCGCTTTTTTCTCAGATGTGTCAGTTACGGGTTCCTTCACAGTTGATTCCATTCTTGCTTTTTTGGCTTTAAAATATTCAGCCACACAATGATCAGTGTCCGTTGCAGATTTATTCCTCTTTACAATGTTTCTTGCTCGAGCAGACGAGGACTGAACCGGTCCTGTGTTTTCTCGCTGTATAGGTGTTTCAAGTTCTGAATGGTTTACGAGGGGTGTTGATTCAGTATAATCATCTATTGTTTCATCTTTTGCATTTTCTTCTTGTGGAACTGGCAGCAAATTTCCAGCTGAGGGAGGACCCATTGTTTTTATGAATGGTAAACAAAACTGCATGGCTTGTGTCATATAGTATGGCTTTATATTTGCCCCTGATCCACTTGCTGGAGGTTTCATTTTACGCATAAAAACTGTACGAATATTACGCCACTTCTCTTTGCACTCTGCAGCTAAAATCAAAATAAATTATTTATTATTAATTACTATTAGATTTCAATGATTTAACCCTTAAAGCACTAAGCTAAAATACGGGCTACTGCTCATTTAGTTTTTTTTTTTTAAATGATTATATTTTCTCAATGTTTTTTTTTTTAAATTTAGATTCTTATAGTTAGGTAGTACACAATAAAAATACTCAAGAATTTTCGCTACACATTTCGCTTTCTATTTTACTTCTTATATTTTGAGGTTTATCTCCTTATATTCCAACTACCACACAATCCTATAGTCCCGGATCATCTTAAAAAAAGGTACAGTTAACTGAGTAAGTTTCTATTTTATAAAAATACTTTATTTAACTCATTACTATCATTTTTAGGGTCTTGCGCATGATTCTTTAATTAGGTGCTAGCAGACGGGTTTGCGAATATTTTGAAATCAAGATCATATTCAACATTTATTCGTGAATAACAAATGTTAGAAGTCCCGGGCGAAGCCGGGTTAAACCACTAGTTATTTAATAAAAAGTAACTAATATAAATTTTTTTCTTTGTTGGCCTAAGTAGGAATTGATTTTAATTTTTTTTTGTATATTACTTGTTATATTTGTTTTTTTTTTTTTTTTTTTTTTCTTCCTTCTTTCAGGTACTTGGCAACAGGAGAAACATTTGTGTCACTTTCTTTATATTTTGAAAGAGGAGAGACTACAATTGGAGAAATTGTTAAACAGACTACTAAAGTTATTTGGGATGTAATGAATGAAATTTATATGCCTGTATCAGATGAAGATCAATGGAAAAGTATAGCTGATCGATTTGAAACATTGTGGAACCTTCCAAACTGCATTGGAGCCTTGGACGGGAAGCATATCCCTTGGAGTCTTGGACGAGAATAGAAAAGTTCCCAAATACTGGTTCTGAAAACTTTAATTACAAACACTTCCATTCTACGGTCTTATTGGCTTGCTGTGATGCTGATGGTCTTTTCACCATCATTGAATCAGGTCATGCTGAACGAAACAGTGATGAAGTTATTTTCTCGGCCAGTGCAATGAAATACTGGATGAGGAACAATGCTTTAAACATTCCTTCGCCTTCCCCATTGCGTTACGATGAACAGAAACGTCCATTTCCTTACTACTTTGTTGGAGATGAAGCGTTCAGCCTAACGAAAAATGTAATGGTACCCTACAGATAAGATACTCTCAATGAAGTGAAGCGCATATTCAATTACAGACAGAGCCGTGGAAGGAAAACTATTGAATGTGTGTTTGGAATGGCTGCAGAAAAGTTTACGGTGTTGAATGGGCCCATACAATGTCGCGATAAAGAAACACTTAATGACATTGTAAAAGCTGCTTGCGTGCTGCACAACTATGTACGTAAACATAAGGGAATAAATTATAGACCCAAACGAATAGGAGAGAATATTGATACAGAAGGATCACCAACCATTATGACAAGCCAGCTTGTAATACGTGAAAGTTCATCGGCGGCTACTGTGAGGAATTATTTAGCAAACTACTTTCTTCATCCTCGCGCTTCTTTACCTTGGCAGTGAAAATACGCAATAATGATTCGGATTAGTACTACATAATTAAAAAAGTTAAAAGTTAAATATTATTACTAATTTAATGCATGTATTTTTAATAATAATAATAATAATATAACATATTTTATTTAAACTTGTACATACCTGACATGTTGACTTTCTCTGCCACCTCTTGCCATGCTTTCTCCGTTATATCTTTCCTGGAATATTGCGGAAGTCTATAATTATACAGACATTTATGTTTTTCAACCTCTCCAACAAAAATTATATTCATTTTTTGGTCACTCATTTTCCCTGGTGTTCACTAGCAAACATGCAACTAAACTGCTCTGCGACCTGGATATACAGTCGCACACAACCAGTTGTAGACTGGTTTGAAATCAGTTTAGTTTCAGTCAACCCGTGTGCGGTCCCCCACTTCTATACACAGGCAAGGTCACAAGACGGTTGCATGCTCAACCGTTTTGGGACTCGCGTTGCAAACCAGTCGACCCTTGTGCGGATGGCCTAAAACAGCAATACCTACAGAGCAACAGGGCCACGATCCTTGGTATAAGATTAGGCCGCTGTATGACCATTTGAATAACAGTTAAAAAAATGTGTTTGTACCTGAACAGAATATCTGCTTGGATGATTCTATGGTAGGTTGAAAAATTGCTGCTCTTTTATAAGCTTCACGCTAGATTTGGCGTTAAGAAATTTGAATTATGTGACTCTAAAACAAGTTATGTACTTTATTCGGAGCTGTATAGTGACAAAGGATTTTTGAAGGATGACACACCCACTGCTTTTTCTGAAAAGGTTGTAATGCACCTTCAGAATAAATGTAATTTACTTAACAAATACTACCACACGGACAATTATTACACAAACGTCCCCTTAGCTGAAACATATTTCGAACGAAAAACTTTTCTAACCGGTACTGTCAACAAAAGATCCAAAGAATTATCTAAAAATCTTATTGAAACAAAATTACAGCCTACAGAAACTATATACTATAGAAGGGATAAAACCCTCCTGGTATGTTACAAGCAAAAAAAATCCAGAAAACTAGTATACATGCTCACAACCACATTTGCTGCAATGACACTTTGATTAGAAGTAAGAAAAGTGGTATAGAGGCTATAAAGCCAAAGGTAATTGGGGAATACAATCAAAATATGGGTGGTGTAGACATAAAAGACAAGTCTATATACCACTTGACTTCCACTAGAGCTACAAAACGATACTGGACAAAACTATTTGACAACTTTCTTGATATGACGCTGCTCAACTGTTACATTCATTATAAAAGCAACACGGTGTACCATTCAAAGGGGAAAATTTTAACAAGAAACGAAGGAGCGTATTGGAACCAAAGGAATGGTCATGTCAAGTGGAGAAATTTAGTTATTTAGTTCCCTCGGTGACCTTGGCCTCTTTTAAATCTAACAGTATCTGAGTTAACCATTTACAGAAAAACAGATTAACATATAACATTAGTTTCCTTTTCTTAAATAAAAAAAAGAACAATTTGTAATGAATCAATTGATCATTTATGCATACTTATATATATACATATATCCATACATGTGTAAAGTTGATACGCCCTTAAAACAAAAATTTACATAACGTTAAACAAGTCCCCCCCCCCCCATATGTTTTAAATTACAAAAATATTTTGGTGAACAAAGATAATAGTAACAGTTTGTTAAAAGTACTTAAGTTACAAAAAATGATTCTAAGACTAACTTATTAGAAAATTTTTTTTTTAAATTAATTAATTACATGTATATTCTCTGAGTTGGCCAACTATAAAAAAAGGTTTATTATATAAAAAAAAATAAATAAATAAATAAATATGTTAGAAAATTTTACTAGTAATTGACGTCAATACTTTATAATTTAGAAAATTAACCCCTTTGGGGTTGTGAGGTCCGAAATTGCTAGCTTATCCCTTCCAAAGAAAAATTTATTTTAGTTTTTGCATTTAAAAAAAAATATTGTTATTATTGTTGAAAAACCTAAAGCATTAATTAAACAAATTTCACAACAAGTCCTCAATTAATGAAAATACATAAATTCAAGTTCTTTGGTTATTTTTTTTTTTTGTTTTCACTTTTACATTGCGAACAATGCTGAAATGTCCTTCAGATGAAATGTCTGGACTTGAGTTAAACTTGAAGTTACAGCTTGAAATTCTAGCTTGTAATTCCAGCTTGAACCAGCATAAGCTGAGAAATATACAGGTTGGAATTAGTAAATGAACAGAGACCTTTTACAAGTTTAAACACTTCTGTTCTAGGTTTATAAGTAATATATTTCTCTGTAACTAAGCTCTGAAACTGCTATTTCTTTGAAAATAAAATGTTATATATGTTAAATAAGTCAATTGATGATTTCACTTTATAATAACTAGAAATAAAATGAATTGCTATTCGTTTTAAAAAAAAAGACTGTTTGAATCTATACTCTTATAATTTACTGACAAGCTAAAGTTTAGTTATAATTAAAAGCAGATTTAAATTTTTACATTTATAAATACAGTACATATTTTAAATAGTTAACTCAGTAAAGTAAAACAGTGACTTTCTTTTACCTGGTTCAAGAGTTGTCAAAAAATGTTTGAAGATGAATTAAGATGATTTTTTTTAAAAATAAATTTAGAAAGAAAAGAACTACCCACATCTTAGTGAAGCTTCTGTATTAAACTTTTCTCTTTTTTAAATAACAAAGATAGTACAATCTACATGATGACAGTTAATGCAAAAACATAATTTTTTAGAAAACTTTTCGAGGCAATGTCATCATGACAACACTCGCTTCCGAACTATATGTTATCGCCTGCAGGCACCGTTAGACTTTTGCCTACGGCAAGAGTCACCTGACGCTGTTTTCGGACTTCAACGCTAGGGTACAGCACTTCCAGGCAGTAAGTTTTATCTACCTCAAAAAAAAACTACGAATGTCAGTACAACGGATGATCCCATATCAAGACATTTTTTACAGTTGAAATACTAGAGTCACTTGTAGAAGACAACCCCCTTCAGCAAATCCCTCTTCAAATACATCCAGGTCCAGCTGGTGATGTCAGCCACAGCTTGGTACAACTTACCGGTGTAAAACTGTATGTGTGTTGTTTGTTCAACCTCGGAGAAACAAACGAGAAGTCTTTACTGGTGCCCAGTATGCCAATGTGGTGTTCACCCTGGTTGCTTTAGTAGCTTGGAACACTATTTGAGGCCTAAAATCAGGAGGCAGAAGGAAGAGAAGAGCAAGGGAACCAGAATCCGACTCAGACTAAAATGTTTAGTTTTTGTAAATATGTAAATATATCATAACAGATTTTTTTTTCAAAACTATTTCTAACTAATTAGCATTATTTCCTCATGGTACATGCAATATAATCAATATTTGTGGGCATATTACAGCGTGGACATACAATAGTAATGTGTATACATGATTTGTACATAATCGGGCTAAAATTGACTTATGTACTGTGCTCGTTTTTTTATTTTCTATTTTAATTTTTCAAAATAACATTAGTGTGATATATAATTTAATTCAGGATTAAATTTGAAACATTTTGGGTATCTTCAATTGTTTATTACTGTTTTGTGTGCCTCAAAATCAGAAAAGAATCAGCCCCCACATTTTTGAGACTTGAATTTTTTTGGAGACTAGTAAGTTTTTTAATTTTATACTATCTTATAAAGCATGCTTTTCTGAATAGTTTGATATACAATACATGATATCTTAACAAGTTTTTGTATTTAAAAAATTTATATTCAAGATAACCTTGCAAAACTCCTAAATACATAGTATCATTTAAAAGTGTTTTAATCATCAGATGGAGGGTTAATAACACCAATGTGGCTATATATTATGTTGATGACACTGTGATATCAGCACAGTAATGACAACCATGTATGATCTAAAGTAGGTTACGAACTTCACTAAACATTATAGAGCTATGGCTTAAAGCCTGGAGAGTAAAGATAAATGTGTCCAAGTGCCAAGCGATTTTGTTTTCTAAAAGAAACACACACACCATTAATATGCCCTTATGCTTATTTCATGAAGATATACACTTCGGGGTTATCCTAGACAGGAAAGTGACTTTGTGCACCTATATATCCCACACAATTAAAAGAGCCAACATGACACTGTCACAACTGTATCCATTGCTCAATAAAACAAGTTCTCTTGAATTGAGAACAGCCACCACAATTTATTTATCTGTACTTTAGAGCATCATCATCTATGCTGCACCCGTCTGAGGACACAAACTACAGATATACCAAAACCAGGTGTTGAGAATAATCACTAAAGCACCAATGTGCACCAGAGTTAGGACCTTACAAAAAGACTAAAATGTGCCATTCATCAAACAACACATTCAATGATTATCAGCTATCTCTACAAGGGGGCCCATGCACAACCAACATCAACACTAATTTCTTCACTAGGTAGATACGACACAACATTTGACAAACACAGACGGCCGCTGTCCTTATTCACACGACCAACCTTGATCTATCATTTGGGCCTATAATGCCATTTGCATATCCTACTACATACCCAAATTTTATCTTTTTGCTCTATAGCTTCTGTTTAGACCAAAGAGTGATCCGCAGCAGCATGAGCCAAGTTGTCACCACCAGGACGCAGTTGCATGCAGTATAATCTTGCACGCTTATTTCAGTATCGAGTAGCCAGCAGAAGATGTAGCTTGTAGTTCCTCCAATAAATTCACTAACAAGGTATTTGTAAATAACTCCCACCCTTCACCTTGTACACCACATATACCAAATTTGGGCTCCTGCAATATCTGTTACGAGGTTTTACCTGGCTGGACTTTGTGTCCCAGCCAGTTCTTTATCTTGCCCTTCGCGTGAATACATAACGTTCTGCTTTTTTCCACATTTACAGTACCGATATGCCCATGGAAAGAGCTTCTCAGCCTGGTACATGGAAAACATTTCCTGTTTCCTTGTCCATCTCAATAGGGGTACTAACATGAAGGAAGGTGGTATTTAGTGAGTAAGAATCTCACGCTATTGGGAAGAGCGGATTTCTCCCTTTGTTTTTGAAGATTTTCCACCTATCCTGCGAAATTAAAAAAAAAACTTTTAGGAGGATGCTAATTGCATTTTCAACCGCCAGGTACAGAATTAAAAATAATACGTAGATGTAGTACATCCTGATTTCTCTTATTATAGATATATGTCAAAAATGGAACAATTCATTATATATGTCTTCAGAAATTATTTAAAAGTAGTTTAAATTTTGAAAAACTTAAAATGAAATGTAGTTTATAAAAATTTTAAGAAGTGAGCATGAACAAAACACTTGTGTAAGACAAGCTGTTGAAGCTTGTAATTTCCTGTTCGGACAATTCTCAGAGCACATGTTCAACTCCAAAAAATTGAATTAGTAATAATTTGAATTTTTTTTAGTTTTAATTTATTAAGTACTTGGTGTTCAATTAAAAAATTTAACAAGTAATAATTTTATTTGTTTATTTTAATTTTAATTCACAGGTTCATTTATTCATTTTTGCTTATTAGTTTGAATGGATTATTTGTTCATTTGGTATAACTATAGGAGAAGAAAGGAAAATAACTAATAATAACCATAGTTTTAGCTTTCTTTTGGTAAACAAATTTCTTTAACCAGATCATAAAATCTCTAAATCTGTTTATTCAATTGCACTTCACTTATAAATTACAAATCAAAACATTTATTATACAAGATTGGAAAAAAATAGTTTTTTTTTGTATAGTAACACTAGTCCAAGCTTTGGTTAGCAAAGTCTTTGACCTCTTTTGGAAGGGCTACCCAACATTAGCAACGTTGTTTTAAGAAAATTGGAAAAAAAGCAATAAAATGTACACAAATATTTATATATAAAGAGAAAGACCAGTTTGACTCACTTTTCTATTTAAACTGTACTTGCAAATAATTTGAAGGATTGAAGTCAAAAACAAAAATTCAATTTTTCTTCTTTTTTGTTTAAGATAAACTTGGGTGGTGTAAGCATATGCAAAGTTTCGGCTTCTCAGACCTTATAGGATCTAACATTTGAAATTTTTGACATTAAATAAAAAACAAATCATGTTTTAAATTCTGATATTAATTTTATTTTAAGATAAAATTGTTGTAATATTAAGTTACAAATTGTCAAAAGTAAAATTCTTTAATGTAACCTTTAAAAGGTGAAAATAACAACTAAATTGTTTTCATCAATATATTATATTAATCGACTTATCTGTCAATGAAACTGAAAAATATTATAAAAGTATTTTGATTTTATATAAAAATATTTGTTTGTAGTGTGAAGTATTCTCGACAGGGAAATTTTCAGGAGTGTATTGCAGCTTCGTTCAATTTGGATGAAATTTTTTCTCTTCTCTTTCAGTGGTTTAATCTTGAAGGGTTTTGTCTTTGTGTGTGGTGATGCAAGAACAAGTTTTGATTCACAAATCATAGTAAAGTAAAAAAAATAAAAATTCGCTACAAGGTGAACATATTTCTCACCTGCAAAATCAGAAGAATTTGGTGGAGTAATTTTGGTCCTTTCCCAAAATAATTTGATTTATATTAAATTTAACAAATTGAATGGTATTTTAAATTATATTACTATGACTTACCGACAAAATAATATTTTTTTAAATAATTTGTTGCACTACGGCTGTTTCGGCTATTCTGCCATTAACAAGTGCTCACTATCTTGCTGGGTTATTCCATTTGTCATACATTAAAATTAAAAATACATTTACACATAACACATAACATTTAAGTAACAGTTAGAGCTTAATCAGTGTTTGGTTCTATCACATGTTACATGTCTGCTGTCCTGATGCACACTGTTACTGTGTCCCATCTGCACTGGTGGTGGATTGAAGGGGTTCTTACTTCTTATCTGTTTTTTCCATGATTGTGTCGTCCAGCATGTTTGAGTTGAATTGGAGTTTTTCGTTTAACAATGATTCATTCTTGGATTTAAACTTTTTATATGTTTCATACTGTTCTAAAATGATACTAGTTTTTAACTGGTTTTTTATTGTGATTAAATCTTGACTGTTTTTTATACTGTAATCTTTGTTAAATTTTGTTTTTACAATTTTTTTTTTCAGATATTTGGTTATTCAATAGGTTAGTGCACTTATAAAATTAATAATTGGTATCATTGGATGATTGTGTTTGTATATTTTTTTAATGATGTTAGAACAGGAGCAAAGGGTTTTATAATTTTGTTATATTTTTTGTCGTTATTATTCAATAAACATTTGGATGTGTTGATTGCTTTTTTAATTTGTTGGTTCTAATTATGAGTCACATCTTTCTTTAATTTAGTTATATTGTTTTCACTGAACAAATTTTCTGTATTGTGCATATAATCTCTATTGTTCATAATCACTGTACTATTCCTTTATCTGCCTTTGTTATGATAGCATTATATGTTTTAATTTTATAGATAGTTGTATTTTTTTATAGGATTAGGTTTGCCAGTATTTTTTCTAAGAACATTATTTATCTTATTGCTTATCAGTACTCAAGTATAGTTTTCTTTATCTTTACTTAAGTTCTGGATGGCAGATTGTACTTATAAGGGTACTCTTAATATTATCTTGTTTACAAAATATGTTTAAGGTCTTTGTTCCATTTCCAATTCCTTTTCCTTTTTAACAAACTTTATGTTTGTCAAATTCATTATTTGTGGGTAAATCATATGTTTGCATGGGACTACTTCAGTTTGTAATCTCTTTTCTTCCATTAAATTATGAAACTTCTTATTAATACTATTTCTCTCTTTAATTATTTCTGGTTTTATATTGTTATTTATTCTATGATATATAAAGTCAACCTAGACTTCAGACAATGATGTATTTCAGCTTGATAAGTAAAGGCATGCAGTAAATAACTGGTGAACTGTATTATAATTCCTTGTTAATATTATTATTCCGAATATATAGGTGATGAATAATACAGTTATTATATATGAATACAAAATTATTTAATAATTAAATTACAACACATAGATATAATTCATACATTATAATGCAATGTTTTCACACCATAAGAAATTATTGATCTTGATAATAACAATGGCTGCCATTGTTAACATTATATTGGTGTATTACAGCCTGATGGGGTTTGTTATAGAAGACGCATCATAACTGTAAATCTTTTATTAAAGTGATAATTAGTATTAGAATCCAAACATTGTTTTGTTATAAAATGATAAACGTGTGACATAACAAAAAATCGAAACATGATAGCATCCTAACTAAGATTTTTAAAAATCGGGATAATAAGGAGTGTCCTCATTAAATCGGGACTTCTGGTCAGCTTAGATATAATGTTTTTTTTTCCTTTTTGGGCTGTGATAACCTCCATCAGAGGCCTCACCAACGTCGACCTGATGGTCTTTTGCCGCCCCAAGTTCCATCCTACAGCCACTCAGTAATACCTGTCATAATTATGAAAGAACAGATGCTACCTATCAGGTTCTCTAGGATGATTTCCATCTCCTTCCCCGTAGGGCCCAGAGAGTATAGCCTGGCTCGTCCTAACGCCTCACACTCTAAGTGAATGTGTTCTGCGGACTCTTCAGCCAAACCACATTTCCTGCATATATTTTCTGCAGCAATCCCTATCCTATGTAGGTGTTTTCTGAGGTGACAGTGGCTCGTTAATAGCCCTACCACCCAACTCATGTTATCCCTTCTAAGAGAGATAAGTTTTTCAGCATGTTTCTTGCTTGGTCTAAGTAACCTCTTTGCAAGTCTACTTGTTGTTGAATTTATCCAGGCCTTATTCATCCACTCCCGTATCCATGTATCAACCGCTGCTCTGGCATGTCCGTAGGAGATCCTGAACACCGGCTCCGGGCCCACGAAAGGGGATTCTGAACCTATCCTGGCTAATTCATCTGCTCTCTCATTTCCATCGATACCTGAATGGCCAGGAACCGAGCCCACAGCAGTAACTGTGTTCACTTGACTAAGCTTTATCAATGATGAGATGCAGTCCCATACCAACTTCGACTTTACTCTAGTCGTGTTTAGTGCCTTAATTGCAGCTTCACTGTCCGTGAAGATCAGAATGTTCTTACCTTTGTATTCCATTTTTAGATTCTCCTTGATGCATTCAGAGATTGCACCTACTTCTGCTTGGAAAACAGTAGCATGCTTGCATAGGGACAGTATGGTGGAGCTCTCTGGATTAATCCCATTTATACCACCCCCGTACCATCTCCGTTTTCGAGCCATCTGTAAATCAGACTATATCCTGCTCGTTGTATAGCCTCTTTCCAGACTCCCATTCTTCCCTAGAGAAGATTTTCGTCTTGAATGGCTTATCTAATGAAACATTAGGTTTCATGTGATCTGAGGGCATGTCTAACACTTCCTTGTTGACCACTTGATTGATCCTGCAGTGTCCAATCGCTGGCCATCTCATTCTCCAGCAACCCGTGTATGGAATTAATTAATTAGTTAATTCTCCAACAATCCAAACGGGAAGTATGCAGAGCCTATGTTAATTTCCCTCCAAATCTTCCAATCTCACCTTTGCTGCCACCAGATCCCTGGAACAGAACTAACTCATTTAGCAAAAAGACACTTAGATCCTTATTCACTAACATGCATGTTTTGGGCGCATCTGATGACGTATCTTGCCCCCCAGAATCTTCCAGCCCCAGAACCATACCTTTCACCGCCCATGGCTCCTGGATCATAGCTACATCGATACCTCCGGCCTTGAATCTGCTAGCTAGGTTAAGGCTGGCTGCCTTTTTATGCTGAAGGTTGGCCTGAACCACCTTCAGCACCTTCCTTGGCCTCGCCATCCTTGGACTTTTTCCCAATGATTTGGAACTGGATCTGCCCATGACCAAACCTGACCCTGAGGTTTCTCTTTTTGAGCTATTCCAGATCTTTTTCATTTAGTCCAAGAACCACTGTCCTCCCATGAGGGCCCATGGTGATTGCATTGATGATCCTCCAGTCTCTTGTAGAGATCTTGAGGTTGTGTTGGTGGATCCTGACAAGCACCTCCTCCACCTTCATCTTGTTGAATGGGGGCAGAAACCTGGTGATAACCTTGCTGATGTTTATCACCTTTTTCGCGTCCACCACTTCCAGAATTGCTCCTTTCCAGGGATTGTATTTGGTGACAGTCTGCTCCAGCCAACCCTTGGTTTCTAGATTGCAGCACCATAGCTCCACTGTCCAGCCTCGGCGACTCATTGAAGCCTAGCAGACATCCATCTGAAAGGGGCTTCATCTGCACGATGAGGGCAGACGAGAGCTCCAGGATGTCCTCCTCAGTGAGAAGCCTCTCCGGAAAGTCCTTAGGCACCACTGCAACCTTTATGGAGGTCAGTCTTTCTGCATATGAGAATTCTGGCCCACTCCTAGGTCTCTTTAGTGCCTGTTTCACTCCTGAGCTTGAAGGAGTGCTGACTTCGGACCTTTGCCTTTTTGGCGTTCCTCTGTCAGCAACCTCTCCCCTGCTCGTAGGAGTAGCTTTTGGGTATTCCACCCAAGTGCCCGCAGCCATCTTCCCCTCTCTGCGCCACCTCTTCTTCTCCCTGTAGAAGGCAGCGCCTCTCTTGGCTGTGTTTTCAACGTGCATCCGGTTTATCCTGGATTCCGTTAGTTTCAGATCTTCATCTGTTGCTCTTCCCTCAGAGGGTCGTACAGTTGATCGACTTTCTGCTTCAGCAGACCTGTCCACACCGTCCCTTGAGGAAGTGGTAGCTTGCTCAACTGGAGCTTTTACCTTCCCTTCTTCTACCTTCTTTCTGGTCCCATAGGGACTTCCATAGGCATTTCCTCATCAAGAGGCAGACTGAGGACTTTCTCTACTGGAGATTTCCTCTGTTCTTGATGGGTTGTTTTCTTCAGGTTCATTTTTGCGATCCATTTAGAGTTAATGTGGGGTTTTGCCCCATCTAATGTCCTGAGCAGCGTTCTCACCATCCCCGGGGAGGCATTCGCCAGACAAAAGTCGACCCATGACTCAGGCTCTTCGTAGCCCAGCCACTGCCCCTCAGCTGTCTATCCAGAGAACCTTCCCAGATCCGAACCATGGTATCTGGGTTGTTCCTCCTTCAATAGGCCTACTCACAGCAACTGCACTTGCCCCACTGCGCATTCGCTTAGTGGGAACCCCTGATCTGGGATTACTAGATACGACCGCGGCTCACCCAAGCCTCCAGAGCGTAAAGTGATGTGTTGGATCTGACCCTCCATAAAGAATCTTTACCTCAATCACCAGCCACCCCTTCATCAAGAGTCACCATATCGCCCAAGCAGGGTATACCTGGACGCCCCACTTTCCTAGCAGGGGGGGAAATATATCTAACCAGGCCTATATTAGGTCGTGCTTCCCAACACCCCTGTATTGGTACTTGCCTGGGACAGAGAATGATGTTATTTCCTCTACCCAGGTTGCACGGCATCAGTACATTAGCCTGCACACTCCTAGTCAAGACTAGAAATGTGCAGTTACCAGGTTCACTGGTTCGTGGAAGAGTACCGTCCGACTTCGACACCCAAAATGTATTACAATCAGAAATGAGTACTATATTCATCCGCCATAAGCATAAATAAAAAACACAATGCTTCAATAGAAACCAGCAAATAGATTGTAAAATCTTTTTTAGTTTACTCTGTAAAATCGTAAAAAGCATACCTGTAATTATGTTTAGATTTAAAAAAAAATTTGAGATCACCGTATTTATTAATTATATTAAAAAGTATTTATCAAAAGACACTAGTTTACTTTAGTATCATTTGATAAACTTTTGATTTGGCATAATTAATACAGTGATCGCAAAAAAAAAGATTAAATTTAGATACTGGTATTGATTTAGTACTAGAAGTAAATACAGATATGTACTGCAATCGTTAAACATACAATACAATATACTGTCAAATCAAGTAGTGGATGATCCGCCAATAGATAACGCCATAAGTCATTACAAATTTATAGCATCCAGTTGCTGATTGCCTTTGAGGAGTCATGATCTGCCAATTGGGAGGAGATTAGAAGAACCGACCCATTATGATTATGAGCATTGTCTATGGTTGACTTTCTAGGGTTAAGGCTGATTATGTCACTGAAGGTAGAACTAGGTATAGAATAACTTTAACAATACACAAATTCAATTTTAGAAGGATATGAGGACCGTCCTACACACACAAATAAAGTAAACTAATTATATTGACAAAGGAAACATTATAAATTTCATTTATCATCAAATTGAGAAACAATGCAATAATATCATTGCTATTGCTTTGTAAGAGCGTCTTGTAATATCTTGTAGTAGAAAAGAAAACGTCATTACTGAATCGTTCCGTAGTGTCACTTGCATAGCTGCGCGGAAAGATTGAGTGTAGAGTGAAAATACAAATTATATATTAATACAAACTATTAATTATTATGTAATTTTTTGTTACTTACAACTGTAATTTATTTCAGTTTAAACTATTTAAATTTTCTTTGTACTCATCTGGTATTAAATGTGAATAATTTTATTTTATTTTTGTTGATATTTGATATGTCTTTTGTATGTGTGTGTTACTAAGCCATTTATCACAACAATGTATAAATTTTGCTTAATAACACAAGTATTAATGACTACACACTATCATATGCTCTGGTGATAATACTCCACCAGATGCATATCTAATCTCACTAATGTTCTGTTTAAATCTTGTGATTAATACTATTTTACTTTCCTTATACCTTAAAACTGTTTGAATGTCTGTCATCATGTTCATTAGGGTTCATGTTCATAAGCACATCCTCTTTTTCCTGACACCATGCTGTGTTTCAGGAATAATATGCAACTTATGTACTAACAACTCCATTCTGTTATTTATGATGGTATTC
Organism: Aphrophora alni; assembly: GCA_963513935.1. NCBI lineage: Eukaryota > Metazoa > Arthropoda > Insecta > Hemiptera > Aphrophoridae > Aphrophora > Aphrophora alni. The sequence goes on from OY740765.1 coordinate 85,638,475, forward strand.
ATTACTTTCATAAGACATAGGATGAGTTATATCTGCCGGTAGGAACTATCATCATATATGCATTTATTCGGTTTTAATATATATATATATATATATATATATATATATATATATATATATATATATATATATATTCCGGTATTACTCTATTTTGTTTCCATTTGAGTCTCGTTTCCATTATATCATTCCAAATTTCATTAAAAATTTTATGTATAATATCTAATGCCTTTTGTGGCAGATTATAAAGAGATTCCATATGATCCAGGAAATGTTTTATACTTAATTGGTAATTTGAAAACTTTAAGGTCAATTCACACACGTCAGTCACGTCACGTCTCAGTTCCGTCAATTGTGAGAAGTATCAGTCACAAAAAATATCTTTACTTTGAAAGGTAATACCACTGTCTACACTCAGCTGGCGCCGTCACGAATCAGACACGTCAGTCTTGTCTTCGTCACCGAACCGTCAACATCAGATTTCTTTTCAACGATATTTTTGTTTTTGACTGATGTGTTTTAGTAAAGTTTATTACTGAAATTATTACTAGTGATTGATAATATTAGTAAAATTTATTCAACTGAATAAAAATGTGCGATGATGAAAAGTTGATTGAGTGCGTTCGAAAATACCCTGTACTTTATGATTTATCTAATAATAAGTATATGGATACTACTTTAAAAAATGACATATGGAAAAAAATTGAGGAAGAAATGAAGATAGAAGATGGTAAGTAAAAAACAAGATTATTAATTACAATAATTAAATGTAGACAATATAATTATTAATTTGTAAATTAGTAAAATACATTTTAAATCCTGTCATGTTGCCATGGTACACTGCCAATCTCTGAACTGAAAAAGTTTCTAAATTTTTCCCTCACTTGAAAAGCCTCCTGTGATGCATTTCCACCTTGAAGGGGCAAATTTTCCATGTATCTTATTTCTTGAGACGGAACAGTATTTTCTATTTCATAAGCGTACGTGTTGCGATCATACTTTTTATGAAATTGTGAAGTATACAAGTTGCAAGCACTATATGGTCGGCATTTTGTGGTGTAGCCTGTATCCGTCTGTTATAAATCCTGAATTTTTGTGATAAAATACCAAATGCGTTCTCCACAACTCTTCTTATACGAGACAAGCGGTAATTAAAAATACGTTTTGAAGTATCCAAATTTTGCCCTGGGTATGGTCTCATTAAATAATTTTTTAATGGAAATGTTTCATCAGCTACAATTATGTAAAGAACCTCAACCGATGTGTTTGGCAACGTTCTGTTTTTTTGTATTGACAGTGTACCCCGTTCAAGTGCTTTACCAAGATTAGATTTTGCAAGTATCCCACCATCACTATCTTTGCCATACGAACCAATATTCACAGCAATAAAATTGTAATTCGCATCAACAAGTGCCAACAAAACGATTGAAAAATACTTTTTATAATTGTAAAATAACGACCCGCTGTTTGGGGGTGCTTGGAAGGTAATGTGTTTACCATCTAGTGCACCCAAGCAGTTTGGAAAATTCCAAATTGTATAAATATCAGCGGCAATGGATTTCCACATTTCTTCAGTAGGTTTTGGCATCATTTCATTAAGTAAGACATTACAAATTATTTTACAAGTGTCCATTACTATTTGGTATACTGTGCTATGCCCCAAGCGGTAACTGAATGAAATAGTTTGCAATGAATCTCCTGTTGCTAGGTACCTGAAACGGTACAAAAACAAAATAGTAGGTACCTGCTTTACATTATGTAGCCTATAACAATAAATAAAACGGACAATATTTTTGTTATGTTTTAGGAGGTGCATGAAAAACGAGGTGGTTTAACATCAGGGACATCTTAGGTGCCATCAGGTGGTTTAACATCATAGGAAGTCTCTTAAAAGAAATGCTACCAAAAGTGGTCAAAGTGCAAAAAAATTGAAAAATTATAAATATTCGGAACAGTTGAGTTTTCTAAACAAATGTGTATTTGAAGAAAGAGAAACACTTAGTAACATTGAAAGTGACGAAGTTCAACATGATAATGACACACAACAAACCAATGATGATTCCAGCACCAGCATAGTGATTCCAGCACCAGCACATTGCAAGGAACATCCAAAGTTGGTTCCACGAAAATCAAATACCAGAAAAATGATAAAAAAACCAGAAAATCAACCAACAGCTGCAAGCAAATTGATGGAATATATAATCGCAAACAATGAAAAACAACCTCAACATCCAGTTGATACTTTCATAGGTAGCATTGGTGCAACTTTAAAAACATTTTCTCCATACCATCTACATTTAGTTAAAGCAGAAATATTTAACACTGTTCAAAAATATGAATTTGAAACAACTATGGAAGCTCAAAGAATTGCTAATAATACGGCATCAAATTCTTCAATTGCTTCATCTTCTTCGACGTCAATGTCTGCACAGTATTCACCGGCCCAAGTAACCCAACACTCGTCCTTACAACACAATACAGTACAACAATACCTTCAATAGCTGAAAGGCCGCATTAGCCGTATTTAGAAAGATATCCCAAGGATCACAAGGATAAAACAACAAAGAGATTATTTTCAAATCTGTTTTACTTTCGACTATCGCCAAATGGTGAAAAAGTAAGGAGACGTTGGCTATTGTATTCTCAACAAAACAATAGTGTTAACTGTTTTTGTTGTAAGCTATTTAGTACTACAACTGAACGTCCCAATACAACTTTTTCACTGTCAGATAAGAGCGGAAACTGTGATTGGAGGCACATTGAAACTATACTAACAAGTCATGAAACTTCCTCAAACCATCTAAAGTGCTATGAAAGATGGGTGGAGGCAGAAAGAAGACTGAGCACAGGTAAAACAATAGACTATCAAAACCAAAAATTAATTGCCAAAGAAAAAGAACGATGGCATAACGTTATCAAACGACTTATTGACATAACACACTTTCTTACCGAGCACCAAATGGCTTTCTAAGGAACAAATGAAACCCTATACAAAAAGGACAACACAATTTATTTGCGGCTTGTCGAGTTGATTGCTCAATTTGACCTGCAGTACGACCTGGACATTTCTAATTGCAGGGGTCAGGGATATGACAATGGGGCAAATATGAAAGGAAAACACTCTGGTCTACAAAAACTAATTTTAGAAAAAAACAAGAGAGCTTTTTTGTACCATGTGGTTGTCATTATCATAGCCTAAACTTGTTACTAAGTAATGCTGCAAAAACATCAGTGTCAACAGTGAACCTTTTTGGAACAATTCAACGACTGTTTGTGTTTTTCAGCTCATCAACAAAATTTGTTGGAGAGTTTGTCACAATCATGTGAAGTGTCTTCAGCATTTGGGCCTTTCCTCACGTTAAAAGAGCTTTGTGTGACTCGCTGGGAAGCACGAATCGAATCACTGAAAGCAGTAAGATACCAGATTGTGCAAATCCGACAAGCACTCTGGGACCTTCATGAAGATAAATCATTTGAAGACGAGGTTAGAAATGAAGCAAATTCCTTGTCCGCAACAATTGAAGATTTTGGTTTCTTAGTGTCGTTGACTGCGTGGTATGATGTCTTATTTCAAATTTAACATTGCTAGTAAGATATTGAAATCAAAGACTTCCCTCAAGCTGTAGTTATTTTGGATTTTTTTGAAAGATTTCCGTGAAAATGGATTTCTAAGCTGTTTAGTAAAAGCCAAAGAGCTGGCTGAAGAGTTAGAAGTCGAAGCAAGCTTTAAAACACCATGCGTTAGAAGGAATAAAAAGCAATTTAATTACGAAGCCAATGATGAAACAATAATTGACCCCCAAGAGCGTTTTAAAATTGAAATTTTTATTCCACTAGTTGATACTGCCAATATGGCTTTGCAGGAGAGGTTTGAACAGGTTAAAGCCAAAATATCAAAAGTCCAGTTTCTTTTTGAAATTGATAAGTTGCCCAAGAGAGAGGTCTTGCTTGTTAAATGCAAAGAACTAGAAGACCTACTTTCAGATGAGAATGGCACTGACATCAAAGGAGCGGAGTTATGTGAGGCGCTGATATCTATGAAAGACCTCATGCCAAACAAAGGTAGGTTTTAACTTTATGTTTTAGGTATTGAAAAATTATTATATTTATTAATCGTTTGCTGAGTTAAATTATAACAGTTATAGGAAGAATAAGAATTATTCGAATTTTGTTTTCAAGCTTTAAAAATCAGTCAATTAGTTCCTTTTCTTTGTTTTAGGCCGGAAAACGCCTGTGCATGTGCTGAACTTTCTTTTGGAAACTGGAACTACAGACGCCTATGTAAATGTGTGGGTTGCTTTGGGAGTACTCCTGACTGTGCCAATGTCGGTAGCGTCGGCGGAGCGAAGTTTTTCAAAATTAAAACTAATAAAAACCTATCTAAGGTCTACCCTTTCACAAGAAAGACTCAACAACCTTGCAATTTTGTCAATTGAAAATGATATTTCATCTTCTTTAGATTATAAAGACTTAATAAGCACATTTTCGGCTGCCAAAGCTAGGAAGATTAATTTGTAAGTGTATGTATGTAATGTGACGTACCTTATACAATGTATGTATGTATGTAATTTAATGTGTTTTTATTGTAACTTAAATATTTTGACTGAGTATTAAACCAAACAAAGATTTTTCTATAATTAAAAAACAGGTTTTTATTTTTTACCTGTCAAACCAATAAATAAACAACAAGAATCAGTTAAAAGTTGCTATTTACAAAATTTAGTATATCACACCTATTAAGGCTTAACAAAATCGGGTACAATATGTTTTACTTAACAACTCTCATTGTTCATTGTAAGGGGCGCCAAAGTTCATTCTTGCACACACAGCATTTTGCTCTCAGGCCGGCCCTGATGATAGCTATGTCAGCCAAGTCCTTCATGGAAAACTCCATCACAAAATTATAGGTATGACACTTGACAGAAAATATGACTGAATGGAGTCAAAGAAAACTGACGGATAGATGTGAATGTGAATACAACTATAATTTTGACTGAGACTAAACGGTGACGGTTCTAATTCGGAATGGTGACTGAACCGTGACGTGACTGATGTGTGTGAAACTGTGAATTGACCAACCTTCTAAATAATCATTTGCTTCTTAGATTATTTGTATTTCTAAATATTGTGGGACATAATTAGGAATAATAAATTTCATAAATCCTAACTTTTTGTAGGATTAATATCAGAATTATTGGTTAAATTTTTTAAATTTCTTGTCAATATTCCAAGAGTAATTAGTATTATTTATAATATCAAATTTTTGACAGAGTTCCACCCACAACAGGTTTACAACCAATAACAAAAAGTTTAGTTTATATTATGAGGACTCACCTATAAAATCATATAATTATGTATCCCCTAGAATTTAGAACATTAAAATGGGAAACCCAAAGTTGTACTCATTAATTATATTTTAACTAATGTGCATGATCAAGGAGGCCTGGAAACAATAAAATGTGTAATATAATATATATCCGGATAGTTGCAATCTTGTAGTCCATGTTTTTAGATTTTAATAAACTACTGTACAGTGTACAAGTCAGTCAATAGCGTTTTACGTTTGCGCACAACTCCACCTCTAACATTATTCCCCTCCCTTAAGTAGGACAAAATGGTATAGCCTGAACTTAGTGAACTAAACTGTTGACAAAAAGCAGTTCTGACTCGTGATGAGGGAAATGTTCAAAAGCTAATTTCTCTCTTGGAATATGTTGGTGAACTTCAATCTATACAAAATACGCGGAATACACTGACTAAGATAAAAATGAAACAGCATTGATTACGCTTACTGAATATAAGAAGTAGATTGTGTGTATATTATCACAAGTAGACTGTGAGTGTAGTTTGTTTTGTTACAGTACTAAAATGAGTGAAATAGTAGGCCCAGTTTCTACATCCCTTGATTGATAGGTTTAGGTTAATAGATTTGAACACACCTGGACCTGTTTGAACCAAAACATTTCATTTGAATTAGTAATATTGAGTGTGACTACAGTCGGTACTCGGTGAAATTCCATAATAAGGCAAAACAAAAATGAAAAAGCACTTATAATTTCACAAAAAAACAATTTATTGCTACAGCTGTTTCGCCGTTAGGCATCGTCAGACAACTAAGAACTAAAAACTAAAATACAGGTCAACTTAACACTAACATCTAGGAATGAAGGTGGGGATGAAAGCAGAGGTGGGACAATGACCTGGTTTTACCTGAAAGGGACATGGATAAGAGAAAGTATTTAAACAATAGGTTTAAACAAAGGGGATGGGTTATTGACTTGTTCATTCAGGTTAGAAGCATGGCATTTAACAGATCTGTTTTAAAATGCCATGCTTCTAACCTGAATGAACAAGTCAATAACCCATCCCCTTTGTTAAACCTATTGTTTAAATACTTTCTCTTATCCATGTCCCTTTCAGGTAAAACCAGGTCATTGTCCCACCTCTGCTTTCATCCCCACCTTCATTCCTAGATGTTAGTGTTAAGTTGACCTGTATTTTAGTTTTTAGTTCTTAGTTGTCTGACGATGCCTAACGGCGAAACAGCTGTAGCAATAAATTGTTTTTTTGTGAAATTATAAGTGCTTTTTCATTTTTGTTTTGCCTGAATTAGTAATGGTGTTGAAATGTATAATTTAATTATACGTTGGTTAATTATTTCCTTTTAAACATAAATTTAATTTTATTGCAATCTTGAATTTGTTATTGGAACAGAATTACACCCCAGTGCAATAAAATTAGTGTTAACATTTTCAAAATCTATTTTACAGTGTTCTTCGGGGCGTGGTTTTCTTTATTGACAAGAGTTTGTTTTTTTCAATTTTTCTCTGTTTTTTTAAAGCTTCAATCATTTATAAGCCCTGGAATAATAATTTGTAAGATGTTAATAAATTTATTAAAATACAATTCGCGAAGTGAAGGGGGAAAATATTGTGCTTTATAATAGTTCGATTTTATTGTATTATTAAAAGTATCTTTATGTGGAACCACGTCATACTAGTTGTTCAAAATATTTATCTTTCAAGATAAAGGTGATTTTGAAATAACGCAACTGAGTCATCAACCATCATAGGTAATTAAATAGCAATTCAGTCTAATTTATAAGTTCATTAAAGGATATACGATTTTAAGTATACGATGTTACAATTATTTATTTAATTAAAATTAAGAATAAGCCCAAATTATTTATTAGTTAATTTATTGCTGAATATGCATTGATGTTGTCCAAGCGATTTTCGTGCAAAATATCGTCAATTCGTCTTCCAAATAGCGGTTTATCCATTATTTCGATACTTCTTTATAATGCTTGTCACTTTTTATCATTCACAATAAATATTTCTGTCTCCGAAAACAGCGATTTAAAATGACTATTTTTTTTTCGAATTTCGAGGTTATTTTGACAACTATTTCATCAATTTTAAGGAAAATCTATAGATGTTTTTGTATTTTTCTTCAACTGTAAAAATAGTTTTGTTTTAAAAACTGTCAAACTATATGTCCAGGTCTGGGAAGGTAACTATATATATATATATATATATACTGTTTAAAATATGACGTTGTATGATTGAAGAATCATGAGAAATATGTTTGGGCAGGTGACTATAATGACAATAAACATTTCAAGTCCCAAAATGCATTAATTTAATAGAACATGAGATTTATAAAAGTATGAAATCCAGCTACATAGTTTAGGAATGCCAACATTAATACTAATAACTTCGTTCATCAAGTCACTGCATCTAGTATCACTTGTTCTTAAATCAGGTAGCTCTCTCTCTCTGCTTTATTAGGTTTGGCTAGTTAACCTACCCATATGTATATCTCATGATTTTTCAATTAAACAATATGAAGGTAGCAGATGAGATGTTATGCACATGAGTCATGAGATAAGTAACTGTCGTCCCATCATGTTGTAAGGTATGAAAACCATACATAGCGTAATCTGAGCTGGATTTCATACTTTATAAGCTAATGTATTTTGGGTAAATATGTAGTGTTCCTGTCATAGGGAATTCGTGTTCTTCCTACCTCCATTTGCAAAAATTGTAGGCCAATCATCATTTTACACGCATTTCACTTTTGAATTACGGAAATCCATTATTTCTGTTGAAAACAAGTTATTTAAAATGTTGATTTGCGGCTCTTTTGAGATTAATTCTATGTTTATGTTCATCCGCGAAAATAGGTCTGTTTAAAGAACAATATTCCGTCAAACTAGATATCAATTACTGCCAATCATGTACTTAACCAGACTTAGTTAAAGTACTACAGATCCTAGGAATGTCAACATATATAATAATAATAATAATAATCTTCTGAGACCTAGTTCTCATGATTCTTAAATCATAGAAGCATACTAATATGAACCAGTGAAATTGATTGTAGTGTGCAATATCAATATATTATCAATATAATATATTTCAATATGCGTGAAATTTGAGTGATTTCAATATGCGTAATCTAACAAAATTATCAAAATCGTTTACTAGCTACCTTATTTTGAAACAATTGGATCAAATTGGATGCCGCAAGACATTTTGGAAGTACCAAAATAGGTTTATATATAGCTTATGTATAGTCACCTAGCCAGACCTAATAAAACAAATAGGCTACTTTTGACAATGACAATAATAAATAACAACAACTCATCCTTAGGACCATGGGCGTCATCACCAGTTCATTATTGGGGGGGGGGGACATATGCCGGGGGTCTGTGGGGTATGGAAATTTTTTAAAATTAAACTTCTCAAAACATGGTTTTTATGCATTTATTTATGCGTTTGTAACAGAAATGTAATGTTAAAAACCCTAGTAAAGACAAAGCCCGATGTTTACCTTTTAAGGTTTTAAGTAAATCATTCGTTTTTAGCAAAAATATTTTTACATCTCAAATATTGGGGGGGGGGACGCGTCCCCCTGGCGATGACGCCCATGCTTAGGACACGCCATGCATATACACATATACATCGAGCAATGATACATTCACTAACTTAAATAACGTAGTCATAACTATTAACTTTGGCATTCGTATTTAACTAACCAAACCTGGATTTCGTACTTTTATATTTCTTATTTTCTACTAAACTAATGTATTTTGGTACTTCAAAAGTGTCTTGTAACACTTAATATGATCTCATTTTTTTAAAAAATTTTAAGGTAGGTAGTAAATGATTTCAATGATTTTCTTAACTAAATTTCAGGGCAAGGTAGGTTGCATAATACCCTCTAAACCTCATCCTTACTGTTTGTTATCACTCCATAGCCTGTTTTTTATTGTTTGCAATGGTTTTTATTATTATAGTTCTCTTTTCCAAAGGTTGTGTATTTACAACATATGACAGAATGAAAAAATTAGAGATACTTTATTGTCTGAATTGCCACATAGTTGCAAGTTATCCTAGACAGTAAAAATGAAAAATATACTGTTCAATAATTTTTTAGTACAAGTTTAGCACCAATTTAAAAATTAGATAAATAATTTTTCCAAATTCATTTAGTGCATACCTTACTTTGAAAAGGAAATATAGTGATTGAAAAGGAAAAAATATATAATGAGATTAACTTTTTCATTGAAAATAAAAAGTACAAAATTCACATAAAAATAGTTTATGTAAAGTCTAAGAAATTGCTGTTGCTGAATTAATTACAGATAACCAGCTACTAGAAATTACACAATTAAATGAGTATTGACAAGTAGGCTATTGATTATCAATCAGACTAATTGCACATACGTAATACAGCTTTTGGCAATGATTTTATTTTGCTTTGAAATAGGAATATTATGAAATGCATATAAAATAATTTAATGGTAACTATCCAGTGTACTTGTCCATGGAATTTAGTGGTGAAAAATCATGAAATCATTTACAGTAAATACCTATTATACATCGGCATCGGATTTTGCTATACAAATTATGAAATCGTTACTATTTTACCTTATATTCAAACAATCAGATCATATTTTATGTCAGAAGACACTTTTCAAGTTACAAAATGTATTTCTTCACTGTCAAATAACACATTGAAAACGAGGGAATCCTGCTATTAGGTTAAATCCAGGTCTGGTTAGTTTACTAAGAATACAAATCTAGCTCTGATAAGAGTGCCTACGTTAATATTTACATTCCTCAAGTTAGTGAATGTGTCATCGCTCGATGTTTATTATTAAAACATAATAATTTATTATGGTAAAAAGTATTTGATTTATTAGGTCTTGCTAGGTGACTATATATATATATATATATATATATATATATATATATATATATATATGGTCTGATACTTTGTTTTCTTAATTTATGGAGGTATAACCGATATTTACGTCCACAAATATGTCATTGAAATATGTCAATATCAAAGTAAAAATATTTTTGCTCACAAAAATATTTACTATTCTTATGAAGACAGGTATGCAGTACAAAAATAACGAAGAACAAAAAATCAAAATTGGGGCACTACAGTAAGCAATTACCCTAACAAACTTGAATCACTTTGTCATTGTACACATTCATCATAACCCAAAATGCCTAAATTCCTTGTGTCTAAAATTGTAAGTTTCTTCAATAATAATGGATTTTGAGACTTGAAAATTGTTTCGCGTTGTTAAAAAATATCTGATAAAGGACAAACAAGGTTAATAGATTGAGTTTGCATCGTTTTTAGCAACTAAAAACTTGGGTGAGCTTCAATGCATAATTACCTATTAATGCAATGCTAATATTAAATTTTCAAGTAGTTTACTACAGTTAACCTAAAAATGGAACTAAGTTTTACTATTCAGATGATTTTTCTTTTTCATCAGACAGGTTAGATTAGCTAAAGATCTATTATAATAATGTACTTCATCTATTATTTACATGAAATACTGTTTTTATTACAATATTAAATTATCAAAATCTTCATATTTTAATAGAAACTGTTGCGACTCGTGTGATCTTCAATGCATATTTCATATGTCACGCAATATGTCATTTGATATTAGTTATCTGTTAAGTATTTTATCTATAGATATTGTTTACCTCGATGGTTTGATTGATTATGTTTGGAGTTTAAGGGGCTGTTTAGAGACCCTGGTACCACGACCTAAGGCCTTTTGTGCAACTAAAGCCTCCTCAGTCTAGCTTAGCAGATCTGTTCCCCTTACGAGTTTAAATAATACACTAACTAGCTCTTCCAGCGTTAGTTCCCCAGAAATTTGGAATCCAGAAACCTTTTGCCTCTTATTGGTCAGGGCCACACAATTGAAAACTATATGGTTTGCGGTCTCCTCGTTCTTCCCCCACAGTCTACACATAGTTTTGCCCTGATAGGCTCCTATCCTGTGCAAATGCATTCCCAGACCACAGTGTCCTGTAATCAGTCTGAGTGAGTTGTCCCCTACTTCGGGTCATTATCATCTTCTCAGGATTACCTTAGGGGCTATACTTAACACGGTCAGTGCTATGCGAATTCGGCATTTTATTCCAAAGGAGCTGAATTTGTATTTTTGGTATTTATAGCCTAAATTGCTTAGGAATGACTTTGTTTCTAATTATTGAACCTCTGTAGGTCATAATCTTTTTTTGTAAGTGGTCGCACATGTGTGTCCATAGCACATAAACTTGATTACTTATTTTATTTTCTCAAGTACTTCAGGCGCATTATTGGTGTGTTGTCTTTTTTCTTCTTTACAGATATGTACAGAATTGTTTGTAACTTACTGTTTAGAGTTCTCATTTTAGTTTTTGTATCATTTAGGTTGAAAATAAAAACAGCATAGATGTAGAAAAACTTTTACTTTTTACAGTAACAAACTATTATTTTATTTTACAAGAAATTTTTTTAAATTTTGAATAATAAGAAAAAACTTTTATCCTATTATTTTACAGTACCAAAGCATTATTTTATGTTGTACTTACATAAGAAAAAATATTTAAATCTGAATATTAACAAAAAAAAATTGACTTTATTTACATTTCTAAGCTAGGCATACTTATTTTTTTATTATTTTCAAAAAACCAAACTAATATTTTTACGTTGCACTTACATAAGAAAACTATATAAATCAGTATAATAACATAAAACGTTTCTACTTATTTTGTTTTCTTCACATGCAAAAGTACTTAATTTCAATAATAAATACTAGGCTAATATATTTTAAATAGGCATTATTTGTTTCAACACTCGGTAAATAATAACACATGAAAAGGTTCTATCATACGATCAAACGATCAATTTAATTCGAAAAATTAGGAATGTTCAAGTAAAATTAAAATTAAAAAACATACTGATTGTTTATATAGTTTTAGAAAATAATATTTATTTGTGAAATTATTTGAAGCAACATTCCAGGTACAGTCCTGGTTGATCTGGGCAAGCTAAACAGTGGTATATTGTGTCCTTTCTTTTGTTCTTGGTTTTTCCAGACCCTGCATTTTTTCCTCATGGTTTTTCTATTTTTCCAGTTTGACATTTTGTACGGAAATGGTCTATGTTTCTTGGGCTCAAAGTTCTAATAGTAGGGTCCTTGTTTGCTAAAAGGATTTTTATGGTGTTGAGTCAGAAGTTATACAAACTAACTTTATTCTGTAGAGTAAATTTGTTTGACAGCAAGAAAGAGATGAGAAGTAGCATCTGAAAGAAATGCACAAACATTTTTTTATACCAGTGAAGGGTTTTCCTTTCGCAAATGCCGTCCTGTGTGACAAGCTTTGCTTTTACCATTTCTTCTGGAAGATTTTGTCTGTTACTTAGGAGAGTTGTTGTTGTATGTGTTCCTTTATCGAGTAAAGTCTTTGACAGGTCATGAGAGTTATAGAAATTATCCATAAATAAAGAATGCCCATGGTTATATTTGCCTTCCATCTAGTGCAAAACAACCTTCCCAATATGCCCTTTGCCACCTAACTTGTCTTCCTGCCCTGTGTAAACAAAACATTTTTGAATTAAACCATTGGGCTCATTGAGTGTGTATAGCTTGATACCATACTTATCGTGTTTGTTTTTGATGCATTGTCTGAATACTAAACGTCCTCTCTACAGGACCATTGAATCATCCAAGCTTAATTCTTTTCCTGGATAATTTATATTTGCCATTTTATTATTGAAATAATCAATAACAAACCGGATGTTGAAAAGTCGGTCATTTGGATCTGCAGGTACATTGGTAAAGTGGGTAAAGTGAGGACATTGTAATATTAGTAAAAATCTGTCTCTACTCATGTATTCTGGGAAAACACTTTTGAACAGGGGGTCTGTTTTCCAATAATCTTGAAGTCTGTGTATAATTATAGTGCCCATATGAAGGAGAAGGCCTAGAAATAACTTCAACTCTGGAAAGGTTAGTTCTGTCCATTTGTGTATACGAGAATTTGGTTCTAGATCAGGGTTGTTAAAAAAACATCTAATGCATAACGGTTGGTCATTGCTACAATATTACTTAGAAAGTAAATATCTACTAGTAAATTTAAAAAAAAAACCACAAGGTTGTCACCTGGCAGCAGTACAAGTAGTTCATTTGTTTTTGTAAATGGGATGTCAATCATATTGCTTCTGGTATACCGGTATCACTTAACTTTTAGGGAGGAATGGTTTTGTTGGCCTACAGTATTTTTTTGACTGGCCTGCATTATCAATTACATGACCACTTGGTTTACAGAACTTACAATAATTATAATTAATATACTTTACCTAAATTTAGATTTTACTTGATTTGTACGCCTACAACACGAACATTTCACTTGAGAATTAAAACTTTTGTTTTGAAATGTTGAACTTGAACCACCATTCTTATTAGGACCGGTATTTCTTTTTAAACAACCAGCCTTGTTCCAGTTGTTCCCTTTGTTGAAATTGTTCCCAATCTCAGTTGTATATTATGAACTTGAACTACCATTCTTATTAGGACCACTATTTCTTTTTGAACAACTAGCCCTGTTCCAGTTGTTCCCTTTGTTGAAATTGTTCCTAATCTCAGTTGTATTTTTTTTTAAAGTTAGGTTCTAGAAGCTACAGACTTTAAATTCACTGTTGAAATTGTTTGAGATGAATATGTTAGAACATGTAGCCTACAACTGCAACATTATGCTCTCCTGACTCCCAAGACAAAGCTATTCAAACTGCCAATTTAAATGTTAATGCACTTTCAGGAAATAAACTTCTTTTTTTTATTAGTGACTAAAAGCCTGAAATGAACTGATCCCTCAGGGAAATATCTCTATTTCCAAAGTAACAATTTAACAAGTTGCACGTTTTAAACATAATACAAAATCTGATAGATATACAGTAGTTTGTCCATTTACGTGAGATAATTTGTTAAATATATTTTTTCTGTCAACAGATGGTTTTGGTTGGATATGATTTCATTAGTGAGTGAAACTAAAGTTGTTTCCCGTGTTGTCCCGTTGACAAATATCACGGAACACATTGTAGGATATTTTTTATAATAAAAGCAGATTTCTTGTCATCAGCAATAACATTAACCATACAAAACTGGTATATTCATTCTACATAACAATATGTTGTTTTACTTTCACAAAATTGTCCGATTGAATTAAAATACACCATATTGGAAAAGTTTTTACTATTTACAGTTTCCCTGTGCTTGCTTCCTTATCCTGCATTTTATCAATACAGTACTACTTTAAAAAAATAAATCATGACATTTAACTTTATCCTCGTCGCCAATTTATAGTGTATTAAGCCAATACCCTTAAATACAGGTATTGTGGAGAGAAAAATCATACACAGGACTCCATGTTGCTGGTTGCCATAATAGTATTTATTATGTTTTTCTGTTATTCATGTTTCCTTGCATGGAGGTTATACACAGACAACTAGTAAGGAGTTCATGCACTACAAGACCTATATACTTTATCTAATCTATACTCTCTGAAAGAACTAAGGCTGTGTGATTATAGAGCTGTATACTTAATCTAATCCACATCGTGTGATAGAACTGAAGTTATAGAACTGTATACTTAATCTAATCCATACCCTATGATAGAACTAAAGTTACAGAACTGTATACTTAATATAATCCTCAGCTTGTAATAGAATTAAAGTTACAGAACTGTATAGGCTTACTTAATCTAATCCACACCCTGTGATGGAACTAAGGTTATAGAATTGTACACTTAATCTAATCCATACCCTGTGATGAACTGACGTTAAAGAACTAAAAAGTTATATTAGGTACTGTATATTTAATCTAAACCACACTTTGTGATACCACTAGAATAATAGACCTGTCCACTGTATCTAATTCACAGCCTCTGATACCACTAAAGTTATAGTTCTGTATACTATATTTAATTGACACTCTTTGACACCAATACTCCCTGGTTTAAAAATTCTAAATTAACAAGGTCGAATTTAATAACTATATTTAGGTTAAAATTTAGACATTGAAATACAAACAGTACAAAATAAAGAAATATTTTACTCCCAATTGCTTATGGTGAACTAGTAATGAAATAGAAATTTTACAACACATAATTTTTGTTTGGCCTAATTACAAAATGTGTAGGTTAAATTTATACAATAAAAAAAGGAAGAAAATTGGAAACCTCCTTTTCTCTTAAAAGATATCCTAAAACAAAATAATATAGTACAATTTTAGAAATAGTTGACATTATTAAAACAACCAAATTACATACCGTAATAATCAACATTAATCAGCTACAAAAGACATAGCTAACATATATGTATACCCTGGGTGAAGGTGCTTTTACTTTTTCTATAATGCACATCCTTTTCAGGCTAGGCAGACCAGACAAACCTCTGGTGAGAAGAAAAACCAATACCCAATAACCCAAAATCCTAAATCCTATAATTTTTCTGACAGTGTTTTGTATAAGTTGTTTAAGGGACTTCGTTATATAAATTATATGTAGTATTTTCACCACTAGAAGTACTTACTACCCCTCTATCTCAATTTACAGATTTATGTAGATATATATTACAAAGACATATACAGATATTTAAAATTTAATTTAATTGCTGAATTATATAATATGTACTTGTTGAAATTAAAAAGAAAACAATTCTTTTAATACATTATAAACACTAATGGTCATAATGTAAGTAATATAATTGAAAAATAACTGCACATATAAATAAACACAAAATATAATAGGGCCTAAATGGTTTCAAATGAATAATAAATCTATTCAAATATCAAAATATCAAAATCTAACCACAAAATGTATTCAAATAAATTTATATAAAATTATTTATGCCTAAATAAGTATTTATGTGTAATGTTCTGTCTGAAAAACAAAATCATGTCAGCCATTCCAATAAAACACAAACAAATAATAATTTTATTCTAAGATTTTTCTTAGAATACACCTATTGTGTATTTCTGTAATAGGACACCAAACTTCTGGAGTGAGTTCCTTCTTTACATGAAAATAAATAAAAAAGTTCCTTAAAACATGTGCTCTAAACCGCTGTTTTTAGACAATCTGCCATTTTGTATTTTCACAAATATATCATTATAACTTTGGAACTTGATAAAATATTAAGTTCAGATTTGGCATACACATTTTTTATGTAATGTTTTAAAAGTGTACAAAACATAAAGACTATATTTGTATTTTTTTAAAAATGACGGCCATTTAATATTTTTGTTGTTGGATATCTCGAAAACTATTAATTTTACAAAATAATTACAAGAGACCAAAAAGTTTCTTCTTCTAACTACAAATAGATTTTATTTTTTTATTTTCTCTGTAAGTCGATGGATAATCGAGTTATTGACAAAAAACTGAAAACATAATTTCTTGATACAGTAGTTGTCTACAACACCTAAGATTAGATTAGAAGCAACTTAAAAAAACATGCCAGAATTCAAAGAAATAATAATAATAAAACACTACAGCCCAGTACAGTATTTATTGTTTATAAATAAAATACTACAGTTTATACAGAAAAATCAGAAATGGAGACATAATTTAATCAAAAAAACTTCACAATAGGTGTTCAAAATGTCACTCATTTGGTGTAATGCATGCTCTAATACACCTTGGCATTGACTGTTTTACCCCTTCAAAAACTCCAGTGTGTCTTTTATAATGTTACAAATGTTGAGGATTGTTTGCCGAACAGTCTCAACATTAGTAATAGACCTTGAATAAACTAAAGTTTTTAAGTGTCTCCAAACACAAAAATTGATAGGATTTATATCGGGTGACATTGTGCAGTACTCTCCACACAGTTGAATATCCTACTTGTAGCAAGCTGCTAGCTGTCGACTACCTATATGTGGATCTTCTTCAATGCAATTTAGGGTGTTTTCTTCCAGATCAAGTGTTCTTACTCCTCTTTGTTTTTTACTGTCCTCTGTTCGAATGTGTAGGGACCCTATTTCAGTAAATTGAAGCAAACATATGGTGATCAGATTGTTGTCGGTTAAGAAATGTTTCCAAATATAACTGCGCTTCTTCACGATCACTACCATTTGCAACATACAAATCATGACCGCCTACTCACGGTAAGAATACTGCACCATTTTAAACTATTATTACTTTGTAAACAATGGACAAAAAGTAAAAATTGATAAAATGTACAACGAGAGTGCTATAATTTATTAAACGATCTTAATGCAAATACAGTTAATCGTTCTGAATAACAAAAACTAAAAGATCAACTGACTAAAAAAATTGATGCATTCTTGCCTAAACTAATACATAATTGATACAACATGAAATTATGAAATCTGTGATATGAAATCTGGGAAATGGATTTGATTATTATATCTTTAAATTCTGATTTTTGTTTAAAGTTGATTTTAACCTAAGTTAATCTTAGGTGTTGTAGACAACTACCAAGAAATTATATATTCAGTTTGGTTTTTTCCAACTCGATTATCCTTTGACTTACAGACAAAATAATAAAATCTTTTTATTTGTAGTTAAAAGAAGAAACTTTTTTGTTTCTTGTAATTATTATTATTATTTATTTCACTGTATCTATTCCACATGCTGTGATGGTCCTACCTTTATTGTAGTCAACCTTATGTAATGATCACAAATTTAAGTTACATATAGTATACTAATATTAATAGTACACAACTCACTATTGCAAGCATTATATTTTACCTAGATTAATAATTTTATACTTGTTGCAGGTTGACTATGGGGACTCCAGACTTACTACGCTTTAGTATCTTGTTCGCTCTTTTTGTAATGACATTTGGTAAGTCTACATAAGATTATAATAGTGGGTATACCATGAGCTGTGACTAAACGCTACTTACTTGCATGTTATAGTTTAATTCTTGTTATGTCTGCAGTTTACTCTTTGTCCAGGTCCTTTTGAGAGGAGGGAAGGTTGGCCCAAAAAGCTTTTTATATATATTTGGAAATTGGTAGTATTTATAAGTAAAATTGTACCTAATAAAATTTAAAACATTTTACTTTTTTAATTGTCTTTTTATCATAAAAATTAACAGAATTGTGAATATTCAAAGTTTGTTGTGTACATTATATTTATAATGTGTCTCATGCTAGCGTCCTTTTGTAAATAGTTGAAAATTTATAATAGATATAAAATCAAAATTTAATAAATGTTATAACATAACAAACATTATTGTACAAAGGAAGAGGTGGTTTCTTAATAATTAATAAAGATAATATTAGTTTATTATTAAATATTTATATATAATTTGTATGTATTTTCGTTGATTAATTTTCACATGATAAAAAAAGAAAGACATACACCTACTTAAAAAAAAAAAATTAGGTGAATGAATTAAATTGCATTTTTATTCAATCGGTGGTACTTCCTGAATTATAATACAAAGAAATTATTTCAAATGTTGCCAAGTATTTTAAATGAAACTTTATGAACTTTCAGGCTTATTCTCATAAACGAGTAAGAGTATAAAAAAAATAACCAAGAATAAAAAGTATTGAAATCTTGTTTAAAATCGAAATTCAACATAAAAATCACCATTTAATTTCCATAAGAAATGTTAAAGTTGCCTGCCATATTGCAAAATGGCGGTAAAATCTAAAAAATTCAAATAAACCATTACAGAAGAAAAAGTAGGTAAGGTCCCGATTTGAAGTTTTCTGTAAATCTTATAGTTTCAGAGATCTCAATGGTGGCTAAGTTAAAAAAGACACCTTTTTAATGAAACACTGTATAAAATAGTATGTAAAATTATATCATTACTTGTACATTTAGCTGTCAATAGCTTACTTTAGATTTATCATTTTCGTTATCGGAATTATTATCTGTGAAATATCAATAATGCTTTGGATATAAATACAGTATGTGTCAAAATAAACAGCACTGAAATTGTAAGCTTTTATGTACATAGTTGTACAGTAGACTCCCGTAAGTTCGGCCACCTCGGGACTGGACCCTAGGCCGAACTTAAAAGTGGCCGAACTAACCAATCCCTATCTAAAAAAATGCCTATTTATTGTTTGTAAGGATCGTGTTGTGAATCAATGCGTATAGGAAAAGTTACTATAAACAAGTTAAGGTCGTGTCTGGCTGGCACGCGTAAGGATCGTGTTGTGAATCGATGCGTATAGGAGAAGAATACAATAAACAAGTTAAGGTCGCGTCTGGCTGGCACGCGCCTTTTGCGTGACTCATGCTCAGAGAGCCGGCTGGACTAAGCGGAGGCCGAACTTACGGGAGTCTACTGTACCAATATATACAAATAAAAGGAAGCAAAATCACTTAGACTTAGGTAATGACATGTTAAATATGACCTCCGTTCAGTTTTAAGCAACACTCGTACCATTTTTGAAGGTTTTGCATTATTTTGGTGAAGAGGGGTTGTTTTATGCTCCTTATACACATGGTAATTTTTTCCTGGAGTTGGACAATGGTAGCTGGTGGATCTACACGGAAAATCTTCTCCTTCAACATTCCCCAGATGTAGGTGTCAGGTGATGTAAGATCGGGGGATTGGGCTTGCTAAGGAAAGTTTGTTCTAAGGGAGATAAGACAGGTGCCAAAAGTTTCATGAAGGAAAGCAATGGTGGTTAAGGCAGTATGGCTGGTTGCACCATCTTGCTGCAACCATTGTGAACAAAAAGACGGGTTTCGGGCATGACAAAATCTCCTAAGGTCTTCTATAAAACGATCATGAATGACCCTATATCGGTCCTGATTTACAGTAAGAGGATTTCCATTATTGTCTTCAACAAAGTATGGACCCATTATGCCTCTCCCTGACACATTGCACCAAATGGTTTTGCGCTTCCATTTCTGTGACCTCTCTACAACACTGTCCGGACGTTCAAACCCAAGAAAACGTGTTGTCTGTTTGTTTATGAAAACCATACACTCAGAAACTCAGGTTCTCCATAGCACGTTGCTAACATTGAAGCACAGTACTGAACTCTCACTGTTTTGTTTATACAGTTCAAAGGTTGCCCAATAGGGAATCTTGTAGGGAAAACCACCATTGTTTTTAAACATTCTTCTTAATGAGGTATTGCTTATATTCAGTTTCAAAGATGTTCAGTTAGGCTTCTTTTCAGTGGCTGTAAGACTTGCTGCAACACTCTTATGTGGTTTTCATTTGTACAGGCAGTAGTTGGGCGACCTGAATAGCTCTTCGAAATTTTTAAACAACACTAATAATCACAGCATTACTAGGTGAGTTTTAGTGAAAATGTTCCTAAAAACGTAATGCAGTGTGTGACAAACTTGGCCCACCCGCAGTCCAATTCCGTATGAGCGTAAATAATGCTCTACGATAAAAGCTTTCTCTGCAGTAGTTAGCACCATGTTAGCAAAAACTAACCTCAAATAAGGAAGAAATAATAATCACGAAGACGTGGCAACAATCAAAAGTTGACTCAGCGGATCGAGAAGGCAGCTACAGCTGATTCAGTTTCAGTACTGTTTATTTTGGCACATACCGTATAATAAAAGCTTTGGGTATATCAATAATCCAATTTTCGCAAGTAACTTTCTTGACAAATTCTTACATAAAACTGAAAGTAGTGATGAGTACTTTTTTCTGCATTAAGGTAAACAATGGTCTTTGCACCCACAAGATAATAAATTTAAAATTGAAGCTATTGTAGGATGTAAGGTTTTCTTAATGGGTTGGTGGTTTGTATAGTGAAGGCACAACAGATGTAAAAAACAAACATAACTACTTTTGTCGACAAATAAATGTATGTTAATAATAAGCCATTGGTAATTTTTCCATCACTATTCTACTGGGTTTTTTATGTTTTTTGCGTGATCTTTGTCATCCATTTTCCAATTTTGGATTTGAAGAAAAACTCTATTTTTATATCTATTATTGATATTTTAATTGTTTACAAAAAATGGTAGCATGAGGCATTTTTTAACTTAAATATGTTTTACCGATTGGTCAAAATGTATATACACCAAGAATGTACAATTTCTTTTCGAAGTAAAGTGCTTGTTTAGCTGGGCTAACATATCGTATTTAATGCATTAGATTTAGTGTGATCTAATAATAAAGATTTAGTATTTTTTTTATTTCCTACCAATAATTACTATAAGAATGATTAAACCCATTTTACTAAATTCTTTTTATTTAGCTTATAAATATTTAAAATGTTGACCTTTTTAATAATACTATGTGATGTTTCCTGGGGTTTCATTTTTTTGTGAAAATTGACAATGGTAAAAGTTGAAATGAGAGGTTAGGGGATCGAGGAGATCATTAGTTCACAAGACATTGTTCAGCCATTGAAAATCTCACTGAACTCGGTTGCTTTAGTAGTGGATATAGCAATATCATTCATTCAACTTGTACTTGTAATAACATTATGAACTGCTGTATTTTGTTGTGATGGTTGTTTCTATTTTCTGTGAAAAAAACATTGGGCCTTTGATTTTATTGATGTTTGTCATACTTCATAATTAAACAACTAAGTCAACCGGAGTGCTTACAATTGGATACACTTTCCATTTCATGTAAACATGGCACTAAACAATAAGTGATTTATTTGTAAGCATAATATAAGAATAAAACAAAATTTCTCCCAAAGAGTTTTAGCATGACCAGTAATATTAATAAAACAAATTTTTACTCTAATAACAAGATGGCTTAACATAAGAAAATAAAATTCACTTGCCAATATCTGATCTTTTAATATTAGTATATGTCAATCATATCTTGTAATCTGTGAATTAAATTATTTTGTTTTATTATTAAGTACAAAAAAAATTTATATTTCTGTTTTATTGTTTTTTTATGTACATATTGAATCCTTGCAACACATTTCAGTATAATTAATGTTGTTATTTAGATTTGTGTTGCCTTGTAGAATTTAAATACAATACTATAAGGTTATTTATTAACCCTAGAGAATTCGCATCACAGAGTTTTACTCCGGGTTCTTGATTTTTCCGCAAATTATTTATGTTCTCTACATTCGGCAGCGTTGAGTCACGAGTTACCTCACACACATCTTTCTTGGAATTAGTTCTCATCCACTCCACCACCAATTACTTTTTTGTTTCAGTGTGAGATTGGGTTTCTTGGGAGACTTGACGTTTCATTCGTTTGCAAGTCTTCGTATAACTTATTTCCCGGAACAAATATTCGTGTGCGAGTAACATCATTAGTTTTCGTATATCTATGTCATTACAATGTGAATTTTTATTCTGTATATTGAATGTTTTATTTTATCAAATAAAGTATTTAGTGTGTAGTTATTACACACTATGTAGTATTTAGTGTATATTTAGTGTGTATGTGGTTTTTCATACACATAAATAACCTCATTACAGTTTCAAACAATTAATACTTTCCTATTATATATTTGTAAAGAAATATATTTTTCGTCTTTATTTGAAAACTGTTTACAATTTATTTTTATTGTAAATTTTTTACTTTTATTAAGTAATTTAAAGACATGTTTATGCATTATTATACAATATAGATAAGAATTACCTTAGTAGGTCCGTCTTGTGACTTCAATTTATATCTGGTTTTGCTATGACATGTTTCAAAGTTCAAGACTTCATCATCAGATACATGTAGATTAATTAATTCATTCACACGATGAATGCGTCACACATCAAATGTTAAAACACAAAACACAAACACAAACACAATTAAAATAAATATTCCCGTTCAGCATTATCCTATGTCTGGTGGAACACTGTCGTTGTTAGGAATAAACCCTCTGATAGTTATCTCTATTGAGTCTAGATAAATGCTTGAGAGCTGTGTCGTATAGATGGTGTGAGTTGAAAGATAACTGGTCGTTTAAAATTTCATCTGGTTTATTTTTGAACGCTTTATATATCTCAAACTCTTCTTGAGCGTTCATTAATCTTCCCTTTGTACACACTTGCAATGCCTCCACACTGGAATGGAAATTATCTGGGATGTGTTTGTTTTCGAACAAATTTCTAGCAAAATTAGAGCTTGTAATATTGCTTTTATTAGTTGGAAGGTGCTCTTTGTATCGACAAAGGAACGTTCTCCCTGTTTGGCCAATGTAGAATTTGTTACAATCAGGGCAGGTTGTAACAAATTGTACAACCTGCCCTGATTGTAACAAATTCTACATTGGCCAAACAGGGAGAACGTTCCTTTGTCGATACAAAGAGCACCTTCCAACTAATAAAAGCAATATTACAAGCTCTAATTTTGCTAGCCATTTGTTCGAAAACAAACACATCCCAGATAATTTCCATCCCAGTGTGGAGGCATTGCAAGTGTGTACAAAGGGAAGATTAATGAACGCTCAAGAAGAGTTTGAGATATATAAAGCGTTCAAAAATAAACCAGATGAAATTTTAAACGACCAGTTATCTTTCAACTCACACCATCTATACGACACAGCTCTCAAGCATTTATCTAGACTCAATAGAGATAACTATCAGAGGGTTTATTCCTAACAACGACAGTGTTCCACCAGACATAGGATAATGCGCACCGTTGCTGAACGGGAATATTTATTTTAATTGTGTTTGTGTTTGTGTTTTGTGTTTTAACATTTGATGTGTGACGCATTCATCGTGTGAATGAATTAATTAATCTACATGTATCTGATGATGAAGTCTTGAACTTTGAAACATGTCATAGCAAAACCAGATATAAATTGAAGTCACAAGACGGACCTACTAAGGTAATTCTTATCTATATTATTTAATTGTGACTCGGTTCCGTAAAAACAAAATTGAAATGCATATCATTATTATACATTACAGTTTCAAACAAACAATTAATACTTTTCCTATTTTATATTTGTAAAAAAATATATTTTTCATCTTTATTTGAAAACTGTTTCTATTTTATTTTTATTGTGATTATTATTTTTAATAAATAAAGACTTTTTATACATCATTATACATTTAGATGCAATAAACACGTTTTTAAAGAGATTATATCTGCTTATTTCATAACCTGTAGAAAACTCTGTGTGCGAGTATTCATGTTTGAAAATCAATGTGAGTTCTCTAGGGTTAAATATATTTGTACCAGTTTAATAAATATTGTATTTTCTAGTTTTTAAAATATATCTAATAGTTCTAGACATAATGAGATGTTATTGTCAAAAACCCAATGTTAATTAAATATTTAATTTTTCACTAATTTTAATAAACTCAGTTTCCTTTTATTTTTAGGTCGCTGAAAAAGAATTTGTCATCAAGCCTTTAGTAAAATTAAAAAATGGCAATAATGAATTATTTTTTAAATGTATTGAGTGTGATATATCACATAATATAGGGTTTCATTGAGATTTAATCATGTGAGGTAACAATTAGCCCAAAACACAAAATTAAAAGTTTCTTCCCTCCATTTTTTAAATACAAAATTTCTCTTGTAGTATTTCAATTGGTAGTATAGAACACAAACAAGATTAAAAAACAATAACATCATGTATGGTTTATTTGAAATATCTTTATTTTTGATTTAATGCATTTAAATAATTACCATCTGTGGCTTTGTTAATAGGTGGCTGCCAGTTTCCTATAGATTGGTCTGGTAGGTGGTTTCAATCTGCTATTGGTCATCTAATTACAGTCAACTCAACATATATAGAGACCAAAGGAGAGTGCAAAGAAAACCAAGGGGACAAATATATCATGGTTGAAAGGTAAAATGTTGTTTTTATTTTGATCTAGTGAGATTCAATTTTTAACCCTATAACAGAGTTTCAAAAATTCCAAAAGTGGCAGGCCGTTTTTTCTCCAGGGTTAACAGAAACATATGTTGTTATGGTGTAAATCATTTCAAGATTTACATGGAAGTAATTTTAAAAGGGCAATTTTTGTACCAAAATACCAAACCTGTGCTATCAGCCATAAGGAAATAATGCACCAAAATATGATCTCAAATTCAGTTTCGACGATTTTTATCAAAATTTTGCAGAAGTGTGCTTTTAAGGATCCACACAAAAAATGTAGGTTTTCGTTTCTTAAAATACTTGCTATATATGAGCCCCCAGAGAGAGAATTTAAGACTATAACGTAAACAAATTGGTCTTGCGAGATCTCATGAACACCAGGTAGGCTTCTTCTGGATTGCCAAGTTCATATAAAATTTAATTTTATGTTTTTAACAAGTAATGTGTTATAAGCAAATAAAAAAAATGGTGTAGATCCAGCTAGGGCATTTCAAGATTGTCAAGTCCTTAACCCTTGAGAGAGCCATTATTTAACACTATATCGTTAATGAATCATCTAAATTGCTGTCTTAATTTTTTTTTACTAAAACAATTATTCTTAAAATTATAAAATAAATAGAATTGCTGCTTTAAATTTAGTTTTTTTAAAAATGGTTGTGCCACATGTAAATAAAATATGATGATGGTGAAACGTTGTATTTATGTTTCCAAAAACTAAATATTGGGCTGGGTAAGTGCTATGATGACCCTCATCAACTTAATTTTAAATGGTTATGCCACACATAAACACAATTTAATAATTTGTAATTTTCTATTATTTATGTTTACATAAACTGAAATATTAGGATAGGTAAGTATCATGTTTTCAGTCATTAACTTGTTTTTATACAGTTATGACATACACATAAACACAATATAATAAAGCGACTGACTAGTCTATTGAATTGTAAAACAACTATATACTTTACTAAATATATTAATATTATTTCTTTATTCATCTTTTTTTTTCCGACAAATATTACATTTGTATATTTGTTGATGACTTATCTTTAACAATAGTCAATATTCATTTCTTTTTAATATCGCATTACGGCTGTTTTGGCTATTCCGCCATTAACAAGTGCTTGCTGGATAGTTCCCGTTGTCGAACATACAACATTACAACGTTACACGAACGTACAACACATAACACAACGCAATCTCTGTATACATTTTATTTTTATTTTCTTCGTGTAGTAGGCCCACTGTCATGACACATACTGTCACAGTGAGCCTATCAGCACCTGTGTTACAGCTGATTTGGATATATTTGTAACTTTGTGTATTTTTCTTATGACAGCTATCCTCAAATTTTGAGTTATCAAACGAATTAAACTGAGATATATCTAAAATATTCTCACATAACCAGTTAATTAAAATCGACCCACACATTGGGCTGTAGAGCACTGCAAGCATTAAATTATCAAGTAAAAAATGCTTTCAGTTTCCAATTTCTTATTATTATCTTCCTCTCTGATGATGAGTACATTTTAGAAGAAACAACATTTTAGGTTGGTCCTTATGGAACAGCGTGAAACTTCCATATTTAAATATAAAAACACAATTGTTTGAATATTTATAGTTCTAAAAAAGCTGTCTTCCACAATGTAGAACAATTATACTTTATCCTTACATACAATTGGATTTTTTGATCAAATCAAAAATTGTCAACAGTTTCATTAGCA
Organism: Aphrophora alni; assembly: GCA_963513935.1. Taxonomy (NCBI): domain Eukaryota; kingdom Metazoa; phylum Arthropoda; class Insecta; order Hemiptera; family Aphrophoridae; genus Aphrophora; species Aphrophora alni. The sequence goes on from OY740765.1 coordinate 85,665,272, forward strand.
ATCAAAATTGTTGAGTTTTGAGGCCCTCTTTTGTTCATAAAAGTGGTTTAGAAAATGTTGTCTGTCTGTCGTATAAACAGTACTATTTAGCCCAAATGCGTGGTTAGATTTTAATCAAATTAGGTAAGTGAACACATTTTGACCATATCTCGGAATAATTTCTTTGAAAACTCGAAATTTGGAGATACTTGTCATAAAATAGAAACACAATAATATTCGAAACAACTTTAAGGATATTGATCAAATTTTGCTAAAATGTAGCGCCTAAGTACCTAAAACAAAACATATTAGTTGTAATCTCTTTAAAAATGTTAGTTCATGAGTTACCGGTATTGTTTAAGCCTCAAACTGCCTATCGGCTCAATCTGAGCCACAATCTGTCGCTCGGTGTTGATATTAGGACAAAACACATATTTTTCAGCAATTCTAATTTTCACAAATCCATATTTCTGTCTAACACATCTGCCATAACATTGGTCTTTAGATCACATCTTCCTCTTTCGATCTGTGCTGTTCAAGTTTTTCTAGCTGTTATAGTTTTTAATCTATAAAAATTAAACAAAATCAAGAATTTTAACACTTTTTTACACCCTAGAATTTTTTTTTTTTTTCAACTCAACTCTGAGACTAGTAAATTTTATTTTATAGAAATGTGTAATATATCATTATAAAAGTAATATTTCAATCTTTCATAATCATGTATCCCAAAATCCTTCTCACGAAAAATAAAAATTCAAGAATTCGATAAAGTTTTCTAGTTTTCCATGAGAGTGATGCACCTGACGGAACAGTGTCATATAAGAAAATGTGAACTCATGGATCATATATTTTTTGTAAATGGTCATACTTGTCCAAATACCACAAGTTGAACATATAGTATTTTCTTTCTCTTTCGAACTATGTATTCGAAATTATCTACGTTAATTAAGTTTACTATTAAGGTTTATAGTTTACGAGATATATATATTCTATGAAGTGCTCTAAAAGTTTACTCCTCTTCGGTTTGCTCTTGCGAGTGTCTAGCCAATTTTGAAGATTTCGATCTTAATTTTTAATATTTGTATTGTAACCTCACCTTCAAACAATCACTTATTTTCTAATACGTCTGATTGCAGTTTCGACATTACACTGTCATTGTCGAAGACAAGAAGTTTTTTTTTTACATTACACAATAATCACATTACACTTAAACAAAACCATATAACATTTCATGTACAAAACTATAAAATAATCACGATTTCTAGAATGTCTTTTGGCACACAAGAACATTGTTACCTTTGTTATTTCTGACAAAAAACATGGTCTGAAACTGTTTATCGGAATGGACTTTGTTTTTTGGTCTTTTCTGTTTTACTGGAATATTTTTGATGCGAAACGTCCAAGTTTTACGTTAACAAGTTTTAAACAAAACATTCGTATCGTTTGTCTATTATTTCTATTTCGAAATTTCAATCTGTCACATATGACATAACACTGCTTGATAGATCGCGTCTTTCTCTTCAAAACCGTCTTTTTCAAATGTTTCCAACTAGTATAGTTTTTATTATATAAAAATTAAACCAAATCAAGAATTTTAACGCTATTTTACACGCTAAAAATTACATTTTTTGCAATTCAACTTTTATCCTAGTAGATATTATATTATCGAAATGTATTCTATACCATTGAAAAGGTAATCTTTCAATCTTTCATAACCAAGTTTAGAAAATTTTATGTAGCGTGTATTAGAGAAATACGACTAGACTGAAAAGTTTATCTTGTTAGCGCTAGATTGCGACAGTTACTCGCGGCGAGTTTTATATAGAAAATATCACCTATATGTTCATATATTTTTTCGAAATGGTAAAACTTGTCCAAATGTTACAAGTTGACAATATTATATAGTATTTTTCTTCCTCTTTCGAACTATGAAGACAAAATCACCCTAAGTTATATAGTTTACAAGTTATATACAGTTTACGATGTGGCTTACTGAATATTTTGGTCTCCTTGAGATTTCGGAGTCCCTAGACACTATTCTATATTTCTACGTTGCCGGCATTGATTTTGCCGTTATATTTTACATCATTCTAAAGAAGAGGTTTCAATCTTTAATTTTGTGTATGTTACAAACTTGTGCATTGAAAATTAAGGTTTTGTTTTGATCCCGGAACATACGCAATGGTGCGATGTAAATACTGTAACAAATGACTTAGCGCATATAGTTTGGGAATACATATTTATTTTATTTTGAAGGTTTGTTTATACAAATTGTATATATTTTGTATACAAGTTACAATATATGTGTTTTTATATCTAAAGTTTATGTTTTTAGTGAATTTATAGTTTGTGAAAGGTTTATATTTGTCATAACCTAAAAGGAAAATGGTAAGTCTAGGCTTAGGAAAATTGTCTTATATATAGTGTTTTATATGATTATACAAGTGAATATGTGTGTTATTCTTTGTAAAGTATATTGTCTTAGTAAAATCTAATGATTTTGTCTTAGGCCTAGCTTTAGAAAGTTACTAATTATGCCTAAAAGGTTGACGTGTCACCCTAACCTTCAAGCGTCAGAATACCAATTTTTGGAAAATCGTCATTTTTATTTAGAAAATGTAACATATTATTATTTTTTTCCCCTAAATATATTCACAAATATATTAGAAATCTCAAGTAATGGTTGAAAAAATTGCAAAAAATGTATTAGTATGTTTTTGATCACCATTTCTGTGAAATTTCTGCTCCGTTACTCTTCGATTTTTTGGTATTTGACCAAAAAACTCCAAATGTGATACATGTAACATTTTTTTTCACTACACAACAAAATTCTATGCACCTTTCTGAATATAATGACATATAGAAGTTGTGTAAAAGATATATATTACTATTTTTACTGAATTTTTGAAAATAAACTGATGAAATTAACATTTTTCGTAAAATATTTTTTTACATTTTTAAATAATGTAACATATTTTTATTTTTTTCCTAAATATATTCAAAAATATTACACAAAACTTTTGTATATCTTAGAAAAAGGTAGTAAGCTATTGATTTTGGGTGATACAGGTTTTTCTGAAAAAAAGTTAATATCATTTTTGAAATCTAACATACTTACTCCAAAACCGTTTCAAAATTTTATTTTTTTTTTTACATAGAGGAATTCTATGCATCTTTCTGAGAAAAATGATATCTTATAAGTTAGGTTTTGTATACAAATAATATATTTTATTAATTTTTAAACGAACGAAGAATTTTTAAGACAAATTAACATGCGCAGATGGAGGGTTAAGGTGATCACATGACCTAAAAAAGGGACACCTGATTGGGCATTCTGGAGTTTGCTCTGTTTGATTCCAAATCATTAAAAATATTGCTTTTTTTAATTCAACCACTTTTTTTTAAACACTTTTACATGGGGTAACAACTGAAGTAGGATATTTTTTTCTCTGTAATAGTTCAGGTTAGAACCAACAGATGGTTCTGGTAGTATAAATAACTCAAAATCACCAAAATATGAAGCTTCCTCCTTGTGATACTATTAGTCTCATTTATGTGAGGCATAGAGATTAAAAACCAAATTGATGGCCATCATCATACTTACCCAGTTCAGTGTTACATACAAACTTTAGCCATTATGATATTGTATTTACCTGTTGCATGACCATTTAAAAACAAGTTGATGTAACCATCATAGTACTGATCTAGCACGATATTTTAGTTATTGAAAATATAAATACGAAGTTTAGCCGTTATAATATTCTATTACGTGTAGCATAGTCATTTAAAACAAGTTGATGGGCAATATCGTGCTACTTACCCAGTCTTATATTTCTGTTTGGGAAACACATATTTTATTAATCTGTTACATAACCATTTAAAAACAAGTTGTTATTTTTATTTTTGTATTATAGTAGGCCTATAGTATTTTACTTTTAACACAATAACATTAACATGCTATTATAATATATAAAGTAGCTTAATGACTTCTAGAAAACCCAGCCAAGTTTAGTTCTAATGTAAACATCTCAAGTTGAGTCTATAATGTAATAGACATTATTAAAATTTCAAGGCTGTTTAAACTCTTCAAATGACACGTGTTTAAAAATCATTCCTGGAAAATATAGTTTTAGGTACAAGGTTATTTTTTAAAAAATGTAAAAATATTGTATATTATTTAGATTCTTTTAGAAATAGTTACCTTGGGATTACCAAGTCCGTACTCACAGATTAAAACCCTAATAACATGAAATAATCTTATACTTTCTCTTAAATTCCCTTTCAGGGGCTCGCACATAGCGAGCATGGGAGCGTAGACTTGACAATTCTGAAAGACTCTTAACTGGTGCTACATCATTTTTCTGATTTGTTTTAATGCACATTACTTGTTTTTTTTTATTTGTTAAAAACATGTACAGTTTAACCATAGCTAGATTTACAGAATTTTTCATGTGGTCTCTCAAAGTTTCACCATCATCATATTTGATTACCAACCTTGGCTTATATAGCAAGGTGATTTGTGATGTGCTAGTAGGTTCCAAGCCAAGCAAAGCAATTACCTAACTTGTTCTATTTTGTCGCAATAATTGCTTATGCTCTGGTGTCTATTGAGTGGACTTAGAATATTTAACTATTATATTCTAACTTAACTTTAAATTCTAGATTAACCTTAAATTCTAAATCCTAAACTAAACATATTCATCGCCTATCTCTCTATAAATGCTGAGGTATAGCATTATGTTCAATAATTATTTTACATTATTCGGGCTCGGGTTAATGTTTCTAAAAATATTTTATAAATGTTTACAAGCAGTAATTTTCATAACATTTATTAAAAAATTTCTTAGTTTCATACTCAGACATTTTCTGAAGAGATTTTTAATTTAATAAAATCTTTAAAAAAAATCTAAAATTTACAGGTATGATAGTGTAAACATTCAAGTTATAAAATCATGTTTCATGGGAAAATCAAAATTTTTAGTTCATTTGATTTAATAATATTACTTTTGAAACTGAGGAATTTCTTGATCAATTACAATTGCCAGATTTTTATTCTATTGTGATAAAAGAAAAATTTGTGGAAAATGACAGACCATTTTTACCATTGTTTGCGAAGCTACTAGAGAAAGTTGTTAAATATCTTTTAAATAGTTTCCTGTATTTTTTTTAGTAACAATCAGTATGGTTTTCTGAAGGGAAAATCTACTGAAATAGCTCTTTTAGATTTTTGCAACTGGGTATGGTTTAGCTCTTTTAGATGGTAAATGCTGTGGAGCTCTTGTTCTTTCCGACACCAATGCTGTTACAGTATTAGTTTGAGGGCTGGGGGATGTCTTTTTTAAGCTCCTTGTTCTTGTTTTTTAGAGAATGATGGCTGAGAAGTTTTTTACCTTTAAACAAAACAACCCTTGTATGTAGGGCTAATATGCAAATAGTAGGTATGGTAGTCAAGAGGTTAAGTACTAAAAATTATTAATATTACATAATTTTTCTTCAAACAATCCAAATTTCTACAACTCCAATACCATTTGGTCTCAAAAAGACCCATATTCAGATTATTCTAAACACTGTCGCGCCTTATATATACATACTAGCTGATGGCCCCAGTTTCACCTGGGGATAGTTGAGATAGGCTTATAAAGAAATAATTTTTTTAGCACATCCCTAATAGTGATGCTATAAAAATAAATTATGGCCAAATACAGCAACACACCAATTTTGACCAAAATCGACCCATAAATAACAAAGATATGATAATTGTTTTAGGGGTAACAAACACCTTTGAAGTGGAATATTTTTAAAACTCTTTCTTAGTACGCGTCTACAGACCTACTCCAAACCATGTTAAAAAAAAAATCATAGCTCTAGGCTTCTTGGATCCAGAGATTTCGTGATCAGTCAGTGAGTTTTGACTTATATATATATATATATATTATAAGTCACAATAATTATGAAATGTTAACTTCACAAGTACAAAGGAAACTCAATTTAAATGAATAAACATTCACTTTTGTCAAACACAAACACACATTAAATTTGAACATATATATATTCGTAATGTTTATATTGATATGCAATAAACAATATCAAGGATTTGACCTTAACATAATATTTTATTGTGTTTCAGAACTGAAAAAGATGTTTATCATAGGTGTATTGTGATCCATGAAAAGCATCCTAATGTCCTTCAATATAAGGAAAGTAAGTAACTATTATTTTTGTTTTTGAAACTCTAAAATTTAAGCAATTTGAAAAAAATCCATCTGTTACAGACAATTATATGAAGATATTACAATTTGTTAACATTTTAAAATTATTATATTTAGTTGAATGTTCACATTTGTTCCAATGTTGGAAAGAAAAATTCATAGTAATTAAGCTTCAACAGAAAGCAATTGTTTAAATTTATACTATATTTAAAAAATATATATATATCTATATAAAAATTTATTTTTGATACAGTTGTTTTGTTTTTATGTCCAGGTATGGTCTGTAATGAATACAGTTCTCTTGATTCATTATGTCATGATATAACAGGAGATGCAGTTCTTTTATCTATGTTTCGAGCTGAAGGAGCCACTCCTATACCATGTCCATTTAAGTCACCTCCATATACTTTCTCCTACAACCGAGGGACTGGTGATTGCAGCATGCCCCAGTCAAGGGCTGATAGTTGTACTGATGAGTCTAGACTCTTATTAACATATTTAGCTTGTCCTGATATTTCTGGCACAGAGAGTTCAGGTATTTATGTCTGAAATAATAACTAATTCTATTCACTATTCAAATCTGTACTGGAGTCTTGCTTCAAATGTATATCTAATTAGACAATAAGTACAATACATTCAGTACAAAATTTTGATAATAAATAAATATAATTTTTGTTTGAGATATATTTACGAGGGTCATTATTGCACACAGTCCAGAGCGGTTTCAAGGTGCTCTCTACAGGTTCATCACAATGTCTCCATTGTGTCTGCATGGTATAGTTGTTTGTTTATGTTACATTGTAAAATACTATGTTGATCACCAATCCTGGTGATTGTGTAGCTTGTTCTATGATGCAATTTTTGAATGCAAAAATATTTGTTCAGCTGAAATTCAACAAAAACTTGTGGAAGTGTATAGGAAAGGAGTTCTGAAAGAGACAGATGTGCTTAAATCATGTAGACTGTTTAATGAAAGAAGAAATGATGTTCATGATGAGTCATGATTGGGATGTTCAACTGTCATCTCTGAGGACTTGACACATAGTTGATAAGTATATTCATGAAAACTGATGGTTTACTATTGATGAACTGCGTGAACTGCTTTTTTTCTTGAAGTTTCATACCGTTTAATTTATGACGTTGTTAACCTGCAGTAGAAGACGGTTTCCAGATGGGTTCTAAAAATGCTTACAGAGGAATAAAAGGAAAAGTTATTGGGCACTGCTTTGTAATTTTTAGAGTCACCTATGACTGAAAAATGGTGATGAATTTTGTAATCACATCATAACAGGAGATGAAACTTAGATCTTTCATTACATATCTGAAACAAAGCAGCAATCCAAATCTCAGGTGGACAATCTAAAACTGCTAGCACAGCCTATTCATAATCAGCATCCATCTGCTTCATAACACTGCTTGGCCACACATTGCAGTACAGACATCATTGTTGCCATTGGTATAAATAAGGGTTGTTGAACCCCATCACCCAATTGGCATCCACTTCAGCCTTCTCAGATACCTACTCTTCATGTAGTACTGAGGTCTTTCCTGTGACCTGCATTTTTTCCAACTCCTGTTAAGGTGTATTCTTGATCCGTTTTATCATCCATTTGTGTAGTTTTAGGTAGTCCTGCAACCTTTGTAATGGTTCACATATTTGTACTTATCGTTTTTAAAGTCTTACGTCAAAGTATAGTAGACATCGTCCTTGGCAAGGTGACCCACATCTTCATTTCCTGGTATTTCTTCATGTCTTGGCACTCAGGAGACTTTGTTTTTTGTTGACATTTGATTAATTACTTGTAGACATTCCCAGACTAATCTCAACTCAAAAGTGTATGAACTTAGAACCTTAGAGCTAGCTGACTGTCTGATATGATATAGATCTCTGCACCTTTGACACCACTTTTAATATTCTCCCTAACACAGAGCTCTATTGCATGATTCTCAGCTTGAAATATACGTGGAATTTTACCTAGGGATTTAATAAGGCTATAATTTGGGCTTTTTATCACCACTCCTACCTTACCTTTCATTCTGGATCCATCAGTGTATCATTGGAGAGAACCCTTCTTTAGTTTTGGTCCACCTTCCTTCCAAACATGTTGTTCAGGGGAAAAGGTTTTTAAATTCTTTTCAAAATTTGTCATCTTAATCATTAAGTCTGAAACTGTGTTGGCTAACTGGGTGGTATCCTGTTTTAGCAGGTTTCCCAGTTTACCAGCCAAAATATTTGGCATTGTGATGTTAGTACCCCACTGCCTGAGAGCAGCACCGTATGCACACCTTTTCACCTGTAGGTTCAAAGGCACAAATCCAGAGCCGCTTCCATGGCAACGGTCGGACAAGTATTCATAGCACCTGTAATATCTAAGTAAACCTGCCTGTGAAGCTTTTGAAGTTTTTTGTTGTGTAGATTTTTGTTCCGTCTTTGGCTTCCATATTTCCAAAGCATAGGTGACCATGGGTCGGATATTGCCGGATATGACCAGCAGGCCATCTGTGGCTAAAGTATCCAAGTTTTACCAAATAGGTGTCTGCACGCCGACATAGTTATGCTCGCTTTTTTAATGGTTTTATCGTTGGAGTAGGCCGAGGAAAGTAACGTGCAGTGAGCTGTAGAAGTACCCCTACAGGCCGAAGCACAATGGCAGTTTCTCTAGGCATGCTGTGTATTTCAAAGATTTGTCTGATTAGATTCATTCTAAAATCAAGAAGTGAAACTTTTTTCTGATGGTGGATTTGAAACATGAAATGAATTCAAAACAACAATGTCCAAAATGTGGAAAAACAACTTACGGTACCATTTCTTTGATTTTCTTGCAGAGTTATTGAAAGAAATCATTATATATACCTACACACTCATAGTGAGAACCCGATGACCCTGGGTGATTTACATCTTTCTTCATGTAGTCTTGGGTTAGATCTCTCTTTTCTTACTTTCCTATCAGTTCTATCTTAGCCTAACTCTTGTTCTCTTCCGACTCTGACGCCAAGGGCTAGGGTGTCTTTATTTTATATTGTTTTCTTCTTCTTTTCTTTATAAGACAATTATGTTCGTCTTTAAACAACTAGAAGAAAAGAAAGAACTTTTTTAACTTTTTAATGTTAAATGCAATTTTTAAATCATATATTCCCTTATTCTATTTCAAGGGCTAAAATTCAACATTAAGTATGATATAGGAAGATTTTACAATTTTTACCCATGAAATTGTGTTCGTTAACTATTGGTGTTTTATGTTTAGTTCTCTATTAAATCCAGATTTACATCTATTTATCATATGTTCAGTAAACATATAATTTATGTAGTAAATAGATCTGTAAATATTAGGAATCGGTGAAGCTTCAAAATTTCCGTATCAGATCTGTATAGATATTTGATCGTGGTTCAGTTTGCGAAATTATTTCGAATTAAGATGCAATGATATTCCCCCCCCCCTTATAAAATTATAATATATTTGTGGATAACTTAAAAGTGGTTGGCAGGGAAAGAGGAAATTGCAAGTTAAGCGTTAACAAAGACCCTAGACCAAAGTCCAAGTCTAGGTATGAAACCATTTTGTTGTTTGTTTCCTAAAAAAATTTTAAAAAACCATTGAACAAATAATACCAGGGACTTATGAGTTCAATAAAAAATTATAAAATGATAAGATTTTTGAGATGCAAATTTCAATTTTTAACTATTTATAAATATTAACTTTTTACTATTACAACATGATTTTATTCTCTTTTTTTGTATTTCAGACTTATTAAGAGTGAATGCATATAATTTATTATTTACAAAATCATAAAAAATTACCTTCGTAAGCCTACATATTTCTTTACCTGTAAAAAATAGAAGATACCGAATTAAACATTGAAAATGAATTCATAACAAAATATTGGAAGGAAACCGTCACAAATTTTCATTTACAGTTTAATAAACATACCAAAGTCAGCCTATTTATGCATAATGCATTATTGTTTGTTCGGTTCATAGACACAGTAACACTAGTTTGTTTTCACAGTTCTATTATTATTTATTATTGTTATAACTCGATTACTAATTATCGGGTTCATTAACAATCTGTTTAGTTGTAGACTGTAGAAATGAAAAATTTAAAAAAACAAACTCTTGGTGAATAGTGTCAATTGTGACTAAGAAACTATACTCATAAATCAATACACTAACTAGTAAAAATATGCCGTTCTTAATACTACTTAGATATAAGCAAGCAAAATGCATGTGTAGTTCAGCTTCCTGAATGAGATTGATGGGAACTTTATTTTCCTTCTTTGTTTGGAGAGGTTTATTTTAATTGGTTAAAATAGTACCCTTTCTACTAATATATGACTCCCCACATCTACAACGCTATAAGCTATTAAAAGAGATTTTTTTTATCGTCTTTAAGATTCTTTTGTTTATAGCTTGTGATATATTGTGAATCTAGCATTACTAGGAACTAAAATTGAGGAATGAAAGGATCAATGATGATATCGATATTTCGGGATAAGGTGGACATTTTTACTCCTATGTACACTCCAGAGGCTAGAGTGGGGTTTATTCTTGCATTGTCTTCTATTTGCAGAGATAAAGAGAAGGAACCCTTATTACGTTTCCCTGCCTACTGTGTACTTCGTTAATTAAACATCCGCATGTACATAAAACTTGAATCGATATTTACTTTTTTTTCTTAAACGAATTAAAAAATACGTGATATTATATTAGGAGAATAAAGTTCATATAATGAAAAAACTTCGTATATTTTCCTTGAAATAAATATTTATTTTATCAGTTGTAAAATAATAAGAAGGATTGGAAGTGGTTTTTGATGTTTAGGTAAATAAAAATGATAACTTAGATTGAACTCCATCATAGAAAATGTTCGAATGTATCAGACCTATGATAGAACATACACATATTCAGTATTTCTTTTATTATTAAGCTAATTCCCCCATGACACTAGATTGAGTAAATAAAAACGACACTACTATTACATCGGCTGCAGATGACGTTCAACATCGTTTATATAGGCCTAGAACGAGGAATAAAATAAATGTATTTATTTAATATAATGTGTCAAATTAACTTTATTGTAATCACTGATTAGTTATTACTGATGTAATACAGCTACACTAGGGTCTCCACAAAGCTTCAAAACAAATATCAGAAATTTACCCCAACAAAGTTGTGTAATAAATATTTATATCTAGAGAAAAATATATTATGTTCTATCCTCTTATGAACTTTTTATTATCATTAATTAATATTGATTGATTTTAAAATTTGGTATAAAAAGATGTTTAATAAAGCATCAAACATATGCTCGCTCATGTGTGTGTGTGTGTGTGTGTGTGTGTGTGTGTGTGTGACATTTAACAAAAAAAAAAGGTTTCAGTTTTGTGTCATTTAGAGTGAAAGAGCAAACATAGCAAATAATATGGCGAGGGACTAGTTGCCCTCGAACTTTTGCTCACAGTTGTATTTCCTTTCAGTGAGACAGATGAATCTTACCTCAAAATACTTGTCATTTAAACACATTATTTTCTCGTGTGTCATTTAAACACATTATCTTCTCGTGTATGCATAGAGTAAAGTATTTATATTTTATAGTATACTGAGTGTTAATGATTTGGCCTTTGCTTGATAACATACCTAGAGTGAAGAAAACTTAATTGCTTCCATAATCGGTAGATATTATTTTAATTTATTTCACAGTGAAAATAATTAAGTATTAAAGGATTAAATAAAGCAATATAGCTAAAGTTTCAAAATTATTTTTATAATATAAATGAGCTACAATTGTTTCGCTTTGCAGCATCATTGGGCAACTGTATTATCATATGTTCAGTAAGCTTATAATTTATGTAGTAAATAGATCTGCAAATATTAGAAGTCGGTGAAGCTTCTATATCGTTGAATCAGATCTCTATAGATATTTGACCGTGGTTCAGTTTGCGAAATTATTTCGAATTAAGACGGAATAATACCCCCCCTTAAAAAATTATGGAATTTCTTCTTTTCTCAAATCCCATATACATCCGTACATTACAATTTAGCAGTCTACTAAGAAATTAAACAAAAGACCTAATAACTCAACTGGAGGGATGTCTTATATCAGCAGTTTTACCTTTTAATAAAATAACCAAGTGCTAAGTAAACGAATGATGCATATATCAACACTCAAGATTGCAATCCCAAAGTGTGCCTATGCAGCTTTTCATGTACTTAATTGATTAGGATTTGAATATTAATCTTTACCAACATAATTTTTTCTGTTTTTATGAAATTTTAGTTACTTGATTATGATTTACTAATTACAGAGCAAATGATTACCTTTACCAATTACAGAGCAAGTACTACACATTTTGCCTGCAAAAAATATAGTAGCTTTCAAGGATAAAATAAAGCAAAAGCTTAAAGTTTCAAATATTTAATAGTATAAATGAGCTACAATTGTTTCGCCTTGCGGCATTGTAGCCCGTCGATGCCGCAAGGCGAAACAATTGTAGCTCATTTATACTATTAAATATTTGAAACTTTAAGCTTTTGCTTTATTTTATCCTTGAATATGGAGTTTCAACAAGAAATATCTGCTATTACATTAAAGTTTAAAAAAATATAGTAGCTTTGACAAAATTAATAATAATAAGTAGTTCTATAATTTATAATAATACAATTGGAAAATGCAAAATATTATTATTTTTACTAAAATCTTGAAAATTGAATTTAAAGTGCTTAATTTTATTACAAAAAATTATAAACATTTATTAAATTTGATATAAATAATGGTACTTAGTGTTATGCAGGATAATAATATTATAAAAATGGAAATAATCATATAATGTATTATTAATAATAATAAAATTAATATTAAAAGAAAGTAATAAAAATGTTTACAAAATGTTATTATTTTATTGTTGGTCAACAAAATGTTTTAAAATTTTTATGTCACTCGTTCCCAGTTTCATTGCCACTGTTTTTTTTCATTTCTATGTGCTTGTAATCTAGCTTCTTCAGACCTTGACCATTCTTGCAACTTAATGTAAAAATCATATCCAGTAACATATGCTCCTAATTTTCTTAAATCTTCCCATTTTTTAGAATTGATTGGGACACGGCCTGTAGAGTAAGCTAGTAAATACAACTGGTGAAGTTCTGTGAGTTAAAGAAAAGGTATGACTTAATATAGCATTAAATTAGGGTCTGACTACACATTTACCAGGAATCTCAAATTTAAGTTCAAAGTGTTTGTAACCTGCTATTTTTCTTGCATTTCTTGGTAAGCCAGGGCGAGTTGATTTATCACTGAAATAAGTCTTTTTATAATTTTTTTGCCACCAAGTCTTAAATGAAAGAATATTCAGGATTCCCACCAACCGGGAATTCCTGGAAAAAATCTGAGTCAAACGGGAATTTTTCAACGCTCATTTGAAATGTGGTTATGAAATCTTTGTTTCATAAAATTCACTATATAGTGAAACTTTCCTTAACGGATACTTCTATTAAACAAACATTTTTGTATTGGACACTGCTAATAAACAAACATTTTTGTATTCCCCGATCAGGATCATGCTTTTCTGGCCTTTGTAGTGTTTCTAAATAACGGACTTTCCCAAAACCGGACACGGACAAGAAATTGATGGCCAATGTGTTAGTTGAAACTTCCGAATAATGGACAGTTGAGCATAAAATATTTCCTTTTCTAGGAAATGGTAGATGTTTCAAAACACACATTGCAATATCTGTTCAGTAATTACCCGGAAGTTGACTTCCTGGAAACTAAGTTTGCTTTTTTTGTGTCTTTTATGTAGCAGTTGGTGTCCTTTAAGAATTCAGTTTCAATAAAGTTGCCGTGAGTACAATGTGTAGTATAGTTGTGTATTGTGTTGTCTCTCAAACAAAAACATTTAACTGTAAACATTACATAGTTTGATTTTCTCCCTTTTTAAATTTACATTTTCCTAATTTGTCTATTTGTTTATTCAGTACTGTAGTATGAAATGATTAATAAATAAATAATGTTATACCATTATGCTTGTTGTATTATAAAAACTTTGATAATAGAGTAGACAGTCGTGAAACAATACCATTGTTTAATTTATATCACTTTTATTGACCATATATGCATTAAAGTAATGTGCTTTATTATACAGTAGGTTAATGAACATATAATTTAGGTTAACAATTTAAATTTTCTGAATGTGGTCAATATCATTACAAGACACTATTCTGGTGGTTTATCATGCGTTGTCAGCCGCCCTATATAACTGTATCTCCCCTGATAGAGGACACTACTTCTCAATAGCAGACATTTTATGCGGTCCGAGCACTGTCCGTTATTTGGAAGTTTCACTGTATTATATTTTTAATTAGGCTTATAAATATTTGATGTACTGTAATATGCCTATGAATTCTGTAGCGAGTGTCTCCGAAGTCCGAAGGATCCTGAATGTTTCCAGTGTTCAGCTTGAGAATATACTCTGGCTGTAGTCTTTTATCAAAGTTAAGAAGTGAAGTGAGTAAGGTTAACACATTTTATTTGGTTGGTTGGAAATAAATAGATATGTTTGTTGTGTGCTTGAAATTAATTAAGGTAAGTGTATTTATACAAATAAAACACACACACACACACACACACAAATTCTTTTGTTAAATTCTACATTTATTGGCTAGCCAATAAATGTAGAATTTAACAAAAGAATTTGTGTGTTGCGACGGTTTGGGAAAAGCCAAACGTCTCAGGTCCATTTAAAACAAGTTAAATTCCCGCGATAAAGCTAGTGGATGAGGGACGAGGGGGAGCGATGACGTCACGGCAACAGGTGTCGAACACTGCATGTTGAATCGTGTACAATCGTTCTGTCTGGTTTCTTATTTTATTAAAATATTAAATTATTAAAATAAATTAATGTACAGTAGAATCAACCGATTAAGAATATCGAAGAATAAATTTAAAAGTAATTAAAACAAAAAAGTTATTCAAGTTTTTCTAGGGGCTCAAAAACCTAAAATTTGGAAAAAACGTAAATTCAAAATTCAAAAAACGTAGAGTCATAACTCAGAGGGGAACTAATAATAATCATAAATAAAAAATATGAATTAATAATAATTAACAGGTGAGAATGGACTTAGAAAGTCATTCTTGGGGAGTTTTTTGGAATTTTTGAGTTGAAGGGGGGATCATTTAAAAAATAATAATAAGTACTATTGTAGAGACCACAATAGGGCACAATAATATGTACTTAGAATCAAATTTGAGAATAAAATAAGGGAGATATAATAATTACAAAACGTAAAACTTCAAAGCCCAAAAGCGGGTAAATTAAACGTTAAAGGGGTAAAGTAACATGATAATTATGTGTATCTAGTAAGTAAAATTGTAAAAAACCAAAGCAGAAGTAATAATATATAATGGGGGGGTTTTTATGAACATAAACTCATACGACACAAACTTAAGGACTTCAAAGGCGAATAACTCGACAACCAAACGAGTTATGTAAAAAGTAAAAACATAGTTTTTCGTCGGAGTAGAAGAGGAACAAGATTTCGTCAAAAGAATTTTGAGAAAGGACTTATCTCAAAATTTGAAAAGAGGAAAAATCAAATTTCGGGAAAAGGGCGATAACTCG
The DNA here is from genome assembly GCA_963513935.1 of Aphrophora alni. NCBI lineage: Eukaryota > Metazoa > Arthropoda > Insecta > Hemiptera > Aphrophoridae > Aphrophora > Aphrophora alni. Next base: position 85,681,072 of record OY740765.1, read on the forward strand.
CGAACGAAGCGTAGTAGAGCGATGAATCAAGTTCCACAAGACCCACAAGATGGAAAGGAAGAAGAATCCGAAAGGAACTTTAAAATCGGTTCGAGCGTTCGAAAGTTATAGCGAGTTGAACGAAAAAACGTCAAAAGTAGAGATTTTCATGCAAAAACATGAAAAGTTGCGCGCGCATCTTCAAGCTGAGTCTAAAGTCAGAAACATCATACTGCCAACTTGGATCAAAGATAACGTTAAAGAAAAAATACTATAAATTATTAATTAAAAGGTGTTTTAATTAATAATAAAGGAAGAAAACTATTCATTAGTCAAGAAATAGGACTAATAAAATATATAGTGTAAATATTTCAGACCAAAAGGGCCTGAAAACACATAATATATGGAAAATACCTTTTTCCCAAAAAGGGAGGAAAATTGGCTCCAGAAAAGTGGATTAATTCCCACTGACAGGGAGACCGAGATTTAACCGTCGAAAGACGGTTACTTTTGATTTGGAATCGACGCTGAAAGGACGTTTCTTCTGCAACCGACTCTGAGCTGAGAGGAAGATTCAACTGTCACTCTACTAATTGGACTTAGAATAATTTCAACTTTAATCAATCTTCAAGGCGACTTAGAAGAATTCGATACCAGCATTCAACTACATAGCAGCTTACAGACTCTGGATAGAAAACATCACATCACCATCATCCTAATAATACAACAAATTCCAAATCCAACTAGAACTTCTATTAAAGTGTGAAGGTATCTTATACTTAAGGAATAATTCGCAAATATTAACTTCTTTTTAAATATAACGTCATTAGGGGAATTATTAAAAATTAAATTCATTTTAAACCTCTGCTTTGGTGTTGAAAATTATTAATAATTTAAATACGACTTTTTCAGTACAGGAAAAACTGTTTGTGGTTCTGTCTGAAAAGTCAAGCGTTTTTATTTTGTTTAAGATATAGAAAATATTACATTAATTAATTTTGTCAAATAAATAAATAGTTGTGTTATTGTTCAATTAAATTGTTTGGTGTGATTAAAAAAGTTTTGAATATAAAATTTTTCTGTGCAAAAGAGAAAATAATATACAAATAATTCATTTCTAAATTTTGTTGTGTTTTTAATATATATCCATTCTGTGTATGCTATTAACCTTGTTTTAACATAAATTTTATATATGTGCTCTGGTAATATAATTTGAAAATTTTAAAAAGTTATCATCAGAACTTAAGAGCCGATTTCTCCCAAAAGGCACGACCTTGGAGAGAGAGAGAGTTAATATTAAAAGAGTTAAATAATCGAGCATTGAGATAAAATTCAGGGAATTTTGCGTTAATTAAAATTTAGTAAGTTTATGAGGACAAGCTCATACTTATTAGAGCCAAGAGTTGCAAAATCTTTGATTTAAAAAAGTAAAAGTGAGCACCTTGGCCTTGCCCGCGCTTGCTCTGAAAAGAAAGGTGGTTCGCCCAGTCGGTGGTGATCGTACAGCGAGTTTAAGAGTTCGTGATAATAGTGTTCCAAAAAAGGGAACAAGAATCTTAAATTCGTGTAGTCACACAGCGAGACGCAGCGTGGTAAGTGGCGTTCCAACGTGGGGCAAGAAGAACCCTACTCGAACCCACTGTCAAAGCAAGTCGCAGCGTGGCAAGTGGCGTTCCAACGTGGGGCAAGAAGAACCCTACTCGAACCCACTACCGAAGAGAGACGCAGCGTGGCAAGTGGCGTTCCAACGTGGGGCAAGAAGAACCCTACTCGAACCCACTACCGAAGAGAGACGCAGCGTGGCAAGTGGCGCCCAATAGCGTGGAGCACGAAAAAGCAAAGTTTTGGAACAAATTTTCAAAATTTTGAATTTTTCAGTGTTTCATACGAACGAGAATATCTTCTGATATAATTTATATGTACATGTGTGTTAGTAATAAGTTGTGCTGGTAATTACAACGACAAATATACTAAATTGCAAAAATAATAATAATTAAAAGTAGAGTCCAAATTAAACCGAAATTAAAATTTTTTTAACTAATTAAATAAACCAAGTGAATAAGTGAAGTGAAAATGGGACCAGCGAAAGATCCAGCAAAACAGGAAGGTTCAAAGGAACAGGAGACGGAAATGCAGAAAATGGTGAGGTACCTGAACCAAATGGAGGATAGAAGAAAGCAAGAGAGGGAACAGGACAAAGCGGAACAACAGAGAAAAGAAAAGGATAAGGAAGACGAGGACAAGTTAAGAAGATTAGAAGAAAGAATCGAGAGAAACCAGGAGAAGGAGGAGATGGAGGCCAAGCAGTTGAAAAGAGAAGAAGAGATGGAGGCCAAGCGAAGACAAGAGAAGGAGGAGATGGAGACCAAATGGATCCAGATGGAGGAATTACGGAAGAAGGAAAAAGAAGAATTGGATGCCAAATGGAGCAAGAGAGACGAGGATTTGGAAGCCAAAAGGAAGCAAGAAAAGTTGGAGATGGAAGCCAAGCAGAAGCAGGAGAGGGAAGAAATGGAAGTTAGATGGAAGCAGGAGAGAGAAGAGAGGATGAAGAGAGAGGAAGAAATGGAAACGAAACGTATCCAAAGGGAAGACGCCCGAAAACAGGAAATAGGGAAATATATGGAGGAAATTAAGGAATCTATAGATAGTAATATGGCCGAAAATACTAGGCGAATAGAAAATTGTGAAGAAAAAGTGGAAGAGTGCGTAGGGGAAATTAAAAAAATGACGGACAGTTTAAAGGAACAGGGAAAGTCGACTATAGAAATTGGGGAGAAAGTTAAAAAATTAGAAGTTAAAATTAGGGAAGTTGCCAAAATTAAAGAAACCGGTGGTAATGCTAAAAATATAATTTATTTAGATAGGGCAAATTTAGAGTCAAAAACTATAGAATTTTGGGGAAATTCAAGAGATAATCCTGTGCAATTTTTAAAACAAATTGAGGAGGTATTTCAAGAAATAAATCCGGTTATGGAAGAAAGTGATAAATTAAAAGTAGTGGAGAAAAAATTGAAAGGAGCTGCCATGGAATGGTGGGAAATAATTAAGCGAGATACAGAAGAATATAGCCAGTTTAAATTGTTATTTTTAGAGCATTATTGGGGTTATCAAACGCAACAAGTAGTTAGGAATCAGATAGAAAACCATAGGTATAATCCTAACGGAAATATGAGTAGGGTTGATTATTTTTGTAAGATGGTGCGAAAGGCTGAGTATTTGGAACCCAAAATTCCGGAAGAGTTCCTTATATACCAACTAATGAGGCATTTTGACCAAAAAGTTCAATTAGCGTGTATTGGTAGGGCTAGTGAGCCAGTTTTTTGAAAAAATTAATAATAGAGAAGTGCTTAGAAAAGCGGAGAATAGAAGATCAAGATTGAGCAAAAGAGACGCGCAGACAGAACATCAAGATGGCGGCGAAACCGGTAAAAGGGTAGAGTCGTCAGCTGCGAATAAAGGAGGCTCAAATTCGTATAAGCGAGTATCAGGGGCTTATACGTTGTCTACCAAAATGCCGGTAGACATAAAACCAAAAGCAAAGGACGTGTCTAGACTGAAATGTGACTATACCGGAGGTGACAAAGAGTGTACGAATAGTGTGAGCCAGTTTTTTGAAAAAATTAATAATAAAGTAGTGCTTAGAAAAGCGGAGAATAGGAGATCAAGATTGAGCGAAAATAACATGCAGAGCGAACATCAAGATGGCGGCGAAACCGGTAAAATGGTAGAGTCGTCAGCTGCGAATAAAGGAGGCTCAAATTCGTATAAGCGAGTATCAGGGGCTTATACGTTGTCTACCAAAATGCCGGTAGACATAAAACCAAAAGCAAAGGACGTGTCTAGACCGAGTAGTGACAAATCAGAAGGTGGTCAAAAGCGAAGAAGCAAGTTAAGTGCAAGGAATGAATCGACGAAGAGGAAAAATGCAAATTTTAATAATGATGAAGGGCTGTTAAAAGCGTGGGATAAAGGTAACCAATTAATTAATAAAGATGAAGGGCTGAAAGAAGCGGAGATTAAAGGAAATAATATTGGGCCAGAGGCCATAATCGACGAAAATAATAAAATACGACGAAAATTTGCAAAATAACTCCGAAAACGATTCAGAACTTACACCAGACAAATTAGACGCCAGAGACGGGGGAGAATGGAGAGCTATAATAAAAATGTCGGATCCGGAAAGAAGACAAAATGGACGAAATTTAAGGTATTGGAAGAAGAAAGTTAAATTCAAAAATTCTACGAAGTGTAAGATGAAAGAGGGGAGGCCCGAAGGGAAAGTAATAATTAAATGTGAAGGACTAAGGAGATATTAATTGAAAGTAAGAAATTTCATAAATAAATTGTATAAGTTGTAATGTTTAAAAGTTGTAATATGTAAAGTGTAGAAGCGAGTGAGGTAAAAGGAAATAACGGACTGTCAGCTGATTTAAAGAATGTAGCCTAGGTCAGTGAATAACAGGAAAAGTCCCGAATAAATTACTAAGTGTACAAGGTCAGGAGCATAGCGGTAGCACGCATCTGCAGGCCGCACCTGAATAAACAAAGTATAGACGAGGAGGTGAAGGGGAGAACCGGACGTCAATCAACCAATATTGACAGTCTGCGTGTTCAACAAATTAGCCGAGGGGGCTAGGAATGAATGGATGTTTAAATGTGTACTGTTTTGTTTTTTATTAAAGGGAGATTTCCGATAGCATAAATATTTTTTTTTTTCTTTTTAACTGCAATTAGGATAATAATCGTTGTAGTTACCAAGTACTTTATATGTATATGTAGGGCATAGTTTTAAATTCAACCAAAGCAGATAATTATAATCATATAAGACGAATTATTCCTTATATAAGTGTAATATGTTTTGTGTGTGATAATGTGTTTAGTTACAGCAAGGACGTTTAGATGAAACGGCTGTAATGGACTAGAAAGAACGATTAAGCAAATTTGTATGTATACCATAATAAATAACATGTGTTTTGAATATATAAATATTATACTATAATGAATAAAATGTGTTTTGAGCATAAATATATGAAATGATGGAGGAGATGTTTTTTAAATATAAATATATATGTTTATGTATATTGTTAGGTTAATATGTCAAATTTTATGATGATGATTAATGGAGATGATAAATAAATAGTCAATATGAACTGTAATATGTCGAAAAAGGGGTTTAATACTAAAATTTTAGTTTTTTAAAAAATGAAAAATAGGAATTTTTCATTTTAACCGAAAATTTGAGTTCAAGGGGGCATATTGCGACGGTTTGGGAAAAGCCAAACGTCTCAGGTCCATTTAAAACAAGTTAAATTCCCGCGATAAAGCTAGTGGATGAGGGACGAGGGGGAGCGATGACGTCACGGCAACAGGTGTCGAACACTGCATGTTGAATCGTGTACAATCGTTCTGTCTGGTTTCTTATTTTATTAAATTATTAAAATAAATTAATGTACAGTAGAATCAACCGATTAAGAATATCGAAGAATAAATTTAAAAGTAATTAAAACAAAAAAGTTATTCAAGTTTTTCTAGGGGCTCAAAAACCTAAAATTTGGAAAAAACGTAAATTCAAAATTCAAAAAACGTAGAGTCATAACTCAGAGGGGAACTAATAATAATCATAAATAAAAAATATGAATTAATAATAATTAACAGGTGAGAATGGACTTAGAAAGTCATTCTTGGGGAGTTTTTTGGAATTTTTGAGTTGAAGGGGGATCATTTAAAAAATAATAATAAGTACTATTGTAGAGACCACAATAGGGCACAATAATATGTACTTAGAATCAAATTTGAGAATAAAATAAGGGAGATATAATAATTACAAAACGTAAAACTTCAAAGCCCAAAAGCGGGTAAATTAAACGTTAAAGGGGTAAAGTAACATGATAATTATGTGTATCTAGTAAGTAAAATTGTAAAACACCAAAGCAGAAGTAATAATATATAATGGGGGGGTTTTTATGAACATAAACTCATACGACACAAACTTAAGGACTTCAAAGGCGAATAACTCGACAACCAAACGAGTTATGTAAAAAGTAAAAACATAGTTTTTCGTCGGAGTAGAAGAGGAACAAGATTTCGTCAAAAGAATTTTGAGAAAGGACTTATCTCAAAATTTGAAAAGAGGAAAAATCAAATTTCGGGAAAAGGGCGATAACTCGCGAACGAAGCGTAGTAGAGCGATGAATCAAGTTCCACAAGACCCACAAGATGGAAAGGAAGAAGAATCCGAAAGGAACTTTAAAATCGGTTCGAGCGTTCGAAAGTTATAGCGAGTTGAACGAAAAAACGTCAAAAGTAGAGATTTTCATGCAAAAACATGAAAAGTTGCGCGCGCATCTTCAAGCTGAGTCTAAAGTCAGAAACATCATACTGCCAACTTGGATCAAAGATAACGTTAAAGAAAAAATACTATAAATTATTAATTAAAAGGTGTTTTAATTAATAATAAAGGAAGAAAACTATTCATTAGTCAAGAAATAGGACTAATAAAATATATAGTGTAAATATTTCAGACCAAAAGGGCCTGAAAACACATAATATATGGAAAATACCTTTTTCCCAAAAAGGGAGGAAAATTGGCTCCAGAAAAGTGGATTAATTCCCACTGACAGGGAGACCGAGATTTAACCGTCGAAAGACGGTTACTTTTGATTTGGAATCGACGCTGAAAGGACGTTTCTTCTGCAACCGACTCTGAGCTGAGAGGAAGATTCAACTGTCACTCTACTAATTGGACTTAGAATAATTTCAACTTTAATCGATCTTCAAGGCGACTTAGAAGAATTCGATACCAGCATTCAACTACATAGCAGCTTACAGACTCTGGATAGAAAACATCACATCACCATCATCCTAATAATACAACAAATTCCAAATCCAACTAGAACTTCTATTAAAGTGTGAAGGTATCTTATACTTAAGGAATAATTCACAAATATTAACTTCTTTTTAAATATAACGTCATTAGGGGAATTATTAAAAATTAAATTCATTTTAAACCTCTGCTTTGGTGTTGAAAATTATTAATAATTTAAATACGACTTTTTCAGTACAGGAAAAACTGTTTGTGGTTCTGTCTGAAAAGTCAAGCGTTTTTATTTTGTTTAAGATATAGAAAATATTACATTAATTAATTTTGTCAAATAAATAAATAGTTGTGTTATTGTTCAATTAAATTGTTTGGTGTGATTAAAAAAGTTTTGAATATAAAATTTTTCTGTGCAAAAGAGAAAATAATATACAAATAATTCATTTCTAAATTTTGTTGTGTTTTTAATATATATCCATTCTGTGTATGCTATTAACCTTGTTTTAACATAAATTTTATATATGTGCTCTGGTAATATAATTTGAAAATTTTAAAAAGTTATCATCAGAACTTAAGAGCCGATTTCTCCCAAAAGGCACGACCTTGGAGAGAGAGAGAGTTAATATTAAAAGAGTTAAATAATCGAGCATTGAGATAAAATTCAGGGAATTTTGCGTTAATTAAAATTTAGTAAGTTTATGAGGACAAGCTCATACTTATTAGAGCCAAGAGTTGCAAAATCTTTGATTTAAAAAAGTAAAAGTGAGCACCTTGGCCTTGCCCGCGCTTGCTCTGAAAAGAAAGGTGGTTCGCCCAGTCGGTGGTGATCGTACAGCGAGTTTAAGAGTTCGTGATAATAGTGTTCCAAAAAAGGGAACAAGAATCTTAAATTCGTGTAGTCACACAGCGAGACGCAGCGTGGTAAGTGGCGTTCCAACGTGGGGCAAGAAGAACCCTACTCGAACCCACTGTCAAAGCGAGTCGCAGCGTGGCAAGTGGCGTTCCAACGTGGGGCAAGAAGAACCCTACTCGAACCCACTACCGAAGAGAGACGCAGCGTGGCAAGTGGCGTTCCAACGTGGGGCAAGAAGAACCCTACTCGAACCCACTACCGAAGAGAGACGCAGCGTGGCAGTGTGTTTTATTTGTATAACATGGAATTCTATCAAGTACCGTCGGTCATCAGTATAAACAATATATAAGTGTATTTATATATAAATTATATATATATTTCTTTTTAATCTTGGAGATAAGTCCTGAATTATGAGAGATTCAAATACAATGAAACCTTAGAGGGAGGGAGGAAAGAAGGGGGTAGAAATGTAACTATTCATGACAGGTGATAAAATTGTTGCCTTCATTTAGAATTAAGAGTAGTATATTATGATTCTTTTACTATGGAAAAATTGTGTACTAGTTTCATCTAAAATTCAAATTACCAAACATTGTGATAAATCTTATATGAAGAAAACTTTAGACATAATCGTCCTGTTTGTTATGTGACAACAGCTTAAGCTTTTAGTAGGGACGGGCTGTTTTAAAGAACTAAAATATTATAAGTATCCGTTATTGGTCTACAACAACTGATAAACAAAAACAAAGAAGCACAGAGATGTGGAATCTTGATAAACGTGTGGATCTGATCGACACCTGTCACAACTAAGGATGGGCAGTAATTTTACAGCTTTTGTTACCTTCAACTAATGATAATGAGAACAAAAATGAAAGTTTCTCATTGGTCTCTATTTTTAGATAAAGGGTAGGACTACTAGATTCCCTCCTTTGATAAAACTTAGATACCAATGTAATGTCCTTTACAACAACATTTTCCCACTTAAAACTACAGTTAAAATAATATCTTCCTTAATCATTTCAAGGCCAGCTAATTCCCAAGACAACATAACATTGCCAACTACTGTCTATCTTTTGTTAGGTAACAAATACATTTGATACTTTTTTTATCACCTTTCTTTTAAAATGAAGGCCTATATATATATATATAATATTTTATTAGGAGAATAATTAATAGGTACATGTAAAGAAAATGGAATTTTGAAATGTTTTAGATCGGAGAATCAATAATGATAATGGGACGAAGTGGTACATTAGGCTTGTGTAACTTGGGTAAACCATATATATGAGGATGTTTTCGAGTACTGTGGAGATAACGAAAAGAACTATCTGTCTGATATCAATGTTTTTAAATATTTTAAACAAATGATTACAACTGTTTTCAAAAATTCAAAAACAATTAAAAGTTGTTTAAACAAATTAAGCCCCAAAAATTCCGATGTTGACAGCAAAAACATTGTTTATAATTTACCTTGCCAGTGTGGATTGTCTTATTTAGGGCAAACGTCTCGTCCATTTAAAAAATGGGTATCAGAACATAAAAAAATGTATTTCGACGGACAAGGTCAACCGTTCGAAGTTGGCTGAGCATGTCATAACTAATTATCACGTGATTCTTTGGGATAAGGGCTCTACACTATTAAAAGAGACTGATTGGAGAAAAAGGATTTTTAAAGAAACAGCCATAATGATCGTAAAGAAAACTGCATTTCACAGCCAAGTTCCACTATAAGTTCTATTTATTTTCCCCTAATAAAAAATGAAGTTCATAGACTTTTTGATAGACATAATTTGGAAACTAGCAATATGAACTTGGTCAAGGTTGAACTTTTAAATGATCAATGTCCGATCTTTTCTCAGTTGACCTGTGTTAGGTGCTCAGAGAGGTTGAGACTAAAAACGTCCATGAACATCGGTAGGACTAACACCTGAGGACGTGAAGTGTTTTGTTTCTTCATAAAATGTTGTGTGTGTGAGTGTAATTGTTGTGTACAGGATTTTGTGTATGAAATGAAGGTTTCCTTCAAAGAATCTTTTTTAATATATTTGCCTACAATTTCCTGCGGACGTTCAATTTTCTTCAACATATAAGATGGGTGAAGTCTATTAAGTATCTTTTAATTATAAAATTTACCTCACCCATGTATTTCAAGGACATAAAAAAATTATTTGGTACACATCTGTATATCTTTTCTTTTTAAGTTTTAGCCAAATCTTTATAGGTCTACAAAATTGAGAGTAGTAGTCGGTTATTCAGTTTTGTTTTTATCAACATCCAAACTATTTGGGGTCCATATGTTCAATTTGAAAATGGCCCATTTTTGTTTAGAATATCCTAACAGCAAGTCACTTTTGATAAGTGTAAAAACCATGTAATTAAGAGATTTTCATTCTAATACTATCTGTACCTAACCTTTATATTTGGTTTTCACTCTAGTTGTAGCATTTTAGATATTAAACTATCAGGGATATTGATTACTTGAAAATAGCTGAATATCATTTTCATTTTTTGCTAACTCATAATTTATGGGTACCTGACATAAGACCAAAACACAAAAATTCTTATTTCTCAAAATCAGCTTTAACTAATTTGATCAAATTTTGCTTAAATGTAGCGGCTGAGGACCGTAACAAATCGTATGGGCAGCATCCTCCAAAAATGTTAGTTCATTTGATCATCACAAAGAGCATGATCCATGCAGCACGCAATGCAAGTGGATGATTCAAAGAAGCGCTTAAAACAACTAAATTAGTTCAAAATAAATATGAGAAAATACAACAGGGCCGAAAACGAAATCAGACAATGCTAAAAATCTTCAAAGCAAGAAAACTAAAATTATTGAAGAAGTTAACTGAGAGAGTGGGGAAATTGATAACCAAATTAAGGAACTAAGCAAGAAGATATAAATCGACTAAAGACTTCGTTGTGATGGTGGAACGTTCCGTGTACATACACATGTATGGGTTACACATATTTATTAGATCATCTTAAAAAATGGTTGATATAACCTTATTACCTAAAATTACAAAGATTAAAAAAAGCAATAAAGCTAAAGTTTCAAAATTATTTTAATACAGTAGAGTCCCGCAAACTCAGCGTAATGTGGACCGGAAGTGTGCCGAGTTTGTGAAATGCCGAGTTATCGGGAATAAGGGCAAAAAATAAATTGTAATTTAAACCCAAAGCGGCGGCGATATCAAAGGACTTTGTCGATAGTGGTATCCCATTGTCGGCAGTGTAAAAACACCGCGGCACCAAAGCGGCGGCGATATCAAACGACTTTGTCGATAGCGGTATCCCATTGTCGGCAGTGTAAAAACACCGCGGCGGCAATATCAAACGACTTTTTCGATAGCGGTATCCTATTGTCGGCGGCATAATAACACCGCGGCATTGGCACCCGTCAATATAGTAGACACATACACCTGCAAAAACGTTTGATGGGCCGCTTTTTTTCCACGAATCAATTTAGTATACATTATGGAAAATATAACATTTCTTTTCAGTTTTCATTGACAGGTACGCACAGTATATACAGTAAATAAAAATGAGCGAGTTACAAAAACGGAAGCGTGTGTTGGTTTCGTTTGAGACGCGGTTAAATGTGTTAAAAATACTTGACAGAGGGGAATCTGTAAAAAAGCTTTGTGACGAGTTTAACGTGGGAAAAGTACCATCAACGATTCGAGCGATCGAAGTTAATGCCCGCTTTGGGATCTGCCGAACTTTTATGAACATCGCTGTTTTTAGAAATATATATTTTTTCCCGTCGGGGTCGCCGAGTAATCTGGACTGCCGGGTTATCGAGTGCCGAGTTTGCGAGACTCTACTGTAATATAAATGAGCTATAATTGTTTCGCCTTGCGGCATCATCGGGCAACTGATAATTAACAGGTATTGACAACTATTTATACATACATAAGTAACAGGAAACTGAAATACAATAGAGAAATCGGGAAGGGTAGGGGGAATGACCTAGCAGGTAGATGAAGGTTGATGAACTATGTTAAGGTTGGATTTTAGAAGGAGTGACGAATTTAATACAATTTGGTCATTTAAGTTGAAAATAGGCCTAAGTGAAATAGATCTATTTATTTCTAAACATTCTAAATTATTTAATCTATTGCTTTTATTTTCTATATGTAAGAGTTTAACATTAAATTTTGGATCAAAATTATGACCTAGTTCAAAAGGTGGTTATCAAAGTTAGAGTTTCTATAGGCATGTTTCCAGCTATTTACATGTTCTTTAATCCTAACTTTTATAGATCTACCTGATTGACCTATGTACTCAGAGTCACAATCTTGACAAGATATTTTATAAACTCCACTATTTTCTAACATTTCTTTTTTTTTATCTTTGTTATTAACCAACATTTTCCCTAGATTTTTTGTACAATAAAAGGCAACTTTACGATTAAATTTAGTTGAAATAAGGTTACTGATTTTATAACTAGTTCTGTTGATATAAGATAATTTACAATATTTAACTATTTTAATGCTATCATTTTGGGAAGAGTAGACTAAATTTTCAGCTCTACGCTTTAACTTTTTTCTTAAAATATTATCTATTAAACTAACCTCATACTTATTATTAACAGCAATTTGTTTAACGACATTCAGTTCATCATAAAAGTCATTAGGTGAAAGAGGTATACTAATAAGTCTATGTACCATGCTGTGAAAAGCAGCATGTTTATGGCTGATAGGATGGTTAGAATCAGCAGGTATAACTGTATCTGTATAAGTTGGTTTTCTGAAAATTTTAAATTTATGATAACTATCAGTGATATTAATATTAAGATCCAGGAAATTAATGATGTTATTTAAACCCACTTCCATAGTGAACTGAATGTTGCTATTTACAGAATTTAAGGTTTTAAGTAGAGGGTCTAACTGCCTATTAGTGCCACTAAACAAACACAAAACATCATCAACATAACGGTACCAATAAATTATATTCTTAAATAAAGGATTGTCTTTACCAAATAAATTATTTTCGAAATCAGCCATGAACTTTTCTGCTAGAAGAGGTGACAAAGGTGAACCCATTGCCAACCCTTCTATTTGTTGATAAAAATTATCATTAAATTTGAAATAATTTTGACTAATGCAAATTTCTGTAGCTGTTTTTAATTCATTACTAAGTGTTGTATCACTATTGGTATCGCTAATTATATCATTGACGATGTTTTTACATTAGTTAATGGGTATACTTGTAAAAAGACTTTTAACATAAAAAACAATGAATAAAACAGAGCTCATCTTACATTAAAGAAACTTTACATATGTAACAGAAACGATATAACACAACTAATTTCAAAACTTTCCACTATCTCATTCATACAACAATGAATAAAACAGGCTCATCTTACATTAAAGAAATTTTACATATGTAACAGAAACGAAAGTACAGGTATTTACCAAAAGCAAATCAACTTGTATACTAAACCCCGAGACATTATATTCTATGATATCTAAGAAATCAATTGAAATAAGAAAAGGCTGATGTTTTCAGTTACCTTATGGTGGAAAGGGTGATGACACCACAATCACAGCTGTTGCATGGAGAGTAAATTAATAATGATTAAGAAAAATGTGCTTAAATTACTTTGTAATCTAAAATTGGTTTTCTTTTTCATAGGTGAAGAATTGGTGTGCTTGGCCAAGTGGAAAGATGGCTCTACTCGATATTTGGTAGGAAAGATTCAGAATGCAATGTTGACTTCTGATGAAGACAGATATCGTTGTTTTGTGTATGATCGTGTGACAGGGGTTGATAAAGTGGTATATGAAGTTGCTCAAAGTGGTGATGCGACGTGCAGTGGAGTGGTGTCACCCACTGATGGCAGCAAAACAATGGTTCTTACAAGAGGTGAGTTCCAGTGTAATATAACAGTGATTACAAAGAAGAAAAATAAATTATAATGTTTTAAATAAATAATAATAGATAAACATTTCTGAGGACTCTCATAAGATTTGTCCTGAATTAGAGGCATAAATTGTTTTTAGAAAACTCATAGAATAGGCATATGCAAGATTTTATTCATTTTTTGTTAAAAGATTTAAATCTGATATGCTGAATAGCTTTAACAAAATTATTTTGTTATAATTTATCATTATAGATTGTATGTAACAAAATATACAGTGAAACCTCTATTTATCAGTCTTATCTTCATCGTTTAGATTCAGCTGTTCCAAAAATAAACATATATAAACAATGCAAATTTTTTACCACATTCATCGTTCCTCAAACAATCATGATGGTTTATAAACTGTACATTGGTAAATTACCCACATTAATAATTTTTTTTAAACAACTGCCATCTGATTGTAAAGCTGTAATTTAAAAATAAATAATAAACATATTTGCATGTACAGTAGAACCCCTCTAATCCGCCCTCGGGTGGTCCGTTACTCCGGTTAATCCGACTGTGCTCGAGCTCGCGATAATGTGCCGACTTGTCGATAACTCACGGCCCATCTGGCGCCATTCATCCGGTTTGTTATCGCTTTCCCGCTTCAGTGCTGTGTCATCTCTCGTGTTGTTTCTATTGATTTGCTATAGTACTTGCAGTGTTTATATATAGAGTTTATTATATAGACTTTTAAAAGTTTATATATCACTTTAAAACAATCTCTTTATATAATAAGTAATAAATATTGACTTTTATCAGATAATCCGACCTTTTTTGCGTTCCGACCATGCAGTCCTGAAGGTGACAGATTAGAGGGGTTCTACTGTATTGAAGTTTTCCCTGCTTTAATAGTTTATTTATAAACCGACTGGCGATATGACTAAGCAATTAACATCTGCTGCTTGTCTTAGGAGTTGTAGGATAAAGTGAAGTGACTCCGATCGATTTTGGTACAAATGCCAATAAAATTATTTATTTATTTTTTTCAATTTAGCAATTACAAAATTAAAAGTTAATATTTTACTAGAACATCACATATTAATCAGTGCTTTGGAAATCGAGACAACAATGTTATGCCATTTTTGGACCATTCTCAAATATCGGAATCACATTACACTGGAGGGTGAATCCGATCTCAAGCATTTATTGAAAAATCTTATTATTTATTAAAAAATAAACACATTTTTTGAATACTAAAAATATTAGTTGTAATATAAGAAATTTAAAAAAAAAGCATGTACACATTTTCCACAAATTGTTTTTATTTACTAATTTTTTGCTCCCAGACATATTTCATGGTACCATTATTTCTTTTTACCTTGACCCCTTATTTTTTTTACAGACCTTGGATCTTTATAAGGTAAAAAACAAAGCTGACAAACATTTTCATCAATGTACTATTAGCTATGTGCCCTATTAAACTCTAACCTAAAACCTTTTCATCTGAAACATTTAATTCTTCTCTCCCTGGTTGTAGGTCTTAGTATTTTCATTTACATTTCCTAAGAAAGGAACCATAACTTGGATCGTCTTCATCACTTTCAAAGACAAATTTTTTGGTAGTTGAGAGTTTTCTTACTTTTGATAATTTTGTAACTGCAGCCATGTTCAGTTTTTGTTGTTTCTTTATTTTTAATGTTTGAATAAATTCTGGTGATATTAAAATGGATGCTGGCTCTTTGGGTCTGACATCTTTTGCTTTATTTTTTACTTTTTTTTTTGTAGTGGGTAGGATATCTTGTTAACCCTTGATTTGGCAACATGTTAATTTGTTTTAAAATTCTTTGTTTGTTTAAAAATTAATAAAATATATTAATATATAACAAAACCTAACTTATAAGACATCATTTTTCTCAGAAAGATGCATAGAATTTAGTAGTGTAATTTAAAAAAAGTTTGAATAATAATTTTGGAGTCAGTATTGCAAAGAACAAAAAAAAAACACGAAAATCCAAGGCCAAATTTCACTTCAAAGTCCAATTGAGCTTAGAAAATCTATTTTTACATTTTTTACGAGTATTACAAAAGTTTTCTAGTATAAATATGAATAACAATTGGTAAAAAAAAATCAAATTCTAAAATTTTCAAAATATAATTACCACTTACCAGTAAAAAGGAATAAATTGCAAGGCTTCCGCACTAATGCCTTGGTAGTAATGTTTTGTAGACCTAAATCAACATTCACTAGATTTCACTATAACAATAAGACACAATAGATTCTACAAAGAATAACACACATATAAACTTATATAATACACTTTTATAATCAATGAATACACTCGATTTATCACAAGAAATATGAAGAAAGCGACAACACGAACGCCATTTTGCTTCCGTTTGCAACGGTCACTCCGAAACCACGTTGTCTTTATGTTCCATATGACTGACTAAAACTTCATGGTTTATATCTTTGGAAAGGTCTGTATTTTGTCTATACAAAGAGATAAGAACCTGTCAGATAGGGCAAATCTAAAGTTATTTATAGACTAAACAAGAGAGGAAGTAGGTTACAGTTCTTTAGCCGTCAAGTGCAGGTATCTGCCGGAAAAAACAGTAAACTTCCAAGAATTAATTCAATTTTGCCTTACTATACCATGATAATCAAATTACATAACTCTAAAAGCTTGAAATACAAGCTTTTCAATGGTGTATAATTCATGTTTCTAAGAATTCATTTACTAGGGTAAAGTTGACTTGAAGAAATCAACCTTTTTTTTTTTGCTCTAAAACGGTTTTTTTGTTTGCACACAACCTAGAATGAAACTATTTGTCTTACTGACATGTGGCGAACTCTGTTGGATAGGTAAAGATTTGTACTAAGAACAGTACAATTTATGCTTCCTTACGTCCATTTTGACATATTGAAAAGAACGACGCCATTTTGCTTTCTCAGTCAGAGTTTCCATAGCCGCCATTTTTATCATTCAAACACGCCAAACTTTACCAATTAATTAAATATTTTTATAGCGTTTTATGAACTTTTGATTACATGTATATGCATCTACGAAACGTCAGCTTTACAATGGTATAACATTTATTTCGATAGGATGGTTTTAAGTAACCCTAATGACGAGTTGCAATATCAGAGTTTTTTACAGTTGTCTGTCTACATCAGTGGTGACATCGGCTCATTTTGAGCCGCATGCCACTACAAGAGTTAAGGAAGCTTAAACAATGGTGATGATACTCCAAAAGTTATGGTGATTTCTCGTTAAACCATAACTAAACTGAGAAAATTTAACAATTCGTTGTTTTAGAGAAATCTCCTGTTCAATGCTGAATACATTTGAACCACTAGCAGTGTCTTGTTTCTTGCTTTAAATGGATCAAAATGTTCTGCATAAATAAAGTTGAAAAAACAATGCAGCATTCAGTCCAGAAATCCAATTTTAATATTTATGATAATCACTTTATAAGCTTGAAGTCTTTATTTACACACATATTCATAGAAACTAGCATTGATGCATTTTTACTAGCCCAACATGAACAGCCAATCAGAGAACTCGGCAGGGAGGCCTCTTGTGTTGTTATAGTGTTTGTAGTGAGGGTATCAAACTCCTCAAGAATGAAAGACCATTGAAATATGGTTGAAACATTGACAATTTGTGTAGAAAAATGACTCTTAGATTTTAATATTTGTATGAATGATCATGTGAACATATATATGTATATACCATACAGGGTGTTTCTTTTAAAATGCAACCTGAAACCAACATATGAGAAATCAGTAAATAAGGTAAATTTAAGTTCAAAAGTTGGCACCCTTGTTTCCCTCAGTTCATTTTGCACAGCAGATATGCATTGTTGCTACTCCATTAGATTCATTTACTCACAAAAATGATTTTAACAGAACAGAGAATAATATAAAGCAATGTTACAAAATAAAATCATTTGCTGTAAAAGTACACCTAACAAATCCACAATACATTGAGTGATAAAAAAAATTTGAGGGCTCAGGTTCTGTGAGAGAACGAAAATGTGTTGGAATACATACTGTCCCCCCTAGAACTGGCAAAACTTGACAATTTTAATTTTCTTCTTTTGTTTAAAAATTAATAAAATATATTATTTTTACACAAAACCTAACTTATAAGACATCATTTTTCTCTGAAAGATGCATAGAATTCATCTATGTAATAATTTTTTTTTTTTTAAACGGTTTTGGAGTAAGTATGTTAGATGTCAAAAATGAAGTTAACATTTTTCAGAAGACCCTGTATCATCCAAAATCAATAGCTTACCACCTTTTTCTAAGATATACAAAAGTTTTTTGTAATATTTGTGAGTATATTTAGGAAAGAAAAAAAATTGTTACATTTTCAAAAAAAAATTTATGAAAAAAGGTAAATTTATCTTTTTTTCAAAAATTCACCAAAAATAGTAATATATATTTTATACACAACTTCTTTATATCATTATGTTCAGAAAGGTGCATAGAATTTAGCTGTGTAGTGAAAAAAAAAGTTAGATGTAAACAATTTGGAGTTTTTATGTCAAATACCAAAAAATCGGAAAGTAACTCGGGCAAGAATTTCACAGAAATGGTAATGTACACCATACAAAAATATTTTTTTGAATTTTTTTCAAGTATTACTAGAGATTTGTAATATATTTGTGAATATATTTAGAAAAAAGAAGAAAAAATGGTTACATTTTCAAAAAAAAATATATATATTTTACGGAAAAAGGTAATTTGATATTTTTTTTTCAAAAATTCACCAAAAATAGTTACATTTATGTAAAAAAACAACTTCTATATATCATTATATTCAGAAAGGTGCATTGAATTTAGCTGTGTAGTGAAAAAAATTAGATGTAAGAAATTTAGAGTTAATATGTAAAATAGCCAAAAATCGGAAAGTAACGCAGGCAAGAATTTCACAGAAATGGTAATGTACACTATACAAAAATATTTTTTTAATTTTTCCAACTATTACTAGAGATTTGTAATATATTTGTGAATATATTTAGGGGGGGGGGGGAATATATAAAAAAAATTCATTAGACATCGGTCATAAAAAGTGAATATTTGCTAACTATATCTCAAAAATTCACCAAAAATATTATTATTCAAAACCCAAGTTTTTATTACCTATGTTCTCAGAAAGATATATAGATTTTATGTGTGTAATGTAAAAATTTTTAGATGGAAACATTTTGGAGTTAGGTAGCCAAGAACGAGAAAAATTTTCTTTACACCTACAAAATTTCAAGGAAATATTCATATACAAACTTGTATATAACACCTGAAAACTTATTTTAGGTTATTGAAATATATACAGAAGCTGTATAATATAGTTGTGAAGAGATATCTGCTAGAATATATAAATAATATCCAACTCGTTAGCGGAAAATGTTGGCATAATCATGAAAGTGCAAATCTGACAGTTTGGCCTAGTTTAAGTTACAATATTACATACATGTAATTATTTATAAATTATAATATAAAACCAAATATAAGATAAAATAAAAAAAAAATTTTCCACCTTTCCCAGCTTTGTTTATCTCATGTTTGTTGAGACGTTATGGATATACTCCATTCTTAAAACGCTTAATAGTATTGATCATTGTATGCTTGGACTTGTTATTTTAAGCAACTCGCTCCTCTCACTCTTCCCCTCTCCTTTCTGCCTATTGGCCTATCTAAAACTCATTTAACTTGTTTCTGATTAGTCACTCTCCCTCTCTCTAGATAGGGTTTTAGATAGGCCAATAGGAAGAAAGGAGGGGGGAAGAGTGAGAGGAGCGAGTTGCTTAAAATAACAAGTCCAAGCGTAGGATGATCAGTACTATTAAGTGTTTTGAGAATGGAGTATATCCGAAACGCTTCAACAAATGTAAGATGTAACGAAGCTGGGCATACATTTTACACAGACGAAGGAATGTTTCACTTGCTTGCTTAAGTGGCCATGTCAACAAGGAAAAATAGTCATCATTGGAATACTGAAACCCTCATATGATCCATCAACAATCTTTACATAGTTAAAAGATCAAGTTATGGCACATACTCTTTTGCAACAACATTGTTGGTCCAATGTTTTTTGAAATAACTTTAAACTCAATGCTCTACCAAGAAATCCTGCCTGAGATTAGTTTCTCTGTTTGAAGTAAATGAAAGGTACTGTTGGTTTCAACAAGACAGAGCAACATGCCATACAGCGAATTTGTTTTAAATTAGTTTTTTGTCAAAAGAATTATTGGCAATTTCTTAATATTTCCCCATTATTTTTTTTATGGGTTATTTAAAAAGGAAATCATAAAAAAAAAAAAAATCCACATGCTAAAAACAAACATTACCAATATTGTTTTTGAAATCGACAAAAACCACTTAAAAGAAAGTTATAGATAAGAAAAAGAGCTAAATTCTGCTAATAAAGAGTTTTAATTTGATGTGCATATCAACCTATGCTTACATTTAAGAATTTCTTCTGACTCCTAGCGGGCCGTCCCCCTGAGGTTGGTAGCGGATCACTGAATATGTGTTAAAATGGATTTTTATGCCCAGTAACTTTATTCCAAGTTTTGTAGCTCTATCTTTATTATTAAAAAAAAATTTAACCGTCCCTGGACTTTTTTGCCACTCTGTATATAAAATGTGTAACCCTGGAATGTGTATGCTATATAATATTTATTGTCGTGCTCTGCTATATTCATAGAATGACATTAGTTTTCTCAATTTTCATTAATTTGTTCTATCTGTTACAGTTGAGACTCAGTATGAGCACTGTAAGTTTCCATCTTGGGTAACCAATCATCATCACTGGCATAGCTTAGATTATAGGCATTCATACCACTTTTCACATAAAAATGCTACACTGAAGATCTCAAGAGAACATGGTGTTACAGATATGAGACTAGTTTGTCACAATATTGAAAATAATAGTTCCTCTGTCACACTTGTTGCCCATGCTATAGAAGGATGGTAAATATTATTTCTTTTTATCATGTTCTTGTATAAACAATCATAAAGTCAATAGTTTGAATATAATCTGTTTTCATTGTTTTTGTATGTATTTTCATTTTCTCTTCCTCCTAGTAATTTATTCAAGTGTTCACGAAGCCTGCATATTGTTTGATTCATGGTGCTTTAGTTTGATTCATACTATGTTAGGTTTTGATTTTAATTCTTAAATAATGTTGGAAGAAGTGTATAAATGATTAATTATATCAAAAATTTGTTCATATTTGAATTCTTATTGTAGCACTAATCTAAGTTGCTATATTTTGTTTTATGCCATAAATAAAATTGTGGGATTATCACTACTAAAACATTTATTTATGAGGTTCATTTTTTAATTAAGAAGTGTTTGTGCATTATACCTATGCAAGATGCAGACCAGAGCAGTTTCTAGATCAGGTGCTCTTTACAGGTCCCCCACAATGTTGCCAGTATGTTTCAAGTCGCTTCGTGTGTTTGTTCTTTATGTTAGATTATAAAACATTATATCGATCACCAGTCCCACCAATTATGAAGTGTGTTCTGTGATTAGATTTTTTAATGCAAAAATATTCGTCCTGCTGAAATTTTTGACAACATAGGGAAGTGTATATGAAAAATAAATTATGAATGAGGGAGATGTGTGTAAATTGTGTAGACTGTTTAACGAAGGAAGAATTGTTTAATGGTGCTCATGATTAGTCATGATTTCGTTGACTAACTGTTATCACTGAGGATTCAACAAACAAAGTTGATAAGGATATTCATGAAAACAGGTGCTTACTTATTGAATCATTGTTGATGAACTGTATGAGGCTTTCCCTCATATTTCATGGTCTGTAATTTATTTATGTTTATATTAAGTTCCATAGAAGAAGATTTTTGTCAGGTGGTTTCCAAGAATGTTTACAGATAAACACAAGAAATAACATATGGTGCTGCCTTTGTCGTTTTTGGATTGCTATCACCGAAATGATGATGTTTTTTTGAATCACTTTATGACCGAGATGAAATGTGGATCTCACATTACACACTTGAAACAAATCAGCATTCCAAAGAATCATTTCAAATCTCCCTTAAATCAACAATTGAAATAATCAGGTGTGGATTGGTGGCTGAATTCTATGATGTAGAATGTAAAAATCAACAAATTTCTGCCTTTGTCTCAACAAATGCTTAGATCTCCATGGAATAACGTAGAAAAATAAAGTAATGCAGTTTGTATTGATAGTTGAAATTTTGTTCCTTAATCAAGTTTTCATTAATCTGTCACAAAATTAATGTTACCTACAAATGACCCTTGAATATGCAAAAGGTCTGAACTGAGGCTGTGACGAATATGAGAATATACGGATAAAAAAATTGGTATTTATTGAGAATACCAAAGTTTTAGTGTTGTTCTGTGATAGGGGCAATAAATTATTGTCTTGTTGTTATTAGTTGGCCTTCTTATATTTCTGATCTTTTTTACTATTTTAATTCAGGCATTATCAATTCTTGTTCTTACACAACTGATATTTAACTTTTGTGAAAAGT
Source organism: Aphrophora alni (assembly GCA_963513935.1). Classification (NCBI taxonomy): domain Eukaryota; kingdom Metazoa; phylum Arthropoda; class Insecta; order Hemiptera; family Aphrophoridae; genus Aphrophora; species Aphrophora alni. Next base: position 85,703,114 of record OY740765.1, read on the forward strand.
TGTTATTAATTCACTAATTTATAGTACAATGTTATGAACAGACAAATAAACACTAATGCCAGATATATAACACCAGTTTGTTTGGTTAATACAGTTATTAATATTTTCTGATTTTTTTTCTTATTCATGATCATAAATGTTAAATATCAGAAGAATAAACCACTAGTAATTGCAATAATTTCAATTGATATATCGTAAAACAATGTTACATAATCTTTTTTATATTTATACAGTACCAGTGGATATATCTGTTTGATGTTTCACCGCAGAGACACAAATGTAATCCAACTCCAACAGTCCAGTAAGTAACAAATACTGAAATTTGACATAAATATTTTCTTATAATATCTGTTGTAAATGGAATGAATGTCTTAGATCTTCAATCATAGTTGAAGAAACCAGATATTGTAATGTTTAAAGTATTTTATAGTTTTACACTCTCTAGTATTAATATTGTCCCTTGATGCTGTAACCTATTTCTCACTAAGCTTCTAACACCAAGTCATGAGTTTTCATGCAAATTGAATATACACACAATTTAACACAATGCAAAACAAATTTAAAAGTTTAGAATTTTTTCATAAAGTGTTTAACATTATTGCTCAAAGCAAGTCAGTTCAGTTGACTCCGTATGATGATGTACTACACTCTTCTTCTTTTGTTGGTGTTACAACCCACTGTGGGTTATAGCCTTTTCCACCGTTCGGCTCTTTACAAGCATTCTTCTCCATTCTCTGTCTCATCTTCCATATGTATTTCGTCAATCCATCTCTTTTTTGGTTTTCGTCTAATTGTCCTACGTACGTGTTTCAAATATAATGTCTTTTTGGATGTTCTCATGTCATCCATTCTTACCATGTATCACAACCATGATATCCTTTAGATTTTTATGAATTTTATTATGTAAACTACGCTATAATTCTATTTAATATTATTCACATTGGCATTATACTTTTGGACAATTTCAAATTAAATTAATGGTGATTAACAAAATATTTTAATATTCAGGTTTTTATAATGTCAACATTAATTTTTTTTCTTATTACATTTTACCCAGAGATGATAAGTAATACTACTCAGTAAACACCCAATCTTGTAAGGATACCTACTTTTGAAATTAATTAACCCTTTTCATTCCACCTTTCCAGCTCCAATTTATGTCTGTTTCATAAAATACCATATACAAATTATACAGCGGCTCTACATAACTTCTGTTTACAATTTTTAAATTCATGCTTACATTTCACCAAGGGTTGATTATATAAGTATTTTTTCACATATAAAATACATTTACTCAGAAGCTCTGATAAACCTTGAAACGGGTCTTAAGTGTTTTTATGAAACATGATGAATCTACCATTTTCAGGTTCGAGAAAGTGATTTAGCTCTACCTCAACTTTAGGACAACTCATTTATGGGGACACCAGATTAGTTTCTAGGAGTGAATAACTTACTAATAATAATTTAAAAAAATCTTAAGTGACTCATTTAAAACTTGAATAAAAAATGATTTTAAAAGCATCAATTCATCAAACTTTGTTTAACTCTGTAACTTTTCTCTACTTGATGAATTTAAAGTTTTTATTTTTACAATTTTTGAATTTACTGAATTTTGAATTTGTCTATTATTTAAACTTATTGGGTGCCATTCTGTGAGGAAACACAGACACTTTATGATTTTTTCGGGATCGTGGATTCTTTTAGGAAAATGTTCTTATAATCACAAACACATTATAGATTTCCTTATAAATATCAGCTTTAATATTATGGTATTAAAGTTTTTCTGGAATACATACATATCATGATTTGTTATCAATCACTTATAAACTAACTTAAAACTCAAGTATTTAGTTTTATGGAGGGGCTTCTGAAATACATACATGTCAGAAAAAACTTAACTATAATTCCTTACAACTTACAAATTTATGGTTCTAGTTATACAATGTCTATAATGTCTTTCAATTATATGTAACATGAAAAATGTCAATTTAATATTATTGGTTTTAATAGTTCACTAATAGTATTTTGTATCTAAAGTCATTTACATCTTTCCTGTAAATTCCACTACAAATCAACTTGTATAATTTTTAATTAGTCTACACAAACATTCAAGAAAGTTTGATATAACATTTATCGTATGTCTGTTATAGAATTGAACAGATAATAAGTTCTTTATACTTTATAGTTTTATAGATATTAGATCTTGAAAATATATTTCAGTGAAACATATGTTATAAAAATTTAATGTAAGCGTCTATTATGGCTGTGTCGGTTAACGGGTAACAGCTAACCGTCAATGTTGACCATCGTCAACAATCAATGCAGTTGACGAAGAAGTGCATTAACTGCTAACGTTGATCATTTGCTTAGTGCTTGCAGGTGACGTATCAGTGGTTGTTAGTTAGCGACAGCGGCCCACTCGATGCTCACACACCCAGATACGCGTACACCTCTCAGTCGTCTGTTAGTTTAGTTGAGCAACTAAAGCGAATCAATTAACGTCAACGTTTATTGATCAACTGAATCAACTTATGTTTCTGCTGTAGCCTACTATTTTACTGTTTGTTTTTTACTAAATCTAAAACTGTATAAAACGACGACTAGATAATACGAAAATAGTGTGGTGTAAATAACCAACGTGATTTTATTTTATCACGCATTGGAATTATTGTAATAATTGACTATAATAACTGATTAATTAACTAGTAAATAGTAATACAAATATCTCCAAAACTTATTCCTCATGAGTGAATGCGCTCTCAAGAAGTACTGTGTTCTAGTTTGGTTGTCAAATGCTCCTGATGGTGGACATTTTGGCCCAATTAGGGTTAACCTGACAAATAGATTGGCATACTAACACACTGCACTGAATCTAATGTTTTAATTTTGGGGAAATTATTATTTCTTAAAATTGCCTAAAAACTATAAAAAGTTTACAATATTTATTAATTTCAGTGTGTTGTATTTTATTAGCATTAATACAGTATTTAGCATTTTCCAGTCATACCCATCATTTACTTGCTATTCTATAACATTAACCAATTTAGAAACACTGTCTGTCTGTCTATACAAGGTTTTGAATATATGATTGTAATACGAGAGATGACACGAGTTTTCCAACGTCATATCTCACTCACATCACATATCAAACCAAGTACTAACCCAACTCTGAGATTAAAAAATGTGAAATGTTACAACCCCATTGTCTGGTGTTTTGAATTGTTTAAGCCACCCACTGTAAAATTGTAAGAAATCCCGAAGGACCCTAGCTGGATCTACACCTTTTTTTTTATGTAGTCTGTGTTTAGATCCTTCTCTTTCATATTTCCTTTTAAGTCTATCTTGACCAATTCTTGATTTTTTTTTCTGACTCTGGCGTTATTAGAGTATGCAAGTGTCTTTATTTTATGTTCTTTTCTTCCTTTTTAAGAAATAATGCAATGATGACCTAGAGCTCAACTTTAAACAACAAGAAAAAAATTGTATGAATAGCCTGTACCTATCTGTTATGGTGGAATGTAAAGGTTGAAATTAAATTATTTTAGTATTATACACCATAGTTGGCGTGCATGCTATGATTTGCCAAATTCCTTATGTTGTCTTAGTGACAGATAAATTATAATAAAAAATAATTAAAAAAATTGATTCATCTTTGTTTCGATGTTGATTCTTAATTATTTCTCTAAGGTACTTAAATATAATATGTTTATCATAGTCGTAAATATATAAAAATTCTTGCATAATTGTTCTAGACAAGTCTTCTCCAGATGCTTCAGAAGCGTGTGGACCATCCTACTTTGACTACTACAAACTCTCAGATCCTGTGACACTAGTCAGTAAGTATTATTGTACAAGTAAAACTTATATCTGTGACTTGAATGAATCTGTGCTTTCATTAACCTCACACGGTTGTTAACTGTGTGGATTGGCACCAAATTTTGGTTTCTGATCACATACTGATATATTCACTTACAATGTTTAATATTTAGTCAACTAATATTTAGGCACTAATATACAGAAATTAAGTAATAGTTAACTGGGGATGGAATGGAACACATACTAAATGATGTGGATCCAGCTATGCATAGCATATTAAAAATGCTTACAGCATATTCAGTCTTTTTTTTACTTTCAATATGTTATAGTTGAAGATCATTGGCTGAAAAATAGCGAAAAATTTAAAGTCGCTATTTTCATGATTTTACTTTTTAAATGTTCGTCTCCTTTGTAAATGTTATTTTTTTCAGTTTAAAAAAAATTGTGCTCGGCCATATAAACAATTTATATAATTTGAAAAGTTAAAGTCAAATTTGGTTAAAAATCTTATCTACAGGTTTTTTCGGAATCATTGGACATGATTATGATATCAGACCTTTATGATTTGGACCACAAAGGTCTTAAATGGTGGGTCCAAATATGAAATATGGAGGAATCAAAAAAAAAATTTCAAAGTGCTAAGAGGTTTTTTTTTTAATTACTGAGCATAAATTTGAGGTTGAAGGTAAAGACATTACAAGAGGTCGCCTCAATTCCAAGTTTCATTTTTCAAGTTATTTAATAGAATTCAAGTCAACACTTGCTCCCAAAATATATTTCTTGTATTATATCCTTTATGAATATACAAAAATATACATCCTGCACTTCTTTTAAGTAATGCAGTGGCTGTAGTTTGGACAATTTTTAATATATCAACTTTAAACTCATCATTCTATAAACCATAGGCACGAGAGTCTCGTCTGTGTTAGAAACAAAAACATAAATTTGTATACAAAATATCAATTTGATATCTTAAATATTGTTCTAACAGGATGTGATACAACTATGGATATTGCAGCTAGGCAGATACAGCACAATTTGCTAAATCTTTCATACATGCATCAGTTTCAACAATTTTCCAGATATTGACGGAAACTCAGCATATTATTACAAAATATACTACTTTAAATGTTTACCAAGTTTTAAATCGATATCTTGAAAATTGTTGAATCTGGAGTTGATACATGTATGAAAGATGTTTTTATTTTAACCTTTTGATAAGCATCGACGTTTCAAAACGTCAGGCAGTGTTATTACCCTTTGGAGCATTGCGGTTTAAAAACGTCAGAGTTTTCGTTTAGTTAGCATCAACGTTTTTAAACATTTTTAAAAAATATATTATGTCCTATGATGTGCTGCATCTATGCGTTATTTTTCATAACTTTCTAATCTGGCAACACTGCACACAGTCCGACAACACTGCACTGCCACAGTCTGACAACAGTCGGTTCTGAATCATGCACAATGTCTTTTCGTAGTATGCTATTGTGATTGTGTTTATAATGCAGTCAGTTGTAACTAACCTCAAAGTATATATTAGTGATTTTAGTGATATTTGTAATTTTATAATATATTTTGTAAGTAACTTTTTCCAAATTGTAAGTTTGTGTTTTTGGTAAATTATGACTAGGTCTAGGCCGGCTTGGAATATCTGACTAAGAAATAGGTGAACTTATAACAGAAAATGAATCTGATAACACATATAGTGATACTGAAACAAGTGAAGATGAGTTTGAAGTCCTGGAAAATGAACAAATAAATACAATTTCTGAGGACCTAAGCCTAAAACGTCAAAAAAATTAAGGCTTTCAACGTTTTGCTTATCATATGTATAAGAATAAAAAACTAGTATTGCTGACCTAAACTAACCAAAATTTCTTATTTTTTTAAATTAAAAAAAAAAAAAAATTTTTACAATTTATTATTTATTTTACAGTCTTAAAAATATGTTTTAACCATTTAATAAAAAAATATAATCTTGCTCCCTGGGGTAAGAAATTTGAAAAAAATTGTTGCTCATCAAAGGGTTAATTGTTTTATTTTTTTTTTTTACAGTCCTGCTCTATTTGTTTTGAATTGTTGTTAATTTTATAATTTTATTACCATAGTATATAATTGTTAACTTGTTGCAGAGCCTTTTTACAGATTTGTAACATATTATATGTATGTTTTTTTATGTTTCTTAACTAGTTTTAGTGTCTTATTGTTATTCAAATTATATATAATTGTTTTAAACTTTATTTGTAGTATTTAATTTAGAGCGTTTTTAATGCTCAATGTTGTGACCGCAATAGTTTTTAACCTCAAAATCACAAAAAATAATAAAAATCTATAATTTAACTCTGACAATATTTTTATGTTAAGTCTTATGTTATACTCCTATATTTCAATTTTGTATTAATAGTTTACACCAAAATTCACATGTTCATAAATTTTATTATTATTATTTACGAATAAAAACTTTTAGTTTTCTATTTTACTTAGCTTGATTTTATTTGTTTACTTAACCCAAACTGAAAATCTTTATCCATAAATCCAAAATTTTAAACATAGCATTATTACGGCACACAACTAAAAACACAACTGTACTAAATGATAACTCACAATCAACTGAACAGCCTTGAGTGTTTATATTTGTCATACTTGTTCAGAGATGTCCAATTTATTTGCCAGAGGGCTCACAATCAGTCCTCACTGCTGTCCATAGGAAGTAGAAACATAGTCTTTTTATTTGATAAACATCTCGTAGATTGTAGTTCAAGTATAAATATCAAATCCCCATTATTCTTTAAATTTTGAACTAATAATAATTTTAATTATTTCTGTAAAAAAAATTTAATAATAATAACTCTTCTGTTTCTTATCCAAGTTTGATTTGTATTTTAGAAAGCTAATTTTGAATTTACTATCACATTTGACATTGGTCTTATACTTGTCTCTTAGAAAACAAAATGACATCCAAAATATAACACTTTTGTTTATTTGTGGCTTTTTACAGTTTTTATTATTTTTCTCTGATCTGTCATCGCTCTGAATTTTTGAGGTCTCACAGATCCACACTACAATCTCCTTATGAGCACAGTTAAAAATCATTGTGTCCCAGTAACTTATGACTTATTATTTTGGATTATTTTTTAATTTCTAAAATTCTTGATGCATTTTTTTTATCAGCTGCTTCTGAGTTGCCATCTGTCAAATGTACTCATCCAGGACGTTATGCAATAAAGCAGTTTACAACTTTCAATGACTTGAAAAGGCGGAGCATTGTAGAAACATCAACTAGCCAATCAGAACGTTGCACTGATCAGGTAGCATTTCCTTCTCTGACCATTGGCTGCAATGGAGTAGCAGACACTATAGAATTTCAATCTTCATGCCCAGAAGAACAGAATACAGGTTTGTAAAATGTGATTTTTCTTATTTACTCTTTATAATTTTAAAAAAAACATTACGTTTGTTTTGGCAGTAGATATATGTATATGTTTTTGAATTTATATTTCACATATATTTGGAAACCACTGTGTTTACTTTTCTATAGAATCCCATTAGTAAGTTTAAAAAAAAAAATTTCATATGTAAATTTGTTGTGGTAGTTTTATTTATTTACATGGTGATACACTGTGTTCTTATATTGTTATACAAGGTGTGATCAAAAAGTATCAAAACAGATTAAGTTTAAAAAAATTATTATCTAAAGATACAAAGCTTCAAAGTAAGCTTTTTCTAAACAACAAAGTGCTTCAGGTAATCAAATAATACTTACTAGTAAATTTCACAAAACACAAATATATTTGTGACAGCTGTTTAGCAGTTAAACATCTTCAGACAACTAAGAACTAAAATATATAAAACGACTTAAACCAACATCAATGTTAAGAGGGTGGGGAGAAGAGAAAGGGAAGGGACCTACTTGGAGTACCTGAGCAGTTCAAGGAACTGACAGGTCTATTGAATACACTGGGTTTCAACAAAGGGGATGGGTTATGTACCTGTTCATTTAGGTTAAAAGCATGGTCATTGTATACAGATTTATTTATTTCTAAAATTTCCAAACTATTAAATGTTTTACTATTCTGTAAACAGCAATTTTGGTTAAAAAACAACAGAAATTAATTAATAAAATGATATTTTCACCAGATGTTAAAAGGAAAAATAAATACTGTAGATTACAATTTGTAGGCAATATTAGTTTTAAGGTAGGGCATTTAATTAATAATAAACATGATTTAAAACCACATTTTTATTGTAATAGCAATCTTGGTAAGTATTAATTAATAATAAAGATAAAATAGACTTATGTGAAAATAGTGGTGTTTACAAAATAATTCTAGTGACTGTAATTGTGAATATATAGGCCAAACAGGTATATAAATATAAAAAGGTGAATATATAAAGGAACATATATATTGTTGGAAGCATGGTAAAACGGAGACAAATTTTGCTAATCACCTACTAGAATCAGGCCATTCTTTTAATCCCAGGGATAATGTTAAAAGTCTTGCATATTGCACAGAAAAGTTGAGTCTGGGTCTTTTCTCCGCAATACATCTTGGAAAAGATGAAGAACTCCAATATAGTACTCCTCTGTTATAGTTTATCCCTTCGGAGCATACTAATTATGGACAAAAATCTCGTAATTGAAAAGTACAGTCAGCATTGCCATCTGGCTGTAACTTACCGTGATTTCTTGGGTCCCAGAATATCATGTGTTTTCCTCTACAACTTCTCTGTGGGCCTCCTTCTCTGGATCGTAGCAATAGACCCAAGTTTTATCACCAGTAATTACTGATTTAAAGAAGATTTTATCAGATTCTACAAATTTTAGTAAATTAAAAGCAATTTGTTTTCAGTGTCCATTTTACTCTTCTGTCAGCAATTTTGGAACAAACAGTTCTCATGCCCAAAACAACAGTCAACATGGTTTTAACTAATCTGAATGATATGTTGAATGCGTTGCTAAGTTCCCTGATCATCAGACAGTGATTTTCTCGGATGGCTGTGCAAATTTTTCCATCATTTTATCATTGCGGCTTGTTGAAGGATTTCTTTCATGTTCATCACTTTCAAACACTCATCTTCCTTCTTTGAATCTTTTAAACCATGTGTGAGTGATATTGTCACATTTCTGTAAGCCACTAGTAACATTAGGTAAGTTTCCATGGTATTTTTTTTCATTTTTGTGACACATTTTGATGCACACAAGTTGTTCCGTATTTTAACTCATAATAAATTTCATGAAAAATCATAAAAGACAACTTCACTCAAAAGTCTGTAACAATCGACTGGGACAAGTTGGCTCAACACTGTAATTAGTCCCTCTTTATAACACTTCAAGGTCAATTGTAATAATCTACACTTACTTCCCTAATTAGACCAGTTAGCTCACAATAAAATCAGTTTTATTACTTACACCTCTTATATTTCATTCAACTGAAAAGTATTAAATACTAGTTTTTTTTTTTTTTTTTTGCTGATAATAGTACCTTTGGAATCATTATATCAGCTAATATAATAACTGAGGTATATTTAAATAAATACATATTTATTAGATATTGTATTTTATACTTACATTATTTGGTCCTATAGCATATTACTGCCATGGGTCTTGGACGGACAACATGACAACATACTTAATATCTTCACCTGTGAGTCGCAAATCAACAGATGCTAAGCGATATTGTTTTGTATTCAAAAAGATATCATCTACCTCATCTGATATGACAGTACAACGTCTTCCAGAATCGTGCTCTGTATCGTCTCACAGACTTTCTTGGGCTTTCAATCTTACCTCTTTAGGTTTGTATGTCTAATATTATTATAAATCCTGCAGTAGTGTTATATTTGTGTACAATGTTGTTGACCTACAAAGTCTTTAGGTTAGAGAAGCAAGCAATCATGGCTCGTTTGACCCCCAAAGATTGTTTCAAAAATTCATTTATAAGATTGGGTATTTCACCCCTACCGTGTATGTACATCCTTTAAGTAATTTTACATTACAAATTAAAGAGCTAAACTGTTCGAAATATGGATCTACATATTATACAGTAGACACTCTTTTAACCGGCACGTTTGGGACCACGGCCATGCCGGATAATCGAGCATATCTAGTTTTAAAGGGGATACCTAAGAAAATTAACTCTACACAAACCCAAATGAACGAAATGCATATTTGACATGACAAGGTTATGAAGAAAAACACAGAGTACAAAATGCTGAACATTCCTTTAATTTAATATAAAGTAATGTATGTATAAAAGTGCTAAATGACGAAAAAATTAATTGTACATTATGTTTAGTTAAGGTTGTACACAGTATGTAACTGTAAACTAGTCTTACGAACGAAAATAAACATGTGTTAAAAAAAGTCTGTGATGTCACGTTGCTTTCGTGATTCGGATTTCTTCTTCATAAACTCGTTTCAGATTAAACACAAATTTATAAGTTCTGTGTAGTTGTAGTTTTTATGGGATTCAGCAAATGTTATAAATGTATTTAATGCATCAGTAGCTTCTTTCCACGAGACTTTAGGTGCACGAGGCTGTGCTGACAGTTAGATCACAGTACTGCACTGTACACTACTGTAGTATAGTATTGCGTCAGATGCAGACAAACACTGGATGACTAAGAAAATGGCGCGCACAGCCCATTGTACTGGTGGAAAATATCAGTCGTGGCCTGTGAGCCGCCCGAACATAACCAGAAAAAACCGACCGTGAGTGGCTCGGCTGATGCCAGTTAGTAGAACGTGCCGGTTGTAAGAATGCCGGATAAAAGAGCATCTACTGTATATGACACTTGTAACAACGGTAATTTCCATGGATCTGCACCCAGGTTAACTTCTTTCAGAAAAACTCCATCTAAAATAGGACTTATTTTGATAACCAAATTCCTAAATTAATTTAAAGAAATTATGTACATAAAAATGTTCAAGTTAAAGTTAACTAAGTTATTGAGGGTCAACATATTTTACTCGTTTGAGGAGTTTCTGGATGCCACTTTTTAGTATTCTTTCAGCATCTTGGGAAATTAAACTATTACTCTTATAAAAATCAATAAATTTTAATATATATCAATCAATGCAAACATCTGTCTTATATATAAAGACAGATGTTAGCATTGATTATAAGTATGTATTGTGTTGTTGATTTTGTTGTTGTTGTTTTGTTTAGTAATATTTAATAAGATGTTGATATATGTTTTGGTATAGTGTTCTATTGTCAATGAGACACTTGTTATGCAGACTGTGTTTGTATAGAGTAATAAATAAATAAATACATTTTTTGTTGTTATTTTGTAACAAATTAAATCTAAGAAAAATATAATTTATATTATGGGGTCATTTTTACTTTCTCCCATATTTATAGTACCGGTATAGAGAAAGTTATATGATAGATCAAAAAATTGATATCATGTTTCTTGTTGATAACTTATACCTGATTTCAGATCCCCTGTTGTATATGTAGTGCTTTACAGCACAAAGGGACCGTTTTAAATCAAATTTGGTATTCAGGCATATTTTGGCCATATCGGGGGTTGGTTTTTTTCGTCAACTAAGTTTAGTGATGGCTGCCATTTGAGAAAACATAAAATATTTTCAAAATCTGCTGTAATGATTTTGATCAAATTTTGCTCAAGTTTAGCCGCTGAGGATCCAAACAAAACATAGCGGTCCTTAATCTCTCAAAAAATGCTACTGTGAGTTATCGGTAAAATAAAAAAACTCTGCATTCAGGCTGTTATTAAAGACGTAATTTCTCAAAATTGACCCATATTGATTTTGTTAAAAATTTTAAGGGAAATGTGAAGATTAATTACTTAAGCCTTAGTGTAAAATTGCAACTAAAAAAATAACGGTTTGGAAATAATTGCCAAAAACAAACATTAACATTGACTGCTGTCATTAAAAAGCTGATTTAATCAAATAAGATTTTTCATGACAATGCGTTTACGGCTCCAGATAAATAAGATTCAGCCTTATTTAAGATGCAGGTCATACGTTTTTTTAACTAATCTAATAATGACTATTACAGTGCGCAAACCATTTTTACTTTTTGCAAAATTAACTAACAAATTTTGCTACATAAAGTGAACATTTTCAGCTTAGATGTAAATCTCAACTATTTAGTCACTCTGAATCTCTTATTAACTTAAGACATAAAATTGTTATGAGACTCTGACTTGATTTTGTGTGTAAGAGATTTCTCCACATCAGATGCGTAGCACATCAGTTGTGTGAAGTAAGCTGATGCGGAACAACTAATACTGTTGTTTTGGGCCATCCCTACTGTACAATACCTTCCTAGATTAGTTTCGAAAGTTGCCCCAGTGATTTAACAGTATCCTCCATATCTAGACTCTTGATCACGTAGTGATCCGTCTGTATAACAAACAAGCTGTCCTGGATATCCTGGTAGCTTGCCATCCTTCCAATCCTTTCTTGTGTTTAAGAGAACGTTGAAGGGTCAAGTGAAGACTAACTCGGTTTGCATACCATCAGTTAGCATTTCCAACATCGAGTTCTTCAATACATTATTGTCGATTTCTGAGTACCCCACCTCACTGGAGCTCCTCCTCCATTTTCCATGTATTGTGTATCCTATAAGCCGCCATTCTCATCTCCGACATGAAAATATCTAGAGGCAACAGGCTTATAAGCACCTCTAGAGCAACCGTTGGTGTGGTCATAAAGGCATCTTTGACTAGCATGCATCCTAGCCGCTGCAATCTTGCAAGTTATGACCCACTATACTGCCCGCTATGACTTATGCCACTTTTGTTCACCATACCAGGCAAACTTATATCAATTGAGGTCTGACTATCGCTTTGTAGAACCATAGGGCAACCTTCGATTTCAATCCAAATTAATAATTCCTTCTCACTCGTCTAGCTCAAAAGTTATTGTTTGTTTTACATCAATTTTGCTTGACTCCCTTCTATTGTAACAAAATTAATTGTTTGAAAACATTATTCAGATTACGTCATTAGTTGTATTTTATTAAAGATATGAAAGATCACAAGTGAGTCAGTTTTAATGAAATATTAATAAGATATTTTATTTATTATGGATAGAGCATATGTAAAATGGATTACATACTTTAGTAAACATATGTTTATGCATGTCCCAAGATAAAAAGACCTCCTCTTCTTTAAATACACTCTTGCAATCAAAATTATACATTTTAAAATAAAATCTACAAAATGGCACAAAAATCCTGTCTTTCTTGCTTGTACTCCAAAGAAAATACTCCAGTAATTTTGGTATATATGGTGAAAAAAGTAGCTGGCCTTAAAAGTGTTAACTTACAATAAAATAAAACTACCTAATTTGTATGTAACCGTTGGTCACCTAAAACATACTTTTATTTTCTTAAAACTTAAATTATTAATAGGTATATTAAATGTTAAGCTTGACTTATGAGAATAATTATACAGTATAACAAACACACAGAACACAATTCTCACAAAAAATACACCTAAGTATCAGACGCGTTTCAACGACAAGGTCGTCCTTTTCAGTGATACACGAGCTACGAGTGTATCACTGAAGAGGACGACCTTGTCGTTGAAACGCGTCTGATACTTAGGCGTATTTTTTGTGAGAATTGTGTTCTGTGTGTTTGTTATACTGTATTAATAGGTAATATAAATTTGTCATTATAAAGTGTATACTACATTTTTTTTTGTTTATAGGTCAGTGTATTGAGAACAGTGTCTCAAGCGATTCCAGCTTTGTCATCTTGCCATCTATTATCAGCTTAGTATTTGCTGTATTTGTTATTAATGTAAATCGGTGATGAAGATCTCTGTACTCTTGTCATACCATTGGACTATAAAACATATAGCATACACACATTCACATTCAGCTTACAGAAGTGTGCCTGTAGTCGAAAATAATTAAACAAGACATTGCAAGTGTGAGTTTTCATAAACCAACTGGTATCATAGAGTACAACTTGGTATACAGTATAATATATCTGTATATCAAATTGTATTCTATGATACCAGTATATATATATATATATATATATATATATATATATATATATATATATAATACAGTATTTATTTTTAGAAGAGAGAAAAAATATTGTAAAAACTAGGGTGCGATAACAGGTTTGTTTAGGACTTCTACTTGTCTTTATATGATACAGACTTTTTGACAAAATAATTTGTTTATATTTAAGAGGTTTTAAGATTTACTTGAACTTATGTACAGCTAGTTTAATCAAGTGATGTACCATAGGTCGACTGGTATGTGATGACTGATAACACATGACCACTATCTGCAAAACTGATTCCAAGCATCACCATATACTGGCAAAATATACTAGTTTTGCCCATTCAATTAGGGGTGTGTGTTTTGTGAATGTATGATGAGGAGATTGTATTTTCTAGTTTGAACTTATACTAAATTTCTTACCTTTTTACTAGAAGACTGATGTCACAAAATGAATAACAGGTTTTGGATAGGAGTTTACGAGTAATGTCGACATTTGGTGTTAGGAAATATTATAATTATATTATGATAAGATTGATTAAATGATAGAAGTTTTGAAATAAAGTCTCGAAATAAAATTTTCAATCTTGCATTTTGGCTGGATTCATGTTGCCAATAATAATAATGCTAGGAGAATAGGCAATGCTTAGGCATAAAATTAGTTTTTTGTTGGGCTTTAGCCTGGTTTACAATTATTGATTATTGTCAAACATCAGTCCAAGAGTAACAATAAACCGATTTGTAAAAATTTATTATAAATAGGGATGGTTTGAACATGTTCAAATAAATATCTAGTGTTAAAATCACATCTCTATAAACTATAATGATTTTTTTAATGCCAGTGTATTTTTGTTAATAGAATCCGACAACTGGCAACGCCATTTATATGAATTAAGGTTTAGTGGTTTGAATTTCAATATTTGAATATATATCGGCAATAGATTTGTAATACTTAAATTAATTTACATATTTTATTGTATTCTTAGTTAATTACCTTGTTTTTTAAGTCTGTGCAAATCTAATTATGTATTTTTATAGAAAACACTACAGTGCTGTTTCGCCGTACATAGCTGACTTCATCAAATGTAGACTTTTCACTTAAAACTTGAACATTAACATTGAACACTTGATTAAATTGACATTTAAACACATTAAATTGAGCAGATTATTATAATTTCCTCCTATAGCCAAATCTACTTGGCTGTTGATAAATTCTTGCTTTACTTTCCCTATTAAAATCTCATAGAAAATTACTAAAAATTCAAAATCCTAAAGCAAGAATTAATCATCAGCCAAGTTGATAGGCAAGAGCAGGAAATTATAATGATCTAGATTGGAATAAAACCAAAGAAATATCCAATGTTTCTGAAATAAAAGTTAGTTGTTTTGAAAGTGAAAATCAACTATTTCTAAAGTATACAAGTAAACCTTTTCTTGAATTGTTGCATTATTTCATTTAAAAAGCAACACAAGCAGATTTATTTGAAATGCATTCCAGATCGAACGACTGCATGAAAAA
This sequence comes from Aphrophora alni, assembly GCA_963513935.1. NCBI lineage: Eukaryota > Metazoa > Arthropoda > Insecta > Hemiptera > Aphrophoridae > Aphrophora > Aphrophora alni. The sequence goes on from OY740765.1 coordinate 85,718,446, forward strand.
TGTATTAAACAATCTAATAGTTCCAAATAATACTCAACAATTACCAAAAATTTCTAAAGTACTCAAATCAGTATTTTTTTGTGGATTCTGTTGTTATATGATGTATTATATATTTTATATAGTTTATGAAACAATACCAGTGCATTTATTTTTAACACAGTTCGTATCGGGCTCAAGAATCCGAATCGTACCTCTCAATCCGAATATAACTCTGACAATTTCCAAAAGTTTCCAATTGGATTAAGTAAATATTTTCATGGATTATCCAACTCAAATGGAATTATTTTAAAGTAAGAATTGCTATTTCAAAAATGATTAAGTTTAACAGATTTCAATGGTGCAAAGTATTATTTTAAAATTTGTTACGTAAATGAAAGTGTGGTTAAGTGGATTAGCTATGAATGTTTTCTTTATTGTATCCATTAGGCATATTGGTATCATGTTAAACTTTCTCAAATATTTAACAGTGTTTTACAGTTGTTTGAGAGTATCAAAGCATTGAGAATTTTATGAAATGATACAAAGTGCCTGATGTGTTCTATAATTAATGTAGTACGGCTAATGAAGCTTGAAGAAATAAGGTAAACAAACTAAATTTACAGAGTCTGTATATTGACTGTAGTAGAGGCATTTTGTTTTTCAGAAACATTTATAAACAAAAATTAATCTTTTTTTACAAACTATTGATTTTCCTTTTTTTGTTTATAACACCAAAATACATCTTATGACGATGTATATAATAATCATTTATTTACATTGCTTTACACAACATCTAACAAAATCAAGGCCCTTCATAAGCTTGTAAGACCAAGTATTTATTACATGAGTTTAATATATTATATGGTTTTAACCAACAAAAAACTATGATTTTCTGAAATATACACTATATCATCATTGTTGTAGTGTTACCATCATGTTCATTCGCTGTTTACGGCCAAACAATATTGAATGAAAGTGTGTGTATCAGTGGATTCGTTTGTTAAATAGTGGAGGAACAAACATTCACGATGAGGAATGGAATGGGAGCCATTATTTTTTTTTTCCAGAAGAAAACAGAGATTGTAAAAATAGATTATATTCTAGCACCCCTCACAAGTCAGAAATACTGATTCAAGCAATTATTTTAATTTAGGGATTGTGATTTTATTTCATTAATGGGAATCTATTATTTTGTTACCTCTTACCCTTGAAATAATTAGAATGTTGCTTAATAATTATAGTCTCACTATTTTTTTGGTGTTGTTATTATTAATGTGATTATATATATATATATATATATATATATATATATATATATATAATTTATTTATTTATTCAGTATCAGTCAGTTTTATAGCTATAATAGATTATGTTCTTTGATTTTTATTGTTTATTTATTTTTTAAATTCACCATTATTGTAATTCTATAAAGGTATACTCTAGTTTAACAAATCAGAATTATCTTCTTGTATTAATCTTCTTGTAATTATCTTGTATTATATGAAAATTCCACTCAAACTAAAACACCAGTATTTTAAAGCAAGATATGCTGCTTCTACTGTTTATTTTTATAACTAAGTGACTTCAAAATAGGCGTTGAAATTGAAAAACTCTATTTTTGATTCTGAAAAGTTGTTGTTTTTATTTTGATTTCATAAATATTTATTTTGATTTCATAAATAATCTTAACCACTCTTATCATCCCACTTTTTATACATTACCATTACACCCCCCCCCCCCCCAATACCTATCAGTAAAATACTGCTTAATATTTTTGTAGTCAGTAGTTTTAAAGACTTTTGCTGGAAATAATTAAGAATACATTGCTAGTGTTATATACATTTTTGGATATTCATGTAAGGTACTGTTGTAATCAGAATAACATGATCGTGTTCTCTAAACTCATCTTATGAATCAGGCAAAAGGAAAAGGGGTCTTTTTTATAAGAGCCCCGCCACTTTTAAAATGTCTTTTTTAGAAGAGCACCACCACTTTTAAAATATTTTCTATAGGGATATTATAGTAAAAGTAAACAAATATATTTCTATAGAGTTTAAAATATTTTCTATAGAGTTGGGCAGTATGAAATTATGAGAGGTTTTATCTTGAAGCTTTATCTTATCAATGGACGAGCTTGTCTTCTCACCTCCATTACTATACTGTGATTTTTTAGCTTTTCTTTGGCCTCCTGATCTACCAGATTGACCTATCTATTCACAATTGCAATCACTACAAGAAATCTTATATACACCACTATTTTTTAAACTATCTCTTATCTCCTATCTTATCCTTATTGTTAACAACGAATTTTCCTATTGCTCTAGACACAGGACATAATTTTGATCCTAACTCAAATGTTAAACTTCTCCACATGGAACAAAAAGTAGAAAACTCAACTTAGAATGTTTGGAAATCAATAGATTTATTTTTTTTAAAACCATTCTTCCAACTTAAATGAACAAATATATCTTACTCATCACCTCTATTGAAGCCTATGTGTAATCTTTGCTTTTTAAAATACCCCTTTCCCTCTTCATCCCACAGGTCAAATCATTGTCCTTTTTGTCATAAATACTGGCCTTTATCATTTCTCAACCCTTTCTAGTCTACCCTTTCCTCTCTTGCAATTTTGGTTATTTAGACTTGTTTTGTTTTGAATTTAGTAGCTTAAAAATGCCTAACGGCAAAACATATATCGATCAATGAAGCTCTTTTATGGAATTAAATAATTGTTTCATTATTTCCATTAAATAAGTTAGTATAGGTTACACTAAACAATTATTAAATATAAACATTATTTAAGGTAAAATTCAGTCAAATAACATGCCACTTTACCTATGTTAAATTTTGTAAGAACCATATCTACAGAATAATATGTATTATGTGTTGGTCCTTAACTGTATTGAAACATTTTCAACAGACATTAGTTTAAAAATGCTTTGAATTTTGCTCAATGTTTTTTAGTTTAAAATCTTAATTATTTAAACTACATCCACATGAAATACTTAACAAATAATTTATTATTAATTATTTTATTATTAATTAAATAATTAATAATAAATCTTAATTATTTATTCCAGTTTTAAAATTATTTGAGAATGATGGATATTCACACACACAAATGATGATAAATGTTCGTTTAATTATTTATGTATAGTTTCTTATTGATACACACATACACACATGAGGTTCTATTGGTTGTGGCTTTTATAGCTTAATTTGTATCCTATGAATTGTCTAACAATCTGAAACTATTATGACTCATCTGTCAGAAGCACACGTGGGGTCAGAAGCTCAAATGGGGACCATGAAAACAGTAAATGATTTATAATCAGCTATTTTTATGCCTAAGCATTATTTGTTTTATATTAATACAAAATAAGCTTTAAGTACTCTTAATTTATGAAGTATTAAATAATACTCTTTCTTCTTCCGAATATAAAACTTCTGAATATTCATCTATGTTTTATATGTTCTCGATTTTTAATATTTTTGTGATGTCAATAAACTTCCAGATTTGTAGGTTAGGAAGAATTGATTATCGGCAGAATGGACATAGCTTTACAACATTCAAACATGTTGTATATAATATAGATTATACTTAGAACTGAAATAGAAGGTAAATTTATTTAAAAAAATTGTTTATTGTGTTAATAAAGCTATTGCTAATTTTCACTTTTACATTGTCATTTGTCAATCATATTGTAATAGGTTGCTTTACCTGTTTTTGAATGGATTAACCAGTTATTTTAAACATTGTAAATTTATATATTTACTTGTTGCCAAATTTAGTAGACTATGCTTTTATTTTCATTAAAAATTGTTTAAAGTAAATCAAATTTATCGGCAACTAAAAATTTGTTTAAACTAGTTTTCAGTGCAGGTTTTTATATGTAAGTAGTTAGTTTTTATTTAATCTGGTTAATATATATTTTTGCTATTGAGAGTATATTGATAACTATTAATTTAACAAAAAACATTGCAAATGTTACTGAAAATGGTGCTGTTTTCGTATTCCACTTTAGCGTAAACAAACTACGAAACATATTTTGTGCAGCTATTTTTATGATTGTTAAGCATTTTTATTCTTTCTTCATTTCGTTTGTTTATTTTCAAAATCCTGCATCATTTGCTACACATGATTATTTGATTTTATATATATTAGATAGTGAATACCTATTTAAAATCAAATTTCAATGAACATTTGAGATAAATTTGGATAATTTTATGTTTAACAATACAAATAATTAAAGCTCTCATGTTAAAATCGATGAGTTGTGTTTTTTTTAATGATAATAAATACATATACAGTATTATGTTGAAAAGTACTGTTATTTATGCTGTTCATTTTTCCTTCAATTTTATGTATATTGTTTTTATTTATAAAATGCAAGTAGTTTCATCTTAGTTTATCACTGTCTCAAATGAGGGTGGCATTTTGATTCTTTGTGTATATAAAAGAATTGCTGGATATTATGTCTTAAGTAAAACCAACAACTAGTAGTATGTGATAGAAGCAATGGTAGCTAATCCCCTTTTTAAATATACTATCGTATTACATTGATGATAAATGCCTTTCTCACTTTATTTATTTTTTACAAGCGTGTTTGCAAAACATGTATAAATTGTACAGTAAATGTAAGCTAAGAGATATCTGTGATGATAAAAATTTTAAAGGACATTAACAATTAGTTGAAACTAAGGTATGCGTTAAGTAGACAGGATGCGTAAGGTTTCATTTTTTAGCTTGCTATAGTCTCTAGATTTATACAAATATTGTATTATTTGTTATCTTACAACTAGGGATATTTTGTGGCTCTATTCACTTATATTTTAAATAAAGTTTAGTTCAGTGATAATATGTTTTTAAATCAGTATTTTAAACTTTGTTTCATCCAACTTCATGTTTTAATAGTCTACAATACCAAGTAAAACTGTATATTATATAGTTATGATATTTAATTTATATATCATATGTTAAATGAATTTTTAATTTTCAAAAAATTTCAAGGTTTCAATATCTTTCATTTGAAAGTACAACTGCCAACAAAATGGACATAATGATCGCTTATTCATAAAAACATAATGTGTAAAGTTAAATAAAGTAGTATTATGGATTTCCATTGTATAGCTTTATCAATATCTACTCTAATGTCAAATTTGAAGCATTCAGAAACCAAATATGATCAAAATCATTAACAAAATTGAATTTTTTTACCAACATTAACTCTAAAAATTTCTAACTGTACGAGTATTTTAATGAACAATCTCTAGCATTTTACAAAATTTATAATTAGTGTAATATCACAAACTTATTACAATTATGTTCATAATTCTCCTAAGCTTACATAAATAGAAATGTAGACTGAAATTTTCCACTGCAAAAGGTTTTTTTTAAGAAAAATAAACTGTTACTTACTTTAAATAGTGTCAATATTTTAAATATATGTATTGTTTAATTTCACAAAGAGGGTTTAGCATTTATGTGTAATATTTACTACTATATTGATAAATTTGATGACTGGTTTATAAATGAATTCACATAAATGAATGTACACATTAATGATTTTATAAAATTGTTTATGTTGTAACTATTCAATAACCAAGGGTTTATAATCTTAATGTATTTTTATAAAAAAATTGTAAAGTTTATTTAAAAAAAAAATAACATTAATTATAAAATTTTACTTTTGAAGAGAGTATAAAGTTTCTCTGAGGTCGCAAGTTCTTTTAACCTGTTGAAGAGTAGCTTAAAATGATCCCATAAGAGTACTGACGGTTTTAACCATTCAGAACAGGCTAGTTTACATTAACAATATTATGAGAGCTTTCGCTTTCTAACGGCGTTTCTATATACAGTAAACACTCTCTGATCCGGATCTCTTATATCCGGCCGTCGTGTGCAATCGTATAAAAAATAATAAAAATACAATTTTCTATACAAAAATAATATTTTCGGGCCGAATAGTAGTGAACGATGTTTTTGAGCTGGGTACTGGGCAGTAGTGCGAAATTTCACGTGTACAATCCTGTACGTATTTATTGTACTGTTTTATTTTCTAATCTTCATTTTTCGTTTGATATTTTTAGTTAATTAACACTGTAGACCTAATTAATTGTTTGTGTACTTTATGCTGAGCCTCATTCAGCATAAAATCAATAGAATTTTAAACATAGCTATTGTAATATTTATTTAATTAACCTACCTTTTGTTGTTTTGGTACTTTTGTTACCGGCAAATTACATAATAGTACAGTTAAAACGTAACGTCTATATATTACAGTAATTTGAAAAACCATAGTTAATTTTTAGAATACTGTGGTAAAGCTACAATTTATCGTAAGCGCAACGCGTTTTAGTGCTAAAAACATAAATTTGCTACGTTTTGTTTACGTTTAAAACCACTTTAACTATATAAAAATAGCCACCCCGATATCCGGATTTTTCGATATCCGGATCGGCCGGCGCCACATTAATCCGGATTAGAGAGTTTTTACTGTACTAATGTGAAAATGAAACCAGGCGACGTTGCTGTGCGTAACAAAGATAACATGATTACGGTCAAATGGTGTGATAAGAGGCCGTAAGAGGTCCAGTGGGCGGAGCTCAACAGCAGCTACGCTTGTCAGAACATCATTTCCCCCACCCACTACCTCCACGGGAAAATAGCAGAAAAAAGCTCAAACACTGCTTTGTGTGCTCAAACACCACTCGAAGTGAGCGTAAAAGAAAAGAAACTGCACACGAGTGTTCTAAGTGCAAAATAGCTCTTTGCGTATATCCGTGCTTCAAGCATTTTCATACATTAGAAAAGTTCTAACAAACTGCAGTAATAGGCCTACTGTATAATTTGTTTACTTACTAAATAGTAAAAATGTATTATTTTAGTATTTTTTAGTGTTTCAATACATTTTGAAAGAAAAAAAAATGATCTTTACTCCCTGTGGTCCATCAGTGATCCTTTGGTCTACTGCTATAGGTCCTAATAGGCTAGACGGTTATAGCCGTCAGTACTCCTCAACGGGTTAAAACGGTATTCTTTGCAGAATATTAAATAAAATACAGAATCCTTTTTTCTGAAATGCACATTTTATTATTAATAAACACCCTTTAACATAAAATTTCATACAAATCAAAATATCACCTGAAAAGACAAAATTATACATGACATCTTACATTCTATATTAATCAAAATTATGTTTCATTAAAACTTTATTTGTTATTATTATTATGGTTGCAACCTAATTTCAAAATGAAATCTCTAATTATTCAAAAGCTAATATTTTTTATCTTTCACAATTACTTTATTAAATATTCATTTCTTTTTTTAAAATTTTAAAATATCTAAATTAAAAAGTTAAACAAAGAAAATCTTTTAATTATAAAAGATTTCAATAATTATATTTGAATAAAACTAAACTTTCTTTGAAAAAAACATGTGACGATTCTATAAACATATTATTTAACTTTCAACAATAAATTACAAATTCTAACTATTTTTATTTTTAAATTTCTATAAAAAATAGTTTAAGCATGTTATACCAGACATGCACTTATTCACAGAAGGTAAATTGAACGTTTTACATAAAACTTTTAATTATTTCACTTCTTTTCCGGGTTGAAACCACTTGGCGTCGTTCTATCAAAATCTCATCTCTCGTTTTAAAAAATAACTTTTTTAGATCTACTTATCACTTTTGTAACAGTCACAATTATATACTTTGTCTTTAGTTCAAAACACTTTATTCAAATCATATAGCTTTTCTTAAAAACTTAGATACTTGTCCTTTTTATTCACGTTTTCCTGCTTACGTAGTACACTTTGTCTATTGCATCATATTATACAATCACATCTTTTAACTTTAAAAGTTTATTTCTCTGTTATTTAAACTCTCACGTAATTACATAATAATTATTTAAATGTAACTTACAGTTCTTCAGAAAAACACTTTCTTTCAACGATTCGGCTTTGTACCGACAAACATACTTATTTTTTTATGCGTGCTCCTTCCTTGAATGTCCAGATCCGACTAACTTCCACCCGGTTGGCAACAGTATAATCCTTTATGTTTCAAAATGTTAACGTAGCCATTTTCTTACAACTAAAATTATACCCGTTTTAAATATTAACATATCTATAATAAATTTATCTATTTACTTTGTACTAATTACTTTCTTTATTTATTTTATTCTTTATTCATTTTATTAAAAAAAGAAAAAAGTTTCCTGTTTATTGTATTGAGTTATACGCATTCTCCATTCAATCTAAGATCACAAAACTGAAAATGTACACTATTATAATGTGTATAAAAATGATATGTATAAAATTGAGATATATATGCAGGGTGTGTTATGTGTCGTAACACCTAAAAAAAAAAGAATCATTTTAAATAAAATTTGTTTGATTTCAGAGATAAAAAGGATAACTTTTTATCATGGACATTTTCAAGATCAACTTTTTAAAAATAAAAATCTAAATTTGTTATTATGGTAAATTTCTTATTTAACACTTAAAAACAAGAAACTTTTGTCTTTAAATTTTTTTTTATCAGATTTAAAATGTTCACGATTTTTAACAAATAATACAAATGTTTTATTCTGAAATCACTTTATACATTTGTGTAAGTAACAACAAAATTTTTTTGATCTGATTAAAACTGGGTGAATTATTTCAGAATTTTTTTTTAAGTGTATGATTTTCGAGTGAAAAATTCTTGGAAGTTCAAGACTCTAGTTATATTGTTACATATTTTGAAAAATGTATGTCATAAAAAACAGTTTTAGACAAAATTTCCTTTTTGTTATCGTTGAATAAGAAGTCTTAATAAAAAAAATACAAATTTCCATTAAATCCACCAAGAAAAAAAGTCCATCCTTTTACCTAAAAACTTGTCTATATATACTTTTAAATATCCAGATGACTCAATTTAAATACTACACCGATTATATGTGAATCACAAAAATGATTTTATGTAAAATAAATTATATACTATGTCCACCTAATTTTCTTACCAGTTGAGGAAAAAATAAAACAACAAAATAAGCTAGACATAAAGTAGATATTTCGTGTGTGTTTTCACCTGTAAGTACAAAAACTACTGAACTAATCAGCTGATTTTGTGGGGTTTTTATCATTTTCTTTTAGCATTTTATTAACCATTTGAAGTTCTTATTTTCTGATAATGACAATATGGTTGCAGCTTACATTATCATTATAATGAATAGTTTTTTAGATATCTGACCGGAACATTAGGTAGTGACTCAATTCCTATATCTAGAATATTGTTCTAAATATGTTTATATAGCCTATTTGGCAATTTAACACTAGGATTTCTTTCTAAATATTTTAAAATAATTATAAAAAGATTATTATGTCCATTTTTTTAATATTAAAAAAATATTATTGTTAGAAATATAAATACAGAAATGTCAAATAAGTTTTATTAAAACCTTTCATAACAGTCTATACGTGTGTGTGTGTGTGTAATAGATAAATATCTACAATATATTTATTGTCAAAATTGTAACAAAAAAATGACTGACTGATGTTTGGCTCTACTTTAATAATTCCAAATGTAATATTACCACTTGTGTGTCTAATATATCAACTTGTGGTTCATTATATAATCAGTATGATTCACAGCTAAATTACCCAAAAATAAATTCGGATTTAATTTTATTCTAACACTAAAAATGAGGTTTTTCAAGTAAAATTTACAAATCATAACAGAGTGAAAAAGTCAACAAATTAGGAATAAATTTTTGGTCGCTCTAATAAGTAAATATTTCTGTATTTTCTTTCATAGAATTAGTTGTTGCTTATAAAATTAATCTCAAACATATTTTAATTACAATGAATATGTTAAGTGAAACTTGTGTTTTTAATATGCCTTTTCAAAACCAGACATGTTTTTCTTTTTTTTTTATTGGTCAATGATACATTTAAATTACTTCATTCCAATTAATTAAAATTCCATTACAATTAAAGAATCTTAAAATAAATGTAATCAAAAATATCGAAATTAAAAAGTGTTAACCTATTTTGGATTAAGTAAGAATGCACTTGACCTATCCCTAGTATTTAGTATTAGTTATACAAATCCTGTGTGGCATCATGTAGGATTTTCAATTGATGTTATATTTTATTGTTTTCTTGCCATTTTATTTTTAGTAATAAAAATTATGATTATTTTTTAAATATGTTGTATTTTGTTATCAGTTATGATATTTACTGTTGTTTTTTTTTTCTAATACATAATGATAATTTTAATACCCAAGATCTCCTTTTCATGAAATAACAGCATCTATTTTGTTTTAATGTTAGTGTATTTTTTCATTCAACAAATCAATAGGCTTGCTATGTGAATAAAGAGTTTTTGTAAAATTTAGCTTAATGTGTTATTTATTTGTACACTGTTTGAACTTTTCAACATTTCCTTTATAATTTTAAATTATTTTTTAATACTGAACTACTGTATGTATAATTTGATCGTTCTTTTAGAAGAAAGGAAAATTTATAGATTTTTAAGACCTGAACTGTAGTAAGAAATTGTTAGAAGGAAAATTATACCTTAAACTTATAATATAAACATAGTTACAGAATACACAAGATTATAATGGACAGCTGTAGTATAACCTATGGTTTTCTCAGTTTTCCTATTGAAAATCTAATCATAAATTTTTTTTATTAATTTCTTGTTGTTTAAAGGCTAAAAACCTCTCGGTTACCATCGCCTTATGGAAAAAGGAAGTAAAGAACAAAATAAAGACCTATCCCTTGACTAGGGTCAGAAAATAACAAAAGTTGGTCAAAAGAAACCTAAAATGAAAGATAGAAATCTAACCTAAGACTACATGAAAAAAGGTATAGATCCAACTTGGGTCCTCGAGATTTTCAACTCTGTGTTCACTAAAGTGAGTCTCACAGGGTATTTCCTAAAAAGATGTTTTACATTGTCACTCATGTCCGCTCCTCTATGTTCTGTCATGGGACATTCATCTGCAACCATGTCAGTTTGTTCTTTATCCTTAAGGGATCGGACAATTTATAGTTGTTGCTGAATTACCTTATGATAACTTTGTATTAAAACAGGAGTTATGGAAAAATTAATTCTCCATTGTAAAGCTGTATTGAAGAAAATTGACACCACCTCTAGCCCTTTATGGTTATAAATAGGCACAACAGGATTCACTTTCATCCTACTTTACGTTCGAAAAAGTCCTCTTTTTCATCAAACATGTTTTGGAATCTTATTTCTTGTACATTTTAAAAATGAAAAAACTATTTTATAGGAACCAAAATATGCCCTACAATACAGTCTTCAAAAGTGCAGGATTTTTAAAAATTTTCCAATTGTTCAACTTTTATTATTTTCAGGCGTCGGATTGTGGCTACCCCATTGCCCAACTCCTTACAGTTTGTGTTCCAGTTACCAAATACCTACTAACTCATTCACATTTCCTATCATTTTGGAGATTAAGCTTTAACATGAATTTAAAACAAGAGTAAATTTAAAGTGTTAAACTGAAAAAAACCTGTTGTTAACTTTAAATATAGCCTTCTTTATAATTTATATATTGTAATTTTGTTGTATTTTATAGGGATTTAGAGTACAATGTGTTAGCAAACTTCTTATATTATATCATTTGTTTCCTATTCACGAATTGCATATAGGTATCTAAATTCTTGTTGTGAAAGCTTTGCCATTGTTGTTTTCTCGTAATGCTATATGGTTTTCTCGACGTGAATGAATTGTTTTGTGCTATGTTCCCAGATACCAATATAGCATCACAATTTTTGGCAAGACCTAATTACTGAAGCTGTTGAGGCTTCATTTTAAGAAGGTTTATTATATGATGTTAGAAATTCAAACTCTCCATACACATTGTCATTTGATGAGATAACTAACAAGAATGTAAAAAACAGGTGGATATTCATGTAAGGTACTGTTGTAATCAGAATAACATGATTGTGTTCTCTAAAATCATCTTATGAATCAAACAAAAGGAAAGGGGGTCTTTTTTAGAAGAGCCCCGCCACTTTTAAAATGTCTTTTTTAGAAGAGCACCACCACTTTTAAAATATTTTCTATAGGGATATTATAGTAAAAGTAAACAAATATATTTCTATAGAGTTTAAAATATTTTCTATAGAGTTGGGCAGTATGAAATTATGAGAGGTTTTATCTTGAAGCGTTATCTTATCAATGGACGAGCTTGTCTTATCTACTGTACCGTACACGCTACCTCGCCGGCCGGCTAACTCAGTTTGTTTTGGTTGCTGTTCCGCCATGTCGCTGTTACTATTAGCTTTTCAAATTAATGACAAAGAAAGTGCAGTGCGTTTTTTGCAAAGTAAAAATATATTACATTCGCAATGTGAGTGTCCTAAACGTCATGAGATGACATTGTCTTTAAGTGATACGAGGGATCGATGGCGTTGTAATGCCCGTCAGTGTCGGATTAAAATTGGATTACGTAAAAGTACTGTACGTGGTTGGAAAATTCAAAAATTCCATTAGATACATTTGTGCTGTTTACGTACTGTTGGACTGAAGAGTATACTACTATTAAGTTTTGTGTTAAAGAACTAAACATGACGACAGCCACAATAACAGACTGGAAAAACTTTTTGAGAGAGGTTTGTGCCAACAGTTTGTTACAAAATCCATTGAAAATTGGAGGTTACGGTTGCACTGTAAAAATAGATGTCGTGTTTCTCAAAAAGGAAATGCAATGTAGGGCATATCTATCCACAACAATGGGTGTTTGGTGGAGTGTGCCGTGAAACGTAGGATTGTTTTCTATTTGCTGTTCCTGACAGAACGGCGGAAACCTTGTTATGTATTTTGCCCGGGACCCGTGTAATGTCGGATTTGTGGAAGTCCTACAAGAACATACCAAATCTATCAGATATTCAATATGAACATCTAACTGTCAATCACAGTGATAACTTTGTCGATCCCGTTACAGGAGCACACACACAAACTATAGAGTCTTTGTAGGCTTCAGCGAAACGAAGAAACAAGTGGGAATGTGGAACAAGTAGGAGCCTGCTTGATTCATATCTATGTGAGTTTATGTGGCGTAAACGAAACAAAGAAGAAAATCTATTCGAGACCATTTTTAGAGACATTAATTTCTACTGGCCTCCAGAACAATAACTCATTCATTACCAATTTGTGTATAGATTTTTTTCTGTTTTTCTACTCAATAAATTTTCTATGTAAAAATTTTGTCTACTTTTACTATAATATCCCTATAGAAAATATTTTAAAAGTGGCGGGGCTCTTCTAAAAAAGACCCAGGAACAGTTATTGGAAACAAAATTGTTGAAAGTATTGAAGACTGTAATCTTCCCTTCCAAAATATATTGACAAATTGGCTCACACCATCTTAGTACTTACTTAATCCTTTCCATCTTGTTTATTATATCTAGTGCTTTACAGATCAAAAAATTATCCTTGTTCATTGTACTGTCTAGTTATTTTCATATTGTGCACATTTCTGAATCACAAGTATTAATCATTTTAAGAAAGCCCAAGCCATCATGATCAGTGAATAGGGGAAAGTTGGTGACATACTTTCCTTTGGAGCTCATTATTTGATTACAGTAGAGTCCCATTTATCCGAACTAGATGGAACTGGACCCTGACCAGATTAAACATAATTTGACTTAAAATGCACAATACATACGTTTTAGAATTGTAAAACTAAAAAAAAAAAAATGAAAAAGTTTTTTCTTTCCTTACACCTTGATTTTAGTTTTAATACTACTGTATATATAGACCTAAGTTTGTAATCTACGAACTGATGTAGGGTTATCAACATAAAACACCTTTGTGATCAAAATTGATTGATTGTACAGTATACACTAAAAAAGAAAAGAAAAGTACATTACTTTTAATTAAGAATAAAAAAGAAAAAAACATTAAATTATAAACAGGACTATAAAGTAAAACTTCAATGGCGTACTAAAAACAAGAATAATATTATTAAACTCATTGGATAAAGTTCGTAATGTTCTTTTGCTTTAAAGAAGACCGACGTCATCAGGCTGTGCAATCTCATAGGTGCCTCACGGTCAGTAGCTCAGCAGATAATGTATAGCTATGTTTCTCGAAGTATGTCCAGCATTGAAGTCGCTTCACTATTGCTATGTTTCCAATGCACAATTTCATTTTCGTTTAGTATTTGATGACCAATATCACTGTCACTCTTCATCCACTCGCAAATGTTTTTTTTTTTTCAACATCGGCACAACCCTACAACTGTTGAAAATCTTGAACAAAGTCAGCATCATTGTTTGGATTTCTTGGTTTTCTTGTGAGATCCTAGGCCACAGTTTATTCCAGCTTTTTTGAAGAGTTGATGGCTTAATTTCTTCCCATGCTTCTGCAGCCAATAAGCGACATTCTTTATTGTTACTTTTTTAAGAAAATCCATGAAGTAGCTGATGGGTCCTGTTCTTGTTGTTCTAAAACATTTTTAAGGGCCCTGGGCTTGGCCGATTTTCCGACCACCAAAAGTGGAAGTTTTAAATCTCCATAAAGCGTTACTGTAAGGGAGCAAAGTTACCCGTTCTTTATTCACTTCATGACATTTAGTTACAGAATTTAGTTTTGAGACTAGTCTTTTTAGGAAGCATTTTGTAATTTAATCCCGTCTCATCAGCATTAAATACTTGACAAGGCTGAAAGTTTTCACCAATAATTTTTTTTTCAAATTTAACTTTGAAATTTTCACTGGCAACATTGTCACTTGTTACTCAAATTACAGTAATAAATCCTGAATTAAAAAATATGTATATATTTTTGTTATTCTTTGTCACTTTAAGACATTGGGTGATGCAATTTACTTTATATTATTAATTAAAGACTAAGAAAGAAAGCTTAAATTATTATTGGTAGCTAATTAAAGCAATCCCGAGTAATTGAATTGAATGTCTGGATTAGCGGGACTCTACTGTATATTCACATGATCAAATATGTTATCATGTTTTACCTTCCATATCTTTAATTCTGTATCTGATATTTTCTAAGTTATATATATATATATATATATATATATATATATATATATATATATATATATATTTGATATTACTTTTACATCTATTTGTCATGAATCTTCTTGGTTTCTGTATTATAGGATGTTCTTTTTTTCACCAGTTCATCTGCTGCTTGCGACGGTATCCATTGCATCACTATATTGTAGATATTATTTCTGATGAACTGTATCTGGATACTTTTTGGTTGTTTGCCTGTAGTGCTGATCTTGAGTCAACAAGGATTACAGAGTTCCACACTTTTTTTTAATCCAGAGTCTCACTACACTACTCTAAAGATTCATTGAGTGTAAACAATTCTACTTAAGCACTACAGCATTTGAGTTCAATGTAAAGTAATGACAGAAGTGCTCACTATAGATACCTTCTCCTGTCTCTCCTTCAGTCAGAATTCATCCGAAATTACTCAGGGTCCAATATGTTAATTATTTCTGTTTAAGGGGGATTCAATGGTTTCATTAATTAATGGTACCAAGTCGAGGTTGATTTTAAAGTTGGTAAAATCAAATGGTTTTGTTGGTTGTTCTATTTTTACTCAATTTTTCAATCAATTTTACTCTGTTTCAATCCCATGTTTTAAAAATCTGTTTGTATTTACAATAGCTCACCATTTGTTGTCAGATTTCTGTATAGGAATTTTTTTCCATACAGAATATCCACCATACATTTATATTTTATTTTTTATAATAAGGTCCTAGTTTTTGTCTATGCTGGAATTGCTGGTAAAGGTGTTGTTCTACAGGATATGTTATTATTCTTGTTATTCTGTGGTTTATTTCCAATGTTTTTACTACACTGTTGCTAGCTATAGAAAGAATTTATCCATCATTAAATCAAGTGTGGTTTACTGTAGGCTTCATTCATTCTAGCAAGCCTTTTCAAAACACTTGATTTAGATGTCTTTTTAGTACAGATGTTGTCAGCATGATGTTCCATGGTATGTTTGTTATCTAGCACTACACCAAGATATGTTCTGTCACTCTTCTGAAGTTCTGTGTTATTTATCCTTTGTTTTTGTTTCCATAGGGAATAGTTGTAATATATTTATGGTTATTAATTTTCATATTATTGTTGTTTGTCCTTTCTGTTATAGTGTTTAGTGTTCATACTATTTTTTAAAGGTTTTTCTTCTTTCTTTTGCTTTTGTGTTTAGCTTATGTCCATAAAACAACTTTATCTATGTACAAGGCACAATTAACTTTACTAATAGTGTATAAAAAAAAAAAGTTGATACTCACTATTGTAAGCTCTATATACATTGTGTTCCGTTTACTTAAAATACTGTTTACTATATACGATT
This sequence comes from Aphrophora alni, assembly GCA_963513935.1. NCBI lineage: Eukaryota > Metazoa > Arthropoda > Insecta > Hemiptera > Aphrophoridae > Aphrophora > Aphrophora alni. Next base: position 85,734,792 of record OY740765.1, read on the forward strand.
CTAACTTCATAATGATAACTACCAATGTTTAATATTGATGTTCTACTAACTATTGATATATTCAATATCACTCATTGCGTAATTCAAATAGTCTGGTTAGGTGAGTAAAAGAATTTGTATGTTATCAGATGTGTTTGCATTAAGAGTTTCTTTTGAATTACATAGTGTAATGAGACACGGATTTAGTTTCATTGATATCATATCATAGTTTTTGTGTGTATGTGTATTGTGTAATTTTTTTTATTCCTAAAAGGAAATCAGTGGTTAAAGTGGATGAGTAGTCTAAAGAAATGCTGTTTAAAACAAAGTTTTAATGGTGAACATTATATTTTTTTGTAAGAGTGATATTGATTGTTCTAATAATGAAAGGGGGATGTTTCTCGTCATGTACAAACTGAAAAATATATTTCAAATAAAAGAGCTGTAACACAAAGTGCAACTGTTGAGGTTTTCTTTAAGTCTTTAATAAATAGTTTTTTTGGGAAGCAATGCCTTCAGCATTAACATTACGTATCACACTATAAAGCACAATCATTCTTACAAAAGCTAAGAGTGCAGGTCAAAATAATTATATAAAACTGTTTTTCATAACTTAAAAGTAATTAATCAAATGACATTAGGAAGAACAGAAGCTGCAGCTCTTTTTCAGAATATCCTAGCTCCAGCTTCAGTACACAAATTAAAATTATTATTTACCTATTGCCACTGATGCAAGCAATCATAGAACTACAGAATGTTTTTTCTCTTGTTATAAGATATTTTAGCTTTGATGAAGGTATTAAATGTTGTCTGCTTGATTTTTATGAAGACAATATTGAGAATGAACAATCTTTCAACAAATTTTAAATAAACTTCAGAAACAACAATTAGTTGTTAAAAAATAACTTCTTACTGCGCTGATAATGTATCTGTTAATTTTGAATCAAAAAATAGTTTTTTTGAAAAATTAGAAAATTAACAAAATAGGTAATATTCAGAAATCTAATTGTCTTTCACATATCCTTCACAATTGTTTAAAATTGAAATATTAAAATAAATTCATTATCATTTTTGTCATTCTGCACAAAGAATTACAGAACTAAAATCTTTCTTTGAATTTTTGGAAACTGATTACACTCCACCAATAAGACATGTACAGACAAGATGGTTATCTTTGCTTCTAGTTGTTGAGAGTGCTTCAAAATTGGAAACCACTGAAAAGCTACTTTCTATCACAAAATGAAAATAATTTTAAAGCAAAATTATACACAAATGTTTTGTGCCTGACAGTGAAAAAGCATTTTTATATGTGCATTTCTTAAAATTTGTTTTAAACTTATTTCAAGAAAAAATAATTCAATTACAAAAAAATTACACTAAAAACAACTACAGGAATTTTTCAGATATTTTTGAGTTTAAAGACCAAAATTGAATCCAGAGTTTTTGATAATTATTTCGGTTAATATATATTCAAGCAAGAGTTAGAAATTGACAGAAATCTTATGCAAGAATTTTGTGATGTTTTGGAAAGATCCATTGTATATTTAAATAAATGATATGATTTTTCAGATACAAATTTCCACAAGAAAGTAGACGTCTTAAACAAGAATTCCCTTTCCTATCAAAAGAATTCCCTTTCTCACAATTAAGTAATATTGTAGAAATTTTTAACATACTGTATATGTAAACCAACATGATTTGTTTTATGACAATTTTTGTCAAATAAGAAACATGATTCCATGCTTGAATGACAAAAAAAATAAAAAATCTATACCTGGAAAGTATGTACATATATTTAGTATTGCAAAAGAACAAGAGCTTTCACTAAAAAATTTCAAACTTATTGCTTGTTTACATTTTAAGCATACCTGTCTCAAATACTAAGAGAATTTTCTCAGAAATGAATTTTTCATGGACGTAAAAAACAGACTATATATTTCTTCTATAAAAAATTAATTACAGGTATTAAAAAATTATGATCATATGAACTGTCAAGACATATTTAAACATTTTCGAGAACATAAAGTACTGCTTAGAAAAGCTGTCAGTAGTTTGAAATACAAAAATCAAGCAGGACCTTCTAAATAACAATGTAGCCAAGGTAATAACTTGTTTACAATAATTCTTTCTACTTGCCCTAAAGTTAACATAATTTGTAAGTTATATAATAATTGATTTATACAAATTTTAAAATGTTTTGATTAATTTTAAGTATTATTTTTTAAATTATTAAGTAAATTTCCTTAACAAAGCTTGTTTTTATATTGTCATTTTTATTGTAGTTTTCTTCCATATTTATATTATCATTTACTATTACCATGTTTTAAATGCTCATAGACCTGTACACAAAGAGTGTCCTCCTTTCTGGTTAGGAAAATCTGGTCACCCTACTTATTATGTTGACTTAAATCTTGTCATTTAATTCTTGGTAGTAAACTTTTGTCCCCAATCTTGCCTGATTATTGGATATTAAATGGTTTCTTTCAAGATGATATTTCAGCTATCATCCTTTCTATGGTTTCTGCAATAACTGAGGTCGAGGAAATTGGCCTTTAGCTTGATTTCATCACCTGGTTTTGTAGGCTTTTTAATGGGGAATAGAATAGCTTTCCTCCAGCTTAATGACATGTTTGTTTCCCATACTATCTTGGTTTCTTTCAAGATGATATTTCAGCTACCATCCTTTCTATGGTTTCTGCAATAACTGAGGTCGAGGAAATTGGCCTTTAGCTTGATTTCATCACCTGGTTTTGTAGGCTTTTTAATGGGGAATAGAATAGCTTTCCTCCAGCTTAATGACATGTTTGATTCCCATACTATCTTGGTTTCTTTCAAGATGATATTTCAGCTACCATCCTTTCTATGGTTTCTGCAATAACTGAGGTCGAGGAAATTGGCCTTTAGCTTGATTTCATCACATGGTTTTGTAGGCTTTTTAATGGGGAATAGAATAGCTTTCCTCCAGCTTAATGACATGCTTGATTCCCATACTATCTTGTTGATATTAAGAAGTTTAATAATTCCAGTGTGTTGGAAGACCATTTTCTGAGCTGGAATTGTCCTGTTGCAAGAAATGTAAACAAGTTCCTTTTGAAGAGTTAATGTGCTGGATATATCATGAGAACCCGTTATGATATCATTAACGTAAATATTTGTTTTGATGACTTGAGATGCTAATGGAAAATTCTGACCTTCATCTTGTATTAATTTATTAAGAGTGCATATTGTGAGATAAGGAGCGGATTTAACTCAGTATGTTACGATAGTTAACTTGTAAATAGCAAGCGGTTGTTGAGAATTTTTCTTCAAAGAATGAGCTGATAATTCTTATCAGCTGGCGATATTTTAATTTGACAATACATTTGACATATGTCACATGAAAATAATACACTATAGTGTAATAATTCAATATTGAGCTGTTAGTTAATATTTAATAGTGAAGCTATTTTAAGAATAAAAAAAAATTTATCTTTTGAACTTGAAGAGTTCCACAAAGTATTTATTTATTGATTTGCTCGACTTAAGGGCGCCAGGTAGCATTAGCTTACCAATTTTGAAAAAGAAAAATAATGAATCTAATTACTTATAAAATCTCTGGGGTCGCAAATTCTTTTACCAGTGTACTTCACAGTGATATTTGGTATTTAATGAAAACACTTTAGCTGAAATGTTAACAAAAAACATTTATTAAACAGTAAAAAACAAAAACATTAACATCAATTTTGAAATAAATATTATAAATCACTTATGTTATACATCCTACTATCAGATGTTATTAATTCCCTTTAAGAAAGTTTTAACTTTAAAGAAAGATTTTGAATTTATCTTTTTTTATTTTTTAAGTTGCAACTGAAGAATTTATTATGAAGCTTAACAGATTAACTCTATCTGTTTTTTAATATTGAATCTATATTACTTTAAAAGGAAAATTATGTCAATCTATATTTAGTATTCTTCTACGTTAAGTAACATAATTATTTTAAAATATTAAATTTACAAACAAAAACAAGAAAATCAAACATGATAAATTTTATACGATGAACAATTAGAAATTTAAGTATTAAATAATACAGAGTTACCAGTCCTTTGTCTTAAACACATCACTCGATTATGGTCCAAACAGCATGGTTCTTTATACGATGGTGTTCCTGAAGTGTGATGTCCCTCGTAGTCATTTTTATTGTATAATTCAAACGTTAGTGTTAAGAATGTCTATTAACTTATTAGTCCATATTACACTTTACAATTGTCCATTATCCATCCGTGTTTATTACTACACGCAAGATTGTCTATTGTCTCTTTATAAAACACGCTGTTCGTACTGAACACTTCTAACAGTCTGCTTTATTTTAAAATTAATACGATTTACCATATTCGTCTACATTATCCAAATAACTATTTAAAACCGTCAGTATAACATACTTTATCAGTCCAGATAGCCAACTAAAGCATTCTGAAAATATGTCCATTGTTTCTAGGCACTTAACTCAGACTCTTATTAACACAACCGTCACCTATGAGCTTCCAACTAAGACTGATGTAGCAATTTGCCACGAGATGTCTTACTTCCGAAAAAGTTCTTTCCGGTCACATTTTGCCGTCGTAAAATAGTCCACACACGTCGTAAAACTCAAACAATTTACATATAATATCAATTAAACTAAATTATATTAAAATTAAACATGGTAATTTATACTGTTGTCTTGAAAATCCATTTTGTTCCTATAAATGAATTTACTAAATACAATTCATGATCTAGACATCCTGTCTCGGTCCATGTACCCGCGGATTTTAAACCTATTATAAATTTTAACTTTTTTACGTTATCACAATAGTAGCGAAATTGAAATATGACAAATATCATTTTGTAATTTTGGCCCACAATGTAGCGGTTCATTAAGTGAAATTTCTTGAGTGGTTATTGCACTAGTGTCAAATATAACACGAAGTTTTGTTGTGGTATTATTTTCCTTATACACTGCATGGTGTGGTGGAAAATAATTAGGCATTGCGAGAACTGAATTGTCAGTTAACCCTTTGCGATCGGACAGAATATTTATAGGTTGTCCTGATTTGTCGGATGGCCAGCTGTACTGGCCGCGGACATTTGCGCAACAACTCGGATTTAATTCCACATCAGTTGTTCCTTCCTGCCGCTCGGATGGCCAGTGGTACTGGCCAAGATAAAAACCGTCGAACGCTCGGAAGGCCAGCAGCACTGGCCAAGAAACATTTGTTGCATTTTAACAATATATTTTTATGTTGTGATGTGTGTAGAGTGCTGTAATCTATAGAGAAACTATTTAACTAAATGACCAGCAGTTCTGGCAGCTTTATCGTTGAAAATATCACCGGGAATGCCAAAATCAACACGTGCTCTTTTCTTACAACATTGAGAACGTACACACAGTGTCTTGTGATTTTTGTATAATTAGTAAATTAGGCATAATTTTCCTTTTTAACTTGAAACATGTTTTTGTTTAGTTCATTATCCTGTTTGTTTGTGTATCTATATTAATAAAATATAAAATATTGTTTGTTTGTTATAAAATAAAAAAAACAGTAAGGTGTTCTCATCAGTTTTAAATATACGTGATTTTTGTAATTAGTAAATTAGGCATTATTTTCCCTTTTAAATTGAAACATAATTTTGTTTAGATCATTATCTTGTTTGTTTGTATATCTATATTAATAAAATATAAAAAATTGTTTGTTTATTTTAAAATAATAAAAAAACTGTAAGGTGTTCTCGTCAGTTTTAAATATATGTGTTAGTTTTGTATAATTAGTAAATTAGGCATTATTGTCCTTTTTAACTTGAAACATATGATTTTGTTTAGTTCAGTATCTTTTTTTTTGTTTATACCTACTAATAAAATTTTAAAAATTGTTTGTTTGTGTTAAAATAAAAAACTGACAAGGTGTTTACGTAACTTTGAAATATATGTGATATTTGTATAATTAGTAAGTTAGGCATTATTTTACCTTTTAACTTGAAACATACGAATTTGTTTAGTTCAGTATCTTGTTTGTCTGTGTATATTAAGAAAATAATTGTTAAAATGGAATTGGTTTTTGTTTAAAAAATACCCTTTGTAAAAATTGCAGTCTATGATAAAAATAATTCCGACCTGGTGGGAAGAAGCCGACATTATGAACGCCGAGTTGACGCGGAGTGGAGCATGGCCAGTACAGCTGGCCGTCCGACCGCCGAAACCAATTTATGCGGAAAGAATTCTGAGTGGCTGCTGACTGCGTTGTGGCCACTCCTACTGGCCTTCCGATCGCAAAGGGTTAATGTCATATGACCTGATTCTATGTAATCATTCTAAACTCGGTATAAGCGTTTTAAAGCTCATGATTAAAATTTAGAGTTTTTTCTAAATTTAGAAAACGTCTTTTGCTTATCCAAAAGAGTTTTTTGTTAACAGAGCGTTGTATTTAAATGGGAGCGATGCTACATAGCGGTCATTTGGTTTTTGACAAATATTTGATACTGTTCACAACTATTTTCTTTGGGAGAGGATTTTGTGATAATAGGTGGCTTTCATGAGCCCAAAATTGTTGTAATCTTTGGTCTATAAATTAACATCACTGTTTAAAAAGAGCGATAGGGATTACTGTTTATTATTTGTGTGTGCATAGAACCAATTAGCGTGTTACCAAAAATTAATGTTCCCAAAAGTGTAGGAAGATTTATGGCCTTAATGTATTTTATGACCAGTTACCACTTTAGTATATAAATCTGCACCGACCGATTAAGAAATCAATTTTATCAGGATTATTGAAATTAGGATCTGCAAGTTTAAAGATTTTCAGTTTGAAACGTAGTGATATTCTACTTTCCTATTAGGGTAGATTTGAAGCGATGTTGTCTAACACAATAAAATTATGATTTTGTTTAAGTAAATAACCATTAAGTGTTAAAATATTTACTTTAACACGTTAAGTGCCATGGGGGGCCGATCGGTACGACAGCAAGCTCATAGTTAAAGTGGCATGTCAGCCGATCGGTACGACACTGCCATTAATGCAAGATTTTATTTTAGAGTCTATTATCAGCAAGTGTTGCAACCTAGCGGAAAACACATAAACACATACACTAAGTGAAATGTAGAGGATTGTAGCTAATAGCCATAGATATTTAATTTTATTATCTTTAAATAGTGTTGCGTAGCAACCAAATGAAATACCTCAACAATATTTATGTTAATTTCGTCGTACCGATCGGCACAGCAATCAAATTTTCAGTTGGAATTATAGATTAATGCATTAAAACAAGTAATATACAGTTTGAACATTCTACAGTTGTTATATTTTTTAAAAATAAACGTATAAAAGTTAACTATTACGGTAAGCAAACAATAAATTTTGCATATTTTTGTATAAAACATTGAACAATTACAAAATTGGAAAGCAATTTTTAAAACTGTTTAACAATGTTATTTATTTACAATTAAGTTTTTAAAATCATTAATTTATATCATTACTGTCTAAACTGTAAGATGATAGCATTTTGAAAGCAAAATGAAAGCATTTAAAATCTGTTATTGACAAGTATTGGTGTTGCGGTCGTGGTCCTACATTGCTTTTGTAAGCGAGCTAAGCATTTAAATGCAGGTGCCAAATAGTAAATGTACTGCTACTTTATGATACCATCTTAGTGCCTTTTGTACTGCTGAGTTGTACGACGACATTTGATCAGCAATATCGATGCCGGATTTTTGCTCATTGTACTCTGTTATTGCAAGAGGCTTGAAAACGATATCGACTTGATGTTTACGTGCAGTTACTCAACCCGTTTCCCACCACTGAGTCATGTGTTACCAACATCACAGACCAAAATTATCCTAGGAAATCAATCAAAAGTGCGGTTTCAATCAATCACGTCAAATTCCAAACAAAATATGGTATTCAAATCGACATTCCGGTCCGATCGGTCGATCATTTTTTTGAATGTTTTGTAAAACAATTTCTCAAAAAATCAGTTCTCCGTATAACCATAAGACCACATATATACAGGTTATGTCATTAAAATTGTTTATTTAAGTTGTCACTGTATGATAAAAATGGCACAATTGGCTTGGCACTTAACGTGTTAATAAAACCTTGGATTTGAGTAGAGAGGTTACTGATTGTGATTATTTTTATAGAAGATGGATGTATGTATGATCCTAATTTATTAGCACAGTATGTTGTGATTAGGGAAATCTGACTAATAGAATCATGTAAAGCGGTTATAAAATTATATCTGTTTTTATTCCAAGTGATATTATTTTTTGTCATACTAAGGGTTCCAAATAATCCTTTATTATGTTGAAATGTATTCCTGTTTGATAGACTATTGAACTTTGGTGTGTTGGAATTTAAAGGCAGGATATTGTGTCCTGTCTGGCCTTTTATTTGAGTTATTTTATTGTTCTGGCTTAGTCAGCTGGACACAGCTGTATGCGGACTGGAAGTATAGTGAGATTGAATGTGTAATGATGTATGATGTTTATTATTGCAATGCTAACATGTTTGTTGATTTACAGAGAGATACCATATGCAAATAACTAAGACAGTTGATACTGTATTGATTATTTTTAATAAATTCCAGATGCTTATTTGATGTTAATTCTTTAAATTGATTACTTGAATAATATTTCTTTAGTTTAATAATATATCTTATGTTTTCTGTCTTAATGTCTAGTGTTTTATTGTTATATAAATGTATATTACTATATAGTTTATTTTAGTAAATGTGTAAATATTGTTTTTTGAAAGAAGAATAACACAAGGTTTGTGATGGAGGGAACATGAGATTAATATATTGAAATGTGGCTTACTGAGAGTGGTACATGTACATAATTATGTAATCTAGTTTTTTAATATAATATATTTTATACTCTTTTTTTGAGTAATATTTATTTTAAATCATTGATGAAACAAAGAGTATATGTATTAGAAAATATAATAATAATGATACATGTGAGTAAAGTGCTCACTTTTGTATGTGAATGGCTCAAGATCATGGCATGAGTCCTGACATGTGTTATGTAAAGGTTATTACCTAGTTTCTAAGTCAAAGATCATGCAAAAGATTTATTTTATTAATAGAAAATGATCACAATGTTCTTTTAAATCTTAAACAAACAACCTTACAAGAATAACTTATTGCAGAATTATACACATTTTAAGTGGTATACTAATCACTGTCTGTTAGAAGAGTATTAATGTTGACAGCACTTAAACATTTCCTTGCCCTTCTATGATGATAAACTTTCTTTGATTTTGTTTTATTACTTTCTTTATTAATATTGCTCTTTGCAGTATCCAAGCCACCTCTAGTTAAATTGTTGAAGTCTATGATTGATAAACTAGGAGGAGTTAGTTTCTTATCCTGTAAGGTATCAATATTAACAAGCCAAGATCTGCTTTGAACATTTGATTCTGTTGTTCTACTTCGATTCCGCATCTGTTTACGACTAAATTCTTGAGGACTTCCAGATAAGGGCTGCAACAAATATATAAATTTAAATGGTTTCAAGAAATCCAAGTAGACTTATCACAACAGAAAAGATAAGATCAAAATATATAATATCTGTTTGGAAGAGAGAAAGATTATTCCCTTTATTAGGGGTGAATGTAGGACCATCAGGTTTTCATTTTCACCCAATCACAAACAAATCAAGACAAAAATTGTAATTAAATAAAACATTTAATTCACAAAGAAAAAGTCACAGTTTTAATTTTACTCAATATATAATGTAACACAATTTGTACATCATCAGCATACAAGTTAAGAACACAATATTTATTTTATTTTGTTTTATGTATTATATATATATATATATGTATTTTATGTTTTATATATATATATATATATATATATATACCTTCAAATCTTATTTTAATAAAAGCTTCACTGAAAGAGTTAAATTGATGAGAGATGGAAAATGATGCATCAGTACTGGAATAGTTTTATCAATTCTCATTTTCCACCCTAAAGGAAAGGATGGTTCAGTCAAATAAACATTACATACCATTTGCACATCAAATTCTAACCCTCATCATTTAATAATGAAGCTTTAGTCAAATTAAACATTGTATTACATTTACAAATAAATTTTTAGCTTTCATTATAAGATCTTTCAATAAAGCATCAGTTTAATTAAACATGTATTACAGGAAATAATATAAAACTAGGCCTACTTTCCTGAGGAAAACTTTTATTACTCTAAGTGTGAATACTAATTTCTCATGGGTCGTGAATTCTTTAGAAAAAGTGTACTAAAAAGAATATTGGATAAAAATATAGAAGTCTTTTTTATTCTGAAATGCACATAATTTATTTAAAACAACATATTATACCAAGAAAACATATATGAAACAAAATACCTGTAAACAATTATTACATGTTAAAAAATCCTATAAATATTTATTAACTGAAAAATCATTTTTTATTTTTAAAAGAATTTAATTGTAATAAGTTCATTGAGTAATATTTTTGGTTGCAACCTAGTTCTTGGAATAAAATTTAATAATATTTAGAAAAATTAATAAACTTTTAAATTTTATTAAAATATTATTTATGAATTCATATTAAAAATGTTCAACTAAAAATTTGGATCGAGAAACATCTCTTATATGATTTAAGATTTTAACATTACATTCAAGATAACATATCATGTCTTTTATGAAGAGCCTTCAAACAAAATTATGAATACAAAATTAAAAGATTCAACAAAATTATAAGTCATTAAACAATCACATTCTATTTTATACAAATAATAGTTTATACGTGCTTTACCAGACACGTGTATTTACTTAAATGAACTTTTTATTTAAAAAATCACAACTTTTCCTCGTCGTAAATGTATGGCGTCGTTTCACTACAATCACTTCTATTGTTATTCAAAGTTAATCTTTTAAGTTCATGTTTTTCTCTGGTGAGAACACATCAATTGTTCACATTATTATAAGTATAAATTAAATGTTCAAATTGCTTTGTTTTACATGAAACACCAAAAAACTTAGTCTTTACATATGTGTTTTCCGGTTATGTAATACCTTTGCCGATTAGTAGATCGAATACTTTTTACTTTTAAACATTCTTTTTTTTTTATTTAAACGTAACTGACTCATAGCAGTACATAATATTATATTTCACAACAGTTCATATTTACTAAAGAAAACACATTCTCTTAGTACTTTGCCTCCGTCCGAACCGGACATGCCTTATCCGAGATACGTCCTCTCACATTGACAGTTCTATCCAGACTAAATAATTTTTCACTTGGCGGTTAAAACCAATCCCTTGGCTGTATATACAAAACGTTTGCACTGCACTTTTTTAATTATAAAGTTTATAGTTATTTTAATTATTAAAATACATACAATAAATTCCTCTGATCATTTAGTATCAATTATACTATTTACTTATTTAATCTTATATTGATTTTAGTCAAAAAACAAAATACGTTTTCTGCTTGATTCATCAAGTCCAGACGTACACCCCATTCTATATAAGATCAAAGTATATCCCATTCTATTTAAGATCAAAGAACTAAAAATGTACATTATTACAATACCAATAAAATGTTTCAATGACTAAATCATCATTTAAGTTGTTGACAAGTAACAACTAAAGATTACTTAGTCATTGAAATGTTTTCTTGTTGTTGTGTCAGCTTATTGTAGAAATTAGAGTGCTTCAAATACTGTTATTGTGAATTTAATACAAGTTTTCTTCAGGCAAGTATTTTTATATGATTTCCTGAAAATTAAATACATGGTAAATTAAACTGGTGTTTCACTGGAAGAAGTTATGATGAAAGCTAAAAATTTATTTGCAAGTGTAATAACAATGTTTAATTTGACTGAATATGTTAAAGGTTACTGAAGCTTTTAAAGGTATTGCACATTTAATCTTAATTTCTTATATGGCTAAAACTTTACTTGAAGATTGTAGGTTTGCAAAGATTGTTTTTGTAACAACCATAGTTATCATATACTTGAAAATCTATCCAATTTTTAATTTGACTAAGGTTCCTGGAAAAGAGCTTTGATGAAGGCTAGAAATTCCAGTGCAAATAAATCTAATAATGTTTAATTTGGAAGAGATTGATTGATATGGGTTTGAAATTAGCTAGTAAATCTAATAATACTTAATATGACTAAAGCTTTGCTGGAAGAAATAGTTTGATAAGAGCTTGAAATTGCCATACCAAGCTAATAATGTTTAATTTGACTGAAGCTTTGCTGAACAAGATTATTTAATAAGGGTTTGAAATTGCTTTGTCAATCTAATAATGTTTAATTTGATTAAAGTTTTGCTAGAAGAGATTGTTCAATGAGGTCTTTAATTGACATGCAAATCTAATAATATTTAATATGAGTAAAGCTTTGGTGGAAGAGATTGTTTGATGAGAGCTTGAAATTGCTATGAAAAATGTAATAATTTTTAATCTGATTAAAGCTTTGCTGGAGGATTTTATATCATGAGAAATGGGATTTGATATCTCATTGTTAGATGTTTTGTTATGTACTGTTTTCTACTACAATAGTAATGATGTATACCTGCAAATCTAATCCAATGTTTAATTTGACTGAAGCTTCGCTGGAAGAGCTTGTAGGTTGAGGGATTGGAATGGACGCATGAGTACTGCGGCTGCTATGAACAGTTTTTCTTCGAGTTGGAGGGGCACTCTTTACATCACCTTCTGCATGTCCAACTATTCCTATTATACGGTAATAATCTAAACATGTCCGTACAATATTGCGTCCTAATCGATAATCTGGAAATATTATTGTTAAGTAATTATAAATTATATACTTTATTTAACTGAAAATATTCTTTATAACTATGATACACAATTCTAAATCCTACCAAAGTCCTTCACAGATGATTGAGAAAATAATCAATAGTTGTCTCAACTGTCACCATGAAAGAATCATCTGCTTTCTAAAGAGCAATGTGATTTTAGACAGGTCAAACATCTGAATTATAAGCGTCCATATTATTTACTTGCATGAGTTGCTTTGTTGATAGGCCTTATAATATGGCTTCCCAATAGAGAATTCTCAATACTGTTAAGTAGTAGGGTATAAATGGTCTTATCTTAGCATTTATTTAAAATATCCTTTATGTTTAACATTTCAGGATATATTTTGGAGCTATATTGTCAAGATGTGCTCCTTATGATAGTCGTTTTAGAGTGGCTATTTACTTAAGCCATTAACAGATAACTGCAAATATGAATCCCATGACTCCTGTTCAATATTTGTTGATGATTTTGGTATTTATATATCTACCAGAAGTATGGGATTAAACAACTAAAGGAGCGCTTCACACACAATCTCTCCCTCCCCCCTCTCTCTCTCTGCCCCATTAATAGTTTATGGTTGTGAACAAGATTTACTGGATTTAATTTGGTTCTTTGCAAATATCTACATATTGTCTTTATTAGATAGGACTTCCTTCCCTCATTATATTTTAATATTAAAAGAGTCCAGCTTCAATCATTACAATTTTAAAGTTTTTTTTCTTATAATTGAACACAGAATATATTACATTATATTAAGTTAAACTACAATTCAATTCTTGTCATGGCCTTTTTGGTTGTCACACAGTAATTAAAAGTGACTAGTTACGGATCATTGGATACCATCTGCTTAATCTACTCCTAACATCTGCAAAGGAAAAAAAAATACAGCATCATTTGAAACAACAGTACCACTAGCAGGGGTCTAGAAACAAATGGGAATACTTAGCAAGAGATATACCAAGGAACAGAGGGTGTAGCAAAATTCAGATTTTTCACCAGCCACAACTACCTACAGGCCCATCTCTACAGACATGGTGTCATGGACTGAGACATATGTCCCCTGTGTAACAATAGAAGACAGGAACACTAATCACCTTCTGTACTGCACTGCTTTCACCTGTTCAGACCATGCACAACTCACAGGATCTCTTTGTCACCATCTCCTGGGAAGCATCGGATGGCAGAGTTGCCAACGATGAGTGTTGGGTAAAATAAAGGAAGTAAATAAGGTACAGTTCAATTCCTAATGTGCTATGGATTCTCAGTGGTTCATGGTGGGATACCAATAGGATAAATTGATTTTATCGTCCATGTGTTTGTCCATAGCTTCATTATAACTCTATAGTCTACTCATTGGCAAAACCAGCTTTAAATATGCTAAATCATTCATAATTCTGCTCTTCATCTTGTATCTGGACAATTCCATTTAAATTCAGTCTTCAATATTTCCACTAAAACTGATGAGCTATCTCTTTCTCGATAAACACAATAAAAAATATGAAACATGTCCAGAAAGTAAGTATCTTTTTGGTATACAAAATTGACACAAAGAAGAATCCAGAACAAAATCAACAACATAATTTATGAAACTTTTACAAGGCCAAATTGAAAGACCTCTAACAGATAGTGGAACTTAGTATGGATGGAATAGACTCCGATAGTAGGTCTCAATTCAAAATACACCCATTTGACAAAGTATGAAATTAAGATGCCAAGAGGAGGAGTCTAACAGTGCAAACCTTTCCACAATCCCAAATTGCAAAAGTTTGAGCTAGAATGAAACAAAGTAAAATATCTACGAAGGCCCAAGATGTGTAGCAATAATGGAAACCAATGCAGAATATATCAACTAGATGAGAATAACAACAACAAAAAAACAAACCTTTGACATGTTTATTTCAAATATAAACTATAAAGTAGATACCCATAAAGTACACAAGTGTATATATTGTTTAAGTATAAGGTGTGTTCAGAAACTAAGTACCATATTGATATACTAAATATTGTAACATTAAAAAAAATTATTTTAATTTTGCAAGGCCTTAAATTACTTTTGTACTTAATTTCCACCTTTACTAAGACACTTATATTATCGGGTTACTAGCTTTTCTATATCATCTTCATAGAATAAACCTGCCTTGATGATAACCACTGTTGCATAGTATTTTTGAAATTATATTTCCCTAGCATATTTCCATAGAATCATATTTCGGCTAGGGATTGCTTCAAATGCAGAAACAAATGGTATTCTGAAGTGATGTGAGACACGCAGATTTTGTTACAGGTCACTATTTGGCTTTAAAATGCATCACCTTCAACATTATATTGGGTGAGAAAGTGCAAACCACTTACAAGTCGTTTGGTTTTGTGTAAATCATTCAACAATTTCACTCTATGTTTCACAGATCTGCAGATAAATTTCTGCTGGTCTGACATTTCTTGCATTTAAAAATAGATAATAAAATGTATTTCACAATCAGCAGGATCTTGGATAGAGTTAAACATTGTATATGATCAAAATAAACTGAAACACATTCTAGCTATGTCAATGGGTTTAGGATAAGTCAATGTACCAGGGAAAGTATGTCCATGCATGGAGTAGAGATTGCAACCTTGTGGTGGATAAGGAGCGAAATTGTACTTACTTTTTGGACACACCTCATATATTATATTAGTAACCTGAGCTGTAAACCAAATGACAACAAATATAAACTTGTTCTAACACAACATTTTCACCAATCGGTGTATATTTTGTCTGGAATTTACTGCTTCCTTTTACCATGTTTCAGGTGATCAAGACTATAAGCTTTTTCACCTCTAACCCATCACAAAAAAAAAAAAATAATAATAATAATCATCATAATAATAAAAAGGCCAAAATACAAGACAATTCCATTACATCAAACCTCTATTCCTGGAATAAATAATATTTTGTATACTCACCATTGTTTGATGCTCACCTACTTCAGCCACTAATAGATTTAAACATTTTTGTATATTACATGAACTACATAATTAGTATAACCAAACAAATTACATAATATAACATACACATTTTTGTTACCTATCTTGAGACAAAAAAATACTTTTTAACACTGCAATAAAACATTGTAATTTATATAGCAATATTTTTACAATTTTGAAATTTGAATGCTACACATAATACAAATAAGTTATATTGTTTTAAATTAACCACTTATTCATCTATGTTGACGATTTCAAATAAATATTATCATAATATTAAAGTCTGCACTATTGATAAATATATTAATGGTGTTAAGGATACAAGATTCTTCAGTGTAGTAGTGTATCCCAGCAGAGTTAGGATGTCTGAACCCATAGCAGGAAACAAGAAGAGAATAGCAGTTAACAGAGTCCTTTAATACATCACAGAACACTCTGAAAGATATATAATTGTAACTCTTAATAAAATTATCATTATTCCTAATCAATTTTATGAATCTAAAATGTTTCTTTCTGATGAATTTTAAATTGTTAAGGCCAGATTTATGCTTTATCTTTGGTATACTCTGCTTAACGCTATTTAAATTTCTTCAGATTTGTTTAATCCTGCATATTTCATAGTTTTCTCATGTAAATTGATTTTTTAAATTTTTCAACTAAACGTCTGGTATTCAATTTTATAAATAATTGTATAACATTTCTTTTCAAAATTTAATTTTAAATGTTCACTTATGTCTTACAGAATTATTAAAATTTTATTAAAAAATTTTTTTTTTTTTTATTCCATTAAAGAAGCTAACTTTGAAAATATTCTAAAATGACGAAAAACTTTTAGCAGTTTATACTGTTTGAAGGATCATGAATAAAAAAAAAATAGGGTAATAAATAAAAACAAAATTTAAGAGGTCAGCATTAACATTCCGCTTCAAAAATGAAACAAAAGACATTTTCAAAATAACAAAATTTAAAAGTGTAACTAAATTAATTAAATACATTTTCTTTTAAAAGTTTAGAGTTTAGATTATTGTAACTAAATGTATATATATCTTTACAAGAGTGATGCAGCTAGCTAAATGATTCTTTTTTACTTTCACAAATAAAATAAAATTATTGTTTGGACGTCCTATATAAAAACTTTCTGGCCAAAATAAAAAGTTTATTTATAAATAATTTTGTTTTATTTATGTAGTATACTTTAAATTAAAAAAAGGAAAATTAAAAAAAAAAAAAAATACAATCATAAAACCTTTTATGAAATGTTAAAGTAATGAAATAATAAATAATAAAAATACTTAAGTTTAAATTTATAATAATGTGAAATTGTTAAAATAAATTGGTGGTAAAAATTCAAATACGTTTGAATCTTAAAAAACGGACATTTAGACTGAATAGAACTTTTAAAGCGAGAGTGTGTCGCTTATATAATTGTTTCCGACTTTGAACAAAGACAAAGTAATATTAAAAGCGTTTTCTACAATAAAAAATGAATTTCTTTAGTAAATAATGTAATGTGATAAAGATTCAATCACGTTTGAATCAATTATGTACTTTCAGAGTGAAAATACTTGACTTATTAATTTTGCATATTCAGCAAATGTATGTTACCCAGAAAGTACGTATGTAAAGACTAAGTTTTATTTATGTTTTATCTAAAATAAAACCATTTGAACATTTAATTATCCTTTTCACAATATGAACAATTGACGTGTTCTCATTAGTAAGAAATGTGGACTTAAAACATTAACGTTTAATAAAGGTTAGATTGATTGTGATGAAACGACGTCATGCAGCTACAACAAGTAAAGAAAGTGATTTTGAATAAAAAGTTTGTTTTAAATAAACACACGTGTTTGGTAAAGCACGTATAAAATAAAATGTGATTGTTTAATGACTTGCAAATTTGGTTTAAATACTTAAAATTAAATTTTCTTTTTAAGGATTTTTTTAAATAATATATATATATATATATATATATATATATATATATATATATATATATACAGGATGTATTAACAAGTAGTAAATATTTACAGGAATTTGATTTCATATATGTTTACATATTTTAATGATTTTATCTTAATAAAAATTATGTGCATTTCAGAATAAAAAAGACTAAACTTCTATTCTTTGTTCTATTCAGTACACTTGTTCTAAAAGAATTCACGACCCAAGAGATAGTAATATTCACTAGTAGAATTTTAAATTTATTTTAAAATTTTTTTATTAATCTATTTTTGTAATCAATACATTACAAAATGGCGCCCAATTTTGTGTTCTAAATTGAATAAAGATTTTTACAAAAATAGAGTTCCTTTTTTAATTACTTGTTGCAATTGGCACACCAAAGTAGGGCACATTGTTTATGTTTAAAGAAGTTTTTAAAATAAACAAAGTCGAATATAATAGAATATTGGATGGTAGTCTAGTAAGTTAAGAGTATTATTATAAATAATAGAGATAATCTTTTTCAAATTTTTAAAACACTGACGCAAAAAAGTTTAAAATAATTAATTTAAAGTTTAAATTGAAATCTAAATACAATAAAAATGGAAAGTATAAGAAACAATAGTCAAATAGATAGTAAGGAGAAGATAATGAAAATGTAAAATTAATGATGAAAAATATGTATGCAAAATTTGAACAAATCAGAGTAGAATTAGAAAAAAGTAATTTAAAGTTAGATAATATGGTTAAGAAAATTGAACAAAATAGTGTGTGTGTGTGTGTGTGTGTGTGTGTGTTGCCGCGCTCCGGCTCGAGGTCGTGGGTTCTCGCGCCTCTTTTTGCGCTACACTTACCACTAACCACTCTGTTCTGTCTTCACGAATTTAAGATTCTTTGTTCCCTTTTTGGAACACTATTTATCACGAACTCTTAAACTCGCTGTACGATCACCACCGACTGGGCGAACCACCTATCTTCTCAGAGCAAGCGCGGGCAAGGCCAAAATGCTCACTTTTACTTTTTTGAATCAAAGATTTTGCAACTCTTGGCTCTAGTAAGTATGAGCTTGTCCTCATAAACTTACTAACTTTTAATTTACGCAAAATTCCCTGAATTTTATCTCAATGCTCGATTATTTGACTCTTTTTTAAGATTAACACTCTCTCTCTCCAAGGTCGTGCCTTTTGGGAGAAATCGGCTCTTAAGTTCTGATGATAACTTTTAAAATTTTCAAATTATATTACCAGAGCACATATATAAGATTTATGTTTAAACAAGGTTAATAACATATACAGAATGGATATATATTGAAAACACAACAAAATTTAGAAATGAATTATTTATGTATTCCTTTCTCTTTTGCACAGGAAAGATGTTAACTTTATAAACTTTTTTAACAACACCAAACAATTTGATTAAACAATAACACAACTATTTATTTATTTGACAAAATTTATCAATGTAATATTTTCTATATCTTAAACAAAATAAAAACGCTTGACTTTTCAGACAGAACCACAAACAGTTTTTCCTGTACTGAAAAAGTCGTATTTAAATTATTAATTATTTTCAACACCAAAGCAGAGGTTTAAAAATGAATTTAATTTTTAATAATTCCCCTAATGACGTTATATTTGAAATGAAGTTAATATTTGCGAATTATTCCTTAAGTATAAGATACCTTCACACTTTATTAGAAGTTCTAGTTGGATTTGGAATTTGTTGTATAATTAGGATGATGTTGATATGATGTTTTCGATCCAGAGTCTGTAAGCTGCTATGTAGTTGAATGCTGGTCTCGAATTCTTCTAAGTTGCCTTGAAGATCGATTAAAGTTGAAATTATTCTAAGTCCAGTTAAGTAGAGTGACAGTTGAATCTTCCTCTCAGCTCAGAGTCGGTTGCAGAAGAAACGTCCTATTCGCGTCGATTCCAAATCAAAAGTGTCCTTCTTTCGAACGACAAATTACGGTCTCCCTGTCAGTGGGAATTAATCCACTTTTCTGGAGCCAATTTTCCTCCCTTTTAGGGAAAAAGGTATTTTCCATATATTATGTGTTTTCAGGCCCTTTTGGTCTGAAATATTTACACTATATATTTTATTAGTCATATTTTTTGACTAATGAATAGTTTTCTTCCTTTATTATTAATTAAAACACCTTTTAATTAATAATTTATTGTATTTTTTCTTCAACTTTATCTGTGATCCAAGTTGGCAATATGATGTTTTAAACTTTGGATTCCTGCTGAGGATGCGCACGCCACTTTTCATGTTTTTGCATGAAAATCTCTACTTTGTTCGTTTTTTCGTTCAACTCGCTATAACTTTCGAACGCTCGAACCGATTTTAAAGTTCCTTTCGGATTCTTCTTCCTCTCCATCTTGTGGAACTTGATTCATCGCTCTACTGCGCTTCGTTCGCGAGTTATCGCCCTTTTCCCGAAATTCGATTTTTCTTCTTTCCAAATTTTGAGATAAGTCCTTTCTCAAAATTCTTTTGACGAAATCTTGTTCCTCTTCTACTACGACGAAAAACTATGTTTGTACTTTTCCCATAACTTGTTTGGTTTTTGAGTTATGTGTCCTTGAAGTCCCAAAGTTTGCATCGTATGAGTTTATGTTCATAAAACCCCCCCCCCATTATATATTATTACTTCTGCTTTGATGTTTTACAATTTTACATACTAGATATCTATAATTACCATGTTACTTTACCCCTTTAACGTTTAATTTAACCGCTTTTGGGCTTTGAAGTTTTACGTTTTGTAATTATTATATCTCCCTTATTTTATTTTCAAATTTGATTATAAGTACATATTATTGTGCCCTATTGTGGTCTTTTCAATAGTACTTATTATTATTTTTTAAATAATCCCCCCTTCAACTTAAAAATTCCAAAAAACTCCCCAAGAATGACTTTCTAAGTCCATTTTCACCTGTTAATTATTATTAATTCATATTTCTTATTTATGATTATTATTAGTTCCCCTTTGAGTTATGACTCTACGTTATTTGAATTTTGAATTTAAGTTTTTTCCAAATTTTAGGTTTTTGAGCCCCTATAAAAACTTGAATAACTTTTTTGTTTTAATTGCTTTTAAATTTATTCTTCGATATTATTAATCGGTTGATTCTACTGAACATTAATTTATATTAATAATTTAGTATTTTAATAAAATAAGAAACAAGACAGAGCGACTGTACACGATCCAACATGCAGTGTTCAACACCTGTTGCCGTGACGTCATCGTCCCTCCTCGTCTCCCATCTACATGGCTTTATCGCGGGAATTTAAAATGTTTTAAATTGGCTTGAGACTTTTGGCTTTTCCCAAGCCGTCTCAGTGTGTGTGTGTATGTGTGTGTGTGTGTGTATGTGTGTGTGTGCGTGCGTGCGTGTGTGTGTGTGTGTGTGTGTGTGTGTGTGTGTGTGTGTGTGTGTGTGTGTGTGTGTGTGTGTGTGTGTGTGTGTGTGTGTGTGTGTGTGTGTGTGTGTGTGTGTGTGTGTGTGTGTGTGTGTGTGTGTGTGTGTGTGTGTGTGTGTGTGTGTGTGTGTGTGTGTGTGTGTGTGTGTGTGTGTGTTAATGATAACTTATACATAACACAGTTATTTTCAGATCACTGAATGATCAAAGAAAATCTAAAAATGACACTAATAGTTCAATAATACTCCCCATAAAAGGAATTTAAAATTATTTATATATTATGAAGTAGAATAATTCAATAGGATTGTATTCTGGATACCTTAGACACTTCAAAGATTGTACAGATGCTAAAGTCCTGATTCTGTATGATGAAATCTGCATTTTTTGCTGGCCGTATATTCTTTTGTATAAGTTCTATGTTTGAAGTTTGAATGTGGTTACTTGAATCCTTCTCTAATGTGAAGAGACGTCTCCTCTCCTTGGTGTTTTGTAAAAAAAGTTTCACATATTTACAGAATAAGTGTCTCTTACTATTAAACTTTCCTGCCCAAAGTGCTTGGTTTGCCCTTACCAACAAATTCTTACATCTTAGCTTTTTACATTGGATTTTCATTATTTTTATATCATTGAAAAATCTGCATGAATTGCTGAATTTTTTCAGATCATTTTAATACCCGTCTTTACATCATATTCTTTATGATAGAACATGGTAACTCTCCTCAATGTTCATTCTGTCAAGCCGTTCTGATGGTAAAACACCCTCATTGATTGAGTTATACTGAGAGGTATACATATGACATTACCCTACTTAATTTGCTTCAGGGAATGTTGGAGGATGATGCTGATATCCTTTATTGGCTTATTGTCCTTCTTTTATTTCTGCATTTTTTGAATGTTTTTGACAAATTTTAAAATAACTTCATTTTATTCTTACATTGCTCCCTTGAAGCCTTGTAATATGTTGTTTTGTTGTCTATTGATCAAAGTTTCCCATTAGTAAATAGTTTTATTGTTGTTTTTATATTATAATTAGTATACTACTGTTATTTGGTTTTTAGTTTTACTTTAATGAGGAATTTATACTATATTGTGTTAAGGTGATGATGATCACAATGATTTTTCACCTTAAAAAAGAATTACTCAAGGCATTGAGTTTTAAATGGCTCAAATTCTTACATAAGTATTGGAAAGTTATGCCACCAGTGGTGGCATTAAGTCTACCAAAAACAGTTTTATTGAAGGTGCAATAAAACCTATTAACATCAGAAATTCTACAGTTATCAGTGTGAAAAGCTCATAATACTTTCATAACACTACAATTAAAGTTTTTTTCTGTGTTTGGGGCCAAACTCTAGAGTCTGAGAGGGCCTTACCATCACTACTACATGCCACATCAACTATTAAAGATGAATTGATTCTCTTTAAACAAATGGAGATAGTAAACACATTTACTGTATAAAATTACTTTATTTACTTTTCTTTATGTGTTTCTGATTCAATATTTCCACTCTGAGAAATGGAGAGGGAGAGAGTAGGATTTTTCATCATTCAATTATACTTTTAAATTAATATGAATAAACTGTACTAGTATATCACAATTTATTTCAAAAACATGTTTGTTATAATACTAGTAAATTTTAGTTTTTATGTTTTTGGTCAGTGTACAAACCAACTAATGCTAAAACACATCTATAGTCTTTTACCTTCTGGAAGAACTAGCTTTATGGATGTCTCTATTATACATTGTATTGGTAATCTCATAACCATCAGCATTTTGTGCCAACAGCTTTGGAAAAACAATGTGTCTCTCATATCTGAAATCATTATGAATTTTATTCTTACATTTTGCCCAAACAAATAAAGCTGTAATTAAACAAATAGTTCTGAAAGCCAAGTCATGAATCAAATCCAATAGAATTTGTTTGTTATTAGGTTAGAAATAAATTTCATGAAATAGTGGTAAAAAAAAAAGAAAAAAAGTGCAGTTAATTCTAATATAGTAACAATAAACTAACCCAATGAAAAAATAAATGTTTACATAAAGGTGTGAAATTATTCAATAACTTAGTAGTGTTTTTTTTTTAAATTTTGATCATACTTAATAAAGAGTAAATAATTTCTAAAAGTTTATTTACTCATCACTGAATCAGTAGCAGAGATGAAGCCATTGACAAGGCTAATGTCTAAATTATCTAACATAATTTACTTTCTTCCTCTTCTACAACTGAGTAGTTTATCTCTTTTTGAATGTCACATATGATGACTTATTGAGATCTCAAATGGATAATAGATGTTTTGATCCCCCCCTGACATCCCCCAGGAAGATCTGTAAGCTCCATAAACTTCAGAATCTTCCTGATAAGGTATTCTTGAGAAATTGTCCTTGTCAAAGATCTAAGGATATCAGCCCAGGCATATCCATTTAAAGATCAGGTCTTATGTAGTTTCCTCTTGGAAGACACATTTCTTACTAAGGGGTTCCTCAGTGAATATTCCCATTCTATGCATATATATTCTCATGTGGTAGTGTCCAATGATGAACACTACCATCTTCCGTATATATTTCCTGCCTAATGAGAGGAGGTCAGATACAATTTTCTTAGAGGAGATGTGAAGTGAAAGTTTGCTTATCTTTAAAACTAAGCTATTCCTCCACCTCCTATTGTGCTCTTTCTGTGCCTCAGTGCTGATGACTTGCAGCAGAACCTACACCTTCTTCATCCTTGTATTAGATCACTCTTTTTCTTCTTTCCTATCAGGTCTTTTGTGACCATGTCTTGTTCTCTTCTGACCCTGATGCTGTTAGAATGTTCTAAGGTTAATGGTTTTATGTTGTGTTCTTCCTTTTTTTTATAAGGCGATAATGGCCAAGAGATGTTTTGCCTTTAAACAACAAGAGAAAAAATAAAATACACATTTTTCACATAGTATTCATTTGATCCCTTCTTTACTCTTTCCTATCAAGTCTCTTTTTCTTCCTTTTTAAATAAGGTAATGATGACAGAGAGGTTTTGTGCCTTTAAACAATGAGGGGAGAAATCTTAGAAATGCTACAGACTGGCTCAGCTCCTATGAGCTTCACTGGTGATATTTTGTTAACTAAAATGTCTGCATATACATTCCTACTAATCCCAGCATTTCCGTATTTTACTTTAATAGTATGTCTGAATATAACAACAAGCCGTGCACAATTATTTTGAAATAAAACAAATTTATTTCAATATGAGACCTATATACTGGAACTCAGATGTTTACAAATATTCAATATTAGGTCATGTTACTATGGTTACTAAGACATTACTGTGTTTCACATGTCAATTCATACTTAATAAATTGAAGAGTTATGACTAATCTGGTCTCACCACTGCACTGATCTGGCAAGGCTAAAATGTTATGTTCATTGTTTGCAAACCAATTAAACAAGACCTTTAAAATGAGGTAATATTCGATGAAGTTATCATTTGAAAATTTTGAGTTACCCACCAAAAACCCCATATGGGGATGGGATTGAATATACCTTATAATGCCAAAATATAGTGTTTTACACCAAAAAATTGTAAAATTTGAACTTTCTAGATTTTCAGTTTTAAAGTTACTTAACCGTCCCAGGACTTTTTTGATACCGGGTACCTATAATTTTACTAATAGATGAACATAAATAAATAAAATAACAGACACTAGATAGTAAACATAAATACACCAGTTTGTATATTTTGGCTCCTGTGTTTATAAATAAAAAAGAGAGAGTATAAAAATTTAACTGAATATAATATACATAGGTTTTTATTTTAAAAATTGAGTTGACATTCAAAAGACTTTGAAATCATACATCAAACCAATAATTAATAAGACCATTTTATTTTTATTTAAATACCAAATAACTTTTGTTTAAAACATTTTTATTCAAAGCTTGTCATTTTTGAGATATCCACTCATCTCAATTTAAATGACCAATCTTATGTAATTCATATTTTATTGTACACTATAAATGTGTTACTTACGTAAGGAGAAGATGAACTCCTTAAAGGTCCAGATATACCAGGCTTTCCTGGTTCTCTTGAAGATGCTATAAGGCAACTCGGTGAGCTAAAAGTCAAAAGACCTAATCTTACCATTATATAAAGAAGAGAGGCTATTAAGGCAAAGGTTCAAGAAAGTGGTGAAGAATGGGATTCCTCCAAATGGCTTAGGGGTAAGAGAAAGAAGAATAGGAAATCAGAGCCGGGAATTGTCTCTGGTTCTGAGACAAGGGTGGGTGTGATCGAATGTAGTAGAGGCGAATTAGCCACTCCACCTTCTGCTGAGGGAGGCTCGAAAAAGGGCAGAGTGGAGACTTAAGTCTCTGATACAAACCTCAATTTTCGGAGCCATCTGGAATGGAATTAACAACTTACAGGGACATTCTGTCCATCAAGATGGCTATCGTGCTAGAATTATATTTCCTGATGCCAAATTCACAAATAAACAAGGTGATAACATTGAGGATACATTGATGGATAAATTTCAACTTTTAGAGGATGGGACCTTTCTATCATTTTCTCGGAGCTTCATGAAGTAATGAAACAAACTCTAATACTTTCCTGCCTTAATTAACGAAGTCAACGCTTTGTTGGCTGGAGAAAATCCTGGATTGCGAGAGGCTTAAAGATAAAAGAAGAGCCATCTTTGGGCCTTTACAACTGGGTGATAATTTTGATGCTAGCATAGGATGGAAGCTCCTGAGCCTTGTTGAGTGCACAGGTATCATTTTGCCTTGCTAGTAGCTTCTTGGGGTGTAAAATAAGCTTAGGTTGATGTACAAGGATCTTGAGTCCTCAAAACCCAATAATCTAATCTAATCTACATAACAACTTTCTCTTTGTTTGATTTTTCTCTACTAGTTCACCTTTAAAATGATATGTTATTCAATTGGGTTGCCATTTACATTTTTTGTGTTTTAGAGGCCAGTCACAATTGACCATTTACCAAAAGTAACATCTAGGAACCCTATAAATATTCCACAAGTTGTATTTTCTATATCCACTATTCAAAAGTTAGTCTCCATAAAAAAATTATCTAGGATTTATGATTGGAATTTATTTCATGGTCTATGGCCTGCTTTTAACATAATGACATCTGCAATAAATACATTATTTCATCTAATATTGTAAACAACTAAATAAAAAACAACAAATAAGTGATTAATTATAAAAATAGAAATCATATTGACTAAAATAATATATAAGTTTAGTGTTACTATGTGAAAATAGTAATGGCTTACCTATATACATCATCATAAGTATTTCCATACACAAATACTCCTTGTAAACTTGAGTGTGCATGTATATCCAACACAAAATCAAGCTCAAGGTTCTGAAATTATTATTATAAATATATCTGTAATATCAGCACAAATATGATGTAAATAAATATCAATAAGATATAAGCTTATGTAAAGGGTTAAATATTTAAAAAGCATCTAATAGAAACAAAAAAATGATATAATTAATTTATAAAATTGGATATTTGACAAAACTTTAATCCAATAATATCAGATGTAAAACGAAGGATTATAAAAGTGCTAAATTAATATTGAAAAATAAGGTTGATTTTTACCAGTTTTATCAATTAAAATCAAATATATTTTGTGCTTAGAAACATTTTTACAGTTTTGTTCTTGCAATTTTGTAGATTAATGAACCATGAATAGAATCAGCTCCTTTTTTAGTTACACAACTTTCCATGGATATTTTTAGTTGAACTTAAATAAAATCATCCCTTCTATAAAAACTACATTTCTTACTTTAAATATTTATGAGGACATCTCACATGGCAGTTACAGATGTGGACCTAGATAGAGGCTATAAGCCCCCCCTTAGATGTAAATGTATTATATTACCCATGTTAAATAAATATAATAATTTGTTTGTCTACTGTTTCATAGTTTAGGCTTCTAGAAATCATTTAAAAAAACTAATATATTATGTAACATTGTATGAAAGGACCAAAAACTTACAATGGATATATCTCAGTCACAAATACAGAACTGAGGGTTAAAAATGTTTTAGAGCAAATTAAATGGTATTTTACCCAGAAGTAAAACAAAGACTGAATAATTAAACTGACACGCCAATCTACTGTAATAAATATCTTTTTCCCAAATATTAAAGTAGTTGCAAATATTTACAACCCTCCCAGTTACAATGTCTACAACTGAAAGTAGCTTTTTAACACTCAGAAGACTAAACACCTACCTCAGGTTGCATTGGCAACCATACATAAAGATAAGGATATCATAAACTACTTGAATAAGTTAAAATTGCAATGGCTGGAGATTTCTAATTGGGCTGAGGACTAATGTGATAGTGAAGTCTTTGAGTTATGAAAGTTATAATGCAGCAAATGTGCTTAATAGTTAATAATATGTGCTTTTCTAGAATTGTATGGAACACTAATTCTATGTAAATGAAATTTAGTGATGTAGTAAAATATTTATGATTCAAAATTAATTCAGGGATTGTTTTTAGTCCTAGCTTGGTTTCCTAATGTAATAAAGTAAAAGTATATATAAAATCTGTTTGGTAATACAACATCTGACTGTTTACATGTTACTTAAATTTTAAATCTTTAGGTCAATCGATTTGAATATATTAATCCATAAAAACTCATTAAATGTGAATAAATTTAAAATATTTTTTTCTAATTTATATCTAAACCCTTAAACTAAATCCTTATTGGGGCGGCAAAAGATCTGCAGGTCGACGCCGGTGAGGCCTCTGAAGGAGGCTTTCACAGCCCAGAACGGAAAAAAAATATTATATCTAATTTCACTAGTCTAAGATGACCACAAAACTAAATTTTTGAGTCATATTTATGCTTGAAAATTTTAGCAGATATCCAGACTCCCTGAAATGAGTACCGGTACCCCTTTGAAAGCTTAATCCCCACCTTTGGTTAGTTGTAGAGAGTTATCTAAACCATTTGAGTATTTAATTATTTTTTTTGTTCTAATTTGATTTAAACCAATGAACCAACATTTTTATCAACTGATCCACTCAGTCTCCAATGCTGCATAATTGTATAATTTAATTTAATTTTGTATTTCTGTTAATAAAAACCAAATAAAGTTTCACATCATGGTAGCCTCATAAATGTTTACCTTATCTTGGTCTAAATTTGTAATAAAAGTAAACACAGCATGCAATGTGGGATGGATCCATTGAGAGATACGATGCCATGCTCTGTTCAGATCGAATCCCATCAGTGTGGATCTGTAAATACATTTAATGTTCATTTATTTTGTACAAGGCTGTGAAATTTATGTAATTAAAATCTACAAATTTACTAAAAAAATTAATAACACAAGAAAAGTATCTTTTTTTGAAAAAAACTGTGCCAGATGTTAAGCGATATCCTATACATCAGTATATTGCTAAAAGAAAATCACCTTTAGAATTAAAATATAAATGTGTAAACGTATTTGCTAGAAATATATTGGTTTTATAATTAAACAATCAGCTATACAGTCAAGCTACAACCCTTCCCCCATTCTTCCTGAAAAAATTGTTAAATTCTGTTCAAGTTTTTTATTTCCATTTCACCTTGTCAGTTGGTTAATATTAGAGGTGTTATTTCGTTATTGCTACTGATCAATATCTAGTTATTTAAAAGGTTACTCAGTAACGGTTATTGTAGTCTGGGACAACCGCATAACCTGAGTATTATGAAATACCTTATGAAATAATAGACCTGTTGAAAAACTATGCTTTTTTTAATATAATGTATTACAAATATATTTTCAATCATAAATATGTTTGAAAACCTACGATTTATAGTGTTGTTTTGTGTTTTACTTTTGTAACAAATTGTTCAACTAAGTTCAATTTATCCTTCCCTCAACTATAAAAAAAACTCAATAACATGCCTTTTACTTGAAACAAAAGTCTTTTATAATGCAAGAATTATATTGATAATAGTATTGAATTGTCAACAAAAAATAACTTATAATCCAACAATAACATTTAGTCCTTCTCCAATAATGAAGTGAGCATCAATAACCATCAACAGTTGGTCAACAGTTGAGTAACTGTTGGGCGACATTCATTCTAGTTCTTATTCCATAAGTTTAAGTTACTCCTCTGTGAATAACATATTGGTTTTTTGCATTATAATATTTCTGCACTGATATTACATTATACTTGATAAGTTACATAAAAAGATGATTAATTGAATCTTATGTTTTATTTTGCTGGCAGCAATAAAAACTAATACCATTTTTGTACTTAACACAAGGTTGCTTATTAAATAAATACTATTTTTTTAATATTAAATGTTGAGCTTGACTTATGAGAAAAAATATATAGACTTTTTTAATATTAATAAGTAACAGGACTTAATTGTAAATAATGAACTAGGACCTATGCAAATTTCTATATTAATGTAAAATGTAATGTATAATGTTAAATGTAGGGTTAGTTCGATTATTTTATATCAGCTATATGTTAAATCTTAAATAGTTAAATTGACACGTGGCGCGTACTATCGCTTTGGCAGTGTAAAATGATAAGCCACGCCCCTACTTCAGTTTGTATATATATATATATATGGGTTCGACGCAACGTTGGATTCAGTTGTGGTTTGGTTGGTGTAGCTGGTGTATCACTGAAGAGGACGACCTTGTCGTTGAAACGCGTCTGATATTTAGGCGTATTTTTTTTATGAGAATTGTGTTCTGTGTGTTTGTTATACTATTTTTTTAAATTTAGACAAATGTATTGTGAATAATATACAAAGTATTATGCAGACAGCACATACATTTTCATTAATAATAAATGTGGGCTATTACATAGGATCTCAAATATAAGTATATAAAAAATATATATAGGAAGTAAAATATAACTATTCATAAAACGCTTTCTTTGGCAACAAAATAAAGGACATCAAATCAAACTACAAAACACTTCAACTTCAAAAAAAAATCACAACATACTTTTTAAATTGATTGAAATTAAAAATCCAAACTTTATTACAAGGTCGCAGTTGCATTGTTATTTTGAGTGAAAAACACCAAATATCATAATATAGTTGTTCTAGGGCCTACTCTTTTTGAGAGGTGGATTAGACATTTGAATAAAACCCTCTTTCAAAAATGTAAATAAAAATATAAAAGAATAAATTTCAATAGTTGTACTAGTAAAACAAACAAAAAATCTAATGATATATTCAACACCATTTAACAAAGCTTCACTACCAATTACCGGCACATCTTAAACCATGACCGTGAAATGAACTTTACAAATCAACTAACTGAAAGAATAATAAAGTTAGTTAGTCATCTATGAGTAACTTACTACAGGTAGAAAAACTGAATAACTGAAAGCACCTGATAACTGCTTACTTTATGAGTGTTTGTTTATATGATAAGGATGAAGGATGATAGATAGAGAAAGGGTGAACACTTCCCACACCATCTCTTTCTTGATATCTTTCTCTCTCCTATTGACCCTGTATTACCGTATTACCATTCCGTACGCATTACCATTACGCATTACGCATTACCATTACGCATTACTGCTGTATTCTAGCATTACCATATTACCTCATTACCATATTATCGCATTTTCGTATTTCCTTATTATTGCATTTTCATACTGTCACATTTTTGCATTATCGTATCACCGTATTGTCTCATTACCGTATTACCGTATTGTCGCATTATCGTTTTACCGTATTGTCACTTTACGAATTGTTTCAGGTAAATACTAAAAAGCCACAATTTAATAAGGCTTTAAATTTATTACCAAAACAAACATTTGTATAAAAACTATCCTAAATGTTATAGAAAGTGCCGGGCTAGCACCATGAAGACACTCATCGATAAAATTTCTTTACAATAACATAGATATTATTGTTGTTTTGAAAACTAACAATAAATTCGTCAAAAAAAACTAACCTATTATTTGTTACAAAGAGGGTTAGGCAAGCACTATAGTAACACCTTTCAATTTGTTTATGAATATATTGTAGATTATTTAAATTATGGTTGCATCATAAAATAAGCACAAATTTATAGATAAAAACTAACCTAAATAACCTAAATACTATAATTAGGGTTGAATAAGCACCATGATAAATCTATCAGACTTGTTTATGAGTTAAAACAGAATGTAATGTTACTTCGAAAAATAAGAATAAATTCAACCAACAAGACTAACCTATTATTACAAAGAAAGTTGGGCAAACACCATAATGTCCGCCTATCATATCATTTATGAATGAAACATCGACAATGTAATATAAATTAGATAACTAACTATGTATTAGATAACTAACTAACTTTGACGAACATACAAGACTCAGGTTTCTTCTTCATAATATAATCCCAGATAGCCCCAACAAACAAACAGACGTCTACGTTGTTTTTGAACATGATTGTCTTGTCCACTACTTATTTATTTACTATTAGGCATCTACTGAACTTCTGTTCCATCTGGGTGTCTAATAGTATAATTTCTTCTCTATTTAAATCCATTTTGAACACAAAATTCATGAAGTCCATCAGACAAAATTTTTCAGTCATGACATCGCCATTACGTCCTGGATTGTGTTTATGTACGAATTCTAGTTTGAAGCTCACAGGATTTTGAATGTCTTATTATTTTGAAAGAACTAATATATGCTCTGGATCTTTTTTCATATTCGCTTCATAAAAACATTTAGCTACCATTGTAGTGGTATAAACTACTTTCAACCCGGTCTTAGTTAGTAACCAGTATATGATTCTTAGAGTTGTGTTCACTTCATATTTAGGTGGTGTTGTAAGGTGTGGATCTCTATCGGAGTCCTCTTCTTGATCATACCATTCACTATCTGGATGTATTTCATGTTTAGGTGGTGTAAGGAGTGAATCGTGTTTAGCTGATGGAGGTGAAGGTAATAGAAGGGTTGGTATAGGAGTAAATGCTGATTTGATATCATGATTAGGTATAGGAGAAGGTGAGTTCTTACTTTCCTTTTTCTAGTTTATGTCAGAAATACCTAAACTTACTAAACTTATATGTTTTGTTGCTTTCAAATGTCTTGCCCAGTATGTTTTATCTATTTTTATATTACACACTTCACAATGTTTCGTTTCGGAAGGTTGTTCTGGGTTCAAATGTTTTTCCGTTATACTTGTTCTCCCAGTTTGACTTTGCAATACTTTTATTATATACTTGACAAAATCTTTCCAAACCGTTTGGTTGAGAAGAACAAGGAATGAGGTATGAATGGTCCATCTCGCTTTGAAGTACTGATCTTCTCTGGAGCTATCGAGACTCTATATATACTTGCAAAGTCACATGTAAGTCTATTTTTAGAACAACATGTTATCACTTGATACAGTCTATTGGTGTGAATCATTTTGTTTTTACTTCAATGTAAATTCAAGCACATTTGTTACAAGAGTGACAAATCAGTATTTAGAGAATTATTCAACAGGGCTGCAAAAAGTGTATAATGAATAAATATAAACATAAATTTTCAATAAAGAATATTTTGAGGATGTTTTAGGATTAACCATGATTTTTAAACAAAATGATAATATACAACGAAATAATTTTTTTTCTCTAAAAGAGACATATTGAAACTTCTAGTAGATAAATAATATAATTACAATAAGAGGTTTTTTAAAAGTAAGATTAAATTGATAATAATTTTTTTTAGTAATGAAATATAATTTTTGTAATATAGTTTCTCAAAATAGGAGAATGGTTTTTGATGAAATTTTTATATTTTAGGTAGGGATTTCAGGTTTAAATTTAATATTTTGATGATTTGGTAATGAGATCATTACAACAACAATGAAGGTTTAATTTGGAATAAATCAAGTTTAGTGGTGTTTTTTATTTTTGTTAATGATGATTTGCTATGAAATATTTCTTCGATATTATAATAAATTATTGATAATTATTCGATGTTATTACCAATAATTTTTGATCTTATAATTCTACGATAAAGTGATAATTCTACGACATTAATAATTTTTCGATGATATAACTCTTGGTGATAAAATTTATATATATATATATAGAGAGAGAGAGAGAGAGAGAGAGAGAGAGAGAGAGAGAGAGAGAGAGAGAGAGAGAGAGAGAGAGAGAGAGAGAGAGAGAGAGAGAGAGAGAGAGAGAGAGAGAGAGAGAGAGAGAGAGAGAGAGAGAGAGAGAGAGAGAGAGAGAGAGAGAGAGAGAGAGAGAGAGAGAGAGAGAGAGAGAGAGAGAGAGAGAGAGAGAGAGAGAGAGAGAGAGAGAGGAGAGAGAGAGAGAGAGAGAGAGAGAGAGAGAGAGAGAGAGAGAGAGAGAGAGAGAGAGAGAGAGGTATTTTAAAGGTGAATATGAATAATATTTGAAATCCATACAAACTACTTAGGAATAATTTTTAGAAGATAAACATATTAAGAGTATTGTTTTATAAACATATAAAACAAGACAATTTATTTCATATATATTAGATAAATAGGGGGGGATGATAACTTATCTTATAGTTCAAATTAACCAAAACTATAAAAAAATTTAATAAATAATATTAACAAATAATGTGTAATATATGAGGATGATTTTAATAATTAATCAATTATCTGTGGAAGAAGCACAGTGAAGTTTTAACCCTCAGTGGTTTAATAATAATATGTAATAGGAGATCATAATGTTTATAATTCCATAAAAAGTGCTGCTGTGATTATGTGTGGTGGACAGCTTATTATAACAAAATTAATATTGTTGATTGTTAAAATATTAAGGAGGTAAATCAATTTATTCCAAAATATCATTTTCTGCCGTGACAGGGTTAACAGATAGTTCTGTGCAGAAAGTTACAAAGTTGCACAATTTTCACCCCTATAAAATTCAAAATTTAGATGAGTTACACAAAGATGATTTTGATATAATGCTTGATTTTTTGAAAAATTAGTGACAAGTTAAGAAATAATGAAATATTACTGAAGAATACTACTTTTTATCTGAGTGACCTTTCTTTTTAAACAGTTTTGTAAATAAATACAACTATCACTACTGTTATAAGTTTATAATTATGTCTTAACTTGCCTATAATTTCCTAGAAAAACACCATCTGGGTTGAGCATGGGAAGATCTTGAACACAACGTGATCTCTTAAAACCATTGCCACAGGATGACTGCTAATTAAAAAGTCAATTATTCCTATAACAGTTTGTAAAAGAATATTTATTTTATAAAAAAATAAAGAAAACCATGCCGATTGGCGAAACGATAGTGCAATATTATGAATAAGAGTATAGTGGTTATTAACTAAACAAATATTTTAAACAAAAATATTACTTAATGCTTAATGTACCCTCCAAACCCCCTCTCCATGTATTTCTCTACTACAACAAGTTGAATCAATGTGAGAAAATTAGAACAATAAATTGGAGATCATTTTGTTTTTATATATAATTTGTCATTTTTTGTTTGTTTATTTTGTTTTTCGTTTGTTTCTGAGACTGGTGTCTCCCTAAGTCCGCAAGAATCATTTTTATTTTTGTTTTGCTATAAGTTGCTGTGAACTGTAATAAAAGCTGAACGAGCATTGTATGGGGGGGGGGGATTATACAGTACAACTCGCTGCACTTTCACAGATTACTAGAAATAAACTAATCACAGAAAATTCAAAAATGTAATAAAATTTAAGGCCCAGTGCATAAGTTTATTTTTTACAATTATCATTTTTCATGCACGGTTTGGAGTCTACAATAAGCACTTTTTTTTTATAGATAACTGTAATGTGATAGAAGACAGTCATGATGTAACATCTCTATGTTCATCTGAAGCACCCTGAAGTATGTACTCTTATTCATCATAACCAAATACGTCCAAAGTTATTACTCTTACTTGAATTTTAAAATGTAATATATGATTAATGTATTGTTACCACATATAAGACAGTGTGTGAGGTACACTGAGTCCAAAAGGTTATTTTTAGAATTATCTCCACATGTCAGTTTTGCAGTTTTTGGTATAATTATGTCAAATATCTATTTCTTAAAAAAATAGGAAAAAACATATTTCTAGATCTATACATTTATTGATAAATAATGGGGGGGGGGAGGGAATTGCTCGCATAAGACCAAAATTTAAAATGTCTTTTTTCTCAATGGATTTTGATCAAATTTTGTAAAAATGTATTCTCTAAGGGCCCAAACATTTTGGTCGTCATCTCCCTAAAATTCTGGTTTGGGAGTAATACGTTAAATTATCAAATAATTAGAGCCAATTTTGAGAAAAATTGAGATATTTAGTTTTGGTCTTATAGTAGCTTTTATATTAAATTTTGAACGTTTTGTGTATGGGTGTGTCAAAAAATGTGTACAACACTTGTGCACAATTTATTTAATTATGGACTTATTTTAATCCAATTCAAGTACCATTTGATTTTTGTCACAATGTATATATTATACTAAAGCCTAAATTAAAATTTTTAAATGACTGCATTATTAATTCATGAATTACGACAAATAATTGTCTTGTTAATTATGTACAGATTTTGATAGAACTCAGTTTTTTCATGTTTATTGTTTGATAATGTAACATATTAATTTCCAGACTAAAAC
The DNA here is from genome assembly GCA_963513935.1 of Aphrophora alni. Taxonomy (NCBI): domain Eukaryota; kingdom Metazoa; phylum Arthropoda; class Insecta; order Hemiptera; family Aphrophoridae; genus Aphrophora; species Aphrophora alni. Next base: position 85,770,492 of record OY740765.1, read on the forward strand.
AGAAATACTGTAACCATAACTTCTGAGCTGTATGTAAACATTTTAATTCCAAAATTTGCTCATCGCCAATTTTCAGTATGATGGAACTGTGAGTTATGCTAAAGCATCGATGAAGATTTTGATAGATTTATTTCCCAATCATCTAATCTCTCAGTATGGTAATATCCTCTGGCCATAATCTGGAGTATATGTGATTTTTTGTGTGAGGCTGAGATACTGAAACACAAAAGTCTTGCAGACACCTAAACGACAAACAATTGAGGCACTCACAACAATTTCTGGAAGAATTTGCTAAAATGCCATTGGAAGAGCTTCAAAGTATGATGGATAATTTCTATACAAGGCTCACCAAGTGCTTGCAACTAAATAGAGGTCACATAACTGATGTAATATTCAAGACATAACTGTGAACTTTTTTATGTACTTTAATTTTTTTACATACATTTAAAAAAATCCATTATTCATTATTGACAGTAGCTTTAAAATTACCTATTTGTTGCATATCACCCTGTAATCTCGTATACTTTCAAAACTTTTTACAAAACTAAATTCACTAAATATCTGTTTTTATTTTAACTTATTTTACCACTAGCCATAGAAAGATGGTAATATCCAGGGTCCCATTGATTGACCATAATATCTACATTATCACAGTGAAATTATAATATCCTATATTTCATTTATTCATTTCATATGGTATATACATGATTATGGTGTATACATAATCTATATATATACAAACCTTGACAAACATATGATGATGGAGACTCCCCAGGATGTATCCTACTCAAGATAACAACAACCCTTAACTTCTGTCCTGATAACTTGTTCTTTGGGTTAGTTATTGTCAGAAGATCAAGGCGTCGATTTTGCTAGATAAAAACAGTTTTGAATAATATATTGTAAGTCTTGTGGTGAATGTACATATGTGTGTTTATTTAATTAGAGACATATAATGTTACTGTTTTCTTATTTAAACAAGTATGTTGATGAAAATTTGAGGCAACAAGCTACAAATATTCTTCTTCTGTAATGTTATCAATTCTAAATTAAATTACAACTTTTAAAAGATGGATGTACTTTGTAACTATACAACCTTACAGGTTTTGTGAAACTGTATACACCAAATGATGAAGATTAATGTCTTAATTAAAAAACAATGTAATAATATTTCACCAACAATTAATAACATAAATTAGAACATATCTAATCATCTCTTTTAGTATTTTGTGACTAGTATATAAATAAAAAACAAATTAATAAAACTTTCTATCTACAAGCCATTGTAGCATCAACAAAATATAGGAAATACATGACTGTATAATATACAAAATGAAACAACATTACCAATTTTACAATAAGTGTATTCATATATTTATAAAAGAATCATATTCTGAACAAAATTAATTCTGAACAATAAATTTTTACAGAGCAACAGAAAATGGAATACAACAAGAGTAATTTTAATTAAATTTAAAATTTATAAATAATATTTATTTTAATTTTTCTAATTTATTAATTAAAAAGATCTGAGTGTATAAAAAGTACTTAAATGGTTAATTATATCTGGAAAAATAATAATAACAGAAAGCTAATAATTAAGGTACAACTACTAGTCAAATGGATTTCCATTTGAAATCCTATAAAATACAAGGTATTTGCCTTATATACAAAACCCAAATTCCCTCACCATAAAAAAAGGTTTTGAAATTTGTAAAATAAGAAATTTATTTTTTAACTCAGATTCTGAACACTTAAAGGCAGAATTTAATTTGAAAATATTTACTGTCTTTATTCAATTTATTTAATGATTTTATACCTCCACATTTTTTATTAGTAGTTTAGTTTTTGCTCTAGAGCTGAAAATTCAATATATTCAACAAGTTTTGAGAGCTTCATCTAAGATAGCTTAGATGAAGCTCTCAAAACTTAAAAATATATTGAAGATAGCTATGTGGTCAGTCAGGTTGTCAGTTTTTACATATACCAATCGTGAAAGGTCAAATCTGATGATAGATTGACAAAAATACTATGATCTGCATTTTCTATAGCAGCTGTATTAGTCCATCAGTCGTGCAATTGGGTTGGACTGAGAATATTATTGACTATGTGTATACGATCGACAGTATTTCTTTCATTCGATTGTCCATAAAGTATGGAAAAATAATTGTAACAACCATAGACAAGAAGTTGGTAATCACAACTGCTGTAGTTGAAATGTATAGTAATGTGAGAACTTGTCAGGTATCAGTACTGTGGTTAAAATAAATGTAATTTAAAACCCTCCACCCACCTATTATAAAGTATTGTTATTTTTCGCCTTTTTAAATCATTTTGAAAAAAAAATAGTAATTTTATTCAAAACCCAACTTATAAGACATATTTTTTTTAAAGAAAGAGCATAGAATTTATCTGTGTATAGAAAAAATGTTACGGTTTTGGAGTAAGTATGCCAGGAATCGAAAAATGTGAAAAAAATGAAGTGATATCCCACAGAAAGCATATATATATATATATATATATATATATATATATATATATCATTTAAAAAATTGTTTTAGAATTTTTTCAATATATACAAAAGCTTTTTAATATACTTGTGAATAGAAGTTGGTAAAAAAAAAATCAATTTCTAAAATTTGTAATACCGGTAGGAAAAATAATTTTTATTTAAAAAGTCTAAAATAGCTGAAAAGTTAGGCATATTTTGAAAAAAATCACTAAAAATAGTAACATTATCCAAATCACAACTACGTTCTATGATTTTTCTCAGAAATGTAGCCTACATAGATTTTATGTGTGTAATTCCAAAAATTTTAGAAGACAAAATTTTGGAGTTATTATGTAAGGAATCAAAAAACGTTCAATAACCAAAGCAAAAATTCCACAGAAAAGCGTATATTTATCCTACAACAATTAAAAAATGTTTTTTCAGATATACAAAGTTTTGTACTACACGTTGATATTACTACGCTTCTATGATATAAGATTCCCGATGACTAGGTCTCTGAAACTCAGACCTATTAAAAGAACTACAGATCAAGTAAGGTAAATATATATAAAGAACTCATATTTATAATGGACTCATTGGCCTATTAGTCAGTAGACTAGTTGTTTGCCCTTCTTTATATAGTGTAGTTCCATTATTGTGGTTTTACGGATCACGTTTGTATTTAGTCTTAGTTATTTTGACTGATCAACTGTATCTTTAGGCAAGAGTTCATTTCTTAGATTTTTAGTTTTAGTTTCAATATGGCCCTATGTTATGTTGGGATTTTCACTTATGTCCATTTAAACCATATCAATAATATAACGGATCTCTAATTTCTCTATAATAAAGGAAGAAGTATATGTCTATAACTAATTAAATAAACAAAATGTACTGTAACACATTGGATCTTTGTCAATATAATTAAGTACTTGGTGAATTAGTCTCTATTCTTTAGTAACAATTTTTTTAAAGTAACTAGTGGTTATTCAGCCTCTAAAGGAGGTACCATAAAAGATTTGACATTACATCCCTTGGTTGAGATCTTGTCAATAAGCGTTCTATAATATTAATATGCAACTTCATCTTAAATACATGTTCCAGTTTTAAACCAAGTATAAGTTCAAAACATAATTTTTCATTTTACCTATAACATTTAACTATGTATATTGATGCTGTATACTTACGATAGAGTTACCTAGAAGATCCCTTTGGAAATGTGGAATCTTTTTCCTTTCTAAGATTTCAAGATATGCCTGACATTTTGAATAGGAATATGGATAACAAAATGCAAAATGGTAAATGTCATCTTCACGATCAAATCCAAAAGTTAAAGTTAAGATATAGTGATTCCAGTGGTAAGGAGAACGATGATAGTAAACATGTTTTTTCGGCATACGCTGCCTGGAAAAGTAAAAACCCAACATTAAAGTAGTTATTTAGTTAAGTAATAATAAAAACCTACTAATCCTACTCAGTAAAAACGAACTTCTAAGTTACTTGATTGTATTTTTTTCTTTAAAAAAAGTTTATCTATAATATCATCTATTATTAAAACTGTATCTTGTTTATATTGTTTTAAAGTACTGTATATACATATTGTATGAAAAGTCTACAAATAATAAAATATTAGGAAAAAAAATGGTTTTACCAATATAAAATTTAAAGAAAAACTTTAAATACCATTTAAATGTCCAAGAAAAACCATTCTTAAAATTTTTGGAATTTTCGTTGTAATTGTAATATATATTACTGATAATAATTTCAAGATTCTAAACAGTAAAAGGGCCATGCAAAACCTTATTTGAATGTAAAATTTTCCTGCTTTAATAATGTTGAATTTTGATGATGATTCAAATTTGATTAATCCATTCAATATTAATTTATTAATAATACTTCAACATTAATCCAATCAATTCATTGCCTCCTTACCTATCAAGAGGAATATGTCATGTACTTCCTTCCTTAATTTAATACTCCTATTCTCTAACATAATTTTTATTTACTATAGTCTACTGAACACAAAAAAATAAATAAATGATGAGAAAGGATTATTATAGTATATATAAATGTTTAGTCTTTTAATTAACGGAAAATTACATCTTCAAAGAAGAAAAACTTCAACATTTTGTGTTAAAGGTAAGCATAAATATATATTTTATGGATAAACTAATTTTTGTAGGAATTAGTAAAATTAAAAAGATTTGTTTAATAAAAAAATGGGTTTATTAAACAATGTCTAAATCTTTAAAATCTTAATAACTATTGTATATGTATATGAAGAAAGCAACATTTTAAAAAATATGAAGAAAATATTAACCTTATATGAAAAAATAATTAAAACAATTTTTACTGTTGCTACAATTCTTTAAAAAACAAACAAAACCGTTTTAGAATTGACAATGGGGTATGGTGGGTGTGCTCAGGGGGCTCAAACCCTTCTCCCCAATCTAACAAAATTGTGAAAAATATTGACAAATTATGAGTACGAAATATGAATTTAAACAAAGTTGACCGTAAATAACAATGGGTGTTAAACTTTGTACTAAATAAGCAAATTTTTACTAAGCCAAAACACAAAATAGATTCAAAAAATACGTACTCCGTATTCCTAATATAATTTAGCTTTTCGCTGAAGAATGCATATATGTAGTTTGAGTTTGACCAAGGTTTGGTACTCTATCCCTTCTATCGGTTCACCATGCATAATGGTAATTAGGTGACCTTGAGTAAGTCACTCATCTATTTTTGCCTATATTTTGGATATGGGTGTAAATACAAGATACACAATGTCGCATCGTTGGCAGTCTAGTGTCAGTTGTTATTGTTCCGTTTGCTCAGTTTTCTGTTACTAGTGTATTATTAACTGTTTTCAGTTGTATGATGTACATGATTAAAAGTTAAAATAATTGTGATTGTGTTTTGCTTTTGTTATTTCTTGTTAGTTTATTGTTATTGAGTTTGATTTGATTTACGATATATCTTATTAGTTTATTATTTTTAAGACTGTGTTGTGTTTTTACAATATTAATTATTAGTATATTTGTTGTAGTAAATATTTATGATCAATATTACCTATCAAGATAAAATTTTTAAAAAGGACTGAAGAGACTAGGTAATACTTTAGATTTTATTGTCACTTTAATCTTAAAGAAAAGCAGTGATGAAAGTACCTCTGGTAGTGAAAATGACAATCTTATTTCCGATATTCCTTTCAAATATTCTATTCACAATGAAACCAAATCTGCTACAAGTTCCAACACAAGTTTTGATTCCTTAATTAAGTCCACACTTCCAGATAAAATAGCAGATGTTAATAATTTATTAGTACTGCCAAAATGTTATCAATATTACAAAGAGGTGAAAACAAAAATGTTTCCCTTTGCTGTAATATCAGGTAATCCAAAATAAGAACTCCAATTTTTGTAACTGAGAAAACTCTCTCTGAATTCTTTGAGTCTACAGCCCTTGGTGAGCCTTAACCTCCTCCACCCTCCAATCATCTCTGTCTACAACTCATCTCCTCAATCTTTTAATTTTGATAGCTCTAAAGCTTACAGCAATTCTATCCACCCTTGGTGTGACCTTTGTTTTTGTGTGGTAAAACACTTCTCTCAGCATTCTTCTGGCCATCTGGTCTTGCGCCATTCTCTCGGGATGTCCAAACCACTTTATTTCCTAAGCCTTCACAACTCCAGTCGTCATCCTCTCCTATGGGTCTATATATCTTCCTTAGTATGTGTCATTCAAATACTCTAAAGTACATTTTCACTTCATACTTTTCGGGTCCATGCCTCCAAACCAAAGGTGATAACTGATTGCAATAATGTTTTGTATATTTTGAGTATTTAATTGAAAAAGTTATACACTATTTATTTTTAGAACAGTTTGAAACGGTTAGCTATTAACTTGTAACCATCAACAAGTAGCCATCAAACACATAAACACTGTTTGTAAGGAAATTAGAGTTTGTGGTTATAAAATATACCACTTACGAAATTATTTAGTATACAATATATTAACTTTAATCTATAGAGCACTTAAATAAGGTAAGTTCTTAGAGTCAGGGGAAATGCTTCCAAATATCATATAAATAATGTCGAACATATTCAAACGCACATAATAATCAGTATTGTACCAAAAAGTGTAAAAAAAAACTTATGAGATATAGAGATTTTTAGATTTATCAACTACTGCCTGTAGACAAATTATTAAAATTATAAATTATAAATGACATCTTGTGTGATAATAGGTATACAATTTTAAATGTTCATCAAAATTGTTACAAAACATTTTTACATTGTTCCCAAATTTTAAAATAAATAAATAAAGTAGATCCTTGGTGGTGTTTGTACCTACAGTCTTTAATAGTTTACCAAAGCGTTTACAAAGGCAGATAACTGTAGGAAATTTAAACTAGAGTTAAAAAGTTGTATAGTTTATTTTAATATTGGATGGTGTATTTTAGATTGTAAGATTTTTGGCAAGCTTGTATAGAAAATGTTGTTGAAGTGCAGACAAGCCAGTCTCTGGTATTTTCATTTAAAGAAAAATGCATTTATTCATTTCATAACAAATATAGGCAAAATAAACTGTGTTTTTCAAACAACTCCCCCCCCCCCGATTAATGCATTAGCATATAGCTGTACCTACAATTTACTATGAATCAGAAAAATTAATTAAAGATATATCTATTATATATTAAACCTACCATTTATTTCTACTTGTAGACTTGACTAATGGAGTCATTCCATGTCGGAAACCGTTCCTTTTTTTGCTAAAGTTCACTATATTGAGAACAACATGCTGAAAGAAAACAGATTACATTAGAGTTACTCACCCATGACTGTACTAAAATACTATTACTAAATCATAATACAGAATGCGGCAGTGAAAGCTGTACAATTTTTAGTGTTTTTTTAAACAATTTTCCTGAAATTTTACTATTTATCTTGGTGGAATAGAATTTCATCCCAGGACCACAACAGAAATTTATTTTGAGGTCTCCAAAAAACAAAATTTGTTGAATTTTATTTGTTTCAAAATATCTCTACAGCACACAAACTGCAAAATGTTGAATCGATTTAATTCAAATTTACAAATAAACTGTGTAGTTTTTACAGAGAGAACCATACCTATTCAGGAGCCTATTGCATAGATTGGCGCTAAAAGTGAAATGTTGCATCGATATTAGTTACAATGTAAAGTTTGGTCCTAAACCCTTAGGTCTCCCTGTACGATCATGGGGTAAACAGTCCGAAGTTGTAAACATAAGGTTCAAGGCCTCTTCACCGTCGCCTTTCCACAGACCCTTTCCCTACAGCGTCGCATCAATGCGCTCGCTACGGACTTTTCTTTGTTGGCCGTAACTACACTGTCACTAGTTCTACACTACTAGACACTGGGTGGAAATATATGGAAAAAATTAGGATGAATTTTTATTATTAAACTCGTACCATCTTAGCATATAGCAAGGTGAACGACCTATAGTAAAACTAAAGCAGTTTATGGAGGACACGCCCAGAAACAATTACCTCTTTGTAGCCGAGGTGCCGCCGTGGCGTGATGATATAAAACGTACCTATATATTTAGGAGCATTGACAAATTCGAAGACATTCCGCGTTAATTAAGCAGGCGTTCGGTAACGTAATGAAAGCACCAGCTGGTGACATAATAAAATACCTCTTATATAGGAAAAAGTATCAGTGTTTCTTCAGGTCTATAGAACTCCCACAAGCACTACAAACTATACTCGTATTGAAATCCATTTTGCAACATGATGTCAACGTGTGCTGACTATGAAAATAAAGCAACTGAGGGTGACTATCAAGAGAAAGTATCATCAAATGCGGTACGGTGATGTAAATACAGAACGACTTCTCACTAAGCAATACAGTGCCATACTCAAAGAGTTATTGAAAATACAGAACTCTTCAGCAGCCGTTGTGGACGCCGGCACAAAAGTCGAAGGAAAGTACGACATCAAAGAAAATCAGGAGGAGAAGGAGGACCCTTCAGAGCAAATTGCTACTAAAACGGGTCGGTTATCGTGAACCTGGACAGTATCATCGGTGATTATAATCACTGGGTATGTTATAAAAAAAGGGGACGCAATGAGGAGTACTTTGATAGTTTTGGCAGTCTTAAACCAACAATCGACCGACTAGATATTTCGGTTCCGACACAAATGTTTACTTTAATTACAAGCGACCGTGTAATGACTGAGTGACAACTCGGTCATGTATTGGAATTTGTGCTTAAAGTTTCTATTACAATGAGCATAGTTCAAGCGGCAATAGTTCCGTACTTTCGTGCGATATCTTTCCAGTCATTGAATTTGACAATGGCGAGTGTTAAATTGACCTTATAGATTTTTCCACTTACAATTCGATTTCTAATGTAAAGGACGGCATTAATGACAAACTGCGATTACCCGCTTAGATATGAACAGCAATCGCGAAATGATCGTACGAATCCATACCGTGCCATCTCCCTTCACATTGGAACTAATTTACCCGACCCACTCAACCCAACACTTCTCAGCGTTTGGTCACACCAAACACTGAGAACACTTCCCCTCACTTCTCCTGGACCTCTGTGCCGGAAACCCTGGGCCAACCAAACATCTACATCACCCTTACTGTCGAACAGTGAAGGGCAGCTCGTGATTGGTCCACACTCAATTCGCGAGGGGCCGCAGACGGTCTCTTGCCAAACATAAAAGTTCTAACTCTGCGACCCAATCACAGCACGCTACGCTACCCACGCCTCTAGCTGGCCTGTGATTGGATAGCATTACAGTAAAAGTCGAACAATGGCTTATCCATTGTTCGACGCTCCGAAAACGTATAAAACCAGACGTTTTCTCAAAAAAAGACACACACTTCTTCAAGCTCTCTTCGGAGACTAGGACACACACACTCCTCTCTCCTCAGAGACGAGACACACATCATCAGTCATCAGTCCAGGCTACTGATCACTCTCATCACTCTGCTCTCACTGGACAGTTGACACTGTCCAGTCACCAGACAAGCTGCCACATCTGATCTACTTGACAGTCACACACACTACCAACAGCAAGGGTGCCTCTAGACGCAAAAGGACTAATAAGGCTAACACCTTGTGTTTGCCATTCAAATCACACCTTGACCAGCAAACTCGCCTCCCGATAGGGAAAAAGCCAAATAGGGGAAACCCGGCGAGCAACCACTTCACCGCCTCCCGATAGGGAAACATAGTAGGGTAGTGGTTACCCGGCGGACCCCTGACTAAATGCCGGGGAGGCGACAAAATCATCACCGAAGGGCAGTGAGGCGTGTACAGCAAAGAATTAGCCGAGAACGACGCCAGAGTCTCAAAAGGGCATCACCACTAGTAAAAGGCCTTTTTCAGGGCCAAGAAAACCAGACTTCTGAGCCGCTAGGTTATGGCCTTTCTAAGTGCCAAACTACCTCACCTCGCCCAGTGTGGCGACAGCCTACTCCCCTTTCTCCATCACCTCGCCCATACACCTACTCTGTCCCCAATCTCCCCTACTACGATCCAAGGGCAGCGTATTACTTCTCCTTTTAATACCCCTTCACCATTCCCCGCACAAACCAACCATCCCCGGCTAGACAGCCGACATCTCCCACCACCATCATTTTCTCGAGCTCTCACCGGACTCTACGTCATTTGGCGCCCAACGTGGGACCACCATCACCTACAGTCAACCCGACACGACGTCAACCGATTCGTATGAAATCGATGATATTGAAAAAACCCAAATCATTACATTCTCCCTGAAACCGAACACAACTGAAACTCACTGACAACTGAAATATTCTGTACGTGAAAGATAGGTTTTGAAGGCAGATCTATCAGAACACTCCTCTGTGTTAAGAACTGCGATTTAGACTCCAATATTAAACACGAAACCATTATGGCGGTCGATATTATTAAAGGTAATGCTATTCACATATAATGCAATATTGTGACCGGTTCGTTTCAAAACGGTACAGAGTCGCACTTTATGCACAGATTTTACCCACAAGTTCCACTGGGCTACAAGATTGTTAACATACCGCCGATAATAATATATTTACCCGTCAAGGTGAAAACTATTCATAACGTAACCGTGAGTCTAATCGATCAGAACGGAGCTCTGATTAATTTCAGAGGCGAAACAGTTTCTGTCCTATTACACTTAGGCAGAAATGGGTCTCGTATTAACGACGGTCGATAGTATAAAACGCTGATCAATATACGTCGACCCTCGAGCGAGCTAACATAGCGAAATATCCGTCTCTTCAGATAGTTGAGATTCAAAGTAACCAAATATGGAATCGATGGCAATCAAAAGTGAAACAGAATACAATGACGTAAGTAGACTCAGACTAGGATTGTGTCTTGTGTAAAGGGCGTGTCCTCCCTTCTACTTGCTTCCCTAGCCTGACTTGACGGTACAACCCATTCCAACAAAAATAGGTACACAAATTACTGCTTAGCTACATTTAATTCCTAAAGTTACAACTTCGTGACAGACTTTTGTAAACGTTTTATTCTTATTTAGACCGGTAAAAGAAAACGAAAGTAGGGTACGCGTTTTCTCAGAAGCATTTGAGGTCTATATTTTTTTATTGGGGTTATACCGCTGAAAATATATGCAACAAACAAATTGTGGGGCCCCTCTTTTCCTCTCCACCCCAGACACATTCCTACCTTGAGGGTACTGTAATCAGTGGTCTGGATTACCATTCTCACAGGACTTAATTAAGCGTCTTCCACGTACAGTAGTAACGATGAAATTCGTATTCCTATAACTCTTAGGACGTGATAACGGCACCATTTAAAAGTCAGTTACACATTAAGGGTAAATTGAGTAGAACGAAGACGGCTGGTGGAGTCAAAACAGTACGATTGGTCAACAATATAGTTGCGTTATGATTTGACGATATACGTTACTAGATAGCCGCCAACGTGGTGGGTTGAACTAGAAATAAAGGGATTTCAAGTACATTAAAAAATCTATTATCGATGCGAAAGTGTAAAAATAAACTCGGTAATGCAGGCCGGTTGGAAGCTAAAAAATGTAGTGTCAGACTTTATATTCTACATACCTTTGATATTGTTGGTGGGATATTTGAGAACTACAAGGCGATTGTGGTGAATTGAAGCAAGAACTTATACTCTTGCGTTCATCAAGTGATCTTAACACAATATACAGTGAAGATTCGGAGGACGTTAGACTCGAAATAATCAGCATACATTGGAGTGTTTCTCACATGACGGTGACCAATGTATTTAAATTGAAAACGATTGAGCGAGACAGTCCCGTACACGTCCCTTTCATACCTTGGGAAATTTACGAATTTCCGAGCCTCCCTGTACCAATACAATTATCGTGGACCGACATTACGGCTGATGAGCTGGAGAAACCGCGGTACGTTATTTTGGCTTTCCAAATGGATAGAAAGAATCAGATCAAAAACGATGTCACTCTGTTTGACTGGTACAATATTAGCAATGTAAAACTGTACTTGAATTTATAGTATTTCTCCTACGACCAATTTTACGTCCACCGTGTACGAGATATACACTAGATTTGAACAATCCTATTATTAAACAGAGAAGTGCATTTCTTAAGTGTATTATTTAATGTTTTAACAAAATCGTTGAAAGAGTGTTTCAATAACGGTTTGGTGTTCTCTGTTTGAAGTTATTTGTTAATGATGGAAGTTCAATTTTATTATTATACATTTTTCGGACATTTGCCATCATTTGTGTGTTAGAAATCACGTCACGTATTTGGACCACGTCACTTGTTGCTGTATCTTTGATACAACAACACGTATTTGACGTTAGTTGTGTGTTACCGTGATTGTGTTTTTTGACTTCTCAGTTTAAGCTCTGAGATGCATGCTTAGATATTAAAGGTTGGTGGTATTCTTATTTAATTTTAATTCTTACATAGGCTTAGTTTCTAGTTTCATGTTTCTTTAGTTTTTAGACACTTGATAACGGGAATTGATTCGTATTCCCGAAAAGTTGTGTTTTGATTTCTAACACACAAATGATGGCAAATGTCCGAAAAATGTATAATAATAAAATAGGTTTGATATTGTTGTTATTTAAAAATCATCTACCTAAGATGTATATTGTTGTGTATCTATTAAAACAAGAGTGGTTCCTTTATCTGCCTTAGTAATAAGATCGCTATTATCTATTATTTTGTTTGTAGTTGTTTCAGAATTTTTATACCCGAAGTCCTTTAATGTTTCGAAAAAGAAGATTTAGAAATACATTTGAATTTCGATTATTTAATTGTTTATTAAGATTATAATTTATTATTGCCCGCGTCTCATTCTGTAATCTATTGTCGGGCAATGTTTTTATAACAGCCTGTCAATTTTACGAAATTTATTATTTCCTTAATTACATAAATTCTATTACTATATGGGATGTTGAAGTTTGAACCTTTGTTAAGGATTTCATATCTGTCATAAAATAGCAGCGTATAATAGTTTCATCCATAGATTTGATTTTAATTATTTTCAGGAAGAACTAAATAATATCAAACACATAGCCACAAAGAACGGTTATAAAAGTACTATGGTAGGCCAGCTACTCAGAAAACATTTAATAAAGAAAAAGAATTAGAGGCCGAAGGAGAGGGAAAAACTAATAAAACCTATAGATCAAATGAGTACGGAAATATTCTATCGAAAATCCTTACCAACACCCTCAATAAAATAAACATAAAAATGGCTTTAATTACTAGAAACAACGTCCTCAGAATACTACAACCTAAAATCAACAAAACCCATAGAATTTAATACATGAATATATAAATTGATGTGTGGAGATTGTGATTGTTTTTAAATAGGTCAAACAGGGAGAAGCTTCAAAAAGCGTTTTAAGGAGCATTTACCTAAAAATAACTGCATTAATACAAGATCCAATTATGCCCACCATCTTATGCAGAACAATCACGTATACGTTAGTTTTGAACAAAATTGCGTTCCATTACACATATGCAAGAAAGGCGGATATATGAGTGCCATTGAGGAATTTGAAACTATAAGGCTTTTATTAACAGTCCAGATAGTTTGTTGAACGACCAACTCAAATTTAAATCCAACTCTTTGCATGACACAGCCATTAAAATTCAAGATAAGGCCGGATCATGTAAGCCTAATCTCTGATACATAACCCTAACTCCAGTCGTTCCTCAAATGCTGTGGTGCGCACCAGTCTCGTTAAATATATGTGTTATGTTAAATATATGTGTTATGTTAAATATATGTGTTAAGTATTCTTAATGTTCTAACGACCTCAAAGGAGTGAAACTACTCTGATGATAGGATATAAATTTCGAAACGCGTAATGGTTTTATGGGGGGGGGGAACAAAAAAAAACATCAAAATAAGTTAAAAGACGGAAAATAAGTTTAGTATTTTTATAATATTTTGTGACTTGGATACACGTTTATTATGAGTTTTAAAATCGTATTATATGCGTAAGTCGTCTCCGAACTTCGACATGGACAAGTTTACGAGTAAAGCCTCATCTTTGGATTAGATTGATCCAGTTGTCGTTTGGTTGGTGTAGCTGGTACACTGAAGATAACGACCTTGTCGTTGAAACACGTCTGATACTTGGGCGTATTTTTTATGAGAATTGTGTTCTGTGTGTTTGTTATACTGTATAGTTTTTCTCATAAGTCAAGCTCAACATTTAATACCAGACAGAATAATTTCTTTTAATCTGGCCCTGTGGACGTGTGATTATAAATTGAAGCTAATGTAAAATATACCTGCCAATACTAGGCCTACAGTTTATTGTCTGATTCTACACGACTCCCATGCTCCTTTCGGGGACCGTTTAAAAAGGTGGTGGTTTAGTCAGGGGCGTGCACATACGCTAATCATTGATTTAACACGATACACTGGTTCACCTGACTGATTAGTAGACGAGAGACCATGTGCACAACTTATCAGGGAATTGCCTACGCCTTCCTTATGCTCGTGCCTAAAGATATGTTATCGGATTTATAGCACTTGATTGATGAGGATAGAATCTTTTCTTTTGAAAATATATCAAATGATATTCTGTGAAAACCTGAATGAAGTCATCGAAGAAGGCTGTATAAATGGTGGCAGGAAATTTGAAGTCTCTAAGGAGCTTATCTAGTAACGTGTATGGCGCGAATAAGGATCGGCTTTCTAAGTGTGAGGTCGTTGCCATCCAAGTCGGTCCCTACGTAAATTTGGTTTACGTTTTGGTGGGTGGCGTAAGCCTTATGTATCGCAACCATTATCGTAGCTGATGTGAAGAGGATGACGCAAGCGCGACCCGCGACTACTTTAATGTTCTATCGTAAAAATTGATGTGGTGCACGACGACTATGATAGTTACTTGACACTGGAATTTGAAACGATAATGAAGGGGTAGAGACGTAGTAACAACGCACAGTCACATCCAGTCCAAACCATTAAGTTGATCAGGATTGACGTTGGGCGAGCTCCTACCAAGCATCGAAGCATCGAGCAGTGCCTAAACTTCCGTTGGGATTTTTTTAAATCCGTTCATTTCATAAACACCCAGCGCACGAAATTCATCACACAGGCATATTTGAACACACGGGTTTCGGACTCCGACTTTTATTGCAAGCCGGCAAAAAAAATTGTTTTATTTACGCATGGACAATTCGACGAATTAACGTAAAAGCCATATCGGACGCTCTCAGCAACAGCAACAAGAGTACGCATAAATTCAACTTTACCACCAGTGACGTGATAGTGCAAAATATTTTCAGCAAACGGTACGTTCAATTGTACAATGGGCAACATTCGATGACTTTGAATGGTGAATAGAACTCACTTTTTGATGCAGGAGATTTGGCGGAAAGGGAGGGGCAGAGGCATCACGTGGTCACCTCCAACACGTTTGTCCTAAAGGAGCCCACACTATACTTATATCCGTGTCCATAGTTCAGCATCGTTCTTTTAAAACACCATATAAATTTGTAGCTTGGCCTGCAATTTATGAATTTATAAAGTCAAGCAAGTCTGTATTGAAATATTTTTTATTATTTAAGCATCTTTACATATTATTCTTTCAAGTAAGAATGTTCAAATTTCTTGAATTATTATTAGAATATTTCGGAAAATGGTAAAAAATTTACTTAGCGAAAATAAAAACTAATTCGTAAGAAGTATATATTATTTGGTAATTTATTTCGTTACTTAATGTTATTTCTATATTTATATTCAATGAACTAAATAGATGGTCAAAATGGAGTTATTTGACATTATTTATTATTATCGTCTGAGTTTTTTAAATATTTTTTTTTTTAAAGAATAAAAACTATAGAAAATCTAAGTTAAATAGTATACAAAATATCGAAGTATAGTGAAAAGGTATGGAAGTGTACATGTATAAAATGAGCGGGTACTACAGTTTCAGAATTTTTTTTCGGAGACTAGTCTATAGGCACCGACGTCTACAATACACAGTTCTTGTGTTAAAAGGTTAAATACATAAACTAATCCCATTTTAGACTAATAACGATGCAGGAAATTTGAGCACATTTACTTGAAAGAGCACATGTTTAAAGGTACTAAAACCAAAAAGATTTTTACTTTCGAAGAATATATAGTAAGATACAAGTAGTTTCAAGTTGAAATTTATTTTAAAAAATACAGTAAACCCCATTTCGAAATGTCACCAAATAAAAAAAAATAATAAAGCGTTAACGCATACATGAAATCAAATCCTTTAATTTTTCTGTTTAATTTTCTTCTTGATTTACTACAATCCGATAATTTATCAAGGAGTTATGGCTATTTTTTACCTATCTGTATTCTTTTAGTACTGAGTGCAATTGTTACAAGAGCCTAAGATTTTCAATTGCGTTTTTAAAAAAACTATTAGACTTACAAAACCATACGCTACTACGTTTCGAGTGTATAATTTCATTACCCTTCACTAGGTTATTAATGCGCCCATGTAACTTTATTATTTACGAGTTATTAATATTTTTGAACTTGGCCACATTTAAAAATAAAAAACCGCCAATGTACACATTTTACGCACCTGGTCAATGCGTATGTTGTCTACAGCAAAGTTGAACCAGAGCCGGACCCTTGGATTACATGTGTCCGGTCGAATGAATAGATCATATTCAAATTCGGAGATAAGGTCCACGCGACCCAGGTTTCCTGCAAATAACAATGGTAACTTTAATAAAGTAGACTACT
The DNA here is from genome assembly GCA_963513935.1 of Aphrophora alni. Lineage (NCBI taxonomy): Eukaryota > Metazoa > Arthropoda > Insecta > Hemiptera > Aphrophoridae > Aphrophora > Aphrophora alni. Next base: position 85,787,221 of record OY740765.1, read on the forward strand.
TATTGTAATTTCTTAAAGTGTAGGATTACTTAATATAATGTCCTCTTACTTATTACAACTAAATCAAACAACAGTGTAGATTTTATAAAGTATCATTTTACGAGAAAAATTAATGAGCAAACATTTACTCATGTAAACAATAACAATGTTAAACCAAAACCAGTAATAATTTATATATATATATATATATATATATATATGTATATATATATAATACCGTATACTAACACATCGAAGTATCTGGCAATGATTTTCTAATCTAGAAATGGATACTAATCTGAAGTGAGAAGAAATGAATTTTAATATAGCAAAATGTATTAGCTTCTGGGTAGTACCTCTACATAATATACTATTAATATATAAAGAAGTAAACCTATTTGACATTCAGAATACATCTGTGCGGTTTTACATAGAAATAAAACGGAGAAATAATTAAAATTTTCAAATAAGGTAGTAAGGGCAGAGTAGTTGGCAAGCGAGAATGGCCAGGCTCAATTCCCTCGGAGGCCAATGAATTTAAAAGAGCCATTCCATTCACAATAGATCCATTTCGGGTCACAGTGGAGAGAAGTTACTTGTGGTCACTCGACTCTCAAAAAAGTAAAAAGTTAAATAAGGTTTAAGAGGAATATTCATAGCCAAATGGTAGATGAGAAACAGAGACATTCACGGGACATCAGAACATACATATTGTCGTAGGAAAAGTGAAAGACCAATCCACAAAGCATAAAGAACGACTTCATAAGCAAATCCATGTTGATGCAAGGCAGATTTAGGTCTACGATAATGAAATTAGACATTTGAAGAGAACAAAACTACTCATCTAGTTTTATGAGAATCTAATGTCTTCAAAAATTTCATTAAACGATTTCACAGCAACACTCTAATTTCAAGATGATAAGAAGCTTCTAATAAGAGTATGTAATTTATTGTAGTAATTAATTAAACTTTATAACAGAAAACAAATCATAATTACCACACGTTAGATTAGAACTATACTGGTCGCTGGGTTTAACTTCTACCACAACTTTAAAATACGTTAAAAAAATTCAAAATAAAATTAAAACGTACAATTATATGTATATCAAAACCAAACCAATGTATAGTTGGAAAAACGAAGAACATTTCTTGAATTTAGATCTTATTTACGTGTTTTTTTACCCATAGTGAATTTTAAAAATAAGAATAAAACATTAGATGATTTGGTTATAGAAGAAAAAAATATTACCAAATACTTTTTTACAAATTGTTTATTGAATCGATATTTCACGAATTTGAGTCATCGACCCCATTTATTCGGAGGAGGAAATGTTTTCTCTTTAAATCCTTTTTGGAACTCATTTTCATGTTTCAAATAAAAAAAGAAATTTTACCATTAGTGAATTTCTAAAAAAGAAGAAAAAAACCTTAAACAATTGGGTTATCAAACCAAAAACTGTTACCGAATACTTTTTACAAATTGTTTATTGAATCGATATTTTACGAAGAAAAATTAAATTTTGTGAAACATAAAATTTTGAAAAAAAATCCAAAATTGTAAATGATTTTTGTTATATATATGTGATATTTCAAAACTAATGTATTGTTTACCTAAATGGAAAAAAGGAGTACATTTCTTGAACATAGAACCTATTGACTTGTCTATTTACTCTTAGTGAATATCAAAAATATACCAACAATAGTATTATTTATATTATTATATGTACAGTTCATAAGAGGCAATCATCCCAACACCGACAATCATCATGGAACCTACCCAGGGCCATTGTAGTTGAACACAATGGAAAGAAAACATATCAGTTTAAATTTATAAGCAAAAACCAAAACTATTAACACATAATTTTTCGAAATTGTTTATTGGATCAGTATTTTAGGAATTTGAGCCATCGATCCCTTTTATTAGGGGTAAAATTTTCTTCTTAGATATTTTTGAACCTCATTTTCAAATTCGAATAAAAATTAAATAGAATTATATATTTTTGGAATTGTGTGGAAGTCTTTTAGAAACAATCAATACCCAAATCTCTCGAAATAATTTTGCTAACAAATCAATTTAGAAAGTTGTCGAGTTAAAACTAACGAGTAAATAGGCTTAAGTTTAACTTTTCATATTCTTACGAAAGTGTGTTAAACAATTTCCTGTTTAGAGTTCTACTGTATTTCAACCATTACCAGCATCCCTCTAATTTGATTTTGACCTTTCTTCTTTTTTTAAAGTGTCTAAACTCACCTAACCTATTTAAAGAAAAGTACCCCCATTTTTAAGGCGTTAACCCTCCCAACGTTTTGACACAACATAGTAAAAACTAAAACTGATACCCAATACTTTTTCCAAACGGTTTATTGAATTATATTTCAAATTACTTATCAGAAAAAATGAGTATAAACCCGAGGCGGGAGATGAATAAATACACATTTTCAAAAAAAGTCACATTGGAGAGATAAAAATCAAATTTAAAGATATGAAACCTTTTGAAAAACATTAATTGTGTTGTCAAATTTTGTGTGGAAAAAATGTAAGTTCTTTTTAAATTGTTGTGTGTCAAATTTTGAAAAAAAAGAAGTTAATTTCTTTTTAAAATGTTAAATGTTAAAAAAAGTGGTCGTAGAACGATTGGCACACATTTTTAGCCGATTTGGAATAGCACGACTGGCACAATCTTTAAAGGGGATTAAGAAGGGTCAACCTGTAAGGTTCGGAAAAGCACGATTGGCATAACCGCCCGGCCAGGTAGTAGCAGCCAGGTAGCCAGAATGCGGTAAAATGGGAATTGTTTTGTCTAACCTAACCTAACCAAGTAATTTTTAAGTTTTGGTACACAATCTATTTTTAAAAATTTAATACGTAGGCTTCTGAAATGCACGTTACAGTATTAAACATGTTTATAATCATTCCTTTATTTACGGACAAAGCCACTTTTAAAATTATACAAATAAAATATACAGTAAAAATTAATTGTAAGTAAATTTGAAAATACGTGATATTAAGGGCAAATGACTGTCGTGCAGAGTTAACGGGGAATTATAAAATTCCCGTTTTCCCTCGTTCGATGGCGTCTACCTGGTCGAGCGGTTGTGCCAATCGTGCCTTTTCCAAGCAGGCGAGTTGACCCTACTTATTCCGCTCCAATGATTTTGCCAATACTGCCATGGGCAGAAGGTCCAAAAATGTGTGCCAATCGTCCCGTTCCCAAAAAAGTAATAAAATTTTGAGCAAACGAAAAAATATCAAAATAAGTTCAAATAAAAATTTGAATTTACACTATATAAGACGGGTTTTCAATTCATTTTTATGGCAATTATTATTGATAAATACACAGTAACAATAATTATCTAAAAATGTTTACTATAAAAATGTTCGTTCTCAAAAAATTAATTTAACAAAATAACATATTATTGGGCACTTTATGACAACAGCATAAACTTAGAATGAAGTTTTCTCGCCCCAAATACAGAACTGAGGGTTGTATTTGAATCCTTTGAACTCTTTGGAAAACAAATTGAACTGTGTTACATTCAGAAGAAAATCAAAGGGCCAAGAATTACATCGACATGCTAATAAATCAGTGCAACGAAGACTTCTCAAATATTAGTGAAACGAGCTTTTCAACACTCAGAACACTAAAGGCTTGTTAGGAGTAATATATCGTGGGGGAGGACCGTATCAACGGTCTTGCATTGGCATAAGAATAAGGACATCGCAAAATACAACTTTCGTGTGATATTTATGCTTGAAAATTTTCACGGGACCACAGAATTCCCGGTAAGGATATACCTCAGAATGTTTAGCCCCTCCTATGAATGATACAAATCCGCGCATGTTTGGACTAAACTTAAAACTGGTGTTTATTATGATATCACTCCCAGAGTTAGCTTTAAACAATAGTTTTTAATTTATTTGTTATCTATACTCATCGCTTTTTATTCTATGGACCTAGATTAATCAAATAACTTTCAATTCAGTAACTATCTCAATACAAAACATTTCCTACTGAGTCTTACAAATATACCAAAGAAGTAACATATCAGGCATAAAATCAACAAAGTGCATCAGTTCAACTGATATACCATTTGCAATGTTAGCCCTATTAATTATTAAAAATTTATATGTATATTTAAAGGTTTAAAACATAAACAGTAGGTTTTCATGCTTTATTTATGTTTCATCTGCTTATCATATAAATGTAATTAAAATTACAGTTTTATTTTATACCATGTGTCCCAAAAGTCTCACCCCCCCTATTATTATTATTTTTTTTAATTAATGGAAATAGACAGATTTGCTTTGGGGAAAGTTTAGATAACCAAAGAAGGAGTTTTTTGAAGTATCAAAATTTTCAACCCTTACCCCCAAAATGGGATAGTTTGGGGGTAAGTCAAGCATTTTAAATAGCAGCCCCTATTGGTGATACCTCATTTTAAAGGTCTTTTATAAATAACAATAATGGCGCAAACTAGAAGTCTCTAAGTTCATCCTACCCAACATAGCGACCAATCGAATTGTGAATTTTACGTTAATAATTACATCGGAAATGTTACGAAATGTACAACATTCTTTTGAGTCCAGAATCTATTTCTGTCAAGAAGTAAATGGTAGCCATTTCGAGAACTTAATCTGAGCTAAAAAAACAAAGTAAGGCTCTTACCCAAATTTTACCAACATAGAGCAATTTGTAATGTTATAAAAACAACCGGAGTTTGTAGGTTAACATTCACAATTCGATTGGTCGCTATGTTGGGTAAGATGAACTTAGAGACCTCTAGATTGCGCCACTATTCTTATTTTTAAAAGACCTTTAAAATGAGGTATCACTCAATAGGGGTTGCTATTTAAATTCTTGACTTACCCCCAAACTACCCCATTTTGGGGTAAGGGTTGAAAATTTTGATACTTCAAAAACTCCTCCTTTGGTTATCTAAACTTTCCCCAAAGCAAATCTGTCTATTGTCATTAATAAAAAAAATAATAATAGGGGGGGGGGACTTTTGATGTTACATAGTATATTGTTTATTTGTATTTTTAACGTTAAACAGTAGGTTTGTCAAGCTTTAATTGTGTTAAAGCTGACTATCGTAATTGCGTACTTATTACAATTACTACTTATTTCTGTTTCTTATTTTTAGGATTATAAACATTAAACAGTAGGTTTGTCATGCTTCAATTGTGTTACAGCCGACTATCGTAATTGTGTACTTATTACAATTACTACTTATTTCTGTTTCTTATTTTTAAATATTAAACAGTAGGTTTGTCATGCTTTAATTGTGTTACAGCCGACTATCGTAATTGTGTACTTATTACAATTACTACTTATTTCTAGATTCTTATTTTTAGGTTTTTAAACATTAAACAGTAGGTTGTCATGCTTCAATTGTGTTACAGCTGACTATCGTAATTGTGTACTTATTACAATTACTACTTATTTCTGTTTCTTATTTTTAGGATTATAAACATTAAACAGTAGGTTTGTCATGCTTCAATTGTGTTACAGCCGACTATCGTAATTGTGTACTTATTACAATTACTACTTATTTCTGTTTCTTATTTTTAAATATTAAACAGTAGGTTTGTCATGCTTTAATTGTGTTACAGCCGACTATCGTAATTGTGTACTTATTACAATTACTACTTATTTCTGATTCTTATTTTTAGGTTTTTAAACATTAAACAGTAGGTTGTCATGCTTCAATTGTGTTACAGCTGACTATCGTAATTGTGTACTTATTACAATTACTACTTATTTCTGTTTCTTATTTTTAAACATTAAACAGTAGGTTTGTCATGCTTTAATTGTGATACAGCTGACTATCGTAACTGTGTACTTATTACAATTACTACTTATTTCTGTTTCTTATTTTTAAACATTAAACAGTAGGTTTGTCATGCTTTAATTGTGTTACATCTGACTATCGTAACTGTGTACTTATTACAATTACTACTTTTTTCTGTTTCTTATTTTTAGGTTTTTAAACATTAAACAGTAGGTTGTCATGCTTCAATTGTGTTACAGCTGACTATCGTAACTGTGTACTTATTACAATTATTACTTATTTCTGTTTCTTATTTTTAGGTTTTTAAACATTAAACAGTAGGTTTGTCATGCTTTAATTGTGTTACATCTGACTATCGTAACTGTGTACTTATTACAATTACTACTTTTTTCTGTTTCTTATTTTTAGGTTTTTAAACATTAAACAGTAGGTTGTCATGCTTCAATTGTGTTATAGCTGACTATCGTAACTGTGTACTTATTACAATTATTACTTATTTTTGTTTCTTATTTTTAGGTTTTTAAACATTAAACAGTAGGTTTGTCATGCTTTAATTCTGTTACATCTGACTATCGTAACTGCGTACTTATTACAATTACTACTTTTTTCTGTTTCTTATTTTTAGGTTTTTAAACATTAAACAGTAGGTTGTCATGCTTCAATTGTGTTACAGCTGACTATCGTAACTGTGTACTTATTACAATTTCTACTTATTTCTGTTTCTTATTTTTAGGATTATAAACATTAAACAGTAGGTTTGTCATGCTTTAATTGTGTTACAGCCGACTATCGTAACTGTGTACTTATTACAATTACTACTTATTTCTGTTTCTTATTTTTAGGTTTTTAAACATTAAACAGTAGGTTGTCATGCTTCAATTGTGTTACAGCTGACTATCGTAATTGTGTACTTATTTCTGTGTTTATTTTTAGGTTTTTAAACATTAAACAGTAGGTTGTCATGCTTCAATTGTGTTACAGCTGACTATCGTAACTGTGTACTTATTACAATTATTACTTATTTCTGTTTCTTATTTTTAGGTTTTTAAACATTAAACAGTAGGTTGTCATGCTTCAATTGTGTTACAGCTGACTATCGTAACTGTGTACTTATTACAATTTCTACTTATTTCTGTTTCTTATTTTTAGGATTATAAACATTAAACAGTAGGTTTGTCATGCTTTAATTGTGTTACAGCCGACTATCGTAACTGTGTACTTATTACAATTACTACTTATTTCTGTTTCTTATTTTTAGGTTTTTAAACATTAAACAGTAGGTTGTCATGCTTCAATTGTGTTACAGCTGACTATCGTAATTGTGTACTTATTTCTGTGTTTATTTTTAGGTTTTTAAACATTAAACAGTAGGTTGTCATGCTTCAATTGTGTTACAGCTGACTATCGTAACTGTGTACTTATTACAATTATTACTTATTTCTGTTTCTTATTTTTAGGTTTTTAAACATTAAACAGTAGGTTGTCATGCTTCAATTGTGTTATAGCTGACTATCGTAACTGTGTACTTATTACAATTACTACTTATTTCTGTTTCTTATTTTTAGGATTATAAACATTAAACAGTAGGTTTGTCATGCTTTAATTGTGATACAGCTGACTATCGTAACTGTGTACTTATTACAATTACTACTTATTTTTTATTCTTATTTTTAGGTTTTTAAACATTAAACAGTAGGTTGTCATCCTTCAATTGTGTTACAGCTGACTATCGTAACTGTGTACTTATTACAATTACTACTTATTTCTGTTTCTTATTTTTAGGTTTTTAAACATTAAACAGTAGGTTTGTCATGCTTTAATTGTGTTACATTTGACTATCGTAACTGCGTACTTATTACAATTACTACTTTTTTCTGTTTCTTATTTTTAGGTTTTTAAACATTAAACAGTAGGTTGTCATGCTTCAATTGTGTTACAGCTGACTATCGTAACTGTGTACTTATTACAATTACTACTTATTTTTTATTCTTATTTTTAGGTTTTTAAACATTAAACAGTAGGTTGTCATCCTTCAATTGTGTTACAGCTGACTATCGTAACTGTGTACTTATTACAATTACTACTTATTTCTGTTTCTTATTTTTAGGTTTTTAAATATTAAACAGTAGGTTTGTCATGCTTTAATTGTGATACAGCTGACTATCGTAACTGTGTACTTATTACAATTACTACTTATTTTTTATTCTTATTTTTAGGTTTTTAAACATTAAACAGTAGGTTGTCATCCTTCAATTGTGTTACAGCTGACTATCGTAACTGTGTACTTATTACAATTACTACTTATTTCTGTTTCTTATTTTTAGGTTTTTAAATATTAAACAGTAGGTTTGTCATGCTTTAATTGTGTTACATTTGACTATCGTAACTGCGTACTTATTACAATTACTACTTTTTTCTGTTTCTTATTTTTAGGTTTTTAAACATTAAACAGTAGGTTGTCATGCTTCAATTGTGTTACAGCTGACTATCGTAACTGTGTACTTATTACAATTTCTACTTATTTCTGTTTCTTATTTTTAGGATTATAAACATTAAACAGTAGGTTTGTCATGCTTTAATTGTGTTACAGCCGACTATCGTAACTGTGTACTTATTACAATTACTACTTATTTCTGTTTCTTATTTTTAGGTTTTTAAACATTAAACAGTAGGTTGTCATGCTTCAATTGTGTTACAGCTGACTATCGTAATTGTGTACTTATTTCTGTGTTTATTTTTAGGTTTTTAAACATTAAACAGTAGGTTGTCATGCTTCAATTGTGTTACAGCTGACTATCGTAACTGTGTACTTATTACAATTATTACTTATTTCTGTTTCTTATTTTTAGGTTTTTAAACATTAAACAGTAGGTTGTCATGCTTCAATTGTGTTATAGCTGACTATCGTAACTGTGTACTTATTACAATTACTACTTATTTCTGTTTCTTATTTTTAGGATTATAAACATTAAACAGTAGGTTTGTCATGCTTTAATTGTGATACAGCTGACTATCGTAACTGTGTACTTATTACAATTACTACTTATTTTTTATTCTTATTTTTAGGTTTTTAAACATTAAACAGTAGGTTGTCATCCTTCAATTGTGTTACAGCTGACTATCGTAACTGTGTACTTATTACAATTACTACTTATTTCTGTTTCTTATTTTTAGGTTTTTAAACATTAAACAGTAGGTTTGTCATGCTTCAATTGTGTTATAGCTGACTATCGTAACTGTGTACTTATTACAATTACTACTTATTTCTGTTTCTTATTTTTAGGTTTTTAAACATTAAACAGTAGGTTTGTCAAGCTTCAATTATCTTACATATAAGCTGATCGTATAAATGTAAAAACTAACATCATAGTTTGTTTAATTTTCGTTTTCGATTTTATCCGTATTTAACGATAAACAGTAGGTATTCATAATTCAATCACGTTGCCTATCTTATAAGTGTAATAGTTATAATTACTGTTTTATTTATTGGTTTTATAACATTAAACAGAACGTTGTCATACTTCTATTATGTTACATCTCCCAATCGTATAAAAGTAATAGTTAGAATTACTGTTTTACATCATTTTTTATTTTATTTATAGGTTGTATAAGATAACAACCTTCGGTTTAGGCTTCAATTATGTTACAAGTGCCAATTGTATAAATGTAATAGTTATAACTACTGTATTCTTTCCCTTTTTTATTTGCTGCAATTATGTTACAACTGTTTATGGTATAAGTAATTACAATAAGTACTTATTGACTGTTTCTATTTATTAGATTTTATACATTAAACATTAGGTTGACATGCTTCAATTATTGTTACATGCTGCCTATTGCAAAAGTGTACTAATTATAATTAACGTTTTATTTTCTGTTTCTTGCTATTTATACGTTTTTTAACGTTAAACAGTGGGTGGTCATGCTTCACTGTCTAATTATACAGCTGCCTATAAGTGTAATTACATTCAAAGTTATTTTTCTGTTTCTTAATTAGACTTTTTCAAAATTAAACGGTAGGTTGTCATGTTGTTTAGGTTACACCTGCCTATTATATAAGTGTACTTATTACAATTACTACATATTTTCTGTTGCTTATTTATAGATTTTCAAGCATAAAACAGTATGTTGTCCCTCTGCTATTATGTTATAATGGCTTATTGTAAAAGTGTACTAATTACAATTATTAATGTTTTATTTTAGGTTTCTTATTTATACGATTTATAAACTAAGCAGTAGGTCACCATGCTTCAATTATGTTACCCCTGCCACTGATATTAGTGTAAGAATTACATTTACTATTTTGTCTTTTGTTACTTATACGTTTTTAACTTTGAACTTTAGAGTGTCTGGTTTTAAAATATTCTACTACTATTCTCCGTATAAGTGTAATAATTACAATTGCTGTTTTATTTTGTTTTGTTATTGTTACTTTTTGTTAACTTTAACTGATTAATTGGAATTCATTTTTCAATTGTGATACTGCTACCCACTTTAAAATTGTAATAATGGCAATAACAATTTATCATTATTATATTGTATGTCTCATGTTCGGAAAGAATATAATGATGTTTCAAAAGTTCTTACTATAATGTATAAAGAAAAAAAAAGAAAAAAATTCGTTCACCTTATGATTCGATATTGATTTTTAAGTAGTTGTCTCTTGATTCATCTTTTATTATTAATTTTGATGGTATTTATCTTTTTTATAAGTAAAGAGTATTACAATTATTGGCAATAACTTAGCAAAACGTACTTCGTTTCATATTCTCAATCCCCTTTTTATCATGCTCAATCTTCTAGGTTATAAATTTCTTATTAATGTAAAATTTGAAGAAAAAAAACAATTGAGAATATAAGAAAATGAAAAAACTAACATAAGTAAATCAACAAAATTTAATTAATTAGTATGCAAACCAATATTCGTCAACCGCATGACTTACTACACTACACATTTTGTAGGCGTAGAATTTCAAAAAATATTCTGTGGGTTACATGATCTTACCATACTGGAGTTAAGTAAACAACAATGTATTAAATGAACTTAATAAATTGAAGGGCGTGCACACGGGGGAAATTTCAGCGACACCTTTAAAACACCATAACTCGGTTAATTTAAATTGCATCGAAAAAAAAGAGCAAAAAACCAAAATGTATGTCATTTTATGATCTTTAAACAATTTTGTAGACTTTTTTGCTGCAAAATTCATACTTTAAGTGATCGTAAAAAACGATTTTTAAACCTTTTCACCCACTTCCTTTACGTTTACTTAAAAAGGAAATATTTACATAGTTCATACACATATATATATATTTTTCATTTTAAAATCTATTTTCACTCTACGGTCATAAATTTCTATAATTTTACTTTGAATGGATATCATTTTATTTTGTTGCTCAACAATACTAAACTCAAGTAGGAAGATATACTTTAGGTTGGCCTAGTTAAATAACAACTACAGATCAGCTGAACTATCGAGGAGGCACAATAGTGAACAAACAACCCAAAAAGGTAAAGTTGTTCAACAATGTAGAATTAGCAAAAATTAGATGTGTCTGTCAGCTGTCTCAACACATCTGCTGTTTTCTGTATCAACTGACACAAAACGTGTTGTTTTAAGCACAGGTTTCGCTTTAGTGAAAAGAAAAGTCACATGGTGCTAAATTTGGCGAATTAGATGTTCCTATGTAGTAGGCCTAATATTTTTATCGGCCAAATATCGCTTCATAGAAAATGCCGTGTGAGCTGGCCCATTTTTTTACCGAATGGCGAATGAAACCATTTTTTTACGGTTCTGGTAGCTTTTTTCTTACATTTTATCTCAGATTTATGAAAATGCTATTACATTAATGTTTCATAGCATTTAGCCTATTCCGGCACACAACTACACTAAACGATGACTCACAATCAACTGAATGGCTGAGGGTATTGATGTTTGTTTTGCAGGTTCTAACACATCCAATGTTTTGCTAACAGTTAGAAACACTGTCTCATTACGTAATAGACACACCTCGTAAGCAATCTCTTTAGACTTAAGAGGCCTGGACGTTCTTAGTGGTCATATGAGTTAGCCTACTAACACAAGATATTAGATTTCAGTAATTCGTCACGTGTAACCAAAACTGTTTTATAATAATACAAGTACATGTAGTTGTTGTTAAGTGCAAGTGTTCAAAAACAGTTCCATTTACTTGGAAAAATAGCTTCGTCCATTATTTATAGTACAATTAAGCAGGTTTGATTTATTAGAACGCAATCTACAATTGCGTTTTTACATTGTAGATTGTTTTTACAATCTACAATGTAAAAACACTCTCTAATCGGATTTAAAATAATTTATGAGTCAATTTTACCAATCCACTATTACACTAAAAAAAGAGAGAAAACCTCCTAAATGTTGGAAGTGGCAGATGTTCCTGTTCCACTCCGGTGGGGCTTTAAGGTTTAGTCTTGGCCTAACTTCAGATATATTTGGACATCCTACTAATACATTTGAATGTTTACAATGTGATACAAAAGTACGTAAACAGATTCATATCTCCGGTTCTTTATGTAAACGTGCGATCAGTCATTGCAAACCTCTTGACCTCAGCTATGTACAAAGTATTCCAAAATGTATCAAACATATTTGTCTCGATAATATTAAGAGTAAACATGTTGGTTTTTACCATATTATTATTATTTCGGAACGTTACAAAGCAAAACGAGTGGTTACTACATTGCTAAGTGTTTTTAACATATCAATTTGGATCATCTTGTGTATGGACAATTATTTTTTCACCTTGTGTTATCATTTTAGGTTCTAACCTTTCAACCGCTATGTCAGTTAGGTTACTGAAATTAGTAAACATAAATATTATTTTATAATAAAATATAATGTTTAAATACGAATAACTGTGTTAATTTTAAAGGAGAACAACAATAAAATATTTTGCTTTATAAAGTTCTAGGCTATAACAATAACAAAAATAAAATAATTTTAATTTAAAATATCTAAAAAGAGTTTTATAAATTTTAGGAGCCGAGATCGAGCTATTTGCAATGACGTGTCGCAGATTTTCCTAACCAGAAAAGAAAGTGAGATTTACGTTAAGGCATGAGTACCAATCCGAGAGGTATGACTCGCAGTTAACATTATGAAAATAAACTTTGTATATTTTTATACTTTTGACCTTTCTGCCAACTTAAAAAAAAAAAAAAACGATATAACTATAAATATATAAATATAGCTTTTTATAGTAGCAATCAGTAAGGTTACCCTACACCAACATAAATTTTTTTAAATTATTGGTGTTCCGACGGCCAAATGTTATTACTACTTTGTGATCATCTTTACTATAACTTTAGATAACTCTTTGTTATAAAAGTATAGTCTCTGTGTTTTTATAACTATATATCAGAAATGTCTGTATTAATTAATTATTCATACTGTATATTAGCTATGTCAGAACTCCAATTGACAAAACACGAGAGAGAGAGAGAGAGAGAGAGAGAGAGAGAGAGAGAGAGAGAGAGAGAGAGAGAGAGAGAGAGAGAGAGAGAGAGAGAGAGAGAGAGAGAGAGAGAGAGAGAGAGAGAGAGAGAGAGAGAGAGAGAGAGAGAGAGAGAGAGAGAGAGAGAGAGAGAGAGAGAGAGAGAGAGTTCTGACTTAAAAACACACGGTACGAATTATAGAGGGAGAAATATAGTTAAGAGACAGTACGGATTTTAGTTAATAGAAACAGTTCTGACACATAGTTAACTTGCACTACGGAAAGTTAGTTAAAAAAGATAGTTCTAACATATATTTAACAAAAAGTACTAATAATTAGTTAATAGTTACAGTTTTGACATATGTAACAGACTGAACGGATAATTAGTTAATAGTTACAGTTTTGACGTAGGTAACAGACTAAACGGATAATTAGTTAATAGTTACAGTTTTGACGTAGGTAACAGACTGAACGGATAATTAGTTAATAGTTACAGTTTTGACGTAGGTAACAGACTGAACGGATAATTAGTTAATAGTTACAGTTTTGACGTAGGTAACAGACTGAACGGGTAATTAGTTAATATTTACAGTTTTGACATAGGTAACATACTGAACGGATAATTAGTTAATATTTACAGTTTTGACATAGGTAACATACTGAACGGATAATTAGTTAATAGTTACAGTTTTGACATATGTAACAGACTGAACGGATAATTAGATAATAGTTAAAGTTTTGACGTAGGTAACAGACTGAACGGATAATTAGTTAATAGTTACAGTTTTGACGTAGGTAACAGACTAAACGGATAATTAGTTAATAATTACAGTTTTGACGTAGGTAACAGACTGAACGGATAATTAGTTAATAGTTACAGTTTTGACGTAGGTAACAGACTAAACGGATAATTAGTTAATAGTTACAGTTTTGACGTAGGTAACAGACTAAACGGATAATTAGTTAATAGTTACAGTTTTGACGTAGGTAACAGACTAAACGGATAATTAGTTAATAGTTACAGTTTTGACGTAGGTAACAGACTAAACGGATAATTAGTTAATAGTTACAGTTTTGACGTAGGTAACAGACTGAACGGATAATTAGTTAATAGTTACAGTTTTGACGTAGGTAACAGGCTAAACGGATAATTAGTTAATAGTTACAGTTTTGACGTAGGTAACAGACTGAACGGGTAATTAGTTAATATTTACAGTTTTTACATAGGTAACATACTGAACGGATAATTAGTTAAAAGAGATACTTCTGATATAGCACTGTAATATACAGAACGGATAATTAGATTTTCGAGACAGTTCTGCAGTTCTAACATTGTTAATAGACAGTTCGGATATTAAGTTAATAGAGACATTTCTGACATATAGCTAACAGACAGTTAGTTACTAAATAGATAGAGTTCTGACATTTAGTTAACAGATTGTACGAATAAATTATTTAATAGAAAAAAATTCAGACATATAGTAAAGAGACAGTACGGATAATTAGTTAATGGAGACAGTTTTTACATGGTTAACAGATAGTACGGATAATTAGTTAATAGTGACAGTTCTGTAATATAGTTAACAGACAATAGCGACAGTTTCTTTAATAAAAATAGTTCTGACATTTAATTAACAGATCGTAAGGACAATTAGTTAATGGAGACAGTTTTGACATAAATATAGTTAACAAACGGTACAGATAATTATTTAATAGACAGTTGTGATATGGTCCATAGACAGTGTGAAAAACTAGTTTTTAGATAAGCTGGACAACTATTTTATCGACAGTTTATTTAATAAACCGATCAAAGAAGACTATATGGACAACTCTTATTAGGCAATTTATATAAGATATTTTTAAACAGTTTGAACAATTTTCAAATAACAAATTTGAACATGGAGACAGCAGTGTGAACATTTAATTTAACCATTTTGGCTATTTTACTTTAATGATTCTAAAAGTAAGTGGCATAATGTTTTCCTGCTTTGTTTAGTTCAGGTAAAACTAGTATTAGAGTATTAGTAACCTGTTATTTTGCCAATTAAATTATTTTTGTTGACCTTTATCGTGTACGAACAAAAATAGTTACACACATTTTTAAAATGCGTATTAATAGCACAAGTATCTATTTTTAATTTGGTTAAATCTAAATATTGGGCAAATTACCCGTTTCAAATGAAGCGTCAAAACATAAGTGTCCACGCTTAGCTTTCCCACTGTGACCTGGAGGTCGCATCACTACTCTAGAGACGTTACCTAACCCTCCTTCATTCTCGCTGTCTTCACTTTCTGTAACCAAACAATAATACAAAATATAAACTATAATAGAGTGCCAAAGAAAAAGGTATCTTTTAGAAAATTAAATTATGAATACCAAATTACGCTCACCTCCAAATTGGTACAAATTGTGTGTGCAACTTTAAAGTATTACTACCATTTAAGTAATAAAATTGCCCTTCCAAACCAAAAGTATTTTATATGTTATTTTACACGATTGCTCTGACTAAAAGCTAAATTATAAAATAAAACCAAAAATGGATTAGATATCCCATCGGAAATGATTTCCTGCTGTGGGATTACCATTACTCAACAAACAAAATCTATTTTAATCAGACTGGACCATTAAAATGTTAACCTCCTGTCATTAGTTTCTTTTTAATTTTGATATACTTTAACAAAAATAGTCAAAATACCTGAAATTTACAGGTACTGTAGTTAAAAATATATTCTTCGTATTATAAATTATTATTATTTTAAATTATAGAAAGGATAATTAATTAGCTACTTATATGCAGATATTATCTGTAATATAACTGTGAAAACATTTTTTTATATCATTCTGTGTAAATAACTATTCCTATTTCTTAGATTTTTCTGAATTTTTGATATTGTTTAATGTTTTTAATAAGACGATTTTATTAAATAAAACTATTCTTTAAATCTATGCACAAAAAGAGTTTTGAAATAGTTAAATTCATCTTTTAGATGTGTTTCTGTTTATATATACACTTTTTATAAGGTTCACTAGAAAGCCCGCACTATTAACTTTCAGATAACTGGACAATTCTGAATGAATGTAGACCCTACTGTATACAATTTATTTCTGTGTGTAGAGTAGTGTATTAATATAATATAGATTTTTCTTTTATTATCTTATTCCGTATGTACGAATGAGATTTTATCTTAAGTTTCCAAGATCTCAGAAATGACAACCAAAATTGATACAGAATAAATTATCAGAGAGTGTCTTTGACAATTATCCGAAGAAATATCATTTTGCTAAAGTTAGATTATTCGCCGATTGCAACAACGTCAGTTTCTAGACTATACTTTTATAACAACTTGGAAGAATATGGGGAAGTTGTCTGGGATACACCTCGAGTGCCGGTATGTCTACTTTCTGCCTCGACTGATCTTATACGTTCGATTGATTTGAAAAATATATTCGGTCTCGTTATTTACTTATCTACGAGATTTCGGTATCTCCTTCAATATAGATTACCAAATTAGTTACTAATATATATTTTTTTATATGTACAGTTCGAAAAAGTCGTCTCGGTTCTGCTTTATAAACATTCTATTTTAAAATTTCGTATATAACTACGAATTTTATTTAAAGAATTTACATACAATCCACCATGCTGTCACGCTTATTTAAAACCACGTGTGTAAGAACCCTAACCCTTACTTCATAATGGAAGATATAGCGACCTGACAAAATAACATGTGCTCTAAAATAAAGAGTGAACAGAAGAATTGAAAACAGTAATGCAGTACAAACCTGAATCGACCATTTTTAACGTTGGTTCAGAAAGAACTGACACTATCCCTACTTCTTATGCGGTATAATTTAATCGATATCGTATTACCGATACACGATTAGAAATTTACGTTGAAATTTTCCGTCTTTTGTATATATTATAAGAATTCTTTTATGCGAATACATGTTCCGTATATACGTATATTCGCATGTGTGCGTGTGCATGTTGTAGGAGTGTCATGGAAGTGTGCGCATCCCCCTTCAATTGCGTGCCTGCTCTCGATCGATCGGTTCCTTGCTCGCTGTACCCACCCTCTGGAAAGCGGTACCGGCGTCTCCTCCGCCGTTAAATATAGTCCTTCTAATTACACATCAATATCTTTAAATTACAACTATAGCGTTATAAGTTATAATAATTGTAATACATTTATAAAAAAACAAACTCTATTTTGATTTAATTTTAAATAAATTATAAAACAAAAAACCGTGTTAGAAAATCGATGCTAATCTCATAACAGAGTTGGGGAAAGTAGAGCGAATTACTAATCCATATCTGTGCGGCCACTGTCATTTAGTTCCCGCACAGTCAGGCTACAACTTGTGTTTTGTTTCTAGTAGTTCAGCACACATTTGTTTAGTCATATTATAATTCCTTTTGATTAAGAAGCCGCAGATTAACGGATTGCTTTCCTTCTTGTCTTCTATTTGGTAGGTATATACGAAGATTATTATTTCCATTTTGAGCCTTAATTCCTGTTTTATATTGCATAAAGAGTTTATATTGTGCATTATACCTAGATTTGTTTGTAAATTTGTATTACGCCTGTAGTACTAGGGTAGTTTAAGGAAAATTTTAAATTATAAACTGTTCAAAATATATATTAAAATTAAATGATGAAATTTCTATTGAAACCATTAGTTTCAAAAAAAAAAAAAAACTTATCTTCCTTAAGTTATACCGTCTAGGCTAACGAGGCCGTGCAGAGAGGCTCGGAACCTTTTGGAACTCTGAAGTTTCATTGAATATTTTCTATTGATTTTAATCCGCAATCGGTCAATAATGATTTGATGATGAGCAACATTCTTCCCGATGCTTTAAATTAATGTTTTAAAATAACTTTAGGATGCATAATTAATACTGTATTTTAATTTGTTTTCCATTATATATATATATATATGCTTAAACAAATGTAAGTTTTTGTATGTTTTAAGAAAGTTTCATTCATATCGTTTTATAGTTGAATGAAATGAATTACAATGCAAACAATATGGGGGTGGGGGGGGAGGCTTACAACTAGCAGTAGGTCTATGTTATTTAATTCTTACTATACAGGTTTGACATTGTTTTATCATATCGTGAGTTTTCATATAGGTAATAAAATCAATAGCCTACCATTTTTATAATCACTGATCATCGGTTAGAATCACTTGGTACCTGTCTAAATGTAAGCTTATGTATTATGTAGTGAAACCTGTGTGGGCTTATATCTATTCGTTGTTGTGTATTTCAGTACCTCTTTATTGATATATTCGTACCGGATTTTAAAATTTAATAAAATATTAAATCTGATTTTGTAGCCTATTTCATAAAACGATGATTTCGCAACTCGATGGGATAAACGACCGACAAATAGTGGAAAGGTTAAGCCGACAAATATTCACTCTTTTATATTAAAACCATATTTTAACCACGCATACTTCATCAAGTCTCACAATATGGTAAACAGAAATAATATATGCCCGCGAAATTAAGGAATTTATAGTTCGTTTACAACAATATTTCTTTTCAACTTCGTATTATATGAGCTGTAGAATCTAATGTTTTATAATTAAATAATGGTGCTACTGTAAAGATGTGCGTTAGTTATTATTGTAAGAGGTTATTATCTTAATTTTACTTTTTAGTTGTAGAAATAGGGGTGGAGTAGTTGTACAAAGATATTAAATAATTTAAAGTGGGGCGAGGGTTAGCTATAGATGTGTATACTTAGAGTATAGAGATTATTATTATTTTTTCTGATACTTTTTTAAAACAAATTTCTTTTTTAATAGTCTATTAATTATATACTATATACAAGGTATTTCACGCCCAGTCTGCCAATTTTGTGAAATTAAAATAAAGAAAAAGTTTCAATATATATATGATTAAAATGCTTCGTTTTTATCTGCATTTTTTTTTCAATAACAAGATACCCATTTTTTCAAGAACAAGATACCCATTTTTTCAAGAACAAGATATCCATTTTTCAAGAACAAGATATCCATTTTTTCAAGAACAAAATATCAATTTTTTCAAGAACAAGATATCCATTTTTTCAAGAATTATATATCCTTTTTTTCAAGAACAAGATATCCATTTTTTCAAGAATTATATATCCATTTTTTTCAAGACAAGATATCTATTTTTTCAAGAATTATATATCCATTTTTTTCAAGATCAATATATCCATTTTTTCAAGAATTTTAAATCCATTTTTTTCATGAACAAGATATCCATTTTTTCAAGAACGCCAGAACGGATTGAGATATCGGTACCAAATTTTGGTAAATGTTTTATACTATTAGTTTTCATTGTACCACATCATCTTGTATTCGTAACGTTTTACTTAACCACTTCATAATGTATTTCATTAACATGTTTGATGCAAGCAAAATATCTTAAAAAGCTAGTGGTATAAAACTTTTTAATAAATTTGATATCGATATCTCAATTTGTTCTGGAGTTATCTTATTTTTAGAGGTATGTTTATAGGCACATTTTTCTTTATTTTCATGTTCAGAATTACCTTACAAAGTTTTACAAACACCTTGTATAAACATGATTTAGTTTGGTCGGCTTAATTGACGATTTTGAAACTCATGGGGGTTCGGTAGGTTGTCTTCGCCATATTATCGGGGTTTCAATATTCGTAACAGGTTTCTTCAGGACCAATAAGAGATATATTTCTCAAATCATTATGGATTATTATTTCTCTGTATTTATACGAGAGATAAAAAAATATTAGTGTTTGATTAAAATTTTTTTTTAACATTCCGACAAAATTTTAAAAATAACTTTCAATAATTTTAAAAACAAAACTTACTTTTCAAATGTAAAACCCTCCCGTCTAAATATTCATTTCCATCACACAAATAAGTGCTAAAAATTTGAAGTATTTATATACATTAATTCCTGAGATAATGAATTATTTGTACAAAAAAAAATACAACTTTCAGAAAAAACACATTTAAAACTTTATTTCTACAATTCTGTTACAATCAACAATTATTTAGTGTATTCTATCAGCATAACAGGGTTTATCTTTATACTCTTCATTATTTTAAACCTCTTCCAGCTTCTTTTTGGAACTTTCTCGTTGTTGTCTTGCTTCTTTTTTTTTAAATATAGACAGTATTCGCTCAGCTCTCATGTGAAGAACATGGTCGGTGCAGTGTTTTGGCTTATGGGGACTACAAGCTTATTTATAACATGGCATATTGTGATATTACCCTTGTTGCTTCATAAACCTCTCAGGTACTTTAGGGTACAGAACCCAAATAAAGACTTTTTTTTGTAAACAAGATCAAATTATTCCATTCAAAGACTCATTCGTGTTGTAGATTATGGTTTGCCAAATCCTTGGAAATAAGTTTTGTTACAGTCATTACTGCTTCAGGAATGTGCAAATGTTCTTCATGATTATATGGCTCATTTTTGCCTTTTTTTTCTTGGTACTTGCACCCCTCTATTCCCAGTTATTACAAAGGCCGCATTAATTTAAGGGTTGTCATTTGTGTTTCCATTAGGTTTGGGTTTGTATTATTTAAAGAATATGTTGGCTTGTCTACATTCTTCCTCTATTAAGGACGTTTTTCCTATTTTGTTATAAAATAACTATAACACATAAAAACAATTCTTTCACTGTTGTGAACCACACATAACCTCACTAGAAATAATATTCACCACACTATTTTTGTAAACCAAAAACACAGCACAATGACAGGTGAAAAGATATTCCTACACAAACAGGAGTGTCAACATACGAAAAAATGTTTCAAAACATATAAGTGTTACATACTATGTAGCATAATACTACATTAATAATAAATAACAAAAGTAAAATATATTTAAACTGTTTGACTTATTTTTTAAAGATTTACAGTAGCCTATTTGTTTTAATTTAAGATAGACTAAATACTTAGCCTATATTTAAAAAATATATTCATTATTTTTATATTATATGAAATCAAAAATAGGATCAAGGGGTATTCAGGTAAGAATCCAAATTAAGTGACACTATCCTTTAAACAGTGCTATAAAAAGTTTAAATTAAAGCTAAAAATTTGAGGAATTAAAATAAACAATCCAAAAAAATTATTTTTTTACCACACCAACTTAAAATAAAATTGCTAAAAACGGTCATAAAAGATAGAGGCCTCTTGATTCCGCGTGTGAGCAAGGAATAAAAAAGTAATTTTATCATGATACCAAAATTAACATTTAAGCTCTAGTAAATTAAACCGCCAATCTAACGAGTTCCTTCAGTAATACGGTTTGTTATTTGCTACTAATTTTTTTAAGGAAATGGGGAAAATGGATTTTTAGTAGGATCAAGTAGGGTATACGCTTAATATTTTGCAACTGTAAAGTGCCTATAGAAATATATACTTGAAATTTTATAGTTTTAATTTTTTAAAAATTAAAATTAAAAATACATGCATATTTTTAATACATTTTAAATAAAGAGAACCAATGTTTGGCTTTAATGCACCCAGAAGTAGTGCTGTATATACAGAGTGATTCACAACGACACTGCCAAACCTTGGGATGTAATTCTGAACATCAAAATAAAGAATAAAGACTTCCTACAAATATAAATATTAAAAAATGCTCGAGTTCTGTCTCTGTCTTTTTTCTTAACAAAGAATAACTCTAGAACAAATTAGGATACCGATAAAAAATTTTGAAGAATGTTTATTTTATTTCAGTTCATCACACAATCTTCACTTAACCGTGTAAAAAATAGCGTTCATTAAAGCAATTTGATGACAAATAATTTTTAAAAACTTGTGATTTTGTAAAATATTTACAAGATACAAAATATCTTTGAATGTTGAACACGATAACAAATCTATTTTTGTTATATGTTGGAGAGTAACCGGGATACCGGTAAAACACTTATTTTTTTAAGAAGAATTTTGGTAATAACTGGAACAGACAATCTTAGTTTTTCAGCACTTATCCAATCACTTTAAAAATAATAATTAAGTTAACCGCCGAGTACTGTATGACCAAGAAAAACTCATGTATGTTTGTTATAGGCTATCGACTATTTTTCAAGATAGTACGACAAAATGATATCATCTTGTTTACTATTAAAAAGGCTAAATATTTCATATATTGTAAAGGATTCTGAGGTATTTTGAATTAAACTTGTTTAAATAACACAATTATGAAGCCGTTAATTAAAATATATAACAATGTAATAGTGTAAAATATTATACAACATTTGAACGATATCTCAATGTGTTCTGTGGAAAGTTCAAGCAGACAGATAGACTGTAAACAAAGCATTTTGTACGTATTTGTGTTTATGGAACTTTTTACTATATTTTCATGTCCAGACTCACCTCTCAATAATTGTAAACTACTCTGTGACCATGAATAATTTAAATAAATTCAGTTCTTTTAAAATGTATGTTAAATGAATTATATTATGACCGATATAATTAAATGCTATTTTAAGAGTCGTGCCGAATCTCGTTAAAGCCACTAGTACATTATCATAAAGCTTCTTTTATTTTATAGGTTATAAATATAATTCTGTACATTAGTATGAAACAATATTACATTAAAAATTTATTAAATGCGATGTTTTTTAGTATTGCCTAAATTCATATTTACAAGTTCACGAGACAGTCGTTTAATATAATGAGTTACGTTACCATTTAAAACTTCATTATAGTTCAAACAGATCCCATAAAATAAGTGAGAGCACCTTCGAGATTTTTTTTAAGGGGAGGGGGACTTTAAGCTTTTTTAATGGTAAGTCAAGTTGCAGCCCGATATAATATTGTGAGTTCTTAAAACCATGAATCAGTAAAACAAAAAGAGCCTATTAATAAAAGCAATTCTCTGGAAATGAAGCTATACTTAACGCTTAAAAAAACCTGATTTGTAATAAAATCTGATTTATAACAAAACCTGATTTATAGCAATAAGATTATATATATACAAACCCTAAAACTATTTTGAACAGTTTACAATCAATGTAAAGCAAAACACACTAAATTCGATCATTTAATAATATTACGGTAAAAATTAAATTATTCATAGATAAAACATTAGATATAGGCCGAACAATAGTTTGTTTTACTAATATGATGCATATATCTCTGTTTCGATCAAATTCGTAAACTATAATGAAATATATATTTTTTTAATAGGAGATCCAAAACTGCGAGCAAGATCCCGTGATCGCGTTCGGAATTGCCAGGTATGAGTGTTTAAATCTTAGGATAGATTTAAAACTACCAGGCACGAGTATTGAACTCGCAGCGTGTTGTTGTTATTTAAAAGCGAAAACCTAGCAGTCAAAATCAACTTAAACAAAATGAAAATAAAAAACATAAAAGAGAGACCCCCTAGCCCTCGAATACTCTAATAGTGTTAGGGTCAGAAAAGAAAAGAGTCGGTCAGGATAGACTTGATAGGAAACATGAAAGAGAGAGATCTAATCCAATACTACATGAACAAAGGTGTAGATATAGCTAGGAACTCGGGATTTTCACACACGTATTTATTATAGGTGATCCCCAGAGCCCAGAGGGTTTGAGCTAGAACACACATGTGTTTACTTCCCATGAACAGGCTTTTAAATTCTAGGTACGTGTGAGAAACTCAAAGGCACAGATATTAACGCTGACCATCAATAAACTAGCGTTAAAATCCCAGTTACAAGTACAGAAGTCCCAGGTATTTTTATAGATATATCAGATATGAATGCAGATCACTCTGGAAGTAGCGTTTAAATCCCAGATACGAGTATAGAGCTTATAGGTATGAATGTTGACAATCCAAGAATGGGCATTTAAATTCCAGGTACGGAACTACAAGGCATTAGTATTGAGCTCCCAGATATGAATACTAGCCACCCATAAACGAGGGTTTAAATCTACAGTATTGATCTCTCAGATATGAATACAAACTATCTATGAACGAGTGAATAAAACCATAATACGAGTACATAACTCTCAGGCACGGGTATTGATCAGACTGATATGAATCCTAACTACCCATGAAACGAGGGTTTAAATCCCAGATACATTTGCTTTCTCCCAGGCATGATCTCGATGAATACTAACAATCTATGAACGAGTGATTAAACTCATATGAGGGTGCAGAACTCACAGGCACGAGTATTGATCACGCAGGATATGAATCCTAATCGCCCGGGAACGAGCGTATAAATCCCAGATATGGGTGCTTAACTCCTAGGCACGGGTCCTTATCGCCGTGGCACGAGTATTCATCACGCAAACATGAATGCTAACCACACATGAACGAGCGTTTAAATCCCAAGTACTCGTATTGCACTCACACGCTCAAGTATTGATCACAGATATGAATGCTAACCCGCCATGAACAAGCTTTCAAAGCTCAGATAAGGGTGCGGAACTCATAAATACGAGTATTGATTACGCAGATATGAAAACTAACCACTGATGTACAACCTTTTATATCCCAGATATGATTGCTGAACTTCCAGGCTTGCTAACGAGCGATTAATCGCCAGATGCGAGTGTGAAACTCCCAGGCACGAGTACTGATCACGAATCAATGCTAACCACCCATGAACGAGGATATAAATCTCAGATACGGGAGCTTAACAACTCCCAGACACAAGTATTGAATACGCGGGTATGAATCCTAACCATCCAAGAACGAGCGTTTAACTCCCAGATACCGCAGCTTTACTCCCAGGCACTAGTATTGATCGGGTAGATAAAAATGCTAACCACACATATACGAGCGTTTAAATTTTAGGTACACGTGTTGCACTCACAGACCCAAATATTGCCCTCAAGAGATCACTTATAGTGAAGTACACGCTTCGAATTCCTGATCTATATATTTTTTTCATTTTGTCTTGGGTTATATCCCTTTCTTTCTTATCAAGTTTCTATTGATCAACTCTTATTCTCTTCGACTCTGACGCTATTAGATTATTCCAGGAATAGGTTTCTTGCTTTTATAGTACAAGAAAAAAAAGGGGGAATGAGGCCCAAATATTGATCACACAGATATGAATGGTAACCTCCAATGAATGAGTTTCCAAAGCTTAGGTACGGGTGCGAAACTCACAGGTACGAGTATTGATCACGCAGGATGAATTTTAACCACACATGAATGAGCGTAAAATACCAGGTACGGGTGTAGCACACACATGCACGACTATTGATCACGCAGATATGTATGCTAACCAAACATGAACGAGCATTAAAATCTCAGATACGGGTGTAGCACTCACAGACAGATTAAAGCTCGTAGATACACGGTACTGATCTCCCATCAAAAAACATTAAACTCCCAGGTACGAGTGTTGAATTAGCAGGCATGAGTATTGAGCTCATAGATACACGTACTGAGCTCCTATGAAAGAGCATTAAAATTCATGATTCGGCTGTTAAACGCCTAGGCATGAGTATAGAGCTAGCAGATACACTGTGCTGGCCTCTTATGTACGAATATTTCAATAACAGGTACGGGTGTTGGATTCCCAGGCACGCGTATTGAACTAGCAGATACACGGTGCTGGCCTCTTATGTATGAACGTTTAACTTCCAGGTACGGGTGTTGGATTCCCAGGCACGCGTATTGAGCTAGCAGATACACGGTGCTGGCCTCTTATGTACGAGCGTTTAAATTCCAGGTACGGGTGTTGGATTCCCAGGCACGCGTATTGAGCTTGCAGATAAACAAGCTAACCTCCTATAATCGCCAATCGGGCGTTTAATACCAGGTACAATTGCGGATTCTAAGGTGTGAGTATTGATTTCGCAGTTGCTGACCGTTCATGAACAAGGATTCAAATCTTAGGTAGCATCCGGACACCCAGGCAGTTGTATTAAGATCGTATGAAGTTACGATTGTCAACCTATAATTAATACTAAACTCATAGACAGGAGTGGTAAGTGTTAGGCATGGGCGCAGATTTCGTACATACGAGTCAGGACTCAAAATTTACGAGCACGGAACTCTTTCTTTAATTATTATAGCTTATCGCTTTGTCGGTAATAATTTTTGTAATTTTATTAGATAGAGGTATATGTTTTTCCCCTCTTTTTTATATTAGTTTTTAATGCTAAGCCGTAAATGAGATGTCATTTTGTTGTGTTACGGTATATTATAATTTTAACACTGCTACACAATATTAAATTATTATAACCTTCTTAGAACTATAAAATATATAGTTTCTGCGCTGCCATAGTTTTCAAACCATCAATCGGAATGTTTCACTCAACAAATGAATTAGTATCTCTTGTCTGTGGACATTGTTGTAAGGCATCGTAAGGTTAGGTCTCAGTAAAGTGGACACATGCACAAAGATCCGTCCATTAAACCACAAATCCACAGATAAACATGAAATTTTACTGTTTACTTTTTTGGTCTGAATTAATTTAAAACTAAGTAAAAAGGGAAAAAAAATCACAATTCACATTTTAATCATTTTATTCTACTATCCACCTTTCACTGTATAGGTCTATTTTTATAATAGAAATAATGCTCCCACAGGCGCTTCAAAATAAAAATTTATTTACCATTTTTCCTCTCCTTCATTTATTAATCGGTTGAATGTATGAATTTAATTTTAAGAGATGTTTTTCACTACCAATAAAAGTTTCATTTTTTTTATTTATAGGTAAAGATTTGGAATAATGATTTATAGTGAGTCTTGACCCCGTCCCCGATTTATCCATCTACTGATATATAAATTGTTAAATTAAAATGACTCAAATTATGCATGCTCACGTGAAAAAAGACTTTAAAATAATTACTTGGGGAAGTCTTTTGAAAGTGATTACTTCTTTGTTATTTGTTGTGTAGTTTATGAAAAACGTAAACAAATTTCAATGATCGTAGGTTAAAAATTTGGGACACGATTTATTTGTGAGTTTTGGAGTATTTTATCTA
Source organism: Aphrophora alni (assembly GCA_963513935.1). Lineage (NCBI taxonomy): Eukaryota > Metazoa > Arthropoda > Insecta > Hemiptera > Aphrophoridae > Aphrophora > Aphrophora alni. The sequence continues at coordinate 85,814,403 of OY740765.1, forward strand.
TATTTCTTTCAAATTTCAATTAAGTAAATACAAAACCTGAAATTTAACACAACTTGTTTTACTATGTAAGTGCGGAATATAAGGGAGATCTTTTTAGAATGTGAGGACGACATGAGAAATTTAAAAGTAAGTAAAGTCTATTTAAATATTTTTTGGTATTTACTATTATGATAACTTAGTACCTGGAAGACCGAGCACAGCTCGATAAAAAATGATTGAGGGTATAACGATTTTTATATTTTGCTATGATATTCCCAAAAATTGGACACTAAGTTAAAATCATCACGACAATAATGCACGACGAATCAGACACATTAATGAAGAATCAACATCAAAACAGAAGCGAATGATCAATTTTGTTTTAGTTTGATCTTTTCGTTTGTTTTTTTATTTGCATTGACGTTAGAATTTTTGAAACGAAATTGTATTCTTTTCTGAACATAAAGCACACAAAATAATAATGATAAATTATAGATGCAATAATGCCCCAATATATCAGGGTTACAATGGGAAGCGTTAAGAAAAATTTTAAAATAATAAAAGCGTTATTTTATTACATGTAAAAACGTTATTATCGCTAAGTTTGCCATACGTGTTCGGAGAACCGTAGCGTTCCACGCTAAAGGTAAAGTTCTTTCTACGTTTCCGACGCACGCGTCAGCCACACATCAGCTTATTTCCTATGGCTCGATCTGCGGCCAAACGCAGACGGAAGATCTATCTCTCAGTCTGGTGAGTTGCGCTGTGTTAAGTACATTGGTGAATTTAGGAAAAATAAGGGTGTTGGCGAAAATATTGTTATTAAAGAAAATTGAGGATGAGGAAATTTTATTACCGTTTCACTGATTAATCGGCATTTATCCGAATATGAAACGAAATTTCGTGATTTTTCAGACAGTTTTAAGCAAAATTTTACCACCAATATTTTTGAAATCCTCACCCTTGAGGAGTTGTGAGGTATTTAATAGATTTAAACAACAATGGCATTTTCCAATTGTGTGGGAGCAATAGATGAAAAAAATGTACGATTTGTATTACAAATAAAATACATACATTGTATTACTTATACAAAAATTATTTTCCTATTGTGTTCCTTGCTGTCGGTAATGCCAACTACAAGATTATTTTTTACAGATGTCGGATCTTATGGTAAAAAAGGAGACAGTGAAAGTTTTGACAAAAGTGCCATTGGCAAACTATTGTTCGGTGGTAATATGTTCCCACAATGCAAGCTGCCGGGAAGTGATGTTGTGCCATATGTTTTTGTAGATGATGAAGCTTTTAGATTACATACTAATATGATGAAAACATTTTTTCGACCTGCAGCTATGAATGACAATAAAAAAGCGATTTTAACTACTGCGTTTGTGTAGCTAGAAGGGTATTTGAAAAAGCCTTTGCCTTATCAAGTCAAACATTTTGCACATTTTATACAACCATTGTACTATAACTAGACGACTACAAATTTGATTTATGTAGCATGATTTCTACACAATTGCTTGAGAGATGCGTTGCTACTGACTGAAAAACACTTATTATGAATTCAATCCAACTATATAAAAAAACTACCAAAAATTTGCAACCACTTGCTAAATCTGGTGGTTTTGCCAACCATGATGGTTTTGTTGTGAGAGAAACATTTACAGACTACTTTTTCTTTAACAGTATAAGGAGAAATACCTTCTTGGCAAAATAAACATGTTCGGGCGAATCTAAATGTATAGTAATTTAATTTATTTAAACTATAAATAAAATTTTGTTTTAATGAAACACTTTTTACCTGATCTGTTATTATGTTGTGCAACTTCTTTCCAAGCATTACCCATCACTTCTTGGTTCCTTGTTCTATTCATTTAATAGATCATACAAACATGGACATTTTAAAACATATTATTCAATTAATTTTTTATCTTCGCTGTTCGAAAGTATGATTTTTTTGCACTTGGAGCGGTAAGGAAGCTTGAGAGGAAACGATTGCATCAGATTTAACGCAGTGAGATGCGTGCGTCATACACGTCGTAGGAACTGTACCTTAACTGCAGCTGCCACCTAACATTCACATTCTGTCTGTGATAACAACTACCTACAATTTTTCTTTGCATTTGTGCGACGGATAGCCTAGGCAATTCAAATTCGCAACACAGATCGATTGGTTAAACGTAGATTAAATCTTGTATTACTGCTCCGTAAATCGCTTTTTGGTAAGAGTTGCTCCTCAGGTTTATTTAATTATTTGTATATTAATTATTAGTTCGTGGAAATTAGTCTGATTATTTAACCCCTCTAAATGAGTCAAGGTCTAGTTAAATCGCACTATTCGTTCTGATTCTCGCACTCGGAAACTGTAGATTCGCACTGTTTCAACAAAATCGTTAGGTCTGTTTTCAAGATAAAATTTACAAACATACTCGTTTAATTGTATTTTATTTAACAGAGCTTCTGAGTAAATTTACTTTTTCAAGTGGAAAAATAATTCTTGCGTTAATTAACAAGTAGTGAATTTAATCAAAGCTTGAATTAATTAAATGTTAATGAAAACGTAGTTGGTAGAATAAAGTGAACGTACAATCCTCATAATTGAATATGAATTGTTGGCTTTTAGAAGGGATTTTTTTAACCCTGTTTTAAAAAGTTTAACGATGTTGTTATTTAACCGCTTAAATGAGTAAAACCCACAGCTTATGTGCAGACCTACACTGTTTAGAAAAATGTTAAGATTTCAAGAAACTATTGATTTTATTATCTCAGTAATTAAAGAGTTAGATAGTTAACAGAAAAGGAGCGAATTTGTCCATATTTTATTTAAAGTAAAAAAAACTTATTTATTATTGTTATTTTATTTATTCCTTCCTATACCTTTACGAAACAACAGAACACAAGTTGTTTTTTTAAAGAAATGCCTAACCTTTCATTTCCATATTTGATGGTTAGACTATGTTATAAATTTTAAAGAATATAAAATAATTAATCTACATTAAGATTTCTTAAGATTCCCTAACACCAATGGTGCCATAGATATTACTGTTGGAACTTATCTCTTTTAAACAATTTTGAATACCCAATAAAAATAACTTAAATTGTTTCAATAATGAAGATTTTAAGTGGTTTTAGTTTTAATGCTACCGTGAGAAGGTACTCGCGACTTCAATGCTGGCATAAGTAACTACTCGTATTTATGTAAAAGGTAGGTGTAATATATGCACCCCCCTTATCTTGTGTAAAAAATGTTAGATCTACAAACCTTTTTTATCAGACCACATGGTGGTCACACCAATCAGCCTATATTATTTGAAACATTTGTTAAAACTAAAGACAAAAATAATTAGATTTTCTGATCCCGTTTTCTATTTGTTTTATGTAAGTCTGTAAGTTACACAGTGTGAAAAATATAATTATTCAGTTTAAAAACCACTTGGTCGATGTTGGCAAATTCGTTCTCAAATTAAGCGTATATGGTAAAAAACAAAATATTATTTCCTATTATTGGAAGCCTTAAATCTGTAGGAACTTTCTTTATTCTTAAAATATGCGTCTATTACCTAGAATATTTTCAAACATTCTTCAAAGCCTTCTATTTTTTAATACTCCTCTCCTCGCCCCCACATGTCACGTATATTTTTCTTTAAACGCAGGTAAACGTTTTACACTTTGAGATCACTTATGTTAATGATTATAATGTTCAGCTCCCAAAGGTATTAAACTAATTTGAAAAACAAATAACAAAGAAACACTTAACATTTATGTTAATTTTCCTCTGTGGAGAAATTCTGACTTTTCTTAAGTGACTTTTCTTAATTATTATTATATGTATACTGGTAAAAATACAGGATATTTGATAAAATATCATCACGTCAAAATGTGTTAATAAAACAAAAATAAAAATTATTTATAAACAATCCATTTTTAATGTCTTATTCTTACATAAAATTAAATGCTAGAGCCTTTGTTTTCAAACATGTTTTCATATTTTCAAATATGACGAAGATATAAGCATTTCTAGAGGATATATTTGGAATTGTTCAATATTCCCGAATATATGTAGTTTTTTGTAGTTCGATCGTAACTAACATTTATTTAAAGAAGGCTATAAATTTTATAAAAAGTATCAAATATTTTATATCACAATTTGTCATGCAAAATTTAAAATGACGTCTCGAATCCAAAATTCCAAAAATGGAAAAATACTCTGGAAATTTGATTTTTTAATGATGAATAATGACATAAAGTCTAATTTAGGCAATTGATCTTAAATTTTGTGTATCTTTAATTGAGATATTGGTAGTTGTTTTCATTATTTTATTTTTTAATTACCTACACCTTTCTTATTATTTAAAATACAAAAATATAATTTTGAAATTTTGTTTTATATTTAATTTTGTTAGAAAACGCTATTTAAAATGTACTGTTTAGTATATAGTTCTTTTTCCCCTTCTAGGAAATTTTATCCAAATTTCATGTAAAATTATCAAAAATTAACATTCTCAGATTTGGAAAATTCGATATAACGTTTTAAAGTAAATTTGTGGGAGTGAGTACATTTCGTGAACATCTGTTTATAATGAGACAAGAAATAGACTAAATTCTAATAATATGATTTTTAATATTATTTCTACAAAATATATGAATATAGTTTCTATTATTATTGTGGTTTATTCTAGTTTTAAATTGGACTTTTAAGTTATTACAAACTTTTGCTCAGTTGATATACGCTACTTGGTCATTGGGCGTTCATTATTTTGGCTTATTTTAGTATAACATTTCAAGATGTTTAAAAATATATATTATTTAATTCGAAAAGCAAATGCATGGACTATGTAAAAGCTGTTAACAGTAATTATTGTACTGTATATCAATTTGAAATAGTTTTACACGATTGGGAAGTGGGAAGCTGCTCTCAAAGACTTAATCCCGTTTCACTTCCGCTGATTTTTTCAGATTTCAAGATAGATCTTCTTTTATTTTTAATTTGAAGAGTTTTAATTAATGTTTTTCTGGAGTTAGTGTACGACTGTGTATTCACTTGTGAAAGCATATTTGTATAAACTGTATAAATAATGTATTTAATTTATAAATGCATTGTTTTTTAAGGCTGTACAATTCGAATTTAGTAGTTTTTAAAACACTACAGCACTGTTTCGCCGTAGGGAGTGACTTTTTTAAGCGCAGATATTAAATAAGATTAAAAATAAATATATCACGAATAACAACAAAATTCCACACCATAAAATTTTTACAACAGAATCGTCTACTACTACAGATGACCATAGTGTTTGTTTGATGGTACTAAGCGGCAAATAGACCTAATAACTAATCATACAATTTCACCTCTGAAATAGAAAATAACAATAATTTCACCTTGACTTTACAATCCATATAAATGATAAGAAACATATATACAACATTTACAGAAAACCAACACATATAGATCGCACCTTACACAACAGCATTATCATAAATCAGCTGCCTACAATTGTTTCGTTTATGCACTGTATTCATGAATATTCATAAATAATCATATACAGCAAATAAAAATCATAAAATAAGTAAAACAAAGGGATATGAACCCAAAATGATTTCCAGTTTAACACTTGAACAAAACAGGAAATTAAAAATATATAAAAAGATAAGTTACTTACACATAAAAATGAAAAAATAAATTTCATAATTATGAAATATAATCACATTCTTGACCGATCTGTCAATAATATAAAGTAACATATCTTATCAACCTCAAATAGTTTAGTTAACTTCCTTTCTACCAAACCTATTAGAACTAACCATTAAGACAACCTTGGTATTTACAAACTCTCTGCAACGATTGTAACATATATTACAGTACATAGACCAAACAGGAAGATCATTTACCCTAAGGTACAAAGAACATTTACTCAGTCAGAAAACATCAGCGATACAACAATCTAATTATGGTGAAAATTTAATAAACGACAACCATACCTACACAAAGATAAATTCCACATAACAAGCAACAAATTTATATTAATCGACTCGAGTATTATATTGTGTACAGTGCAGTGTAAATTTTTAAGTTTTAAGTGGCATATCTCCACCTGACGTAACCGCCTGTGTACATGTATACAGTGAAACAGTGCTGTAGTGTTTTAAATACTACAAAAATCTAATTGCAGCGATTAAAAAATCCGATTATCCTGTAATTCAGTAAACCGAGCTAACTTCTAAATGTATTTCAGGTATACTTAGAGTGTTTGAGCCAAAACTTAAAAGTTTAGAAGATGGTTACTTCATAAACGGAAGAACGGATGGGGCTCATAGATGTATATTTTATAAATCGATGATGAAACCACCTTCTTCCCACTCCCACAGCCAACCCCTCACTCTATATATGCTGGTTCCGGTTTTTTGCGGTCTGTGGACGGAGCTTTTGTTTCAAGAATCAAAGGATTTCATGTAACGTTTAAAATAGGCTATTGTAGAATTTTGCCATTGTGACATATACTTTTAATAAAATCCTTGTGAAAATTAAGTTTGGAAAGCACGTATTTTTTATAAAACAACTTAAAATTAAAACTTTAAATTAAGTTTATATTTGTTAGAAATCGGTAATTTTTACTTTGTGCAGTTTTGAAATTTTGGCGTACATCTTGAAAACGGGATGTTGAAACTAACTTTAAAATTTGAAATTGCAAGTTCGTAATACATATAACTATCTGAGTGTAACACTGTCATCGACATTATCTTTAGAGGAACTTGTCAAGGGCAGATGTTCAACTGAGAAATAGGCACTGAATACATTTAATAATATTATTTCGAAGAGGATATCCCATTTTTTTAAAATTTAATTCTTTGTCGATACTGTGGTACGCAGGAAAATTATGGGGCTATACAAATATACCATAAATTAAAACAGGTGCATCTTTTTTTTTAAAGAGAATTTAGTCTATTCAAATATCGCTCCTACATATATTACATGTCTTGAAACCAAATTACAGCTTCTCTTTTAATAATATAAATAGGTAAATTATCTAGTTTATTTTGAGCTTCAAGCATTCTATGAATATCCAATTGATTTACCAGTTTCGACGAATCTAACCCCCATCCTCAGATCCAAATTCTTCAAACTTTCATTGCTCTAAGCAACATGTCATTAAAATTGCAAGTTATTAATTATTATTATTATTAAAATTTATCTTATACATGCGGGAAGCATTGAAAAACATACTATGATAAATAAAAATTATTTTCGTTAAACTTGTCTTTAAAAAATTGTTTTATTCTCCATCATATTTCCATCCCTAAAAAAGATAGACGTATTTTATTGTCCATGGAAACATTTTTTTCCGTCATACTGCTTCAAAAACAGCTGTTTTCAATACATGCATTGAGATGCTAAAGTTGTTCTTTTTAGTCTTAGGACCTAAAAACATCAGCCGAGGTCGAGGTCATTAGCTGTTACTTCGTTTATACGAATTAATTAACGATTGTAAAGCATCTATAAAAACAACCGATACTCTCGATTGTAAATAACTGTTAAAACAGCTGCTACCATCGATTTGAAGTTAAATAGGTTATAACATTTTAGTTTTTGTGAAATTGTTTTCTTATATTATTTGCAGTATAACGAAAAATATAGGTAGTTCATCACTAGGACCAAAAGAAGCTTTTCGATCTTCGCTCATTTTTCGAGTTAAACATGAGCTTATATCGAAAAGCTTCACTTTTGGTCCTAGTGATGAAATATACTATTAAAACACCAATGTCACACAATAGTGAAAAAACATTTAAAACGATTGAACGCGTTCAAAGACTAGTCCTAATATGTAGAGAACATGCTCAAACTCTACATGAAACACTCTCTTTTGAAATACCAGATAAATATCCTAAAATCTTTCTTAATATGTAATTGATAGGAATATTTACTTGCATAATGAGTGAAAGGTATTTATGTACGTTGTAATAACAAAGATTTATGTTCCTGGCAGTTTTTTAAGATTGAAGATTGAAAGGGAACGAGATTTTAAACGTAGTGTCAGGATTAAATCTAAATATAAGGGAATATTAAACAATAGTAGTAGATTTATATTATACAAGGAACTGTGTTTTAATAATAATTATATGTAGGATATGTAGTGCACAAAAGTTTACGTTGATAAAATCTTTTAAAAATTTATCCGTACAAATAATCGTACACTATTTCAACATTGTGTTATTTGTAGAATAGGAAGGAACGCAGTGTCACTTCAGGAAAGTTAGGTTAATGGATTTGAAAAAACGTATTTAAAGTATTAATGAATTAAAACTATTTAAATTACTATTAATTGACTGGACTTGTGCGAGTAAATTCTGTAAGGATGAATATACCTAACGCTATAGTTTGATTCAAGAATATAATTAATAATCTCTTTTATGTTGGGTCTCTACTTTGAGATATTTGTAACAATATTTAATGTTTTGTTTAATCGAGGCCTAATGATCATAGATTGTCTAACATATAGTTAGTTTTTTCTCTCTTAATTATGCTTTAGTTCTGTATGTCGTATAATAAAAATAGTTTATTATTCTTCTTATTATTATAAGATTACGTACTTTCCTTAAATTACGAAACCGTCGTGTCGTGTATACATACAACTGCCGGAATAAAAAACAGCAGGGAAACAGTCTGCTGCATTGGCTTTCCGGGCCGGCGTGAAACCATTTTTTTATTTTCGCGGAGGATTTAGGACGTGCTATGAGACAGAATCCCTGAGGTAGAAAAATCAGCCTTGGGCGAACTCCTGAGTCGAAATAATTAAGTTTGTACTAGATGTAAGCAGAGATAAATTTTCCACATTTACAGAAAGTATCTCCTCCTCCTCCTCCTCGTTCCAGATGGAATATCGTTTGAAATAAGGAACGAGCTTTTAACAAGCTAAAGTTTTAGTTCCCATTTAAACTTAGAGCTTTGGAAAATACTACAACGATCGTCACGGAGTAACTTTAGTGCACCCTAAATGCCATTCTTTAGAGTCATACACATTTTTAACGTTGTAACCACAAAGTATAAGAATTTATAACTAATATTACAGTAAAGCAAATGAGATTAGTGTTTCTAATCAAAAATAATAATAAATAAGTAATTAAATAATTTTTGAAGGCCCCCTAAGTTCGCCAGAAATACAATTATATGTCGGAAATCAAAATTTGGCTCATAAATAGAGTCTTTAAAGGTCTCGTTTTCAAATTTGTCGTTATTGATTCATTTTATCAAAATTACAGAGTACGGTCCGTGTAGTTTGGGAATGCGTGTAGACCATATGCGACATTGACCTACTAATACGACACTTATTTATTAATTGATAGACCCAATTGACACTGATTGACTGCTTGAAAAACCACATACAATACTGATTGACTAACTGATAGATCTAAAACGAAACTGGTTGACTGCTTGAAAGACCACATACAACACTGATTCATTAATTGATAGACCCGTGTGACACTGATTGACTTATTGATAGACCCAAACAACACTGATTGACTGATGATAGACCATATGCTAAACTGCTGACCGACTGACTGATAAACTTCATGCGACATTGGCTGACTGCTTGATAGACCCAAGATATTCCATATCATCTAATATATATATATATATATATATATATATATATATATATATATATATATATATATGGATTATAGAGAGAAAGTATGTCTACAACACATCTTTAAGACCCTGTGTACATGACGATGAAGAAAAGATTTTGGTAATGAAAGGGTTATAAAACAACACAAACGTGTCTTTATAAATTGTTTTATTCTCCATCATATTTCCAGCCCTAAAAAAGATAGACGTATTTTATTGTCCATGGAAAAATTTTTTCTCGTTATACTGCTTCAAAAACAGCTGTTTTCAATACATGCATTGAGATGCTAAAGATGTTCTTTTTAGTCCTAGGACCTAAAAATATCAGCAGAGGTCGAGGTCATCAGTTGTTACGTCGTTTATACGAATTAATTAACGATTGTAAAACATCTATAAAAACAACCGATACTCTCGATTGTAAATAAGCGTTAAAACAGCTGTTACCATTGATTTGAAGGCAAATAGGTTATTTAAATTTTATTTTTTGTTTTTTTTATATTATTTGCAATATAACTAAAAATATAGTTCACACAAAGACCAAAAGAAACTTTTCGATCCTCCCTCATTTTCCGGCTTCGGCCGTTAAACTTGAGTTTGTATTGAATTGTTTCACTTTTGGTCCTAGTAGTAAAATATACTATAGTATGATTAGAGAATCCGATTTTCCCATTTATAGTCGTACAGACTGTAAGTCTTAACAATTTAATAACGCCCAATATTTCTAAAAGATTCAGATTTGTAGCTATTTATAAAAAAAAAACAAATAACCTAACAAATAGCCTTATGTCCGGGTTAGATACAAGGGAAAATGTAAATGGATTTTAAATGTTCCTGTGATTTGTAGTTTTGAACAATTAAAAAATGTACTGTTAATTATAGTTTAACTTGGATGAAACAAAGACTTATCAAGACAAAATAAAGTTGCATTTGAAAACTTTGTAAAATCAATGTCCCTGGGTCATTGATCTGTTCCAGGCTCCACCCCAAACTTAGGGGAGCGTACGAGGGGTAAAAACCATTGCATGCAAAATGTACACTATGCTTGTTATACGTATACATTGTACAAACGTATTGTATAAATATTCTAACAAACACTACTTACTAATAGTTCAAATTTGGTTCTGAAACATTGTTTAGGCCTACTAACTTTATGTTCCAAAATATATATTGTAGATGTAATTCCTCTCTAATAACAATTTCAGTACTAAGGTGTCTATATTCATGATCATTTATACAAGGGTCTAAGAGTTATATTCTATATGTAATCCCTCTAATTTCAGTACTAAGGTGCCTATATTCATGAACATACACAGAGTCTGAGAGTTATATTGAAGATGGAATTCATCTCTAAAAACAATTTCAGTACTAAGGTGCCTATATTAATGAACATGTACACCGAGTCTAAGAGTGATATTTTAGATGTAATTCCTCTCTAATAACAATTTCAGTACTAAGCCTATATTCATAATGGGTCATAAGCCCAAAGGAGTTTGGGCCGGCGCGCATTCCCTATTAATTATGTGATGTATTAATAAACATCCGCGTCCAAAATTAAGTGAAATGGTTGATTAGGCCGAATCACATTAGGCCTTGTGCAATGCTAATATAAGTGTAGTCCCTAATTACGTAAGTTACAATTAGAATTAAGATATATTAAGTTTAGCGTATAATAAAGAAGATTAAATAAGTTTAGATTAAATAATAATAACGCTTAGTCTGGTGAGACACAACGAAAGGAGTTGGGAAATTAAAGCGGTGATTCACGTTCCTCTGGGCAAGCCTCCACACGCATCCTTCCTAATATTATGGTAGTGTTGATATAACCTATCAATGGCTAAAATACAGTTTTCAGCCAAGGGCGACCTACAAGTTACATAGTTAAAAGAAATAAATCTACAAAAAAAGATAAAAGACAAAGATAAGAATAAAGATAAACTTTAAATACAAAACAGAATATTTGGCATATATGTGGAAGTTTTTTATTATTTTTTAAATTTAAGGAGTAGGCCTAATTTGTATTTGTTTTTATATTTGTTGTATATAGAAACAAAAATGTATGAAAACCCACTAACTAATGTATGAAAATTAACCAAACAGAGAAAAAATTGAGAAACAAAACATTTTTATGAGAAAAGTATATATTCCGACACGTGACAATTATTTTCATTTCGAATTGAATTGCTTTTGAAATGATCTTATTCAGCCATTTCAGAATGAAGTTTTCTTAACTCCATTTCATATTTTCTTTTTTTAAATATCTTCTTGTTCCATCTGAAGATGTATCAGTTTAAGGTGTTTGTTCATTAAGAACAAGTCTTTGAAGCTCCGGAATTGTTGAATGTTCTATTTCTTCAGTAGGCCTATCCTCGCTATACTTGAATGTAGTAGATGAGGATTAATCTGACAAGTTCACTTCATGTTTCCCTTTATATGTCTTTGCCAACTTCTGTAGCCCCCGGAATTTTATGGATAACTGGTTCTTCACAGGACTCTAATATTTTAAGAAAATCCCTCTTCCACTGGAGCAGTTTTATTATTTTATTGCCAGTATCTTTTTATCTGTTTTCCTTTTAATGTCACTTTTTGTATTTATTATTCATTTAGTTCCTTCAACTTTTCAATTGGAGTTGGAATCTCAACAATTGATTCAAATGTTTGTTGAATACATAACCAAGCCTTCACTTTTTGTTTCATGGCGGCTTTCGTGGTTCACCTTTATAACACAATATCATTGCTCTTCAGTGCATTAACGAAACTAATTCGTATATTATCAACAGACACTCTTCCTGAAAATGAAAGACAAAACTGTGCTTCATCTTCACTACTAATTGATATTTAATAATTGACAAATAAAAGTTAGATGTTACAGAGAAGTATAAGTTGTTATAGAGGCCTCAACAAGAGCCTCTCAAACATGTTACAACACGCGTTCAGAAATTATTCATTACTTTTAGTAATACTTAAGTGACATTTACTAATAGTTAAAAACTACACATCATTACCTAAATGGCTATATCTCAAATTCTACAAGTTTTAGTAACTACTAGTACTAATAATAAAAGTTTATTCACTTCGAACTAAGTAATTACTTTTTACAACCAGAAATACTTTACTTAAAAAAGAAAACTTTTCACTAATTACTATTTTTTATTCACTTCACTGACCGATTGCAAAATCGATATTATCCTTACTGGTGATTGGTTGCAATATTTGTGAAAAATAATGATCGATGATTTCATAGCTGTATATGAACTGTGGATTTCCACAATTTTCACTATTAGCTTTTGGTTCTTTCCTATTCGATGTCAAACAGTGATTTTGGTGATTAAAATTCAGTCAGTCTTGGTTTATTATAATATCGTGAATTGAATAATTAATTATTGTAATTCTTAACGAGTTATTTCTACTAACTCACACGGTGTTTTAGGTTACGTTAAAGACCCTTGGGTTTAGTGTAGATTTGATTATTAATACTTAATTATAAAAAGATTATGTCACTTATCTAAAGGAGCTGGATTTGGATTTTTTTTATTCACTCATTATATTAGCCTACACATAGCTATTGAATTTATGAAAACAAAAATTGTCCTATAAAACTTCAATATCCAACTTTAAGAAGTATAGCCTATTATTATTTCACTGCGTGGCTGTGAATATTTTCATTGTAAAATAGCTGTTATTTACAATCTAAATATAGGCCTACTGTTAAATAACACTGTTAGCAATGGTAGCAATCAGTACTTTCACCATTATTGTAAAACCACCAATTGTTACATCACTAATAACATGAGACATGAAGTTGTGCAATGGGATGCGCAGATTGAAAATCTTTGTACGCATGTGCAACAGGTTGACAAGGGCTCGGTTCATAGAGACCATTCAAACATTCACAACGAGAAGGTATTAGCTATATTATTAAATATCTCTTCAGTGGTGAATGAGTAGCCTACATCACATCAGCCTTACAGTCGTTAATGTCAACTGGTTCTCCCTCCCTTCCCTCTTACCTGTACCAATGTACCAACAGCTTAACGTGTATCATCTATAAAATAACACTGTTTATGGTCTCAGTGTTAATTTTTCAGTTTTTTCTTTAAATGTTCAATCAAGAGATATTTGTTTTTTAATATAAAATAAAGATATATTTAAGATTTAAATGTTTAAATCCTTTTTATGGATTTTAAGAATGAATGTTTTGTCCATTTTCATGTTTCATTGTATTTCAGTTATAGCAGTTCACCCTCTACTCTTGGTGACCTTGCCATTGTTTTGGTTTAGGCCTATTATTGAATGCCATATAGTTCGATAAATCTAAAACTATTAAACGAAATGTCCATGGAAATGTTTGTTAACTGATAGTACTAGCACTGCTAACTGCAAAAAATGATGATCAAAACCCCAGTACAAAAAGCCTAAAGACTCTTTAAAATACTAATTAAATCAGGAGAACCCTGAACCGATTTCTATGAAACTTGTGATATGTATAGTAATTCACAAATGTCTCATAATGTGGTAAAACAATATTTTAAGTTTTTGAAGATCTACTGATACTATTTTCATAAGGTAACTTGAATGCAAATGACTAGTAAATCGTTTCAGGGCAGATTTAACGGTAAATTCCTCAAATCATAACTCAACCACGCTCTATTTAATACTGTTTAAACGAGCAATGTAGTAATGTTTTTGAATTTTATCTTAAAAACAGGGATAAGGATTTTGATAAAATAGAGTGAATTTACCGGTTTCGAGTGGTAGAAAGCGATTTTGCAAGGTCTTGACTTCGACCTATTTATGGGGTAAAATGACCGAACTGATTTCTACGAAAAACTGATTTACTAAAAATTTATGGGGCAACATTTACATCGAGAACGAAGCGGCAATACGTGAATGAGTTAAACCCATCAACCGCCTCCCCCCGTGAAGCGATTTGAATTGTCTGGCCGATCTACACACAAATGTTTGCAGTGCCTCTACCTACATGTTTTCGAAGCCAGAATTTAAAGGTTCAAAATAAATTATATGAGTATCTTAAAGACATAGAAGTTATTATTCTTCTTCAATTTTCTGTGTGGTTTTGGGTGTAATAATTTGTTCTCATTGATATGTTAGGCAGTATATTTATTTAATTTATCATTATTATATTACGTGTCGTGTGTATTATAAGTATATAACTATTATATATAAAATTATTATATTCAATTATATACGTACACTCTTTATTTGAACAAAGTTACGCGGCAAAATATACGCTAAAATTTATCTATATATTATTATCTAGTGTCTATTATTTACATGATCATCTTTTGGTCTGTGTTCAATGTTGATTCATTATTAATTTATCTCTGATCCGTCCTACATTATTAATTTTGTGGATCTTAACTCAGTATCACAATCTTTACAAATAACATAGCAAAGTATAAAAAAATAAAATAATTTCCCCAAACGGTCTTTCACCTACTAGTAGATGAACTTAACCATTTCTTCTCAGTGCTGGGTACTATTGGGATCCGTTGAACCCATTTGTATGCCATTACATTATAGGCATAGGATTACAAACAAATATAGTGTAAATCCTGACAAACCTACATATTATATCCTATGATAGAAACTAAATTGAGACATCGCAAGTACCCTTAGCCTAGATCTATTTACAGGGTATTCAAATTAGCAAATATTGACCCTGGCAATGCCAAGGATGCGCAGTTAGTTTTCTTTATTAATATAACCTTTTGCAAGTCATTACAGTAAATAACTTCTAAGTGACCACCAATTTAGGTAAATACATCCGCTTTCCTCAATAAAATGTGAACTTTATTGATTTTGTAAATTTAGTAAACTCGTGAAAGACTATGTGACTGCGCGCCACCATCGATCGACATGTTTAACTAAAAGAAATATCAACATTTTAATTAAAAGAAAATCTATTGTGGGGACCATTTTGAAAAAAAATTGGAAGATTAATTGTTTAAAAAAAGATGTAGTTGAAGCGTAAAATGTTATCAACTGATTATGGCTATATAAATTAACATGTTTCTTTAATATTACATGTAAGGATGCTTAATCGATCTAATACATTTCTTATTAAATTTGTTTTACCTCAATTTGATCAACAACGCATTTATTTAAAAAATCAATATTTCGTTCTTTCATATTGAATTCAAGGATGAAACTAAGATATGTTTCATCGGGGGCAAAGACTCGCCTTGACGTCCCGTTCCCTCTGTTTGATAAACTCACTGTTAGAGGTTCACTGTCAAATTTTTATAATCTTTATTAAACAAATGTTTGAAATTTTTTGTTCAATATCATGATTTTTGCTCGAATTTTTGTATGGAAATCTCAAAAAATATTTGTTTAAGTTAAAATCTTATTTTTATTACTGTTTGTTAAGAGCATTGAAAGCCTTGAATTTGAAACCCAAATATTATTGTAATAAATAATTCTCAAAAGTTATAAACACCTTTTTTTAGTGAGTTTTAGCCATTTAAAAAATATTTTGTGGGAAATTGACAAACTTGTTTATCATAATTATTTTTTCCTAAACGAATTACGTAATTTGTTTAGATATTATAAATCACCATTTAACCATTTCTTCTATTGATTAAAAAACAAACACTCAAAGTACTATTAATTAGTTTTATTGAATTGTGGTTTTGTTTTTTTTAAATTTTTATGTTCGCTAAAGTGTGCTCAAATGTTTTTATTTCTATGTTAAGTAAGTACGTACATAGTTCTATAATATTTAGTTTTTGGAAAGCTTTATATTGAAGACATGCACCTCTGTTCTGCGCCGTCTACAACCGGTGCCCGGGGCTATTCTCCTACGTGCCCTCTCCCCCCCCCCGATTTAGTTACACTATAGATCCATTCTTTATGTTCACTTCAAGTTTGTACCGTATCTGGTAGAACGAGTTAGTCGGTTAATAACTTAAGGGACAGTCACCCACAACCACAATTTCTTCAAATTGCAGAAACAACAGTTATTAGAAAGGAGTAACAATAAAATAATTTTAAACATTAAATATTTATTTATTAGACAAAATTAACAAGTTAAACAAATTGAAAAAGCTTAGTAATAAAATTAGTTTACAAATGTTTGTTTTACTAAAATTGGCTACCACTATCGGACACTTTTACAAATTACAAAATATTACTAATTTTTTTATACTATTGATCACTAAATTCTGTCCGGTACTGGGTGACTTTTCTACGGTTACTTGTTTCGCATGATCGAGGATACTATCTTCAACTGTGTTCAATTATTATTCCATGTAAGAAACTCAAATTTAAACCGCCTTAACATTCAAAATAATATTCTAAGTTTCATCAAAATCAGCTTACGTGTTAAATTTTCAATGTATTTTTAAAGGTTATAGATAAATAACATAACAGATATATTATAAATAATAATTTTTTAGTGAAAAAAGTTTTTAATCAAAATAAGTTAGGATTTATTTTGGATTTTTGAGGGGATCGGAAGACCTTGTTGTATACAATTCAAACTCACATCCTCAACTTACCTAAATATTATAAGTTTCATTGGTAACTTCTGATATGTACAGTAAACGTTTTCAAGATATTTCAACCCCATTTTGGGATATTTATAGTCATTTTTAAAATTGGTTAACAGAACTTGAGTCAACAAAATTTCCTATTATATAAATACGCAATAGTGCTACTTAATACAAATTGTTAAGATGGTTGTTTATTATGATATCATGATATTAAAAATAATGATTATGATGTTATAAATTTATTATTAATTTGTATGTTGCAACAACTAAAGTAAAATAAGTATAATGTAAGTGAAAATAAACACAGTAATAATATGTATCTGTTTAAATTTTCACTGTCACTGTTCGGAACATGATATTATTTCATAACAAAGCCATGTTCATATATTCTAAGACAGTGTTAGAGATTATTTTTTTAAATTATGATTTGTTTTACGAAATAATTCTAAGTTAAATTGGTATATCCAATTAATTTAGAAATGAACGTAAATTTCGTATCGTCATTCGTTTATGATTATTATAGAAAAGATATTAACCTCTTGTATCAATTAGTTTAATTTAATCATTACTTTACTTTTGTATATTAAATAAACAACACAGGAATCTCAGTTCTTTTAGTATCAACTTAATTACTTTATATCAGTTGAAGTTAAACTAACGAAAGTTGTGTAACACATGGACAACCCCCAACACCAATAACCGGGCTCGAAACTGAGTAGCATTTGAAGGTTCACTATTCCGAACTTCAACGTTAACTCAGTTTTGTGCTATTCCTGCGTTTAATCTTAGTACGTCAATTTTAAGTTAAATAAAACATATTTCAGTTATGTTATTAGAAATAGACATATTACCCTTGTTAAAGATCGGTCTCAAATGGCTTCCTGCATGGTTGAAATAGATTGCGTTATGAAGCACCGATAATATATCGCACAAAATCAAATCAAATTTATAGGGTTCCTAAAAAAACCTCCCTACTACTCCTATGAAGGGTCTAGAAAATCTAGTTTTACAAATTTGATTTTTCTAATAGAAAAAAAAGAAGAAGATTTTGGTGAAATACAAAATTTAATTAAAAATACGTGAATCGACATTTTAAGTACAATATAAATAATACTAAAAATATAAAAGAAATTCTAAAAGTAATTAAACAAGTTTTAAATTTTATAATGGCTCTCCCAGTCTCTAAAATACGATTAAGGAAACACAGTTCAATAGACCATTCAAATTACTTTCATTACGTATAATCATTCAACCTTTCATTGACAAAAAGTCTAATTGTTATGAATTTGTGTATCTGATAATAAATATCTTACACAATAATTGAGGTATAACTATTTTTAAACCTTCTTATATTGTTAACCTATTTTGTTGTTGGATAACGGTGGATTATATATATATATATATATATATATATATATATATATATATATATATATATATATATATAACATAAGTTAATCAGTTATTATAACAACTTATTTCGTACTTTAAATGTCGAATCAGACATGTTAATAAGTTAATTCAACTTATTTTGACATTTCATGAAACGTCTGATCAGAAATTCTTAGTCTATTTAGATTATTAGAACTTATTTTCTTCTTGAGATGTTGTTTCAGAAGTTCTTACCTCATAATTTATTCAAAATTATTTGGTTTTTGAAATTTCGAATAATCTTGGAATGTATAAAAAATAAATCTTAATTTGTTCTTACATGTCAGATCAATCGTTCTTATTGTTAAGTTATTATGATTTATTTTGTTCTGGAATGATCATAGCAGACGTTTTTATGGCAAAACACATAACGACTCATTTCGTTCATGGAATGTTCCTAAGTTGCTATGAAATTAGTAAGGTGACACACTACGTTGAATTGTGTTTAAATTAAGGACATACTAGAGTAATGTCAAAAGATGACACAAATACTTACATATGCGAATGATATTATCATAATATTTAAAAGCTTTTGAAGTATAAATGATGTTTATCTGAAATTAGACGAGGAGTCTAATAGAATTGCGTGTAATTTAAGGAAAGACTAAAGTAACGATAAAACATGACCCTGAGTAAGTACCTATGCGGATGAGTTTATCTTAATTGGTTTTAAGTATAAAAGAAACATTTTTAAAGGTAGACTAGGAGACACGTAAAGTAGGAGTGCATATAAATTAAGGAAAGACTAAAGTAATGAGAATAGATAATATAAATACTATGCAAATGATATTGTTATAATAATTAAAAAAATCTTATTAGGTATAAGAGAAGATTTAAAAAAAAATTAATCAGGGAGACACGTAGAGTAGTATTGTATATAAATTAAGAAAAGACTTATTAATGACAAAAGATTTTTGGAATATTTGCCTATAGAGATAATATTGTTATAATTCGTAGAATCATATCACTTAGAAAATAATTCATTTTGAATTTAGACAAGGAGACTTGTAAAAAAGGACTACGTACAAATTTAGAAATACTAAAGTAATGACAAAAGATGACCTAAATACTTGCCTATCCGAATAATATTGATAAAATTGGTAAAAGCTTATCAAATATAATAATAGTCTTTATGAATTAGTCTTTGAAATTAAGCCTCCTTGTTAATTTTAAGAAAGATTATTGACAAAAGATGACCCAAATACTTGCCTATGCGGATGATATTGTTGTAATTGGTTTATCGGATATAAAAGAAACCTTTTTGAAATTAGACAAGGAGACACGTAAAGTAGTCCATTTAGACTTTTAAACATTTATATACACATTCTGATTAAACCATGAGTATTGATGTACATTTTTATAATATATATGCATGAAAATATTTCTACACATATACGTGTGTATATATATATAAAAAGCTTACGTTAAAAAATGACGTATTTGTATTTGTAGTGTGTTAATAAATATATAGGCCTACATGAAAATGTATATTCTAATACTGGGTATTACATGTACAAACACTTACATACCCATATTTAGCGCTTTTTACTGTACAAAAATCGGCATAAACTCAAAAAACTGAAAGTTTTTTCCCTGTAAAAATTCCTTATGAGTGCTCATATTTCTATCAAAGTGGGCCTGATAAAATAAAATACTAAGGCATATATTTTGATGGGAAATTAAGTCAGCTACAACTTTTGTATTACACTTTTTTTTAAAATTTCTTGCTTAGTTTTTGAGATATTTACAAAATAGGTTTTGTCCCACCTTTTAACTTCCCCAGGGGGGGGGGGGCCAGCGGTAAGCTGGAGTGTCAGATTTTTTTTCCCCATTGAAGTAACCTACAAATCTAACTTTCCAAAAAATTTCGTGTAGGATTTTTGTCCAGTAAAAATCTTTATTCAGTGGTCCACTTGGCAATGTGGATGACTTTGTTATTATTGTAGATAAGATGTTCATTAGGTATAAAAGAAGCCTTTCAAAATTAGGCAATGAGACACGTAATAAAGTAAGAGTTCGTGTAAATATAGGATAAGACAAGCACACCTCCATATTATCCCATGTTTAAAGTAATTAAAATCAGTTTAATTAGAAGTAAAACTAAGTTCAAAATTTACAAAATCCTTATTAGACCAGTGATAGCGAACGAGAGTGAAAAATGGAAGACATTTGTCCCCACTCGTTTCTTTAACAAGTCATTTGATACAGTCATTTGATATCTAAATGAAAGTTGGTGCCCAATTAATAGTAAACTGCCTTTGCAAGAGAATGAACAATGAATTTCAGTTTCAAATATATATATATATATATATATATATATATATATATATATATATATATATATATATATATATATATTATTAAACAGAAGGTAATATTGAGAAAAGAAGTGAGGAAGGTGTAATTCAGATAGTAATTTGAAAAACATAAAATGGTAAAAACTTTGTGGTACCCAATGTAATTTTTACTGTTTAATGCGTAGTATAAAGTTGAAGTGATGGGCCAAAAAAGTGTATGTCCAGTTTTTTAGCGGATGTATCCATTTCAGATTCCCTGAGTCCAAAAAAGTGTTTTTTTGAAAATTTGTCTATATGACGTCTGTGCATATATGTAAAATCTATATGACTTTACAACTCAAATGCGTGTACCGATTTAAATTATTTTGGGTCTATCTTGGCTTTTTTCCCATTATTATAATAATTCAAAATTTGAAAGTAACTGCCACAAAGTAAAAAGACAAAATTACTGTTTTCTCAAAATCGGATCAAACGAATCAAATTTTGCTCACGTATAAGGACCCCAACATCTCTCTAAGGAAGAAAGATGTTGGGATCCTTATAAGGTCACCATATCTCAAAATATGTCCTTCCATGAGCTATTGGTAAAAAACAAAAAATCATAATAGGATTGTTATAAAAGACGTATTCTTAAAATCGGTAATACTAATTTCATTCAAATTTTATTGAAATGTGAAGATTAATGATCCAGTTCCGTGTGAAAAATCGCTAGTAAAAAACAAAAACATTACGGTTCAGTAATAACTGGTAAAAAACCAAAATTAACCTTTACCACCGTTGTTAAAAACTCGATTTTAATCAAATACGATTTACATTGTCCCACAGGAAACAAGTTTAGATATTATATAAATATTTTGTCGAAGACGCCATCCATGGTTCATTTTCACTTTTTGATTGACCTCTACGGAATTGACATTTTTGGTGGCGTTAGTTTTATTTGGTGTTGGGGATGGGTGTGTAAGGAAGTCTGTGTAATGTGTTGCACTACTTTTTAATTTGGAATTTCAATAATAAGTAACTTTTAAAATTTTAATTTATCATCCATGGATACCGATGATTTTCTTGTGTTGCGTCAGAATATTAGACGTGTTAAACAAACAAGAGTCGTTGTTTTTTATTTATACAGATATAAAATTTGAGTAGATGTAAATGTAATTACAGAAGTGTAAATTTTTGACAATGAAAGTAGCTTTTATAAATATAGAAATATAGATGATTAAATAACTCGTATATAGCTGGAGGGGTTGGATATGTGCAGTGAATTTATTATCTTCTGATTAGTATACATAACAACAAATGCGTCAGTGCAATAATTTCTCAGTGAAATCAGATTTCCTTATCTCACTTGATAATAGGAATATTATTTATATTGATTTAGGGAGATTTATATTGCACGAGAATACAAATTCCAACCTACTTCCAGATGAATTAAAAACTTCAAAAAAGAAATTCAATTTTGAATCTAAATCAGCACCTTAAAATAGAGCTAGATATTTAGGTAAATTTATACATTTTCTACCAATTATTTAATTTAGTCAGAACCCCCAAAGAGGGAAGAGAGTTCAAGTCTGTAAGATTTTTTCGTTTTTTCCTACAGTCTTGAAGTTTCGGTAAAATTGCGTTTTTAGGTTATGTTTCAAATATTTTGAATCAAAATTTAGCATGACCGTTAGTCTTCAAATGAAATATGTTTTCTAAAGTTTCATTAAAATCCATCAAGTGTAGTGCCTATATTTATAACTATTTTATTTAAAGTAAGCATATGTTAATTTGAGGTTATGTAACAACTCACTGTATAAACCAATCCACTTCGAATACATCTCATTTCCTCTATACTTTAATAACAAACTGTGCGAGTTGTCTGATGATGTTTAACAGCGAAACAATTGTAAGTAAATAAAATTGTTGTAAAACCTTTTGGTTTTTAATTTCTTGATAATGGAGTTTTACCAAGAACCTACTGTATGTAGTTAAAAATGTTTTATATTTTACTTTAATCAACTAACTAAACATCTTTTATATTAGATAAGGACACTACTGATCATTCATTATATGAATGTTTTAAGCATTAATTTCCTTTTTATAAGAAGTAAACAAGATGTTTAAAGAGTTAAAAATTTATAGAAGAATTTAGATTACATTAGTCAGGAATTTAATTAAACTTGACAAATAAAAGTAATAAGGTGATAAAATTTCGATTGTACTTAACTTAAAGGAATTTAATTTATCTAACTGTCGTAAAATTTCTTCATAAAAATCTGTAACGGAGGCTTAGATGAAGTTTTTCTCTAAATGGATTGGATAAAAATAGAGAATCAAAATTTTGGGTTACAGATGAACCAACCACAACGTTTCGAGAGTGTTGATCAACTTTTGTTTTAAGTGACAAATCTAGAACATTATATAACATGAATTAATAGCCTAGGACTATTTTACAAACTAAAACTAAAACTCTCAGGGCCTCCATAGTAAGTAGGGATATGGCAAACCCATCGAACCCCAACTGGATGTACATCTTTCTTTATGTACGGGGTTTTCCCTAAAAAACAAAACTTTGTCTTTTTTACAAATATGTCCTATTTTTCATTCGTGTTTCTCAATTCATTTCCAAGATGACGAACACTTTTTGCATGTATTATGACTTTCTGTCTGTTTGTCAGGTTATAACTCGAAAACTTTTTCATGCAGTTTTCTTTCATACATAGTTACGTTATCTGGTTATGTTTTAATCTATTTTGATTTCACACATAGTTATGTAATCTGGTAAGGTCTTTACTCTATTTTGATATTATACATAGTTACGTTATCTGGTTAGGTCTTTAGTCTATTTTGATATTATACACAGTTACGTTATCTGGTTAGGTCTTTAGTCTATTTTGATTTCACACATAGTTATGTAATCTGGTAAGGTCTTTACTCTATTTTGATATTATACATAGTTACGTTATCTGGTTAGGTCTTTAGTCTATTTTGATTTCATACATAGTTACGTTATCTGGTTAGGTCTTTAGTCTATATTGATATTATACATAGTTATGTAATCTGGTTAGGTCTTTACTCTATTTTGATATTATACACAGTTAAGTAATATGCTAAGGTCTTTACTCTATTTTGATATTATACATAGTTACGTTATCTGGTTAGGTCTTTAGTCTATTTTGATATTATACATAGTTACGTTATCTGGTTAGGTCTTTAGTCTATTTTGATATTATACATAGTTACGTTATCTGGTTAGGTCTTTAGTCTATTTTGATATTATACATAGTTACGTTATCTGGTTAGGTCTTTAGTCTATTTTGATATTATACATAGTTACGTTATCTGGTTAGGTCTTTAGTCTATTTTGATTTCATACATAGTTACGTTATCTGGTTAGGTCTTTAGTCTATATTGATATTATACATAGTTATGTAATCTGGTAAGGTCTTTACTCTATTTTGATATTATACACAGTTAAGTAATATGCTAAGGTCTTTACTCTATTTTGATATTATACATAGTTACGTTATCTGGTTAGGTCTTTAGTCTATTTTGATATTATACATAGTTACGTTATCTGGTTAGGTCTTTAGTCTATTTTGATATTATACACAGTTAAGTAATATGCTAAGGTCTTTACTCTATTTTGATATTATACATAGTTACGTTATCTGGTTAGGTCTTTAGTCTATTTTGATATTATACATAGTTACGTTATCTGGTTAGGTCTTTAGTCTATTTTGATATTATACATAGTTACGTTATCTGGTTAGGTCTTTAGTCTATTTTGATATTATACACAGTTACGTTATCTGGTTAGGTCTTTAGTCTATTTTGATATTATACACAGTTACGTTATCTGGTTAGGTCTTTAGTCTATTTTGATATTATACATAGTTACGTTATCTGGTTAGGTCTTTACTCTATTTTGATATTATACATAGTTACGTTATCTGGTTAGGTCTTTAGTCTATTTTGATATTATACACAGTTACGTTATCTGGTTAGGTCTTTAGTCTATTTTGATTTCACACATAGTTATGTAATCTGGTAAGGTCTTTACTCTATTTTGATATTATACATAGTTACGTTATCTGGTTAGGTCTTTAGTCTATTTTGATTTCATACATAGTTACGTTATCTGGTTAGGTCTTTAGTCTATATTGATATTATACATAGTTATGTAATCTGGTTAGGTCTTTACTCTATTTTGATATTATACACAGTTAAGTAATATGCTAAGGTCTTTACTCTATTTTGATATTATACATAGTTACGTTATCTGGTTAGGTCTTTAGTCTATTTTGATATTATACATAGTTACGTTATCTGGTTAGGTCTTTACTCTATTTTGATATTATACATAGTTACGTTATCTGGTTAGGTCTTTAGTCTATTTTGATTTCATACATAATTACGTTATCTGGTTAGGTCTTTAGTCTATTTTGATTTCATACATAATTACGTTATCTGGTTAGGTCTTTACTCTATTTTGATATTATACATAGTTACGTTATCTGGTTAGGTCTTTAGTCTATTTTGATATTATACATAGTTACGTTATCTGGTTAGATCTTTAGTCTATTTTGATATTATACATAGTTACGTTATCTGGTTAGGTATTTAGTCTATTTTGATATTATACATAGTTACGTTATCTGGTTAGGTCTTTAGTCTATTTTGATTTCATACATAATTACGTTATCTGGTTAGGTCTTTAGTCTATTTTGATATTATACATAGTTACGTTATCTGGTTAGGTATTTAGTCTATTTTGATTTCATACATAATTACGTTATCTGGTTAGGTCTTTAGTCTATTTTGATATTATACATAGTTACGTTATCTGGTTAGGTCTTTAGTCTATTTTGATATTATACATAGTTACGTTATCTGGTTAGGTCTTTAGTCTATTTTGATATTATACATAGTTACGTTATCTGGTTAGGTCTTTACTCTATTTTGATATTATACACAGTTAAGTAATATGCTAAGGTCTTTACTCTATTTTGATATTATACATAGTTACGTTATCTGGTTAGGTCTTTAGTCTATTTTGATATTATACATAGTTACGTTATCTGGTTAGGTCTTTAGTCTATTTTGATATTATACATAGTTACGTTATCTGGTTAGGTCTTTAGTCTATTTTGATATTATACATAGTTACGTTATCTGGTTAGGTCTTTAGTCTATTTTGATATTATACATAGTTACGTTATCTGGTTAGGTCTTTAGTCTATTTTGATATTATACATAGTTACGTTATCTGGTTAGGTCTTTAGTCTATTTTGATATTATACACAGTTAAGTAATATGCTAAGGTCTTTACTCTATTTTGATATTATACATAGTTACGTTATCTGGTTAGGTCTTTAGTCTATTTTGATATTATACATAGTTACGTTATCTGGTTAGGTCTTTAGTCTATTTTGATATTATACATAGTTACGTTATCTGGTTAGGTCTTTAGTCTATTTTGGTATTATACATAGTTACGTTATCTGGTTAGGTCTTTACTCTATTTTGATATTATACATAGTTACGTTATCTGGTTAGGTCTTTAGTCTATTTTGATTTCATACATAATTACGTTATCTGGTTAGGTCTTTAGTCTATTTTGATTTCATACATAATTACGTTATCTGGTTAGGTCTTTACTCTATTTTGATATTATACATAGTTACGTTATCTGGTTAGGTCTTTAGTCTATTTTGATATTATACATAGTTACGTTATCTGGTTAGATCTTTAGTCTATTTTGATATTATACATAGTTACGTTATCTGGTTAGGTATTTAGTCTATTTTGATATTATACATAGTTACGTTATCTGGTTAGGTCTTTAGTCTATTTTGATTTCATACATAGTTACGTTATCTGGTTAGGTCTTTAGTCTATATTGATATTATACATAGTTACGTTATCTGGTTAGGTCTTTAGTCTATTTTGATATTATACACAGTTACGTTATCTGGTTAGGTCTTTAGTCTATTTTGATATTATACATAGTTACGTTATCTGGTTAGGTCTTTACTCTATTTTGATATTATACATAGTTACGTTATCTGGTTAGGTCTTTAGTCTATTTTGATATTATACACAGTTACGTTATCTGGTTAGGTCTTTAGTCTATTTTGATTTCACACATAGTTATGTAATCTGGTAAGGTCTTTACTCTATTTTGATATTATACATAGTTACGTTATCTGGTTAGGTCTTTAGTCTATTTTGATTTCATACATAGTTACGTTATCTGGTTAGGTCTTTAGTCTATATTGATATTATACATAGTTATGTAATCTGGTAAGGTCTTTACTCTATTTTGATATTATACACAGTTAAGTAATATGCTAAGGTCTTTACTCTATTTTGATATTATACATAGTTACGTTATCTGGTTAGGTCTTTAGTCTATTTTGATATTATACATAGTTACGTTATCTGGTTAGGTCTTTAGTCTATTTTGATATTATACATAGTTACGTTATCTGGTTAGGTCTTTAGTCTATTTTGATATTATACATAGTTACGTTATCTGGTTAGGTCTTTAGTCTATTTTGATATTATACATAGTTACGTTATCTGGTTAGGTCTTTAGTCTATTTTGATATTATACATAGTTACGTTATCTGGTTAGGTCTTTAGTCTATTTTGATATTATACACAGTTAAGTAATATGCTAAGGTCTTTACTCTATTTTGATATTATACATAGTTACGTTATCTGGTTAGGTCTTTAGTCTATTTTGATATTATACATAGTTACGTTATCTGGTTAGGTCTTTAGTCTATTTTGATATTATACATAGTTACGTTATCTGGTTAGGTCTTTAGTCTATTTTGATATTATACATAGTTACGTTATCTGGTTAGGTCTTTAGTCTATTTTGATATTATACATAGTTACGTTATCTGGTTAGGTCTTTAGTCTATTTTGATATTATACACAGTTAAGTAATATGCTAAGGTCTTTACTCTATTTTGATATTATACATAGTTACGTTATCTGGTTAGGTCTTTAGTCTATTTTGATATTATACATAGTTACGTTATCTGGTTAGGTCTTTAGTCTATTTTGATATTATACATAGTTACGTTATCTGGTTAGGTCTTTAGTCTATTTTGGTATTATACATAGTTACGTTATCTGGTTAGGTCTTTACTCTATTTTGATATTATACATAGTTACGTTATCTGGTTAGGTCTTTAGTCTATTTTGATTTCATACATAATTACGTTATCTGGTTAGGTCTTTAGTCTATTTTGATTTCATACATAATTACGTTATCTGGTTAGGTCTTTACTCTATTTTGATATTATACATAGTTACGTTATCTGGTTAGGTCTTTAGTCTATTTTGATATTATACATAGTTACGTTATCTGGTTAGATCTTTAGTCTATTTTGATATTATACATAGTTACGTTATCTGGTTAGGTATTTAGTCTATTTTGATATTATACATAGTTACGTTATCTGGTTAGGTCTTTAGTCTATTTTGATTTCATACATAATTACGTTATCTGGTTAGGTCTTTAGTCTATTTTGATATTATACATAGTTACGTTATCTGGTTAGGTATTTAGTCTATTTTGATTTCATACATAATTACGTTATCTGGTTAGGTCTTTAGTCTATTTTGATATTATACATAGTTACGTTATCTGGTTAGGTCTTTAGTCTATTTTGATTTCATACATAATTACGTTATCTGGTTAGGTCTTTAGTCTATTTTGATATTATACATAGTTACGTTATCTGGTTAGGTCTTTAGTCTATTTTGATATTATACATAGTTACGTTATCTGGTTAGGTCTTTAGTCTATTTTGATATTATACATAGTTACGTTATCTGGTTAGGTCTTTAGTCTATTTTGATTTCATACATAATTACGTTATTTGGTTAGGTCTTTAGTCTATATTGATAAAAATAGGTTCCGTTGTTCCCAAGTTATATTAATATTTGTCCGCACGGTTATTTAACAAAAACAAGAATTTTCTACATGTTTTACGTAGATTGTAAAACATTTCAGCATCTATATGTATTATGTCAGTGACAATGTCGACATAGGTAACATATACGCTAATTGGAACTGAAAACAGTTTTTTTTTTTTTTTTCTTAAATCGATGCAGTATTTTCGAGTAAAACCAATTTTGTTTTCTGAAAAACAGAAAATCCAAATTTGTCAACATATTTTGCGCATTTTTTAACATGTTCAATGACTATAATATTATATTATATGTTTTGTCATTGACATAATTGGTATACAATTTAAACAATAATTGTAACTGAAAACTTTTTTATTAAATCGATGCAATAGTTTCCAAGACTTAACAATTTTTGCTAATGATTAAGAGAAAATCACACATTCTTTCGAATATCTGTTGACATGTCAGTAACAACGTACAAGTTAGCACACAATTAAAACGTTATTTATTTAAAATGAAAATAATTACTAAAATCGTTTTAGAGTGGTTGAATAATTTGAAGACAGAATTCCACAGGCACAACTAGCTAAAAATAAATCTGAGTAAACACATTAAAATGGTGGTAAAACAAAAGTAATAAATGTTAAAATTTTAACTGCCGCCAGCTTAGATTGGAAAGCACCGATCAAAAATATATTTATGTTAATTTGTTTAGTCCTTAATAAAATTAAACACTCGCAAGATATTACCTTCATCCTAGAAGCAATCCTCGAATCCCAGAATATTTAAAAAAGAGTATATTTTAAATTATGTTTGTTTGCTAATTGCATTATAGATGTAGTAAGGACCTTTGAAACATAATATAATGTTCGTTCCTCTAATGTATTAAAATGTATTATATATTTTTTAGACGAAAATGATTTAATTCCAATATTAAATTTAGTATAAAAGGAATTAATGAAAAGATTTTTTTTTTTAATTGAAAACTTAGACTAAAAATTAAAAATATCAAAGTAATTCTTCCATCTACAGTATTTTTAAATCAGTTTAAAATATTCATTTTTGGATTTGTGTATTTTTCGTTCAAGTGTGTAAATATTTCAAAAGCAAAATTACCGTCTGCAAATTAAAGATACGAAACAAAATGAGGTTAGGAAGATAACAGAGAATCAAAGGTTGCAAGGGCAGAACATCTGTTAATAAGATATGAATCATCTGTGAAAAACGCTAGATGACAATTTATTTAATCCCCATGTGACAATATGCTCACCACAAAACAATACAATGCTTTTTACATAAATAATTATATGCAATATGTTTAATATAATTAAATAAAGTAATTGTTGTTTTGTTTTTATTTCAGGCTGCATCACTCTATAAAAGAAACATTTTCATTCAAATTATTTAAGAAAACAGATTTTTAATTCTTCAGGAAAAGCCTAAACAAATCCCAAGGTAAAGTTTTAAGATTTTCAAAATAATGATTATAAGTATGTTTAACATTTTAATTATGTGTACTGCTCTAAGTATGTTGGGCCGAACTGACTAGTGTCACATATTGTCAAGACTACTAATAATTCCACCAACTTCCACGGCACCTCTTCTTTCTTTAGAGGATTTGATGTGGTTGTGTTAAATGAACACTACAACTTATGTTCACTAATTCTCACAATTGAATAGTATACTGTACAGATTTTAACGTCCCGAGTCCCTCTTTTGTATTTGGTTTTGACGAGTGTTTTCATTGTTTCTACGTGTATTTTATGTGACTAATTTTTTCCGAAAATTTCAGCAAATAAGGAATCGTGATAAAAGACGAGGGTTTAGCAATTTTTGTAGACTCTTTCGTTTCGTTAGTAATTTTATATTACGTTATGATATTATGGATTGATGATTTCCATTAATAACTAACATCCTTGAGAATTTACTTCTCATTTTAGACAATTTTTACCAGAACAAATATTATTAGCTCTGTCCGGTAAGGAGTGAACAATTTACTTAAGTATTAGGATGGCTTAGTAAGATAGTTTAGCTACCGACCTGTATGTGTCTTTTTCTATAACCGAATTTTTTTAAATCTTTGTCATGTTTTAGGTTTTTTTATTTCATAACAAGAGTTGATCAATATTCTCAAAACGTCTTGTATTAGTTTTTATAAACACAAATGACCAAATGATAGCAAATTATTTAATAATGTGATTAGCAGTGGTTTATAACCAATTACGCCGATAGGAAGGAGATAAAAATAAAACTAATTTCAAACTAAAGTAGAAAAGTTTATGCATTGAATCTTTACATTACTTATGCAGTAATGATATTTCATCAATCATTAGATATACATTAAGTTAGGCTGTGTACACATTAGAGAACCGTGCAAAAGTTCAAGATTAAGGTAATTGTAGATCCTACAATAAATGTAGGTTATAGTCATTTTATCTTTTAAATACTTTTCCTATTTCATCCCTGATACATTTTAAAAAATATATATATTTATGTTTTAGAACTATTGTTGATATTGATTATTCGGATATTTTCCTTGATTTGTGTGTATACAAAATAATAACTGAAGTTTCTAGAGTATGGGTCAACTCTCGCTCTCAAGTGAACAAACCTAGAACATGAACATAAAATGGCCAACATAGTCTATAAATATCCTGTGACTTTGTTGACTATCAACGTATGACCTCGTTTCTACTTGGTGTTTGTAGTGTTTTACGTTAGTATGCAGTTCCGTTGATTTGTGTTTTTTTTTCTGATCACATTAACAATCTTAGTTATGTTTACAGTTCAGGGCTAACTTTTTCCTTGGGCTCCTTGTTAGGTTTACTAGTTTTAGTTTCCAACATAGTCCTTGGATACTAGGTTATTTATATCCTTTCATTGTGTGATATGTTCTACTTTTTTTCAGTTGATAACAATAGTTTATCTATACTGTCGAAACAGCAGGTTCCACCTCTTACGGCTTTCACTGTACCCATCAAAGGACCTTACTATTTTGAAGTCATGCCGCTTTTAGACTATATGCTGCTCCGGCAACCTTTCAACGCCTGTTAGGAAGCATCATCGGATCCTAATTTGTGCCAAAACCCTTAACTAGACACCTCATTATTATGAATTCAACTTATGACAATCATTGCCGGGTCCTTTCTTAAAGTGTTTATGATTTTATGGGATGCAGGGTTTCAGATGAACCATGAATAATATAACTTCTGTAGAAATATTTAGTAAATGTCATACATTTAAGAGGGATTTCAACTCTACTACCTATAAGTAAATACCCATCTCCGACTATTGTATGAACTGTTTGTAGTTTCTTCATTCTAGTGTCTTGGTATCACAAGTTTGTTCTTTATTACAGTCTCGATAAAATTTTCTCTATGGGAATCTGGTGACTCACAACAAACGACATTTTAGGAACTAAGAAGTCTCCCATTCCGGTATACCCCTATTCGTACTTCATGTCTATGCGTTCAACAGACTTGTAGAGATGTTGAATAAAAAACCCCTCAGATAACCTAAAATAACAAATAATAGGTTGTTATTATTATGCGCCTGAAGTCGCTATTACAACGCAAGTGGACTGCATTCACATAATGAAATAAAGTTTTTTTTTTTATGACGGAAGACAAATAAATATAATTAGTTTAGAGAAAAGAAATGTCATCCTTAATGTTATCAATTTAGTTAAGGTGCGGACCACGAATACTTAAATTCCAGAGCTATATGGTCGCATGGCCTGATGGTTGGGAATCTACAACATTACGACTATGAAATTGGTTATCGAAATATGATCTAAGTAGGATGGCGAATGTTTTGTCCCGTCAACCATTAAGCAAAAGTTATTCGATTGTCAGGTACAGTCCACCGGGACATTTCTACCAGTAGAGTAACAGTAAAAATAGAGGAGGAAAGTACCGAAGTACTGCCGAAAAAGTAAGGGGAGTTGTTGACGTTCGGATTGGTATAACGGCCTGTGTATACAAGTAACCGACAAATTTCATCATTTTGAGTAGAGGAATGTCAACTTTACAAACGAATTGTAAGTGGTACGGGTGTGGAAGATTCATAAACGGAATATAAACTACAAGTATCAAACGCCGACCGAAAAAGGTGCTGGAGGGAAATAATGATAAAGAAATCTAGGGATTAAGAAAATTACTCATCAAGTTGAGTTTATAGCCTGTTGGGGCTGCTTTTGCAACAATTTTGTATAATATATTTTTAACTATGTAAAATGTCATTGTATTTTTTTTTTTCAATAAATCTAAGTATTTTTACTATTATCAATTAGTATTACCCCGGATTGCGTAATCTAATGAGGTTATCAAACAGTTTACTATAGCCTGCCCAAATTGCTAGGTATCCGAAGGGTCACTGGTATGGAATGACCAAGGATTTCATTGGCGCATTTCTCAGATTCAGAATGAGGGTAAAGATGCAGTGATGTTAATGATGCAAGAATATTATAGCAAATGGGTAGAACTGATCCCTTTCTACCGTCTTCTAGGTGGCATCTGCTTTTGATGAGATACAACTGTTCTTCTATATAAAACATACAGATAACGGCACAATAATTACTTCTGGGATTTTAATGAAGTATATAATAAAAACTGTAACATTACCCAGCAAAGGTATATATCACTATATCAGATACTGATAACTTACCTCTGTATATAAAATAGGACCACGGAACTTAAACATGTCAGACATTCGTTTTTACTTAAGAATCTGCTTTGAATTCGTGGATAGTATAATGATGTTACACCATTAGAGCTTCAAGGAGTAGCTGAAGAAACTCCATACAGTGAACCATTGTCCTAGGCTGATGCCCATAAGTTGAGAAAGGAAAGGTAGGGGCATATTTTCTTCCGGTACTGGAACACGTTTACTCTACAGGTTAGATACTATAACCTGCAACGTCGAGATCCTAGATTCTTGGGCGGACAACTGGTCTTTAGCTAAAATTGTTTTCATCCTTCGCTAAGAAGACCTTCGCCGTCATGTTGGTATTTAAATATACTTCATAATTCACCAGGTGAAAGCTTATTTTTATGACTCGGGTAAAGTTGTAGGTAAAGTTTGATTCTAACGACCTCAAATATTTTGTTTCCAGAGATACATTTGGGGAAATCTGTCACTCACTATAAGTATCTGATTATTAAAACTGACTCAAACCAAGGTTGGTTTATTTTGTAGTTGTTACTCCAGAAGGTTTTAGTTTTTATAGTTTATAAAAGTTATAGTCCTTCAATTTTAGTTATATTCTGATTTGTGTTTTATTCTACCGGAAAATAAGCGTGTGTGGGGGGGGGGTAACTAATGCATATTTGTACATCCTTACCTTTTTTTGTTCTGAGAATGATAAAAATAGGTAAATATAATCAATGTAAAGAAATAATTATATAAAAGAAGAGTGGGAAGAGTTTGAGCCTGTAATAATAAAGACACGTGCAATAATACGAGTAGTAATTAAATCATGCTCAGTGGAACACACTAAAGCACCTCAGATACTCCACTATATGGAATTAATCGTGATATAGTACTTCAAGGGGTTTAACTATGAGGTAAGTGCACGTTTGACATGATTTTTAGGACTCCTTCTTTGCTCGGTATTGCGTGTTTGAAATCAGAATACTTAGTTACTTATACTTTTTCGACATTCATATATATATATATATATATATATATATATATATATATATATATATATATATATATATATATATATATAATTAGCTTGGAAACTAAGTGACTTTATTGTGACAAACAACTATAGGAACTCGAATATTTCTACAGGCAACGACCAAGTATTTTTATTTTACTCTATTTCACGATACAACAATGTAGTATTTTTAGTTTGCTTTATTTTAGGAAGCAACGTTCTAATATTTCTGTTTAATATTATTCTACGAAACAGTGATGAAATATTTGCATGTTATATTATTTTACGAAACAGCAATCAAGAATTTTATTTTACTCTACGATCCAACTAAAGTGTTTCTACTATCTCGGACAACTCGAATCACTTATAAACTCCGATTAGGACCTACCCTCGCTCGGACATCCTGAGCACGTAATCTGTAGATTGGGTGATGTCTTCGCTCAGGAGTAGTGTACGTTTTGTTTTGGTAATTTTTTTACTTTTTAGATTATTAAATTTCTTCATCGTATACAATACAAAAAAGAAAAATACAACTAAAAATATATCACAGTATTTATTACACAACAACAACAACAAAAATCACATAATTTCCGAACAACTAAAAATATATTTAGAATAAAACAATAATTAGAAAATAATAATTAAACATGACGAGAAATATAGATGGCCGTCAGACATTGGTAGGGAAGAAATCCGTCATATTGTTATTTTCAATTTTTTCTTTGCTAGTTAGTTCTTAAGTAAATCTATTTGTAAACGATGTTTTACACATTTACCTAGGTCAAAACCACGAAGATAAATAATAAACCTAAATTTCAAATATACCCGTATGAACAGTAATGCCCGAATTTCAAAGATCGGTGATGAATTTGAATCTATGATCAAATTTAGACATTTTAACTATAGTTTCGGTATTGCTATACATATTTCAGCGTTTTTTAAAGTAAAAAAATAATAAAAGATTGCACAAATAAACATAGTTTTACTTCCAAAATCCATGGAATGAAATTGTTTACAAATTATGTAAACGTAAAGCTAGCAATAAAAATGGGTACTAAAATAAATCAAGATGTTTGGTTCAATATTATGTATAATACGAAAAAACGTATACTAGCAAAAAATTCAATAAACTTCTAAATAATTCTATATATTTGGATAAAGGTATATAAAATAATAGGAAAAGACAAAACACAGTATTATTTTATTTAATATATAAATGAAACTTAATAAACTTAGTAAGTCTACATATTTAGAATCCATAATTTTATTGATGTGGTGATCTTAGTGTTAAAGTGTGTGACATAGAATAAAACTATCTACATACGATTTTGTATTAAAAAGTTGTTGAGTAAATCATTGATGTAAGACTTTTATTATTCTGTGCTACAATATGAGCCGATTCTATGTTATTACAAATAGTTTTTTGTTTTTTTCTTCATATTGTGTTAGGTAAAAAAACAGTTTTTTGAGTGAAAATCATGGATCTTAAAAATGTTTTTAGCTCTTTTTTGCAGTATAACACTGAAAGTTCTTTTGTTCAGTAAAAGAGACTTACAACTTGATTTGAAACCTGCTATGATTATTTGCTATTTATTTTTGATGAGATTTAACGAAAATAGTCGTTTTTACACTAACGAAAAGTAAAAGGTAATTAAAATGTATTATTTATATTATAAATGAGTATATTAAAACACATAAAGAAGGAATTAATTTAGTTTATTATGAAGATTTTTTGTTATGAAACTATTTGTAACATGTTTTTTATTTCATTCTATGTAAATAACTATTAATTTCTTTAGAAAAGCAGTTTTAATATCACATTATTTAACGTTTTTAGAAAGACGATTAAACATTCTAGCACTTATGAATAAATGGGATTTTTGGAATAAAGTTAAATTTGTCTTTGGTAAATACTATTTTAGGGATATCTTAATGATGATTTAACAAATTTATAATTTTGCCCACTTTTTTTCAAAAACTTTAAACCATATATATATATATATATATATATATATATATATATATATATATATATTGTTGAAGGAAAATACTTGGTTGTAAGATGTAGTACAAAGTGTTTAAATTTGCTATTCTGTTTTAAAATGTAGCCCACTTACAATAATTGTTACTGCATTATTCCAAGGCATAGACTGGGTGCTTCGACTAGGAATACAAAGTATTCATTATAGTGGTTTAAACTAGGCATATCGTGTAAGTATACAGAATTCAGAAAATAAGTTTAATTTTAACTGTTTTGTTTTATATTTTCTCAAGGCAATTTTTATCTGACCCAAAATTAAAAAAATCCTAATTGGTTCTTTTCAATATTTATATTTATATGAAGTTACAAAAATTACAAGTAAATTACTATTAAATAACAGTTAAACTGATAAAACTTGATATAACTTTCATGTAATTGTTATATATATATATATATATATATACCAATGTTGAGTGAATTAGAGTAAAATATAAACAATAGATAGTATGATCCTTTACACTTCCAACGATTTGTCTTACCAGCAGTGGTAGGGAAGGGGGGAGTAAAGGAGAGTTTTTTTTAATTATGGCACTTAGCATTTCGATAGATATATTATTATTTAAATTGAAAACACAACATGAGAAATCAAATCGTTTTCATAATTTAAAAATAGTCAGTGTATATTATGTATAACAGTTTTGTTCACTATAATTTATGTTTTGGTTCCCGGTCACAGCCTCACCATACAATCTCAGTAATAGATGATTTTCAGAAAACTGTATATAAACACAAATTCATTTAAGCCTAATTTTATCAAAGTCGTTAAACATTTATATTTTTATCTTATGATAGATACTTCATAATTTATCAAAGTCATTAGACATTTATGTTTTGATCTTATGACAGATACCCCAAATTTTATCAAAGTCGTTAAACATTCATGTTTTGATATTATGACAGACATTAAAGAAACATACGGTATGTAAGGCTAAACAGTACTATGATATGTGAGTAAGTTATAATAAAATATTAAAAATTAAACAACGAAATAATTAATAATTGTAGAGCTATTTAACGTAACATACGATAAGTGGGTTACAAATAATAATAATAATAAAACCTTAAAATTACCGAAGGCAATATTTAATAAATGTAAGGCTATTTAACACAACATACGATATGTAGGGCCAAATTGTAGTACGATATGTGAGAAACTAATAATTATAATAAAAACTTTAAATATACCAAAGGCGATTAATTATAATTTTAGGGCTATTTAACGCAACATACGATATGTAGGGCCAAATTGTAGTACGATATGTGAGAAACTAATAATTATAATAAAAACTTTAAAAATACCAAAGGCGATTAATTATAATTTTAGGGCTATTTAACGCAACATACGATATGTAGGGCCAAATTGTAGTACGATATGTGAGAAACTAATAATTATAATAAAAACTTTAAATATACCAAAGGCGATTAATTATAATTTTAGGGCTATTTAACGCAACATACGATATGTAGGGCCAAATTGTAGTACGATATGTGAGAAACTAATAATTATAATAAAAACTTTAAATATACCAAAGGCGATTAATTATAACTTTAGGGATATTTAACGCAACATACGATATGTAGGGCCAAATTGTAGTACGATATGTGAGAAACTAATAATTATAATAAAAACTTTAAATATACCAAAGGCGATTAATTATAATTTTAGGGATATTTAACGCAACATACGATATGTAGGACTAAACGGTAGTAAGATTTGTGAGAAACTAATGATTATAATAATAACCAATTAAATTCAAGACAATAATTAATAATTGTAGGGATATTTAAATGCAAATGTTAGTCCATTTGAATTTAATTTCTGCCTTAACGTATTTTTTCGTTTGTTCGTTTTTTAAAATTTATTGTTTTAAATAGTGACGTTTATTTATTGAATTTTTATGATTGATAATAAAGTCATTCTTAAATCACCTATTATACCTGAATAAATTCAGCTATTTAAAAAAAAAAAAAAAAAAATTGTAACACGAAGCACGTGTTGTTTACAAACGGATGTTACTACAAAAATTTAATAACTTTCAATTTCATTAATGCACCTTCACATGGCAATAAAACTATGGAACGAACCAACTGGGAGGGTGTTTGAAGTTAGGCCGATACTAGTCGGAAATAACCGAATGAAGGGGTCCGTGGCACCGAACCCTTTTATGACTGTGAATGGATTGTTGGTGTGTGGGCTAGCGGCAAGGGAGTCAAGCGAGGGAGGGGATGGCAGTTAGCT
The DNA here is from genome assembly GCA_963513935.1 of Aphrophora alni. Lineage (NCBI taxonomy): Eukaryota > Metazoa > Arthropoda > Insecta > Hemiptera > Aphrophoridae > Aphrophora > Aphrophora alni. The sequence goes on from OY740765.1 coordinate 85,853,102, forward strand.
AGGGTGTAGCCTTCCTGCTTTGCTTGCTCTTAGCTCGCATTGCTCCCGGCCCCGGGCGTTCATTGCTTAGTTTGCAAACTGACGCTTCTTTAAACAGGCACATCGCAGTGGTTTATACGATAGTGAATTTTATTAGTGCAAAACGAGAAAATAGTTATATCATATTGTAGTGGATTGCTTCAAATAGAGAGTGAGGATTTCTTCGCCTGTCTAGGTAAACACTTGTACAAATGTACTTTGTTACCGGTGATGTATTCTGACACCATACATTCAATTATTATTATTATGATTTCCTTTGCGTTGAAAAAAATACATTTAGTTATATTAACAACACCAAACACATTACATAATGATGTTTATGAAACAAAAATATTACAAATAATGTAGGCTATATTTAACATAAAACCTCGTAATATAATATGTGAAGAATAGGTAATCTTTAGGTCTATGCCTGATTAGGATGTACTATCTTTCTATTCTGTAAATAATTCTAGGAAAAAAACAAAAGAGAGATATAACTGCTTGCAGCATCCCAGTCTATATTAAAACATCCAGCACTAAAGGATGACATTGAACAAATGATACATTCTTTGTATAAAATGTAAGAAAAAAGAAAAAAAAACACAATAAAATCTCTAAAATAACATATTATTTTAAAATTAAAGTAAAAGCTTCGTATCGAGAAAACAGACATTTTAATAAAGATTTTGAGAATAAACTTCAACTTATAATTGCTTTTTAGCAGAAATTATAAACTAAAACAATTCGTACAGAAAATTATAATTTCTGTAAATAGGCTACTTCCAAATAAATTCTGCTTGCCTCTAACTTTACTAAGGTTTTTAACCACATTAATTTTTTATTTGTATTTTAAAACATTAATGAGATTATTCGGTTTTATTTCACTTACAATAAAATATCATTTTTACTAGAGTTAAACATTACTAAAATATGAAAATCTTCTTTAAAATACAGATTAATTCCGGGGGACCAAAATAAAATGTTTAGTTCGTTTCAAAGTGATAACAGATTTCTCAAATGAAAAACTATCTCGAGGCTAATAATTGTTTCATTTAAAACAAACACAATTTTGAGGCATCTCTAGCTTTACAGATAATAGAAAATTGTAGCAATCAACAAACATTATGTTAAATTTGTTCTCTTTTCAATGGTGGATTGAGTCTGTTGTTGACAGCTGATGTATTTAAAGTTGCTGTACAGAAAATAAAATATTTCAACAGAAATTATTGATTTTGATGTGTGTGTAAACATTTCTAGCACTCATTTATCTGCGTTGCAAGTTTTAAAACATTAAATTTTGAGATATCTAGTTTTTATAGTTGAAAAACAAAATAATATTAAATAACTCTATCATTTTCTGGGTAGTTTTATATGTGAAAGGAAATTTAATACCTAGGCGTCTTTTTTTAGACATATTGTTGTGTTCTTGTCATTTTGAAGGTCATAACATATTAATAATTAGCATTGTTGGTGTTATGAATTCATTTTTACGACTAAGCTTAGTTTTTTAATTAATATAACTTTTTTTTTCTAAATATTCGTTAGTCTAGTCTTGCCATAAAGAACAGGGTCCTATTTAATTCACCTGTTTCATTCTTCACCTAGCTAGACATCAAACAAATTATGGTTGATACAAACTTCTGCTTGACTTTCCAGTCATACTTGAAATTAGGTAGTAAATAATATAAGTTGGGCGTAGGAAAGACAAAATATAACCTGAGAAAACTTTTTATGATTGTATGTGTCAAGTCTATTTAACCTATCTAAACATTATGACAGCTTCCAAGACATTGGTAGGCCTACCTATATAATATCATATCTTTTCACATTTTTAGTTATTTTTAGGATGAACGAAAAAAAGCTTATTTTGGTCTATATTAAAAACTAAATTTGGACTATTCATATCTAAATACCATTTAACATTACAAAAATTAAAATCACGATAGGTACGTCATTGTAGGACCAAATCAACAAAAATGAACTTAAGTAAAAAGTTATAATTTAATATGTTATGGCTTTTATATAGAAATATACAACTTATAAAAGACATTTATTTTCAGTACAAGTTTTCAGTTGTTGTTCAATCATAATAGAAACTAATTCAAGTGTATATTATCCCACTGTCTCCATAAATATTATATAGGCTAATATGGATATACAATGCATATTTGACATGTAAGAACAGTTTACTTCTTTCCCGTTAAAAAACACAATTTTCGAAATTAAAAAATGAAAAAAACCTAGTCTTACCTGGATGTCTCGTATAGGCTCTAAGTCTATTCATATTATGGCATTTATTCTATAGACGTTGTTGTACTGTGTTTATTAATTATAGTTTTAACTTCTATTTTCCTAATCAATGAATAGGCTATATCGCTCAATGAGTGGTTCAGTATTGTTTGAAACATTATTTATTATTTTTAAAGTTGTCATGTTTTATAGGTAATGATAGATGCATCTGAATCATATTACTAATGTTCTTTAATCAGTTATTTGCCATCATTTGAGAACACAAAAACAAACAAATGCAAGTTTCGTATATATAAATGGTGGCAAAGTATAAGTCTATTAATAATTTGTTATCATATTTATTTCTTATTTCCTTTGACCATATATTAAAGTATGGAGACAAAAATTACAGTTACCGGAGAGTTTACTCAAAATTAATTGTCGGATTTACATTTATATATATATATATATATATATATATATATATATATATAAAAAAAAAACATGACTTAATAAACTTTGGATGTGTTTCTTTAAAGAAATTCATAATTTAAATGGTAATAATTATAGATCGTACTGTGCCGCGATAAAAAAAGAAACATTTTTTTCAATAATCATTAACCATTAAGGCATAAGAAAAAAAATATTATGGCTATTTACTTTTTGATAGTAAAAATTGAAAATAAAAGTACCAGCTACAGATATAATTTGATTATGTACATATTGCAATAAGAATTTAGAACTTTGAGTATTCTTCAAGCAACAAAATATTCACTCTTTATTACTACCAAAACAGTAACTTTTGAGTCTAAAAACAACATATTTTGACTATTATTTAACTGTGAAATTCAATTCGAAATAACAAGTACGAATAATGTGTGATTAAACAAGAGAAGTTTGACGACTAAGTTTAAATCAACTAGATTCACTTAAGTTTTATGACGCATGTGGATTGAACCTTAGGGATCGTTTTAGTGTTTGAATTATCAGTTTCGATAATGTAATATCGTCTGTAAATTGTATTTCATGTAAACAAGACTTGAAATAATTAAATATAATCGACTTAACCTTACCTAACTTGTCACGTAGTGTCACGTCAAAAAGAATAGTAACTTAACTACAAACTTTGACGTATAGGACAAGTGTGGTCAATTTATTTGTTTTATATTTATTTCGTGTTAAACTAATCCATCAGAGTTTCCTATTTCATTGTGAACTAACTGTTCAAAAACATGTAGCCTATAACGCATGCGCAGTTAGTGTGATCGATAATCGATCGATACTAGTCGATTCTAATTCGATTGTGCAATATCTCAAAAAGTTCGCATCTATAATAATTCATTGTTAATTGGTTCGTTCCGTAGTATCAACAAATTTACATATACTAATATTCTGTATATTTCATACCGACTTTTCATTTTCAGTTTTCCCGGTGAAAACATAAAACGGTAAGGTTTAAATAATTTATATTTATTATTTATAAATCTTTGGAATGTCAGTATGAGGTTTATAACGTGCACAACAAATTTTTCGCGTCTATGATGTGTTGGGTTGCCTTGTTTTTATTTACATTTCAAATTTACCCTTTACAATTTGTAGGTTATGTGTAAAAATCTATTATAAGAGTTTTGAAACTTTAGTTGCGTATTGAATTTAGTATAAGATTACCAATAGAAACAACACAAAAATACAGATTGTCTTATTACAGTCCTTTTTGATACAAATCATATTAATCTAAACTTTACAACAGCTATTCTGTTATCACTCAAAAAATTATTTTTGTATTATTTTATGGTGGATGTACACATTGCACATTTCTTACACTGATTTGTTAATTTATTTCAAGTTTTTTTTAGGTTGTATTATGTTATATTACAAAATGTTAAGATGAATGACTTTTCGTCTCTTTTTTCATTAATGTTTATTTATTTATAACATTAATAACAATTTTGAAAACAAATATTTTATATTGAAAAATCAAGGGGTCATTGATAAGTAAAAGATACCGAACTTAGAGGAAGGTGACAAATTGTAGGAGGAAGTTTAATTAAATGACATTAATGGTAAGCTTACAATATCACAATTTTAAAATATATAATATAATACATACAACAATTTGATGACTTAGTCATTGAACTGTTGACTTTATGAGTTGTTTTTGAGAAGGCAGAAACGTTATATTACTAAATAACGTAAAATTAATGGAACAACTTTTAAACATCAAGAAATTATTTTAGATTTTACTTCTACAGGTTTAGTATAGTAAGAAAAAGATATTTTTAATTAAAAAGCATCCAAATATTGGAAAGATAGTGGTTATCCGTTTTAAAACAAACTTCTATGATTTAAATTTAGTTAAACATGTAATTTTAAAAATAATGTCTTTACAACAACTAATAGTATTATAGTCTACAGTAAATTAAGGTTGAACAAGGAACAAATTCTTCCATGACTCTGTTTTAATGGATTTTAGTTTATTTTTCAGCTTCTGAAAAAAACCCCTGAGTTCATAAATTACCTTTATTGCTTTGAAAATTGCTAAACAAAATTTGAAAAAAGTTTGAAGTAAATAAATAAGTAATTAACATAAATTATACTTATTAAAATACCTACTAAACAATAGTGATAACCACTTGTAATAAGTAGTAAAATTAATCCCGCATACCTATTTCAACAAATTTATATTACAAAAGACATATTTTCACCTAAAAACTGTTTAATCACAAATATAAGTACACAGATAATTACTTTCATTTTTTTCTATTTTTATTTATAATGGCTTAGGATCTACCCCAAAATAGGTAAGAAATAAAAACAAACAAACAAAATCAAAATTCTGACACAAAATCATCTTTTTATACAATTTAAGTTACATTATGGGTACTTTCTTAAAGAAAAAACATAGAAAATTATAAAAACACAATGTAAAATTCTTAACATAAAATAATGTTTTTTTCTTCTATTACTGTAGTTAAATTCTGATATGAGAGCCCATCTATACCGTTATGATATATTTTTCAAGAGATTTATATTCTAGCCATTTAAGTATGCATTTAATTCCATTCAGATTGAAGTCACTTTATATAATATATAAAATTATGTGTATTTGCGATAAGACAGGGTATACAAACAACATCTCATTTACATATACATTACAGGGAGAACATAAATAGATCTATAAGCCAGTGTTCAAAATTCAGTCATCTACCTCTGCTCTAGCTTTTAAGACAAAAATGAATTGTTTACATATCAAAACTACCATTAAAATAAATTCTTTCTCCTTGGTCAAGGTCAAGAGTCAAGGGTTCAGTACAATTCGTGATAGCTGCCTGTTTACATTCTACGCAAACAATTTGAAATCTGGATTTATTGCCTCTACTGACATTTCTATCCAATCCTGCCATGGTTCCAAATATATCAATAAAGTAATTCTGTACTTTCCCTAACAGCTTCCAGTCTCGGTACCAATAGATTTGATTTATTATTGAGAATATGAGAGAGTTGATGGTCCGGCATAGTCAAAATATAATTATAATATATTTTCAAAGTAAATATAATTATTTAAAAAAACTTGTTTCTAAATATGGTAGGTAGGTTAGTTTGGAATATTGTTTGATAACACTCTTAATATATCATCCTTAATACTCCTTGAACCACACACTTGTGATGTATATTATGACTATAGCAATTGCAGTATAATAGTAGGTACCTGTATTAACAAATTATTGCAAAGGAATTGATTATGCTATCCATAGGTCATTTCTAATATCTTTTAGAGTATATTTTCAAATAATGTTGGTGTTATATAGTTTGTAAATATTTCTCAACTTCTGTCAGGTTTTCCCTTGTACCATAATATATCAGTATGTCTCAAACTCCACCTCTTTTGGAAAGTAATACATTTTCTGAATACCATATATCCATTTTGTAGATGGTGTAAATTAATAAGGATAGTAATATAATTTCTTAGACACTAGATATAGGCCTATTGTATTCAAAGTATTATTGTTCAGAATATAACTGCTTTTTTTTCTATCAATAGGCCATAGGTAATCCATTCATTACTCAAACAATTATTTTGTGATTTAATTACAATAATTTGTAATAGCATGATTATAATAAAACACACTGCTGCCAATATCATTAATTTTGCTTTGATAAGATTTTATGAATGTTAGTTTAACCTTACATGGTTAATTTAGTTGAAAATTATTTATCAACGAGGAGTTTATATTCAGTATGGACATAATTCTGAAGTTAGTATTGTTAGTGTAAGTGGTACTATTTTTTCTGAAAAAGTAACTTAATTTAATTTTAAACAAAGGAAACAACTTGTATAAAAAGCAACAGTTATTGGAAATTTCATTAAGGTGAGCTGACATTCAGATTTAGTCAGGAGAGTTCTTATGGGTCTGTCTCAACATTTTTTTAAGCTTTACTCGAGATGCTGACTTGTCTCAATTTTTTCTTAAGCCACACTCAACAAAATAATTTTAGGAAATATAAAATATGCACACTTTAATTAATAATTTTAATAACACAAAATGATCCGACAAAACATCAGGAAATGATACATCTAATAGTAATCTTTGTTGTTTTTATTTCAGGAATAGTTATACACTTATTTTGTTATAATAAAATTTTACATTTAAACCTTATTGTTTTGTTTTACTTTATTTTATGTACATCTAATTTATGTTGTATGTTTTAACTATGTACTGTAGTTAAATAAATTGTATTAAACTACGTAAACTATAAATAAATACAATGATTTATTTGTTAATAAATAAACTATTGTACTCATTACATGATTTTATTATTTATAATAATTTATCTGAACAATAATAACATGGAGTTTACTTCATACCTTTTTGCATCATACTGAAATTTGTTATTTTCTGGAGTCCACAATAGTAGCCTTATATTTTAAAACGCCATTAATATTTATTCAATTTGAATGTACTGTAAAACAAATATTTTGAAAGAGGACTTCACCCCGATCAAAAGTCCTGATTTTGCAGATGAGAAATATAATCACTTTATAACTACATCCAATATTTATTAATTTACACCACTCCCAACCCATCTTATATAAAGTTATTTTATGGGTGAAGGTAGACAGTATCTACTCAAAACATTATGTGACATAAATATAGATTAAATAGAAAAGAAAACACAAAATTTGTTTGATTATCTGTAAAGAATTTTAAACAAGCTCAATAGAAAGTTTCTAAAAATGATAGAATAAACATTTATTTCATTGTCTTCTCATCAAGCTGAGTTGGAAGGTAGGACATGGGAAAGGAGGATGTTTGCATTTAGTCTTCTCCATTAAATATTGTCGCCAAGATAAACATGTTTATAGAGTCTAGATACAGCAGTTTATAGCCTTTTTTATGAAGCCAAGGTTTTCCAATCATTACCTTACGTAATGTATATATATATATATATATATATATATATATATATATATATATATATATATATATATATATAAGTGTTCAACTTCCATAAATTTCCATATACTTAGTACATTACGTATGGTAATGACTGGAAAACCTTAGCTTCATAAAAATGGCTCTATATATAGGCCCTATAGTAAGCCTAAAGGGAGAAATATGATATTCAACAAAATTATTGTGTACCTAAAAATATTGATTTTGAACATTCCCTGAGTTAAAAAAAATGTTTTTCTCTAATGCATGTCACAAATCTGTACCCTAAACATCAATTTTGTTATGTGGGCATATTTAGAACAAAACGTTGAATATCTGTCATAACAATCAAAAAACAATATAGGCCTAACTACTATTTTAAATTGTTCAAGCCTAATTGTAATATCAAAAGGTCCAACAAAACATACTGGTCTATATCTACAAAGAAATTCCTATTTGAAAGATGTCACACATAAAAAAACTTTGATCATGTGCATTGAAGTTTGTATATCTTAAAATTTAATCCAGCAATTTTGATGAAATTTTAAAGGATCCTTTTTTGTCTCTACTGAACTGTTAATGTTGTCTGTTACACTATCACACATATTGTTTCATATAAATAAACACTAGTAAAGAACATACATTTATGCATATTTGTATGCTCTTGATTTGATTTGTGATTGTTAAAATTTATTTATTCTGTCCACCCAAATTTACGAGTATTACTCATGTCTCACCATTGTCTCATGTTGTTGTATTTGGTGTTGTTTTTTTGGTATACAAATATTTACTTCATACTGAGATAAGTGTAACTATGCCAAGTAGTTTCCTATTCATTCTGAAGGTCACACTCGCAATAGATTTGCTGGCAATTCTGATATAAGGTTATAACAGATAAATGCAAGCATCTTTCAAATTGAATTTCAACAGAAGATTTTGGGTATTAAAGCCTATTTCTAAGTGTTGATTATTTTCCATTGTATTAGTTGACATATCAAGTTTCTTGTACTCTGTGGACATCTGTTATAAATTATAGATGAAATCCTGGGTGTTGTAATGTCAGTATTGCCATCCATAAATAATTGTATGACTTCATTCTAGACCCCCTTCAAGATAACGTTAGTAGTTGCCCCAAAAAAACACTTTGCAATTGTTGTAGCTACATCATTCTATGGGAGATATTATGAACATTTCAATCACTTTGAGCACACTATTACGTCTTTCAAAACATTTCATTTTAATAATTAGACTAATGTAATTTAAAATTTAATAACTTTTTTCAATGAGCATTTTGATTAATTTTGCAAAATGGGACATTTATTAGTAGATATTATACATCTTATTTTTCTATATAAAGATTTATCTAATAAAGAAAATGTATAACATATCTTTCTTGTCAAAATATATATCTGTTTTAACTTTAATTTAATATTTTTAATATTATAATAATCTATAGATAATTAAGTTTGTGTAGTAATTAAATCACTTATTATGCACAAATGATTGCCTACGTATGAAATAATAAATATTTCAAACATTCTTAAAGATAAAGATTAAGGTTACAAAAACAGGGAAATGAAAGTTCGTAATGAATAAAGTTTGAATTTACGAACGACTGTGAGATTCCAAAAATATTAGACTTGTGGAGTTGAGTATAGAACTTGTATTGGCATCCAACCAACTCCGCATAGCTGAGTCACATGTAGATTTTATTTCCATCTTACACATATTTTCACAGAGCATGTTTGGCTTCTTAGTTGTTAACGTTTACTTAGGCATAGATTGTTTCATTGCCTATATTAAGAATTTGGAAGAGTCTTTATATTTTTATGTATTTTTTTGTTTTAGGTATAGAATTTACTTAGCAAAATGTTACTAATTACTTGTTAATAACGTCGTATATCTCGGACCTATATAAAATCTATCTGTCTAAGACAGTCTATCCAAGACCAAACGCAAAACAAAATGTCTCCCACTTGTATAAGATGAAGTGGCTGAGCTATGCATGTTATTTTACATGGCCTAATTAATCCCTTCAAAATGAAATTAACACTCTCGGACAATAGCATTGGGATTATTTTGTTATAAATTTTAGGATAATATGCACATAGTTTTGATTATTTTTCTATGTTATACTAAGTAGGCTGCTCTAAATTAAGTGAGCTAAAACGATTTAAACTAGTTAGGCCTAACGAATAATTAAATTAAATATGTATATTTTGTACCATTTTTTATTACTTTCTATAAGAAATTATGCTATTGAGCTCAGCCATGTTTTTGGTTTAAAGAATCAAAAATTGTGGATTTAGTACATTGTGTTGTATAGACCTACTTAATTTACTACCTACAAGATAAAAGAAGAAGCTTTTAATACATTTAAATGAAATGTATACAATATACACTAACAGAAGAAAAGCCGTTTCTACTAATTTTATTAATAACTCATTTTTAAGAATTAAAAAAAAATCCTTAGCATATTACACGGTGATTCACGAAGAAAAGGAGAAACTTGCAGGACGTGTTTACTCTTAAAAATAAAGAAAAAAGTTCATTTAAATATAGGTCCGAAACGCTTAGTTTCCTGTCTAAAAAAAACAACAACTTTGGAAATAGATGGTCACTGATGCTTTGTTGTTGTTCTTTTAAAGTAGAGTAATAGTATAACCTCACTTTGGGAATACTGGCTTTTTCATTATCACAAGCTACTTAATTTTATGTCTGTAACTGTACTATCTTAGAAATATTTATTTACCAATAGTAAATAAAAAATTACCGGTCAAATTAAAAATAAGGCACTTTCTCGCTTCTGTACGTACTTGACAGACTGTGGAAGGTTTGAAAAAGTAGTTCAATACTTCCCTGTCCGTGGGCACAGCTTTTTGCCCTGTGACAGGGATTTTGGTATTATTTAAAAGGCTCAACGATTAAGTGACAGAATATTTTCTGTGCATTAGGTAACAAAGGTTATTTTGACAAGTACAACGAGACCAGGAAAGTTTATTCTGAAGGAAGTCGCTTCAGAAGATGTTTAATATTTCAAAACATTGCATTCCCAGTTTTACAAACAATCTTGTATCTCTCAAAAAAACAAAAGGAAAAGTTATAAAGACAAAAGAAAAAGTTTATTTTCAAATTAGCTCTCTTTTCAGGTTGAATATTCAATGAAGAGGTTAAAAGGTTATGTAAAGGCTTTTACATCCATCAATGGCATGGTTTCCCACACGTTTTCTATGGCAAAAAGTAACATGCCAGTGTTGCCACCAACCGCTTTGGCTTGCCCAGAAGGAAAATTGGCTTTAAGATATGCAAAGCAAAAAAAAAAAAAAAAAAAAATTAAAACTTATATACAAAACGAATATCAAGATTTTTATAGTGAATTATACAATTGGCCCTCAGTGGCAGCAGCTGATGATGGTGCTGAGAGTGATTTCCAAGAAGATGAATAGTAGATGAAAATGTTTTGATTTTAAAAATGTAAACAAGTTTATTTCAGTTATTTTTATAATGTACAACTTTAAGTCATTGTTTAAAATTCCATTTTTTAATGAATATATAATTTTGTTTTTAAATAAAACTACTTTCTTGAATTATTATTTTATTCCCCCCCCTCCGTGATTTCATTTAAAAGGGTGATATATTATTATATTTAATTGGACATAGTATCTATAGTCTTGGTTACATTAAAATGAAAATTAAATGAGATGTCTGTCTTACCCAGTAGGTACTTTACTTTTAAAACATTAAAACCGACAGTTTAATAATTTAATTTAAAACTATGAGTTTTTTCAATTCCTGAAAAATTTTGGTTTTTGGAGTTACGCCCTTTTAAAAAAGGTGATTCATTTAAGTCTCGCTTTTCTAAAAAAAAAAAAATGATCTAGAAAAAAAATCTTTTCTTATTTTATGGAGAAATATGTACAATCATCTCATTTTCATAGTTGGTTTGCTATTTTTGTATGATTGTCACTTTTCAAAAAAACTGAACACACATAATAACCTAATAATAGTTTAAATTTCTCGATATGCATCTGGGTTATAAAAATACTACTAGTAAGTTCACAATAATTTGTTGTGAAAGGAAGATAATAATGATTAAACATTCCCTGTATATCTTATCCAGCAAAAACTATAAAAATTTTATTTCAGAGTCATTAACTAAAACCAACACATCTTTATTTTTAAGGAGCTCGACGAAGTATTGGCAAATTAAAAAATTAGCTCATTTGTATGAATACAAATGCTTACTTATGCTTAGATATACTGTAAATACAAAATAATAATAGGAACAAACTTGATTTCAGGTTCAGTATGTGTAAAAATATGGAATTGAATAAAATTTAGCTTAAGAAGTTTAAAAATTTTGGTTGCCCTTCTTAATTTTTTGAGTCATACTATAACATTGTGATAACGATTACTGGTAGAGGTGCTACCACAATGCTACTATACAATTAAAATAGAAACATTAATAGTTGTCTAAATGTGATAATAATGTGCTCCATGTGTAGTTCTTTTGCATAAAAGCTTTCATGTAATTATTATGATTTTATCCAACATTAAATTGACCATCATCTTTAAATGGGTGAAATGATTTATTTTTGTACAGTTGAGATTCTTTTAACAATAAATTGTAGCAATTGACAATCATTTTATTAATATTTCACTTCTATTTAAATAAACGCAAGATTTAATGACTTATATGGGAAAAAGCCCTAAAAATTGCTCCTGCATATTTAAGTTGACTGGAAAACAAACCAAAAATTTACCACTTTAAAAGGATCCATCACAGTGTATTACATTATTGTGACCATTAATTATTTTAAATTAACGTTACTTGGTTTCTAAATATATACAAGATACATGATCTGTGATCACGGATATTATAGATTGAAATATCTTTAGTAACATATGAGACGTAAATGTGAACATTTGCCATTATGTTTTAACCTATAAATACACCGGATTTGGTAGTTTTTGATTGTGATTTTTCAGTGAAAAATAGTGATCTCTGCAAGGAAAACATTATTTATTCTTAAGAAGTAAGGTATGTAGTAGACAATAAAAAAATAAAAAATATAGAAAATCAGGCGCCACCTTTAAGTAAACATTTACCAATTATACCAATAAATGTACGTAAAAGAGGTTTTTTGCATTATATATTTTTTTAATTGTAACTTTTTTAATTTTAGGGATTATAAAAGTAGAGCAATGAACCTACTATAACCTGATAAACAATAGGTAGAAATTTCTGAAGATTTGGATGAATAGTTCCTGAGAAAAAAGTACATAATATTAACATATCTATAGTAAATATTTTCCACATAATAGTAGTAAGATTATTATAGTTAGGCTACTATTAAGGCTGTGAGTTCACATAATTTCTCAAATTTAATCATGTGTTACCAAACCTGGGTAAAACTCTCAACCCTCAACTAGGCGGAGATCCATTGGATCCCTGATCATAGAGAACTTGGGGGTAAAGGAAGGGGCACGGCCATCACCCATTGATCCAGAACCTGCTTGCAACAATAAGTAAATCTGTAACAAGAAGTTCCTGAAAAAGATGGGTAAAGACAGAGAAAGACCCTCAACAGATGGAGGGAAGCCTCAGTGGTAAGTCTTGAGCTTTGTTACTGGACATGAAGCATTCAATAAATATCTTAATACCATGGGTCTAACCAATAATGGACTGGAATGTAGAATTTGCAGCAAATACATGAAAACTGAAGAACATTTACTCCTGAAGTGTGTAGCTAACTCCAGGAAATGCAGATGATCTACTGTAGTAAGTTCTTTGACTTACAAAGGATATACAGCTAAGCTGGTTGGATTAGTAGATAGATCTACAGAAAAAGTTTTTTTTTTAATCAGAGGTATTTATTGGGTAAAACCTGCTTTCTAAATAATAATTTGTAAAAATTTGGCCACAAATTGCCCAAAATGGTGTTGGAAAAGATTTCAAAACAGTAGGCTTACTATTAATCGACCACAAGTATAGAGGCAGTGAATGATGGTGTGAGGGGGCAATGTTTTGCACATCAGTGCTTTTTCTTGTACTGACATTAGTATTCGTGCTTTAACGATGGCTGTAATGACCTAAGTTGACTTGAGTTTGCTTAAACTGTTTTTTACATTTGCACTCTTTTGTAACTCCCAGTAAAACTCTTTATTTTGTGATATTTTACAGCTGCTTGATTTTTATTTTATAGGTAAGTAAGATACTTTTGTGTCTATACAACTTCCATGTTATTACAAATGAACACTATCTTTGTTATTGTTGAATGCTAGAATATTGAAAAAAAAAATTTAAGTACTAAAAGTGTTTCTAATGTGATTTTACAATAAAAAAAAATTTCACAAAATGAAGTTGCCTAAATTTTAGAATATCTGACTGCATTTCCACTGCAGAAAGCAAATGAAATAAATTATAATTTTCCATGGTTAACACTTTATTTATAACAAGTATAGTTCTGAACTGCAACAAACAAGGCCAATGCTTGGTATTGAATTTGATTCCATCTATAGCCTATTTCTAGTTTTAACTGCCATCTAGATCATGATTATTTATGAGTTCCCTTACTCTAAAATAACAAACATAAAATGTAATATACAAGCAGTAATAATAGTTCCAGAATGCCATAATAAAATTTGAACAAATAAATGTAGGAAAACTTGATTTATTGCACATCTGTTAATGTTTATAAAAGTACACAATGCCTCAGAATATGCCACAACTTCCCCTATCCAGGATAGCCAATTACAAACATTTTTTATTACAACCTGTGATAGAAATACAGTGATTTTATTTGTACCACTTTAAAAAAAAATCTACAACAATTGGTAAGTTAAAGGATTTCAAAATATTTTTTGAAAATACTGTACACAATTCTCTGTCCTAGAGTTGAAACCACTGTAAGCTTCACTCAATAAATGTGAAATAATAATTTTGCATTGAGTTGCAATTAGTATACTTAGAACAATGTAAAATTACATTTTTTTTATAACTACCCAAGGTCCTTTTATCAAAACAAAAGGGCATAAATTTCATTAAGACATTCACTAATTCGATACTTTCAGATTTTTTGGGCTTAGTTTTTGCTCTAGTGTTAAAAATTGTGATATCCCTTTTCTCCAAAATCAATATTAATTTTTCATAAATTTAAGATGAAACTGTTTAAAATATTTATTCTATATGTAGGTTTATATTTGAAATGTCAACACTTCCCTTCTGGGAGTCTCATGATTGGTGGGGGAAGTAACCCTTGTACCAAGACATAGTTTCCGTTGACTAACAGATGTAGTCTAAACTAAAATTTTCCTTATATATTTGTTCAAAAGTACAACTTTGGAACTTTTTACGCTATGCATTACTTGTTTTGTATATAACTATGAATGTGTATTACAAAAGGCTATGTTAATTTACATTCTTTCAATACGTTTTAATAAATTTTTCTGACATTAAACATATTTTGTTTTTAAATTGATGATGTAATAATGAATATGTAACAATGTTGAAAATTAAAATATTATATAATCATATTTTCAGTACCGGTACATATTATTTAGCCCGTCCTATATATGAATCAAACACAATAATTTTGGGCTTAGATGTGGTACACATGAATCATCACCAATGAACCCAATTCAAGTAACACTTATATTAGGGTTATGCAATTAAATTGCTTTAGGCATAAATTATTCTTATGGCTAAATTCTATAACTGAATAATAATAATTGGTGTATAATGTTATTACACTCTATTCTTCAGATATATTAACCCAGCATATATGCTAAAAGTCAATATCTAAACCAGTCATGTCAAAGATATGGCCCACGTGCCGCAGCCGGCCCCCGGGCTGTATGAATATGGCTCGCGATCGCAATGTGTCACAGAAAGAAGAATCATGTTTTTTAGAGCTTTTAGACTTCACTCGATTCCTCTACGGAAGTTTTTAAATGCGCACACTACATTATTTATAAGTAATTTCAAGGGAAGCGCGTGCCTAGACAAGCGAGAGAGATAGACAGTAACGCCATCTCTTGCAACAAGCAACAAGCAGAAATACCCTATTATTTTTGTTGAGAACAATAGAATCTTCCACACGCTTCGAGTCTAGACTAGAACCTTCTTTATCGATATAAAAGGAGTGCGTCGGCGCGACGTGAGTCAGTTGAGTCGAGTAATCGAAGCGATACGGTCGGAGAAGGATTTTAGTTGTACTGCGAAGTAGTGATTGTGAAGGTATTGTGCATTTGTTTGTCGTGTGTGTGCAATATCCATAATTGTTGTGTCGAGTTCCATAATTGTTACGATTTTGGCATAATGTCACAAAAACGTAAAGTTGATAGTGAGTGCAGAGTTTTTCAGTCTAAATGGGAAATTGCATATATTTTCATAGAATGGAAAGGTAAACCACTGTGTTTGATTTGCAATCAAACAGTTGCTGTTTGTAAGGAGTTTAACTTGAAGAGACAGTATGATATGAATCATAAATCAAAATTTGATTGTTACACTGAAAAAATAAGATGGACACATTGTCATCTTTAAAATCTAAACTTCAAGGTCAATAATCAATGTTTACTAAAGCTAATACTGAAAGTGAATATGTCCTGAAATCAATTTTTATTATTGCATTAGAAATCGCGAAGAGATCAAAACCTTTCACTGATGGTGATTTTATTAAAGACTGTATGTTGAAAGTTGACGATGTTTTATTTCCATTTCAAAAGTCAATAATTCAAAATATTTCGCTGTAAAGAAACACTGATGCTTCAAGAATAAATGATTTATCTCAAAATTTGGTTCTTCAACTGAAGGAGAAAATTAAGGAATTTACAAACTTCTCACTGGCTGTTGACGAGAGCACCGATACTGTTGATACAGCTCAACTTGCTGTTTTTATACGAGGTATTAACAGTAACTTTGAAATAACTGAAGAACTATTAAAGTGCGTTCCATTGACAGGTATTACAACAGCAAATGATATTTATTTTGCAATTGAGCATTTGATAGCAGAATATGAACTTGACTGGAATATACTTAGCAGCACAACTACGGATGGCGCTCCTGCCATGGCTGGCGAACATTCAGGCGTTGTAACTACATTAAAACAGAAAACACCAGGGAATTTTGTGGGATTTCACTGTATAATTCATCAGGAATCATTGGCATCCAAACATTTAAAAATGGACCATGTCATGCAACCTATAATTAAAATAGTAAATTTTATAAGGAGCAGAGGACTAAATCACCGACAGTTCAGGCAGTATTTACAAGATTTGGACGAAAACTTTTCTGATGTCCCTTATTTCACAACGAATATGATACCTGACATCAATGAGCTTGTCAAAAACAAGAGAAGTCAGGTATCTGGATCCTCGAGCTCAAAATAATTACCCTCTTTTATAACTTTGATATGATTTTTTAACAACCGTATATTATACTATAAAATTAAATAAATAAAATGTTATAATAATTCAGTACATTTTTTTTTATTTGAATCTGGCCCGCCTACACATTCTAAATTTAATACATGGCCCTCTGCAAAATTGAGTTTGACACCTCTGATCTAAACAATCTTGTTATAATCAGAATGAGTCCAATTTAGTCTATTCCAATTCCACTAATTTTAACCCTTAAAGGAAATCAAAATATTAAAATATTTATACTACAACAAATAGAGGAAAGTTATAAGAGGGATGATGGATACAGACAAACAGAATAAATGGTTAAACCCATAAATGATTTCATTGTTCAAAACATTAAAAAAAAAGTTCTTCTAATCACAACAAGTACAGATTCACCAACCTACTGTTAGAAGTGGAGGTTTTACTTTTTGTAGTATTAATTTTAAAACAAATTAATTTTACTATTACAATATTATGAATCCCTGGTTGGTCCAGTGATTAGTCTTCTCCCTTCTAGAGTGAGAGGTCACAGATTCAATCCTGGGGCTAATTGAATTTCTGTTATATAATTCTCATTATACATCAAATCTTCATTTAATTTTACTACTTAAGAAATAAATAGAACACCAGGATTGAGACAAATAATCTCAAATAAAATCAGTATTGTAATATTTAGGACAATGTATCATTACCAACTGATAGTTCATGAAAATAATCATATATATATATAGTCAGTATTGCCAGAAAATTTCTTAATATACAGTAAAATTTACCGATTGATAAATAATAAAAATAATTACAAATACTGTTAGTTTTGCCAGATAAGTTAGTATTATTCAAGATACATAAAAAATTAGTGTAGCCAGAAAATTTTGTAATATTCATGAAAATATATGTTTTCATATAAAACCAGTTTTGTCAGAAGAGATTGTAATATCCATTAAAATGATTCATTACATGTAAAATCAGTTTTGACATAAGAGTTTGTAATATTTATGAAAATGTATGATTGCATACTAAATCGGTTTTGATAGAAGCAGAAGAGTTCATAATAGTCTGAACAATGTATCATTGTATTTGAGAAAAATAATTCCATATTAAATAAGTATTTCCAAAAAAGTTTCTAATATTTAGGACAATCTCTTATTAACCCTTGATAATTGAGGAAAGTTAACACATATAAAATCAGTATTACCAAAACAGCTCTTAATATTCAGGAAAATGTATCCATTATTGATTGATAGTTAAGAAAAATAATCACAAATGAAATTAGTATTGCTGGATCAGTTACTATAATTTAAGGAAATGTATTAATATTATTGGGAAATTGTGAGTGCCCTTTTCTTTGATATTTTCAATATCAGTATTTTCTGGACTATAATAGAATTTTTCCATCAAATACACTATCATATCATTACATCCAAGAGGTTATTATTATTATTTTTTTCAGAACTTGTGATGCTATGGCGTGAGGAAATTTATAAAATTGATTTAGCTCCTCAACTTCATATGTGTCTAAAGTATGGAACTTAAAACTTCATAATTACAGTGGAAATTCTATATTTTGTCACTCGATAATCTGTTATGTTTGGTAATTTGTCACCTTTAAAATATTAGAGGTGGTGAATAATTTACATCATATACCATGTCATGTACATGAAAAGGATAAACAATTAAAAATGTAATTTTTAATATTGCATACACATGGAATAAAATTTCATAATTAAATATCACATTTGGAATAAACTTTGATCATCTTGGAATAAACTTGATCATAAAGTAACAAGTTGAAAATAAACAATTGTTGAGTGAAGAGTTTTCAAATAAGGAGAAATTGGTACTTTTCTAACAGAATGGCATGACCTACATGGTGGATAAATGTTTATAACCAAATTTGGGATACAATATTTTAACAACCAAATAGTAGAAAGCACAATAAAAAAATACACAAATGAACAAGAAGATATTCAAGACAACATTGTACAGATGTGGAAGAAATGTTATCAAAGTTTATCCACTGGTATGAACAGCAAAACGAGTGATATTTGAAACTAATCACAGTGCAATTGTGTAATTTAGCAATTGCAAATGGACTTGAAAAAATAGTGTAAAAAAATTAGACAATGTTCTTCTAAATACTATTGCATAAATTAATTACTTATATTTACTTATTAGGATAATACAAGTTAAGTAACAAGTTAAGTTATATTATATTGAGTTAACTTTTTAAATTTACTTGGACTATTTTATAATTCACTACCTCTCTGGTCCCAGATGTGACGAATTATCGAATTTCTACTGTACTTTGCTTGTTTCAGCTACAGTATGCTGAAATTCAGTTACGTACTACAGGCTTTGGAGATTTCTGGGTTAGTTTTAGTATATATAAAGGAGGTGATTGCACAAGACCACAAAATTGGAAACTTACACTATTTTTTCTGTAGCTAGAAGACAAATAGAAAAGAAATTGATTTTAAACTTCGTTCTTTATTCAATTTTCCATTCATAAAAGAGGGCTTACAAATGCTCTTGAGTTTCATATAAATGCTTGTATTATAATTGGATGTCTAAAAAATCTAAAGCTCATAAAGGATAAGTGTTGTAAGGTTTGCTTAGATATTTCAAAAGCTTTCAATAGTGTAAGACATTAATATTATATAACAAAATGTTTTATTAGATTAGACTTGCCAAATAATTTTAAACAAAAACTGGATTCAAATTGAAGGTGGACACAAATTTGAATATTCTCCTAAAAGGAGTTCCTCGTGGTCTTTCTTTGTTTCCAATGCTTCTTAATTTGGCTATCAATGATACAATACAGGCCCCCCACATCATTCCATGTGCCCCGTTGCTAAAAGTCACGATGGACCCCCCCTCTTACTACCAAAAAAGAAATTAATTACTATGAGTATATTAATGGCTAGGCTAATGCATATTGAATATGTATTGATGCATTTGTATTATTATTAAATATCTGTGTTCTGATAAGTTGAGAACACATCCTAATTTTATCATTGAGATATTGAGAATCAGAAGATAAAACCTTTAGGTAAAAATGAAGTAAGCAAAGCAAATACATGTTTATAAAGAAAAATTTAATGAAGGAATATCTAATAAGTATTTCACAAAAATTGGTCATACTAGTAGCTTGTACTAAAACCAACTTAAATTAAAAGCTAAAAACCAAGTAGGCCTACACATAAATGAAAGTTATATGTTGCATTGTGGTGTTTCTGAGTTATGATAATTTATTGTAGAATGAAAGTTACATTTTTCTGGCTTTGATCATTGAGAATTTTACAATTACATCACTGAAGTCGAGGCTTGATGAAAGACGGTGTTCGATTGCTAACACTTCAAGTGAGTTAAGACGTTCTTGAGTCATTGATGAACATAGCCATGTTTTCAATACGTTGCCCAGCTGACTAAATGCTCTTTCTGCAGATGCAACAGAAACTGGTATTGTACAAAATATTCTTGATGCAATACACACATTTATGAATATTGGTTCTAACTGTTTGGCATGGATTGCATTCAACAACTCTAACGGGTTACTTGAAATGTTTTTTTGGTCAACTTGAAACACAGAGCTGAATATATGTTTCAGATGTATAATTTCATCTGAAAAGATTACTAATAGATCATTCTTATAAGTTTTAACTAAGTTTTCAGCCTTATCCGTTAAATCACTGTCTTCCATAGAGCTGCATTGAAGAACTGGGCTGAAGAGTTCTGGGCTGGGAATGCAGTCAGTGCATTAGTTGCTTCAAATCTTGTCTTGAGATCAGACAAAATAAGATCCAAAGTTCTATTATACACAATACTAGTTTTAAAATGGTTTTCTTCTTCTTCAATAGTTGTTTCCAATTAAGGTGATCTCTTGATTTTGGAAACATAGATGGTACGTTGATGGATTCTGCCACTAAACGTCACTCACTGATGATGTCTTCCCACGAATTTCTCAGTCGTTGCATGTCTTCCTTCAGATCATTCATCAGTTTCACTTCAATGTCCAGAGAAATACTCTGCGACTGAATTATTACACTCTTTTCATTGATGCAGCATAACACTTTGTACCAAAATACTGTCATACAAAGGGCTTGAAAAGAAGAAAAGTATTTTTAAGACCCATAGCTTTATTGTATGCTTTTGGTTCTAGGCATTCTAGGCTTGACTTCAACTCAGTTAATACTCGTTCTAAGGCCGTCAATAGTTCTGGGTAGTGCTTTGCAACAGGAACATAGGCTTCGAATCTTTCATACCATTTTGTTTGTGATTGTTTTTTTAGTGAAAGCGGCACTTCAGAAGTCAAAATATCCCATCTTCTAGAACTATGGGCGAAAAAAGAATACATTGTTTCCACGTTTTCAAAGAAGGTCATAATTTCGGGGCATATTTTTACTGTATTAACTCCTATTCTGTTTAAGGAGTGGTTTTGTTACTCACAGCTGTTGTAGATTCAGGCACGATTTGTACGCAACACACTCCATATCCAATTAACCAATTTATATTACTCTGATGTAATATTTAATTGATACACATAAATCTAGTCCTAGTGATTTAATTATTGTTTCCTTTCTATGATTTATTAAAAAAATTTTTACTTTTTAATTTTTTCCCCGACCTTGCGGGCCCCTTGGCCCACGGGCCCCATTGTCGTAGCAACGGTAGCACCGGCCATGTGGGGGCCCTGATACAATAACCAAACTGACTGTTTTGAAAGATTATAGATTTTCTTTCACATCCAAAGTAGAAGAATATGGTTAGTTGATTTGTCTTAAACCTTCTGAATTTTATTCTACATAACAATCACTGAAATGTTTAACAATACTTAAAAATTGGTATTTAATCATTTTTTGTTATTGTAACTGAGCATTGTTAGTTTGTCTAATGACACTGGAAATATTTGAATCACTGATGTTATACTGGATATTAAAAAAAAAAAAATACTGTACTGGAAATATATTTTAAGACATTAGAAAATCTAAAAACCGGAATAAATTTGCCAGGATCAGATTTTGGGAATAACTTATTCTGAAGAGTAATATTTTGGGATGATTTTCATTTACTATATAAAATGTTAACAGGTATTTACAATTAATATTTAACTATTTTATATTATAAGTTTCTTTAGATTCCCCCCCCCACCCACACCATAACTTGGAAGAGATTATCATTTCTAAATATTTCCTCAAAAATGTGGGATGGTGTAAGCTTTATTTTTTATCCATTGAATTGTTTATCGTACAAATCAACTTGTTGTTTTATAAAAGATCTGATAAAACCATATGCATTGTCTTATGTTGCCTCTATGGTGGTTTAAAGTAAAATAAATTAAATTAATGTAAATTCCAAACTAAGCTCTTTTTTAAAATTAAGGATATGCAGTATAATTATTGTAGCTTGCAAATAATTTTATTTAAATTTTATTTTCATTAAAAACTGTTTTTTCATTGATGTTCCCAATTATAAAAAGCTTGTAAGGGAAGGGATAATCAATAGATGTTATGGATGGACCACTGAAATGTGTCATTATTATGTGCTCTTAAAACATTTACATTCAACCAATTATATAAGTATTAACAATCTGTAAATATTGTAGAATTATATATTTTATGGTGTGTAGTATGTACATATAAAATAATAGGGCATAACCATGTATTTTAATTGAGCATGAGAATAATATATGCATTTTTAATTTGTTGTGTTTAACACCTATTGGAAATTTATTGGTTTTGTCAGAAAATTAATTGCTACACTTCTTTACAAATAGGGATTGATTCAATTCAATAAATTAATGGAGTATACTTAAAGATTAAAATTTTAAATAAATGATAAAGTTTCTTCCCTTACTTGCGGATAATACAAAGATAACATCAGTGACTTACACATTTTTACATTAGTTCCTTACTTTTTGTACCATGCATAAGAAATGTGAAGGTCTGAAATGTCTATATTATAGGATATTTTCACAGAATCATCAATAAATGTTTTTAACAAAAACAAGTTTTTCTATGTTACTGATGGAGTAATGTTCTTGTATTATGTTAATAGTAGTTGAGCGAAAAGTTGGAAACTATATATGCTAATTACATAAAATAAATACAAAGAAGTTATAGTGTTAGTGTCATATTCAATGAATATGATAAAGGCAATGCAAAAATGGTTGAATTAAATTGTTATTTAAGAAACACATCTTGAAGTCTTACTTTATAAAGACATGCCACTTGTCTCCTTCATGTGCTGCAGTTCCTAAATGAGTTGGGGCTGGAGGGATTTCTATAAAGAGGAATTCCCTAATTAAGTGGAAGAAGTAGGGGGGGGGGGCACAATACATGTATCAAAATGATAATAAATATCATTAGTGAAGGAAACGTTAGTCCAAGAAAAAACTTTGCAACAATGCTTTTTATTACATTGCTATCAATTAGAATTAAGACTACATTTGGTACAAAATGAGAGTAATATAAAATACCAATACACAATAAAGACAATACTAACTGAATTATCGAAAAATTGTAGCTTGAGAAAATTTTACTTTCCGATCTCCAAATCTACATGACTTAATAAATATATTAGGGGTGAATTTTTGCATGTAATAAATAAGTAAATAATTGATCAATAATTTGGCATAGAGGTCTTAGTATATTTAATTATTTTTTTCATTTATGATTAATAAATCAGGATGTGTCAGAACATAAAAGTCTGTGGAAAATAATTTTCTACAGTCTTGCAGCCAACACTTATTTCTTTTCTGACCCCCTCATTTCACTGCTGCCAATAGATAAGACTATCATAGAATCATTCATATTTTAATTTATCCACAGATATTTTCCAGTTTATTTTTTATCAGTAACAATACCAAAATATTTTGTTGGTTGTATTTCCTATACATTTTCACAATCAGTCCTATACCCATCCAATAAATCACATCCTAAATTTTGATATTTGATAGGAATATTAATTTTTGTTGCTCTGAAGAACTAACAAGTGTATAATTTGTCTTATATACATTTAAAAGCATGTTATTTCTGGCAAAATAAAATTACAAAAATATTGTTAGGTAACCCTAATATTCTTTTTACAATAAATTTTAGTATTATCTTCACAACTACACATTGATTTTATTTTTGTTGTTTAAAGTCAATGCACATTGAACTAATAAATATGGGAGGAGTAAGTAACACACAGAAAATGTAACTCAATGAACCAGGCTAAAACCAACAAAACCATTGACAGTTCACTAATCTGATTTCCAACAAGATAAGTACTTGCTTTGCTAACTGAGCTATGCTACTCTCCTACATTCCTTGAATCTGTTTCTGGACCAGAATCCCATTATCAGTTTAGGATTAAAAGATCGCTTGCTTGAGGTTGTTGAATAAACAAAAATTTAAAAACACTATCTAAACAACACAAACTCTTCACAGCTTTAAGTATATGTCAAGAAATGGGTCAGTGAGCACCATAACATGTCATGTGAGACACTTGTGACATGTTCTGGTCTGTGGCTTACATGGTGCTGGTGAGCAAATAGTTCTTGCTTAAAAAAATTCACATTGTAATTAAAATATAAGGGAATAAACATTCATTTATTATTTCTCTATTGACATATAATTGACCTTTTTTTTATTATTATAAAGACCATACACATATTTTGTACCATATTTAAATGGTATATTTGTATATTTTTTATATTTCCACCATATATATATATATATATATATATATATATATATATATATATATATATATATATTTACTACAAAATTAAACTACATAATATACTACATGTTTAAGCAAATAAGTTTATATTGAACTGTTTCTCTGTCTTTTTTTACTTATTTCTATTAACACAGACTACAATATTCTTAAATCATGAAATGCCTTATATATCTGTTACAAAAGTTCAAAGATTTTACTAAAAAAAAAATTAGATGTTTACTTATCAAATATTTTTAAAGTAAATGTTCGAATTGATTTCCTTCGGTTATTTGACAGTTGGAAAGATGCACATATTTACAGAATTTTGCAGGGCAACTGGAGGAAGCATTGAAGAATTTCTTGTCTTGGAGACAGATCTGGTGAACACGCTGGCCTCTGTAAAGCCCCCCCACCTACCGATCCACTGTTGTGGAAAAACAGGGTTTTAATATTCTCTTTCTTGTATGCCACAGTGTGGTGGGACTCTTGTCCTGTTGAAACCAGATATTCTGAAGATTTTCTCCAAACATGTTTTGAAGTACTGGCATAATATCATTTTGGAGCAAATGTTGGTATGATGCAGCATTTAAGTTGCTTTCTATAAAGAAAGTTCCTACCAACTGGGTACCACCTTCTAAACGTACTTTTGTAATATGATAGACATAATGCAGTATTTATAGCAGCTTTCTATTATTGTGGCTACTAATAAAATGTCTGTCTACAACCAAGAAAAACTTTTGACCATTTACCATTTTCTACCTGATCAACCTTTTGAAGTGCGGTTTGGGGCATTAAACTCTGCCAGTAAAGCCCTTTAAAATGGTGTACAACTCAGCCTATGCTTTCATTTAAGATTTTCTTTGCACTCCTGATGGGACATCCTCCCCTGGTCCGACACTGTCACTCATGATGTGCAACAATAGTTCATTAGGTTCATAGCGTAAGTCCAGGTTTTCAGCTTTCCAGTGTCATCCAAGCAACAAATATTAAACCGGTGTAGGACTTTTTGTAAAAGTTGAGAACCAATAGTAAATAAAGCAATTGTTTTTATAATAAATCCTACATAAAAAATGATGGTAATCCAATCTTATATGGAAAAAATACTTTATATAATATCACTTGAGAAACAAAAAAAGGTGCAAATA
Organism: Aphrophora alni; assembly: GCA_963513935.1. Lineage (NCBI taxonomy): Eukaryota > Metazoa > Arthropoda > Insecta > Hemiptera > Aphrophoridae > Aphrophora > Aphrophora alni. The sequence goes on from OY740765.1 coordinate 85,879,041, forward strand.
TCTCAAACTATTAATTCTTGTATGTTTGTAAATTTTATCTAAACAAGCAAAAGGATTTGGTTGAAATGGGGCGAATCTGTGATTTTCTGAGTTAAGAAATCGATTTAGCTGTATCGACTTTTTGAAAATGCATTTAAGGTATTTATCCAGATTGTTAAATTTAAAAAAATAATAAATTATACTAAAGACCAGCACAATATTTTACATTCAATGTTTCAATGTTGTAGTCACTTTCTTCTCTTAACTGTGTTTTATTTACTATTTAAAAAATCATCTGATTTAGATTGATTATGTTAAGTGTCAATTAACACAACTATTTTGCCATATATGTATGATACATTTACTCAGAGGATCCGATAAATAAAAATCTCTTAAACGAAATTTTCTTGTATTTTTATAAGGTTTATTTTGAAAACGAGCTGAAGGATTTAATTGAAATAGAATGAATCAAATGTTTACTGGTGCGAAAAAGCGATTTATGTTTGGGGAAAACACATTGGGTGTTTAAATAACCAGATTGGTTTCTATGAACTAATAATACAATTAATCTAAGGAGCATGACTTGAATAAAAAGAGATTTATGAAACAGTAATAAATGAGTTAATGTATATTTAACCCTTCAGTCACAATTCCTCCACCAGAATTTTGATTTGTCTAGACAACCTCACTCTCCTGTAATAATTGTATTGGAAGTCTGTACTGTAATGTCTACCTGTTATTATAGATAGATTGGAAACATTGAAAATAAATGATTTTGTCATTACACACTCTAGTTAGCATGGCACGCTACGATTTCCTGTACTTGATATGGCTGTCTTGGTGATAGCAAAGTTATTCTTAATTCGTATTCTGTGCACTTTTAAGTTGATATAATATATCTTATTCAATATATTATAACCATTTGTAAGACTTTTAAATATTTTTATTTAATTACTCATTGAACAACAACATTTACCTTTTATAAAATCTTCAGTTTAATTTAACATGAATCGAGAATAATAGAACATGTACTTCAATTTATTCAAATCTTACTTAACTAGTTCATTCATTCCTCAATCATTCCTTATATTAATTTATTTATAACAATTTGGTTCTTTAACTTCTAATTTACTATTTTAAGAATATTCAAGGCCTTTTTTCTGTCTTTTCCTTGAATATTTATACAACAAATTTATCTTAATCTTGACTCAAATTAGTATGAGTTTATGAATTGATTCTACAATTATAATATGAAATTACTTTATTTTCTAACATTAACTACTACTTGATTATTCAAATTATTAGTTCCTTTTTAGAATTTTATTATATTTTCCTTTAGGCCTACCAATTGATTTTACTTTACATTTAAATTATTATCTTTTTATAGGCTAGCTCAGTTTTAAATTTATTTAACAAAAACACAATCTCTTATCTCGGGTCAATAGGTTCTTTTAATGGCTCAATTGAAAGTAAAATTTTTATGATGAATTTAAAATAATTAACAAAATTTTGTACTTATCAATGATGGTCCCATCAATCGGTCGATTTGCACATTTCACTACACAAAAAACTATAATCGACTCTTTTTTAAAACACCACACTGCTCGAAACACTTTATTCTTTGATTAATCCTTTCTCTCGTGCTCTTGGTTGATCCAATTTCCAGCTCCCTTCTCTGCGATGATGGTAATACCTTGGCACTGGTCAATCGAACTCCTTTTCTTTATCTGATTTGAAAACTCCACAAGACTTCTAATCTGCAATTTTACCGTTAACTATTTCTTCTTTTCTTTTACTTTACTTTAATCAAAATTATTAAACCTTTTTAAATTAACTCGGAGACATCTTGTCTCTTTCTTCAATGTTGATCAAACTTTATGGACCACAGAGCAGACTCTCTGTCCCCAGAACCTTCCTCCTCGACTTTTCTTCCAAGACTCCTCTCCTTTTCGAAACCCTTATCCCTGTAGAACTCTCTCCCTTCTTTGGAACATGAGTTTAGCGCCCTGTTCGCTGATTCGTTTAATTTCCCTAACTTTCTCAACATGTGTCTTTTTTCTCTTCTTAGTGGTCGTTTTTAAATCTGTCCGTTGGTTTTTTAAGCGTGTGATCGTGTTCGATTGATCGACCTACTTTCTCCTTTCCGTTTTTGTGTTTTTTTGAAGCACCGTTAGACTTTCTACTCGGTGTACCGTTATGGCGCTGGCTTTCCCTTCGATCTCTCTTTTTTTATAAAAACTCTGCGCTCCCCTAAGATCCCGTTAGCGTTGTTCTTTTAATGTAGCCCATGTGTTTCTCCAAGGTTGTAGAAATTCCTGGTTCTATTGTAAATGACACGTACACTTTTAACTGCAAGCGACAGCTGTCGCCTCCCTTCATCATTTAATATTGGTTCTTTCCTTCATATTTATTATTATTTCATTTTTTAAATTTAGTTTTTTATAAGTTATTTTAATTATTTAACATTAGATGTCATATGATATCAATTGTTTACATAGGTGATATTATGATATCGTTACAATATATATATTTAATGCTTCTCATGATATATTAAAATGGTATTATATAATATATATATATATATATATATATATATATATATATATATCATTTATCATTATGTTTTGTATTTTATGTTTAAAAAAGAATAAAATTTTGTTTCAAAAGTTCTCACTATAATGCATAAACAAACAAAAATCAATAAACTGATCATTCTTCTTTTCTTAGTGATTTGATTCTGAGTTAATTTTGTCTGTACTTAGTGTTGAAATCTTTTGAAATAACAGCAAAATATACTATTTTGTCCCCAGACCTCCTTTATTGCACGATACTTTAAGTGGAAGAGTAACATCCTATATCAAACTTTATTGTAAATTCGTAATCAGTATCTTAAAAAATGTTTTATAATAATCTCTTAAAACCAAAACCGAAAAAAGTCAATTTATTTCCCATAATTTGGTAATAATTTATCAAATTTTGCTTATATGTACCCTCTAAGGACCTAAACAAAATGTATTGGTCTCCAAAAATTGCCGGTTCATTTGTGTTAAAAATCGGCTCTACCAATTGTATTAAAATTGTATGAAATGTGAAGATTAATGATCCAAACTAGTGTGCAAAATGACAAGTAAAAAAAAGTTATGGTTCAGGATTAATTGAAAAAAACATAAATAGACTTTGACCGCTGAAATTAAAAGCTTGATTTTAATCAGATATTATTTACACTGAGAATATGTTTATGTCTAAAACAAAACAAGTTTAGGCCCTTATTTAAATATATAATTTTTTTTTTTGAAGGCAGTGTCCATGGTTCATTTTCACTTTTTTGTTGACAACGATATTTTTGATATTTTTTAAATTTTATTTGGTTTTGGATATGGGTGAGTGAGAAAGTTTGGTCAGTGAAAGTTTTTGAACCTTTTGTTTATTTAAATGAGAACCTTTTTATTACAGATTACAGAAAACTCTACTGATCTCAACGACAACGTTTTTAAATTTTTTCTACGTAATCTCAGTGGGGATCAAAGATCTTGTTGAAACATGGCAGATGTTTGTTCACCTCTTCATCATAGGGATCATGGTTTTTTGAGTTGACAGAGACTCTTTGAATGTCCAATTTTTTAAATTGTCAGTTGTGTAATGAGAGTTTAAAATTTCATCCACAGTCGTAATGTGGTTAATAAATTCATCAGCATTATGGTTATAGTGCTCCAAAAACTGCAGAGTAGCATTCATATGTTTTTCCTTGTGTTCCTCTGTAAACTTTCTTGAAATCCATTTTCACAAATCGTCTTGTACTGGAGCTTTAGGAAACAATGTCATAAATTACAGATCATGAAACTTGAGGGGTAGACTTCAGTTCATGAAGCACCTTTTTTTATGAATGTGCTTATTGACTTTGTTTGTCCTTGGTGGTAACAGTTCTTCCTTCATTAAATAATCTTCACTTTTTGTGCACTTATCCCTTGTTCATAATTCCTCCCCCCATACACTTCAACAAGATGTTGATGAATTTCAACACAATGATTATTTTGAGTATTCAAAAATTTAATCACAGAGTGCACTTCATAAAAGACGAGATTGGTGATCGACGTAGTTTTTTACATGTAATGTAAACATACAACCAATAAACTCAGAGATTTGAAACTCACTGGTGACATTGTTTAGGACCTGTAGAGGGCTTTTCACCTTGAAACAGCTCTGGTTTGCATCTTGTTAAGGTATACTGCACAAACTGTTCTTATTTAAAAAATGAATGACCCTTGTATATTAACTGTAATTAAAAAGTCCACAAAATCTTGAAATCTGAATATTTCACTTCCAAATAGCACCCAATCCAAGATGGTTATCAACAAATTATAAAAATGTTCAGATTTGAACAGTTGCCATGTTAGTTTGGAGGTACAGATCAAAAATCAGTTTGTCCCAATGGATTTGTCTTCAATAGATCTTTAAAATGAGCTATCACTTTACATTTGACTGTTATTAAGAATGGGAGGTGGGCAGTTGTATCTCTCTTTCTTTCTCTCTCTCACACACACAGACACAGACACATACACATTAAAATATTTTAATCTGAAATTGTCAAAAAATACTTACTTGTACCTTTTAACTTTGCAATAGTTATATAGCTGTTTTACATTTAGGTTTACCTAAATTATTTGATTTTATGAATTCAAAACTGTGATAGGCAATTGGATTGTTTGTTTCAGTTTGAACAATGATGCAAAACGGAATGGATACATTACCACAACAGAATGGCTCAATACATACTAATTCTTCTTCATCATCGAACTCGCACAATTCTTCTTCACAAACAAATCCTGGTGGCAATCAAGAAGAAAGTAAGACCAATCTTATAGTGAATTATTTGCCACAAACCATGACTCAGGAGGAGATTCGGTCTTTGTTTTCTTCTATTGGTGATGTTGAAAGTTGTAAGCTAATCAGAGATAAAGTTACAGGTAAGACAACAAAGCTTTACTAGAAACAACAACAGTTCATGCTAATATATAAATAAGTTTTTTTTTCTTTTCTTTTTTTTCTTCAGGATAAGCTAATTGTATTTCATTATAATAGGCTGCTGTAGTAATTTTTTGTCTGGATATTATAACTACAGGACCAGACTAGTGAACAGATTAACCCAAGTTGAAATAAATTTGTGAAGCCTGACTGGGTTAAATTCAAGTTGTGGGCCAAATAATGTTACTAAATTCATATACTGTAATACTAATACGTCAATATATATGTGACATTGTTTAGCCTCTTTAAATATTGATTTAAGATTTTGTAAATAAAACTTTCATGATATTTTCAGTCCAATGTAAATGTGATGATTCCAGTTTTAGTAAAACCTATTTCACTACTTTATGAAATTAATATACCTTATAATTATTCCTTAGAACACACAACAGATATATATATATATATATATATATATATATATATATATATATAATTTGAGTACATTTTTCTGTCATATCTAGCATTCTCTTAACTCCTACTGACTTGTTTCAGATGAACTCCATTTCAAAAGCTATTTATGTCATGCTTTGTCCCACAAGGGAGTCATCTTATAAACCTATATAACCTCCCCTCTCCTATACCAGCAGGTTCTGCCTTCTGTGGTTTGTGGGACCCTACAGGTAAGGAAAGAGGAAGTTACAAGACTTTATATAAGAAGACTCCCATTGAAGGACAAAGCAGCTGAAGTTAAGATAATAGTAGGAATGGCAGAAGAATGAACTCGAATTAATTATATATGTCCCAGCAGAAATATAGAATATCATAAAAATATACTGTATTTATAGTATTAACTTTTTTATCGATGGTATATTTTTATTTATTACTTATATATATTACTTTGCACCGTTTTAAATAGAAATTAATTTAATCGAACATCTATTCATTTTCTGTATACCTTATTTGCACAGTTTTGTTCAGAATTAAATTTTCTACAATTTTCGTTGTAAAATATGATGTTGTTGTTGGTAAGATAACAAAGTTATTGTTGGCCAAATGTAAAAAAAAAAAAGTGTTTTTGACTCCAATTTTTGAATTTTACACTGGTTTTCTCAAAACTACTTAACTTACAGTTCTGTTACCGGTTTTATTCAATTTCTCAGGTCAAAAACCATAAGAAACAATTGAATTTTCCTTTTAATTTACCTTCCCAGAATTCCAGGAGGCCTTTATTTAACCCAGTTTAAAAATTCTGGGCAAAATCTTCCGCTAGCCGTAACTCGCTAACGAAGCGTTTCTGGACCTATGTTTATATAACTTTTTTTCTTTACTTTTACACAGGAAGAATGAGCCCCTGAAGTTTTTGCATATCTTCGTGAATCACCTTGTATAAAACTCTTGTATTTCTATACAATTGTCACCTACATTTTTTGCGGGATAAAAATGTAAGACCATCATCAGGAGTATATATTAATTTTATCCATAATATTACTTTGTCATAATTGTTAAATTCACAACACAAATTAAAACAAAAGATATACTCATATTTAGTTGAAACATGTAACCAAAATATTTAAATCTACCACAGAGTTTGGACTAATATGTACAATCTGATAATGCTGGCACATTTATGGGCGAAACATGCAGGTGGCATTTTACAAACTTCTGTAGAAAGATGTGAGTTATAGGTAAATTTAAATGAAGCAGTTTTTTCTACCTTCAATGTTAAAACATGTGTAGAGTATCACAGTCTATAGTGCAGTTTCTTCATATATGAAATTAATCTCATACACAAAATATACATCCAGAACATTTATATATGTGTGTAAACTTTGGATTAGAAAATAATTTGTAAAAAATTAGGGTGTAAAAAATTTGTAAAAAAAAAAAAAAAAAAAAAATAGGTACATAAAATATCTACCTATATAAATAACTCTTGTGGGAAAAAATTGAAATGCTATAGCATTGGTTTCTATTACTTTTCATTAAAGGCTATTTTTTCTCAAATAGGACCAGAAAATTTGGAACACTAAATTTGAAAATTATTACACATTAACCCTTTTAGTGCCAGGAAAAATTCTATAGTCCCTCCCAAGAATGCCGTGATTTTCCCCACTAGTACTACGAAGAATGCCAGGCCTTTTTATATATTTTGCAGTGTTTTACTAAAACATTTATAAAAACTGCAAATACTAACATTTTATCATAATTTTTGTTTTTGTTTTGTACAAAATTAAATTTCCTACCTAAAAATTACCCTTTTTAAAATGTATTATATTTTTTATAACTAAAAACACAAAGTTGTACTCACCAAATATATATATATATTTTTTGAGTTTTACATAAAATTAATTCTTGAAAAATGTTATGTAACTTGATAAAACCACTAAAACTGTACACACACACACACACACACGCACGCACGCGCACACACACACACACACACACAAACACACACAAACACAAACACAAAATGTAGCTTCCTAGTAAAAAGACTAATAAACTTATAAATTTATTTGTGTCGACCATTATTTTTTGCTTTTGTGTTGTTTTTATGTAGGCCTAACTTTATGTACTACTATACAAATTCATAATATAGTTACTGTACTAATATTACTCAAGTGAGTCAAAACACACAAAAATAAAATTACTTTATAAGAAAAACTAATAATAATAATATAAAAATAATAATAATTACTTTATAATAATCTTCCATCAGATTCATCACTTAGAAAACCATCACTCAACTCTTCGTCTAGTAACACGTGATGAACTGTATTCTCACTTAGCGGAGATCGTGATCGCTTCATATTTGATTTTACTTTTGTAATTAGAATGAAAAATAATCTTTCTAACCTCACTAAAACAATCAACAAACAATTCACTCACCATCAAAACAAAACAATTTGCTGCATGAAAACGATCAGCTGATGACATTACAACGACGCAATAACCATAGAGTTATTTGTCAATAACTGTATTATGAGTCAACAGCTGTATTATGAGTCAACAGCTGGTTATTAGAAAGATACTACTATAAATATGTTTTTCGTATTCTTCAGTTCTTTCTCTTTGTTTCCATAACAACAAAATTGTAATACACAAAAAAATAACTCAGATAGATTTTTTTCCCTGAACGTCCGTATATACGGACGTTGGCATCCTTCGTCAGTTACCGCGAAGTCCGTATATATGGACGTTGGCATTCTTCGGCAGTTTTCAAAATGTTCGTATATACGGACGTTGGCACTAAAAGGGTTAAACATATAACAGGATATTTGTAAGATAGAAACAAAAATGTTTTAAAGCCATATTGGCAAAAAATTAGTATGGAAATTAGGTCGATGATCCTCCACGATTTGCTTGAAATTTGCCGTGTAAGAAGTAGTGGTCAACCTTCAAATGTTTTATAGACAAGCACTGGCTAGTTTATGACTGGCAACTACTCTTATTTTTATACCAGTAAAAGCTGACTTGTAATTAAGTGGATCCTTTACACCAGTTTTTTTACAATTTGGATAATTCGTCATAAATTTGGTCCAAAAGTTACACAAAGATTCACAATATCAATTACTCAAATTGTCTATGGCCTTTTTCAGTAAATTTAGTTCATTAATAAAGTTTTCTGTAATTTTTAACAAAAAGGTTTTTATTTAAAAAATAACTCTCATAATTGTAATTAAGTCTATTTGACTTTATGAAGAATTTTATAATAAATACTTAATTGATAAATTACTGAGTGAGTGTTTAGTTCCCTTTCCTTATTTTAGATTGTGGAACTATTTATAAAAAATGTAATTACTAAAAAAATGTATTCATTTGGAATAATAATAAGTTTGGCGAGGTTGCCCAACTTTCCTATTTGTTAGTTTAAACTCATCAAATTTGGTGGAAACAGTGTTATAGCGCACAAATCAAAAATGTTTTTTCACCAATAATTTTATTTTAAAACCCATTGAAATAAGTATTACTCTATGCAGTTTATATAGAAAATTTTCATAACTATATTATAATGAAAAGTACAGTGGAACATGGCTAATTCGAATTTCTATAATTCGAATTTTTCTCCTGGTCTCTATACAATCAATACAAAAAAATCGTGGTTAATTCAAATTATATTTTGGATAATTCGAAGTTTCTACGCGAAAAAAGCTGATCGAAAGTCAAGCGGTTGGGGCAGGAATTCCGGAAAAATGACGTTGTATCATTGGCATGCTGTCAAAATCCCTCGCCGGCCCTTTAATGTGAGCTTCAAGGTCATCGCACCCCCCTTCCCCCGCCCTACTCAACTGTTTGACCTATGTGACTCACGTCTGCGGCCGGTGTTCCTTTCGAGGTCATTGCCCAACCCCTCCCACCCTTCTATAGTTTTGCAACGCTCCACTTCTCATAGCTCTAACAGTGTCATCCCTTACACTTGTCTGGTAGTGTGTGTTGTTGCTGTGTGGTAAAGTATTGTGAGTGGTTTTTTTGGACTTGTGGTCTAAGTTCGGTTTCACCTGCGTTTTAAAGTGTATGCACAGAGCAAAGATGTTGTCATCAAAGCCCCGGATTTTGTACAAAACTTTGACTTTAGCGGAGAAAATAGCGGCGATTAGAGAGTTAGAAAAGGGAATCAAGAAAAAAATCTGAAATTGCAAAGGCTTTCGGGATTCCTTCCAACACTTTATCAATGTTCCTAAAAAATAAAGACAAGATTCTCGATTGTGAAAGTGAGAGTGTCAAAAGGCGAAAAAGGTTGAGGGAGCCGGAAAATCCTGACGTGGACCAATGCGTTTTGAAATGGTTTAAACAAACGAGGGATAAGAAGATTCCCGTCTGTGGTCCACTCGTAAGAAGCAAAGCTGAACAGTTTGCTACTGATTTAGGCAATCAAATTTTAAAGCTAGCACTGGGTGGTTAAGATGGCTTCAAGGAGCAAAATAAAATTTCGTTCAAATTCGTCTGTGGTGAAAGCGGGGCTGTTAACCAGCAAGTAGCTAATCAATGGAAGAAGGATTTAGAGGAAATTTTTTGAAAAGCAGTAGATACAATTTCTCTGAGGCTTACTAGATTGCTATTTAAATAGATGAATTGTACATGCTAGTTTTATTTTATCATTTTAAACTTTTGAGGTTATTCACGAGAGAGTTACTCTACTGTATTATGTCCGTTAACATGCTTTGTTGAATGGATACCATTATGTAATGGTTGTACATAATATAAGCGGTTAAGTTGTTAAAAATCTATGTAAATTTTTTTTTTAATAAAGGTCTTTTTGTGAAAACTTAAAGTTTGAGTATTTTCTTACCCTTTTGAAAGAACTTTGTTAATTCGAATTTTTGGATAATTCGAATTTTTTACTGGTCCCTTGAGGTTCGAAATATCCAAGTTCCACTGTATTATAATAAAGGTAAAAGTCCTTTGGCACTTTCTGATATTTCACATATCTGAGCATGGTTCAGAGCAAAGGAATTCTTTTATAAATACCTGCTTTGATTTCGTAAATTTTTATAAATAGTAAATTCTAAAAATAAAATTTCATCATTTTACATTATCTTGGTAAAAACAGCATCACAAGTTTTAATACAGGTTTAAATAATAAGCACTCTGCCTCTTCTAGTTCAATATTTTTGCAAATATCTTGAATTTTTTTAAAATATACAAATTTCTGTTGGTTAAAATCATCCTTCATCAATAAAAGTTTGATTTCAAAGCTTTCCCTTGCTTTGATTATGGCAATAACCATATTCTCTTTCCCCTGTAGTTGCAGATTTAATTTATTAAAGTGATTAAACCGTCATTCAAAACTGCAAGTTTTAATAAAAATGTATTATTGTTAATGAAACAGAGTTCTGATAATCAATTTTCTTTTTTTATTAAACAAATGCATCTTTCAACTGTCTTTCCTTTGCTAAATCACCTTACATCTATCTACATGTAACAAGAGAATCATAATGTTGAAAATCAATATCACTAAATACTGATTTCAAGTGGACTTGAGAAAATTAATGAACTTTATTCTTCATGAATTTCAATTTATCATCCAGTTTAATACACAGAACAGTTTAATAATGGTTTTTTAATCTGGCTACTAATCCCTTTTCTTTACCAATCATAGCTGGAACATGGTCCGTCACACTACAAATATTTTTTCCATGCAAATATTGAAATTTAAAAAAAATCATTAAAGATACAGTAGAAGTCCGATAATCCGGCACGTTCGGGTTCGGTTCAGTGCCGGACTACTGAAAATTCTGGTCTATCGGGCGGTGCCCCTTCTTTTTAGTGTAGGCTTTTCCGTAAAACAAATGTACTTTGTTTTTTTAACTACAGTACATACATACATAAATCGTAATTATAAGAACAATTAGGTTAATAATTAAACTACAAATACAGTACAGTATGCAACTAAGTTTATTTTACATTTCATATAATATACATGTACAAGTACTGTAAAACATATTTCACTTAGATTTAAAAAACTCTGATTGAGAGTCAGTGTTACGTGTTTTTGTTTCTCTCCTTTTGAACTCGAAGGCTTAGGTTTTGAAAACATGGTCACTGTACAGTTAGAACGAAACTCACTTTGTTTATAAACAGTTTCAAAAGTTACGCACGTCACTACAGATGTACTGTATTACAGTAGAGAGTACTGAGACACAGTTTACTGTGATGTGAAAGGACACAAAACAACAACGCACAAAAAAATGGCGAAGACGCTCAGTGATTGATTAACTGTGCTGTACTGCACCTGTATTTGTTGTGACAGCTGAGACTAGCCGGCCGCTAATTGTTTCCGAACAATACCCGAGCGCTTCCGGATGATCCCGAACTACCCCGAAAACTTTCGAATAGCTCTCGATCGTTTTTATTTGCTTTAAAGAAACACTTTTGCAGAAAACCAAAATTTTTACAATTTTCCGGAGCGATGCCGGACTATCGGGCATTCCAGACTGTTGGATGCCGGACTAATGGACTTCTACTGTAGTTTAATTATCTTCACCAACAGTCATTTAAAGAAGTAAAAATAAGTATACAATTCTTCTACAAATGTTTCTCTATCGTAAAAACGAATAAATATAATCAACTTGTAACACACCATTTATATTGATTGATCGAACCAGGACATCGGATATCAAATCACATTTTTCAAATCACCTACCATAGCTGTACATTCATACCACCAAAAATTATTGAATCATTTGAAAGAGAAACTTTGGTTTAGTACCTGAATAATTTTATCTTTAACATTTTCATCACACATTTCGTCCACTAGAGTCAGTGCACACTCCTTAGGAATTTAAAAATCAAGGAATTGTTTCTTATATTTTGATAATAATAACTTTAAGAGAAGCTAAATGACAGTGTGTTTGTTGATAGATTATTCAAAATCTACCTAAATAGCATATGATTACTAAAAATAAGCTAATTTTTTTTTTTTTTAAACAGCCCATTTGTATTTTTCTTGTCATTAATATGATGTATCTTGCTTATTTTCCTATAATTATTATCAGTGTAATTTGTTCCCATAATTAACATTATTCTTATGTAATTGGAATACAGTGGTAATTTTCTGCAGACCCTTTAAAATAAAACTTAGTGATATAAATAAATTATGTATTGCCTTAGTAAATGGTGGCTGGTTATTAGGAAACTAATAATACGAGTATGCCCATTTATAGAGTAATAATGAAAATGGGATAAAGTCATGTAGAACTTAAAATATTTAATATAATTTAACCATGACATGTTTTCGAAATAATGACGGCTTTATGAGAATTAGTAATAAAAGTATAAAATAGGTCTGAAGAATAAAAATGAAAACACACCACACAGTATAGGAATTACTTGGCATTGGTAAGGAACGATTGCAGGGTTAATTTAAAGCTGAAGGTACAACAAGTCAACTTATTTATGTTCGGACTGGAGCAAATTCTTTTTCTTGTCTTTATCATTCGATAGATATTTTGAAATAATTCTCATCTTCCTGTGCTAATTAAGTATTATAAAATCAAATAATACACATAAAAACTCTTGATACATATCATAAACATTCATTAAAAACTTTTTTTAACACATTCAAATATACTTTTTGAAGTATATTGAATTTTACTATGACCATACTATCATTATACCTAATTACAATTGTAATAAATATATATTTTAAACAAACAAAGTTTTTAAAATTATAGAGACTTGAGAAATCTTTTGAATATATACATTAAATGATGGCATCAAGTAAAAGTAAACTCAACCCCTACAACAAACATTTCATTTGTTCAAGACTTGGTCCGACATTTCATTCAATGACTAGGTCATCAGTCTAAGTTGTTACATGTACACAAACCTTTTTTGGCACTAAACTACAACTGGGAAGATCAATGCTTCACACGAATACTGGTGTGTTGTTATCTCTCTGAAGCATTGACCTTGCCAGTTGTTGTTCAGTGCCAAGACGATTTGTATACATATAACAAAAAACTGAGTATGATGACTTAGTCATTAAAACGGCATCTTGAACAAATTAAATCTTTGTTATGGAGGGATGTATTTTCTTTCATTTTTTGATTGAAATTTCCACAAGTGTTGCTTACTTTAGTGAATTAAATGATATGTTTTTTCTTTCAGGTCAAAGTTTGGGCTATGGATTTGTTAATTATCATAGGCCAGAAGATGCAGAAAAAGCTATTAACACATTAAATGGCCTTAGATTGCAAAATAAGACTATTAAGGTATGTAGTCATCCTCATTATTAATTGATTATAGTTAACAAAAAATATTAATAAAACAAGATAGGGATGTTTGTGAAATATCCAAGAATTACTGAGACATTTGTGCAATTAAAAAAAATGTAACCTAGAATTTGTAATATGTATATAACCTTACTTACTTCTTATTTCTTGTAACACACTTCTAGTGTAACATGAAACCAACAGCCTGATGTCAATAGTATCCCACTACTGCGAGTGCACAATAGTTTTTGACTCAAACTTCTATTCATTACTAAGTCCTACTTCTTGATCATACCTATAATTAACTAATTAAAATTTATCCCCTTTTCCGGTGATCTAGTAGTGTTGTTTGGTTACTATGGTTTAGTCCTCACAAGAGTCATTGTCAAACCATTCTTTTAACACTCAAAGACACAAACACTAACATTACATGACACTATATATTGCCACATTTTATGGGTCGTTAAAGTTTAAAAACTATAAATTGAATGACACCGTTGGTTCGTGGTTTCAGTCTCTGCAGAGGCTAAGTTTGTACTTAACTTTATGTTAAATGAGTAGTCAACTTTGTTGGACAATGACACTTGTGAGGTCAAAACTGCAGTAACCAAACAACAACTACCAGAAAAGGTAATAAACTTTAATTAGCTAAACTTCTATTCTCTGCAATCATAGCCTTCAAGGAACTTCTTGCTAGGTTGAGAGTGTTGCATCTCAGCAGTATGTATATAAAGATTTGCTTTATTTGAATCAGTGCAAATATTGGCCATTGACAATGTGTCTGCAATGTGTTTCACAAAATATATTTATATTGTTATAATGTTCAGTTTTCAAGTTCTGTCTAAATCTGAATATTTGTTTGCCATTATCCACTGTGCTCCGCTGCTCTGCCCACTCATCCCAATGTAGCTTTGCTCCCTTCATCTTGCAAAATGCCAGTGAATATTGAGTTGCTAAAATCTGGAGCCATACAAGATTGTTTATCTTATCTGCCCTTTTATTCTCACTTCTGACACTTGAGAACCTGACCAATCAGGAGCCAGCATTTGGTCATGTGACATTAGGCTATGCCCTTTAGAATAGGTGTGCGACCAAACCTAACCATAGTTGCTCCCGATCCCCACCCCACCCTATCCATCCCACTGTCATAATTCATGTCTAATGGGTTTTTTTATGTGCTGTGTGACCACCAATTTCTTGGATAGAAGATCAGTTCTGTGACTCTTTAATCACAACAGAGTAACATTTCGGCAGAAAGACACTTGATACTTCATCATCATCACTCTGGCCGTCCAATAGAAATAAGACAGTATTGAGTCATTGAGAATCCTCTTTGTTCGTTATGAGACAGCACATTAGGGCCGCATTTATTGCCAAGATCTCTGCCATACTTGTCTCTGAATTTGTTACAACAAATTTTAGTAATACGAGGAGGAACCCAAAAAAAAAACGGGAATTTGGTCATAACTCCTTTATTCTTCAATATATTTTACACCAAATTTTGGTCTCCTTCAAAGTAATTACCATTGACTGCAATGCACTTCTCTAATCGTTTCTTCTATTGTTCAAAACATTGTTGATATTCACTTAATGGAATGTTCTTTAGTCCATCCAGCGATTTTTGTTTCACCTCTCCACAGTCTCAAAACCTTTCACCTGCCTTTTGAGTCGGGAGAACAAAAAAAAGTCGCAGGGAGCAAGATCCGATGAATAGGGGGGGGGGTGAGCAATCAGTACCGTTTTTTGTCAAAAACTGCTTCACAGACTGTTTCTCGTCTGTGAGAAGGCGTAGAACAAGTTTAGCTGCAACTCTTCTCATGCACAAATCTTCCGATAAAATCCTCTGGATTGAACTCCAAGCCAACTCAGACCTCGCAACTAATTGATCAATGGTTCGACGACGGTCTTCACGAACCAGAGTGATGATTTTCTCAACGTTGTCATCAGTTCTTGATGTTGAAGGACGCCCAGAATGAGGCTGGTCTTCAGTCGACATTTCTCCATTTTTAAAATGCTGAAACCACTTGTAGACACGTGTTATACTTATAGTAGCTTCCCCATACGCTGTTTTAAGGATTACAAGAGTTTCCGCGGGTGTTTTCCCCAACCGGAAACAAAATTACACAGCCACACGTTGCTCTCGGCAGTCAGACATTTTATGTTTTCGGTGTAACAGAAAAAGGTTTTTCACAAAAAAGTTCTCATGAACGAACTGATCCACTCACAGCGAACAAACATCGTACACTCTCGTGTAGCAATGTTGTTCGAGACTCCCTCTCCGGCCGACCGGCCACGCCCACCCCCTCTCCTCACCAGCCCAATTCCTGTTCCTTTTGGGTCCCCGCTCGTATATTAACTCTCCCAAATATTCTGGTTAAAAAACCTACTTATGATTTTTGTCGATTGAGATCAATTGATCCATTTGTATAAATTTTAACATATTATTGGTGGTCAACATTTTTATGGTTTTGCATATGAGAACTTTGTTAGGATTGGTTTTTGATCTCTTGGTCTGTAATTCCAAGTTTGGCCTTTTACATTCCTCTAAGGCGGTTGTGGAAATGTATGAAGATTGGCTCCGGTGGGTCTTTCAACACGGTCTACAATATATAACATCTAATATATAACATTCTGAAAATAGTTTTCATTCAGTAAAGGGGAATTCTAGTCTCAATTTTTTATAAAAATCAGCAACTATATTAGAATAATTTATATTTATGTAGTAGCATATTACAGTCATTAATATTGTGTTGCTTTATATTTTTTAAATCACTTTTTCAGTCCTTTCTCTAGTTATTGTTTACTAGATTAAAATTGGGATGTATTATATGTGATGAATTTTTAGTTTGGCAGTGTTTATTTATTTAGTTTTATTGTCATTAAACAATTTAGACATTGCAATAGACAGTGTCAAAGATTAAACATAATAGAGTACAATATCATAAACACAATTAATATTCCAGACTGCTCAAATCAGCCAAGCTACATTTTTCAACACTATAGAACAACTTAACCATATCTCCACAACACTTTTAAAACGCTCAACAGAAACAACTCTAGCACTCTCAGGCAATTTATTGAACAATCTAACCCCAACATATCCATAGCTTTGTTGTGTTTTACTGTGCCTTATATATTTACTGTCTATATGGATGTTATGTTCATGAATATAAATTCGTAAATTATAATTTTTTTAATTTTCTTTCACAAAAACATGACAGTGAAGTATGTATAAACAATTAAAAAGTATGCACTGTTAAAACAATTAAAAATGAGGCTTGCAAGACTCTCTTCCACTTAAAAACTTGATTTGCTCCATATGAGTTACCCTACAATAACACACCATACACTAAATGAGTAAGAAAAAAGTGTAATATGTTTTATTTAATCATTAGGCCTACACTTGTACACTCTGTCTCAGTTTTCTAAGGAAGAATATTACTCTGGATAGGCAAATACACACTTTTTTGTATGTATATTCCAGTTTCAACTGAAAGTCAAGATTTATTCCCATTAATTTGATACAATTAAATTTCTGTATACCACAGACTAAAAATAATCTTATCAGTTTTTTCATTATGTACAACAAATTTATTTGCTTTAAACCAGAGATAAGATCTTTCTAATATATAATTTTTTACATCTTCATTTATTTTTGAATCTTTAGGAATTTTTTTCATTTATTTTTTTAGACGTTAGGAATGTTGTGTCATCTGCATATAAAACATATTTATCCGAAACCAGGTTAGGTAGATCATTTATGAATACAGTGAACAAGAAAGGGGCAATTACCGAGCACTGTGGCACACCACTTATTACTCTTAATAGATCCGATCTTTGTTCACCAACTTTCATAAACTAAAACCTATCTATCAAATAAGACTTTAGCAATGACAGTTCATTTCCATTTATAGAGTAATAACTAAGTTTTTTTCAATAAGGCCTTTATGAGATACAGTATCAAAAGCTTTGCTTAAGTCTAATAATACAGCATCAGTTTTATTTATTAAACAAAAATTTTTTTTTAAAGTTATTATATAGGAAACAACGTTTTCCATAGCCTTAACACAGTTGAGAGACCCTATATAAAACCAAACTGTGGATCAGACAATAAATTGTTAGTCTCAAAATATGTGTAAAAGTGATGCTTTATAATGCTCTTGATTATCTTGGAAACCACTGGGATAAGTGATATAGGTCGATAATTGTTTGTTATTTGTTTATTGCATTAAAAAAAAAAAATGGGAACTGTAATAGTTACTTTCAAACATTGAGGATATGTACCCTCAATAAACATCCAATTCATTAAACAGGTTGAGGGAATATTCAAAGCATCATTGAACTTCTTAAAGACAAAATTAGAAAGGCCATACACATCTTCAGCCCTAGAATTACTTAACCTATTTGTACAGTTATTTACATCTTGAGCACTTATCTTTTCCCACCCAAAACTAAGCTTATTAGGCGTCTTTATTATATTTTTTGATTTCAGAAAATCACTGGGATCCAAAACATAAATCCCCTCCACTTGATCATTGGTATTTACTATGTTACCAACATTTATGAAGTAACTATTAAAGTCATCTGCAGATATTAGGAGTATCATTACTTTTAATATTAGACAGACTACCCATCTCTGAATTTATCACAGACTAGGCTGCTTTGATTTTATTGTTTGCATGTATAATGTATTTCATCTGCCAGTTTTTTTGCTAACCTAACCTGACCCCTATAAACCTCTTTAGCTTAATAGAACTTTTCCTATAATAAATGTTTGTTCTTAATAACTCGTAAGACAAAACCAAAAAAGATCTAATTTTCTCCAAATACGGTGTAAACCAATTTTTAGTTACAAGTTCCTTTCGGATATTTACCCTTTTCTTTTTTAAAGGACAGCAAACATCAAAATCACGAGACAGTTCATCCATGAATAACTGAAAAGCCTTGTTAACAGTTCCACATTACATATTAAAAAAAACTCATGGATTGTGTACTTATAATTACAGAAAGTTTTAGGGAATAATATAATCAATTAATGATGTCTCTTTTGCTACAAGACAGACTCATGATTTGAAAAGTTTATGAATTCAATTTCAGTCGGGACCATTGGTTTTTCCATACAAGACCAACTTATAGAGCAGACAAACTGAACCAAGAATGTTGTCAGAGAACATGTGAAGAATAAAGACCATTATTAAGTAGGGTCATTGCATAAATTAAATTCTAATATTGGACTTTATTAACCTTAACTGTTGTGTATTTTAAAAAAAGTTTGAAAATATATGTATTTCTTTTCATATAAAAAAATTTAAAAAACAATCATTAACACAAACACTACAACACTGAATCCTAGGGCATAATATTAATTTTCCATTAGCACAATGTTTCACAAAGAAAAAATAACATTGCGTTTTTTGGTACCACTGTCCTTAGGTGGTAGCGGATGTTTCAAACTCTCAGAAAGCTTAACACTGGCCAACTGAGGTACCGGCTGAAGGTCATTCAGAGATTCACCCCCACTACATTCATTCTATCATTTCCTGTAGACCTGCTAAAATGTCTCTGTACTTCCTTCGTAATCAACAGTAAATATATCACACTTATGGAGGGACTGTGAGATGTGATTTTTGTGTCCAGACATAATTACTGTCTCTTTAAAAACCTTTTCTCCAATTAGTTTATTTTAATTAAGTGGACCCCTTGCCCCAAAGACTGGCGTAATTGTTAGTTACAATGTGTTCAGCGATCCTAGAATAGCTTACTTCACCTGCTGGTATACACTTTTTATCTTTTGAAACATGTTTCTTATACGGGCAAGATGTCTGTCCCACATACGATACTCCATACTGAGAAAGCAAATTTATACAATGTTTTTGTTATCCACATAATTATTTTTTGGTCTCACTTTATTAATGGAATTTTTTAATAGTGTTAGATTTTTTTAAACTGGACTAATTGAAAATTTAGAATTAATTTGTCTGATTTTTCCATAAATACGCTGTACATATGGAATTTACAAAGTAACTAATGGTTTTCCCATACTTTCTATCCCCTTTAATTTATGTGAGGAATACTCAAAAATCAAAGTCATTGTAAAGTTTTGATGGTTCTAAGTAATATACTCGGAAGAGGAAACAGTTCCGAAATTCTTTCTAATATTTTTGGCTATCTCAGATTCTGATAATAATATTGATTTTTTTTTCATAATAGGTCTTCCCTTACACTACATAAATGTGATCAAGTAAAATAGGTGTAACATAATCTCGACTCTCAGATATTATTACTTACATCAGTTGGACTTTATACAAGAAAATATGTATATAGCTGAATGCCTGAATGAAGTTAATAAGAATATCAATCACTTAAAGTAGATTCATTACTTTAATAATAATATTAATAAATTCATAACTGTATATTGTATGTTAATATTTACATACTGAGAATAAAAAAATGAAAAATTGAAAATGTTTTATATTAATAACCCTTTGAGGAGTTGTTATATATCCTTAATTTGAGTACCTTTGTCATATGACATTGGGTTGGCCTAATTGCTAATGATTACATGGCATTCTTTATATTATGTTAGTTTCCTATCCAGCAGCAAAGACCTAACTAAAATGAGTTAATCACTTTGTTCCTAGGTTTTACTGTCTTAACTGAATATTAGAGACAATATTTTGTACTGTGTCAGCTAATCTAGTTTTGTGATTCTTTGTCCAGTCCATTAGGCTGCAAGTCATTTATTTGATCAATTTGTGACTTTGCATTGTGTTTTATTCTAGTCCAGACATCTGACATACTGAAGAAAATCATAAATGACCTACCTTGTCTTTTTAAGAAAATTAGAAGGCCAGTGTAGTTGTGTACCATAAAAAAAAAATATTGTGGTAAGATGGTGTAATCTGTGACTACACTTTCTCCTATTTATCAACACGAAATGGGTAGTTTAAAAACCAAAGTAAACATACATGTGCTAAAGTCAAATTTTGTCAATGATTTAATAAGGGCACAGTCTCAACATCTGAAACAAACAAAACAATAAAGTGGTATACAACATATTTGTTTTCTCATAGATTAGATGTCAATGTTTTGAATATGTACTACAAGTAGAAAACAAAGACATACGAAAACAAGATACACATCATGAACTTGCGATTAAAGCTAATGAGACAAATATTTCACATCACTGTTTAAAATGAGGATACATCTTGTGTGTCATCCTCTGCTTATCAGGACTCCATCTCATGAGGCCCCTTCCCACAAGTGACTCAAGAAGTTTGGAAGACCATGGTTTATTTGTACATTTGTAGAGGTCATTTGATATTTAGTGGTGCTTGACCTTCATCGGGCAAACAGGTTCCCGTCACTTTTTAGTGGTGGGGGAAGTGAGTGAGTTAGTATTCCGCCGTCCTTTTGTCAGTGCATTTCTAGACAGTGTATTACAAACAACCTCCCACTCCAAGCCAGATAGCCCTCCCTTCAAGCGCCACCACATAACAAATGAACTATAAACACATATCACAATCAAACACAAATAGAAAAGACTTTTAACAAGACCAAACCTGCCAGTTTCACACACCTGTTGTGCTCCTATCCATCACTCCTTAGGATCGATTACATAGAACATCATATGTGACACAGGGTTAATGTACAACTTGTAGAGGAATAAATCCAACAATCCTTAGGACCAGTTGCATAGATCATCATATGATATGACACACTTGTCAAAGGGTTCTTCAATAACTTGTTGAGGAATAAATCCATCATTCCTTAGGATTGGATGGATAGAACAACTTATGATATGGCACACTTCTCGAAGAGTTAGCTATAACTTGTAGAAGAATGAATCCATTATTCTTTAGGATCAGGTCATATGATGTGCTCCACTCATCAAAGGGTTTATGTATAAAATATAGAGGAATACATCCATCACTCTTTAGGATTGGGTCAAACTATGTACACACTCAACATTGGATTAATATACAACATGTAGAGGAATAGACCCACCACTCCTTAGGATCAAGTGCATTGAAGATCTTAAGATGTGGCACTCTCATTAAAGGGTTAATGTACAACTTGTAGAGGAACAAATCCATTACTTTTCAGTATCAGGTCATATAATATTGCATACTTGACAGTGGTTTAATGTAAAACTTGTAGAGGAATAAATCCACAATTCCATAGGATCAGGTGCAAAAAATGTCTATATGATATGGCACATTTATCAAAGGGTTATGTACAATTTGTAGAGCAATGATAAAAAAAAAAATTCTCAACAGAAACTGTTATAGTTTTTTTTAAATGGATTATAATAAAATAGTTTTTGTAAAATGTTTTGTAACACTAATTCTCTTTCAGAACTTCATTTGTTGGCATTGTTGTTAATATCACCAGAATACTACATCATAGAATAGAATGTTTAGACTGAGGTCATCTGTTACCCCGAGGTCACAACAAACATAAATATTTCTCTTTACTGATTTTGGTTTTTCATAATTTATTCCATAATTTATTATTTTGGATACATAATATATAATTATATCATATATATGATAGAATAAATTATGAAGAAATGTATATATATATATATATATATATATATATATATATATATATATAGATTTATGTATAAGACCTTTCGAGTGCCTAATGGTACGGGCGACGACCTATTGGAGGCCTGGAGTGCTTGAACTCAGGCATTCAAAAGGTCTGTTTTCATACACTAAAACGACCTTTTGTGCCCTCTGTATAAAGCGAAATCGTCGACGAACCTTTTGGATGCCTAGAGTGCCTGGTGTGAAATGTACGGGAGACGATATTTTGAAGGCTTATATACGATCAGTTACAAATGCCACCTTTTGAAGTCTTATACGATCAGTTACAAAAGTCACCTTTTAAAGGCTTTAGTTGACGCCTGTTCCTGTTAATTTCTATTTTCTAACGCCTGTTATCACCATGGTATAAGTCATCGTGTTTTAGAGAATTTTTGAAGACCTGCTATTATTTAAATAGAACCTTTTGAAGACCTTATGCTCTCCAATAAACGTAATTTTGACATTACTTTGTCTGAAACATTATTTGAGTAAAATTATGCGTCACAAAACAATATTGTATAGTTTTAATACAAAA
The DNA here is from genome assembly GCA_963513935.1 of Aphrophora alni. Taxonomy (NCBI): domain Eukaryota; kingdom Metazoa; phylum Arthropoda; class Insecta; order Hemiptera; family Aphrophoridae; genus Aphrophora; species Aphrophora alni. The sequence continues at coordinate 85,901,825 of OY740765.1, forward strand.
AAATTTGATTTAAAAATTTTCTCATATCACTTACTTTCTTTCATTAATACTATTGTTAAACTATTTATGCTAGAGACCGTAGGTACTTGGTGGTATTCCATTTTAAATAAAATTAAAACAACACATTTTTTAGTATCAACCACAATGTTTTAATAGAAACTTGCCGACCATGGTTTCACTAGTTAACTAGTGAAACCATGGTCGGCAAGTTTCTATTAAAACATTGTGGTTGATACTAAAAAAATTGTTGTTTTAATTTTAATTAATACTATTGTTTTCAAATACTAAGGAAGTAACTATTTATTTTAAATATAACTAGAGGGTACATAATCCTCTGTTCGCGGTACAACTCCCGTTCAGCCAATCGTTGTCCTCGTTTTCATAATATAGTTAACAGAATGTTAAAATATGTTACACATTATTAATCAGAAGACGAAAATAGTTACATTTTTTTCTCCAAACAAGTAGGCTACGGTATTTACTTTTTCAAGTTTATAAATAAAACTATATTTTAACTAGTTACCATTTTACTTTCACACTATACTATAGTATAGAGAAAGTATAGTGATCGCAAAAAAATCGATGATGAGATTTTTGTGGATATATCCGTTTTGGGACCCCCTGAGTCCAAAAAAGTGGTTTTTACAAAATGTCTGTCTGTATGTTTGTATGTAAGTATGTCTGTATGTATAAAAAGCTAGAGAGAAAAATATTCGATCGATTTCAAACAAATCTGCACCAAGCATGTCAATTAGGCATGCTTTATTTTTGTTTAAATTTGTTAAATTGTTAAATTTGTTTAACAACAAAACACACGTCATAGTACTTTTCCCAGCCCTAAAATGTATGTTATACTGTACAGTCCTAATTGTAGTTATGCGATTAAGCAGAAAAGTGTCTTAAATTAATTCAGCAGCCTAGACGGTTACTTTTGGTAGTGTTTAACAACAAAACACATGTCATAGTACTTTTCCCACCCCTAAAATGTATGTTATACTGTACAGTCCTAATAGTAGTCATGCGATTAAGTAGAAAAGTGTCTTAAATTAATTCAGCAGCCTAAACAGTTACTTTTGGTAGTGTTTAACAACAAAACACATCTCATAGTACTTTTCCCAGCCTTATGGCATTTATTGTCTGGGCATTGAAAGACAAGAAATTGAGTTATTCGGCAAAATACACTGGGAAATCCTCACACTTAACAAATATCATAAACCACCTAACTTATAGAAAGGTTTTGAACCCGAACGGCCATAAAGGACCAACGGGTTTTCACTAATTGGTTCTGTTAAAAGCATGCGTTAATGACATACCTATAAATATATGTAAAGTTTTTTTCACAAACACTCCCGAAATTACACGCCCTAACTACATGTAAAAAAAAAGTTTGCTAATGGCCACCTTAGGATCGTCACGTTTAGTTAAACAGGTAATACAAATTTTCCCTAGGCCCTTTAGTGGAACCGACCTTATTAACCTATCTTGTTATTTGTGCTTTAGATAATAGTATTAATACATACAACTGCTATATTATAAATTGCAAATATACAGCTTGCCCTTGAAATCTCTGGTCCCCTTTTGTGGATTTGTTCCTGGAATCGAGACAAACATATTTCACAATATAAACATAGGTCAACGGTGCTTACTTTTTCGTCTGTCTGTCTGTATGTTTTTTCACAAAATAATTCATATCTATAGAACGGTTTCTCCAATTGAGTTCAAACTAGACTTGAAGTTATACCTAATTATGATCTATTATAAATAAAATAAACGATTATATCCAATCATGCGTTTAAAAATGGCGACTGTTAAAAATGTCATACCTAACAAACTAAAAAACCTTTTATTTTGTCAAAAAATTTCAATACATCTTTGTTGTTGCCCTTTTCAATTTCCTATCGAAAAGTGTAATAATCAAAACAATTGGATGAAGGATAATAGTTAAGTTAAGGATTATAACTTAATAGCATAATATGTACACACAATATATTGTTTTGTTTACTGTGTTGGTATAAGATGCCGGGTTGAACAAACCGATTATTACACATAACTTAACTATTATCCTTCATCCGATTGTTTTGGCGGTTACACCATCCGATACGAAATGAAAAGGGCTAAAAAAATAATTTCTTGAAAAATTTGATTTAAAAATTATCTCATATCACTTACTTTCTTTCATTAATACTATTGTTTGTCAAATACTAATGAAGTAACTATTTATTTTAAATATAACTAGAGGGTACATAATCCTCTGTTCGCGGTACAACTCCCGTTCAGCCATTCGTTGTCCTCGTTTTCATAACCTCGGTTTTTGGGCAATTCAGGTTTGAAATTTTCAAACACCTTATTGTATATAATCGGTTATCTTGTTTAAATAGATCATTGTTAGATTACACTTTGTGCAAAGTTTGAGCTCAATCAGTAATATAATTCTCTAGTTAAAAATTATTTAGTGAAAAAACAAATTGGTGGCTATGGGGAAACAAAGCTTGTCCGGACCCATGTCTAATTGATTTTTTTTCTCATTCTTATGTGCTGAATCATATCTTAGAATATTGCAGAGTAATTACAAAACATCCTGCATATACTTAAAAATCTTATTAAAACTATGCAAAACATCCCAATATTGTGATTACGTACGCTCTTATTATCTTTAACTTAACTGTTATCCTTCATCCGATTGTTTTGAAGTTATAAAATCCGATAGGGAATTAAAAGTGCTACAAAAAGGTGTCTTGAATTTTTTTTGTTAAAATGTTCTGTTTTTGGGTATATTAGATTAGAAATTTCCAAACAGTCGCCATTACTAAATGCAAGATTGGATATAATCCTTTTTTTTTTACCTAAAGTAGATCTTTTTACTTTCTCACTATCTTACTATAGTATAGAGAAAGTATAAAGTGATCGCAAAAAAAATCGATGTTGAGATTTTTGTGGATATATCTCTTTTGGGACTCCCTGAGTCCAAAAAAGTGGTTTTTACAAAATGTCTCTCTGTATGTATGTCTGTCTGTCTGTATGTCTGTCTCTATGTCTGTATGTCTGTATGTAGACAAAGCTAGAGAGAAAACTATTCGATCGATTTAAAAAAAAATTACACCAAACATTTCAATTAGGCCTATACAGATGCACGAAAAAGGGTTTTGACAAATTTTGAAAAATAACCCCCTTAATGGCCAAAAAACTCCCAAAAAAATCAGTTATTATTTTTTTATAAAAAAAACGGCTCTAACGATTTTGATAAAATTTTGCTTATTTTTAGCCCTTAATGTACCCTACCATATGCGAAAATCGGCATCTAAAAATTCTCGTTTAGGTAATAATAATAATTTTATTATTAGAAACTCTCCTACTTTAATGTGTTCCTTCTTCTACTTTAATACAATTGTGAAGTCACAGTGAATCTGTTTAGTAATTTAAATGTGAGAAAGTATGTGCCAGTTTCTGGTACCGTTTATTTAGGTATAACTTCATGTCACGTTTGAACCGAATCGGTCAAACCATTCTCTAGATAGATATCAATTATTATTTTGTTAAAAACACATAGAACCTACATACAGATAGACGATAAAGTAAGCACCGTAGACCCATTATTATATTGCGAAATATGTTTGTCTTGATCCCAGTAACAAATCCACAAAAGGGGACCAGAGAATTCGGGGGCATCCTGTATATAATCATATGTAACACAATACAATATAACAATAGTCCCATGTAGGTATATAATGTTTCCAGATTTTTCGTTGGAATTACAACTTTTTTTACTAGAACCCCTTATTCTGTACTGAAGAACAAATTAATTCTTTATAAGAACATAATTTATGGAAAGATTGGTTAAGCTATGCCTAAACTCGGTCAAGGTTTGTACCAATGTACTAGGATACTTAGATAGCATTTTTTTTTTTTATTGGAGATGGCATAACAGTTGAACCCAGCCTATATGTATGTATTCAAATTAAAAGTAGGTGGAAATCACTAAATAAAAGTTTTAATAGTAAAATTGAGTGTTGGTGTGGAAAAGTGGGTTTTGTGAGCCCGAACGGTTCGTCGGAGAAATAACCTAAATAGTAAAATATGTAGGAAATTTTATGTTCTTTCATTTTGAATATGCTAGAGAGGTTATTAAAGAATAATTTATAGTTTACGAGTTACAAGAGAAAACCCGCAAGAATGAGATTTTTTACTTTTTTTGCATTTTTGTCAATGTCGCGTCACGAAATTTGTAAGCAAACCTCAGATTCGGATTCAGCACCCCAAAAACATACAGAGGGGAAGAAATAAAAACTACCCCACAACTTTCCTTGTAAAACAAAATTTGACTGGTTTCTATAATCCACCAATATAATTTGACATATGTACAATTGAACAATATACAAACACATTTTTGTTCAAATACTAAGAGACGAGAAGCTCAAAAGTTGTAGATTGATAATTTCCAAAATATCAATTTAACAATGAATTTTACGAGAAGTTGGAGTCCTAAACTTGTGCCCAACAAAATTAATCTATACTAGAAATTAACCATTGTAGTGCGCTTAAGGCTTATTTTGCGCACTTGTTCACAACCACTCGTTAACTCTGTCGCTGGAGTTGTAGTTTAAGCTACAAAGCCGCTACATTTGCTGTTCATTAGCCCCCTTTCACATCCCGCCGGAAATAAGTCGAGTTACAGTAACCCTATATTATGTTCATATTAGGTTAATACCATTCAGTTTTACTCGTTTTCAGTTACATATGAATTTACTTACTTATTCAAATACAGTAGATTAGGTTGTATTAAACGCTTTAATTGTTTAGTATACAGGGTGTTTTGCGAGAGTTTGGCACAACTTCGGAAGATGATAGGGGTCCACCTAAAAAAATCAAAATTGTTCATATGTACCTAGGTCTAGAAAAGCTTCGTTTTCCAGACATCCGCCATTTTGTTTCTTTTCTAAAATGATTTATACCTGACCGATTGAGTTTAAACTTGGCACAAAGTTTAACCTAACAATAATAGACCCTATATATACAGGGTGAGTTTCTACTGATACCATTAACTTCGCCAGTATGTTCTACTCACTAAATGGAATAAAAAAGTTCATATGGTCCCATGCCCGATCTCAACCGTTTGGCTGTAGTCGCGTATTTTGTGTTTTTTTCAAAATCATGCTATTTTGCCTCACTATTTGTTTGAGACATTTAGTGTTTAAGACATTTTCGCTCTTGATCAGAGGACATTTTTCGCATATATACTCTTGTTCAGAGCACAGTTACTGTCCTCTGAATATTAGGAGGACAGTGTGTTCTCATCAAGAGTATATATATAACTTACTGTCCCCTTAACATGAGTTTACATAACACGGATTTTTGTAACAAATGCTGCCAACATAGGTCTTGTCCCCAACATTTTCCATATTATTTCATGGAGAAGGGTTTTATCTAATTATTATAAACATCATCATGTTACTTACCCAGTCTAACATTAATACTAAGACACCGTTTGACCGATTAACATGAAAATTGGCACACACATGAATTATTTTAAGGAGAAGGTTTTTATTGAATTACTATAGGTTTACCCGGCTTCGCCGGGGACTTCTATCATATGTTATTCACTAATAAATGTTGAATATGATCTTGATTTCAAAATATTCGCAAACCCGTCTGCTAGCACCTAATTGAAGAATCATGCGCAAGACCCTAAAAATGATAGTAATGAGGTAAATAAAGTATTTTTACAAAGTAGAAATTTACTCAGTAACAGTAACTTTTTTCAGATGATCCGGTGCTACAGGATTGTGTGGTAGTTGGAATATAAGGAGATAAACCTCAAAATATAAGAAGTAAAAGCTTTTTATTGAAAACATTCTAACTATTTAAAATTCTTGTTTATAAACAACATTTTTCCTTTTGTTATCTGGGGGTAAGTTATACAAATTTTTCGGATTTCCTACTCGAGATCAAGCTCCGTATAATTGACCGTGAGAAAAACAGGAATCTTTGAGACTTATGCCGCAATACTTTAAAGTTTGTCCCTATGGTTTATCTGGCTTATTGTTAATGTGTAACATATGGGTCTGACTTTTTAATCTTACAAAAGTTATCGGCGTAACTTTACATAGTCTATAGTCTTTACTTTATTTCTTATTTATCCACTACATCTAGTAAAACTTAGTGGTTTATCAGGCTTATTGTTAATGTGTGACAATTGGGTCTGACTTTATAATCTTACAAAAGTTAACGGTTTAACTGTACATACTGTATAGTGTTTACTTTATTTTTGATTTATCCCTTACATCTAGTAAAACCTAATGGTTTAACTGGCTTATTGTTAATGTGTGACAATTGTGTCTGACGTTGTCATCTCGCAAAAAGTTAACGGTTCAACTGTATATACTGTATATTACTTACTTTATTTCTGATTTATCCCTTGCATCTAGTGAAAAGGAAGCAAGACTATCGTCACCTTTGAATATGTATTCATTGACGTCATTTAAGTTAAAAATATAAATAAATAAAAACCAACCCACTCTATAAATATTACATCACATCCTTTTTTTGCCCTATGGTAATCTATTAATAAAATTTTTAAAGACATTTCTACTTTTAAAAAAATAGAGATTGAGATTGTAGTTTTTCTTCGTATAAATTTATCTCTATTCAGACAAAATGTGTATATTCTAAAAACACAGTAGAAATGTAAACTTTTTGGAGGTATTAAAAATATATTATATAACATTGATTAGTATAACATTTATATAATATAAAATTAATTAATAAATATATTGAAATTGCTATTTTAAACGACAAAGGCCTACTTAGGAAAATGTATTAACAACCAAATCTATAACTAATTATGAGGGCTAGATACCAATTTTTTACGACATAATGCTACAAATCTTCTTTCCTTGTAATATTTAGCATTGACTTGGTGGCCGGTATGTAGTGGCCGGTTGCATAAACGTCAATCAGACATGATCTATGATCATCGTCCAAATTGATCTAACATCAAGAGTTTATGTTTATTATTGATTATATGTTTAGAGTTTACCTAACATTATATTTTGTTGTATTACTTCATGTTTCATTGATTGTAGACATAAAAATTGACCAAGCTGCAAAATTAGCAGTCTAGTAGTCGTTCAGGTAGCCTCTGCCCCTAATAAAACAAAGGGGCTACAGTGTGTTGATCTATAAAATAAACTAAAAGTTTTGTTAGAGGTTTTAGACTAATGTCTCCAATGCCTAGTATCTGTTGTCTTTAATGCAGTGAAATTACATTTATACAAAAATTCAATACAATCAGTATGAAAATATTTTAATAATAAAAATTAAATCCAATTTTAATCCTAATCTTTTAAATTTTGGACATTTATATTTCATTATTATTTTAAACACATATTATTGAGACATTATCAAATTTCAGCACAATATTTAAAACGCTTAAGTTTCAACTAAAAGTTATCGCACATTAGGACCGTTTAAGGTTATAATTATTATTGTTATGGAATAAATACTTCTTTCCACAGAACTTTGGTTTAACCGGAACAGAATGGTCAGGATCGAATTTAAAACCTATATCCTTTTAGGCCCTACTAAAAATATTAAGGATTTGTGATTATAGATTGCCAAAAATTTGCCAAAAAATTACCGTTTCCCGTATTTACATTGAGGTGGATTGTAATAACTGTTATTGATGTACTCAATCGAAAGAAACTGACTTCTTAAACTGTTAAAAATTATAAATAGCTAGGAAAGAATTCACGACTGACGTAAAAATTTGTCTATTAAACCGAAAATGTATATCTTTGTTTTCTTTTATATGTGTGTGAATTTGTTACATAAATAAAACTAAAATTTATTTTAGGAAAGTTTGATAGAAAGGTTTCTACGGTAGTCTGTAATTAATGTTTTCTAAAAATATTGTGACTGACCATTACAACTCTCTCATTATCAGGAATTATTTTGTCTTAACTGCTATGTTGAGGTTCAGGTAGCCAGGGCGTTAAGACTAACCTAGCCTCTCTTAGTTTTATGACACTAAGAGACATTTTTCAATATATTTTAAATGAGCCTGACGTTTTATCTTTTCGGGAAAATCATTGTTTTTAAAATTCCTTTAGACTTAGAAAGCGAACACTATCCCAATTCATATTGCCAACAATTAAAAATAGCGTATGCCTTTTACATTTTAGGAATCTTGATTTTCTTAGTAATAACGATGCCATTTTTTAATTAAGATAATTAATATTACTACTGTTACATATTAATTGTAAACAAGTGAATGGATCAAAACAATAACGAACTTTGTCTAAGAACTGTTTCTTGTTAAATAAGAAAGTTTGTGTGTATGTATATTTTGGAGCACACTTTAAGAGTGTTATATAGGTAAGGAATTTTTTTTTATAAGTTCTAAATTTAAAATGGATGAGTCAGAGGTGGGAGACACAACAAATTACCTGACGTTAAAGTTGAAGAAGTCCTGGAAAATATTTCAAAGTTTTTAAACAATAAATCGTACTATAGCTATTCAACAACTCGAGCAGAATATAACTATAAGAAAACTCAAAAATTCCAATAACTTATTTCAATAACCTATATATGGTCAAAGTTATAGGCTTCTTTGGTGCAGAAGGATAGCACTTTCGTAAAGGATCTTTAATTGTGGTGTCTTATATTTATTTAATTTTAGCAATAATAAATGAATTACAGTACTGTAGTTATAAGTTAAAGCACAAATTTGGTAATTTCCCTAGTTCACAATATTATCCTGAAAACGGAAAGATAGACAGCCAGAGTGAAGTCTAAAGAGGACTTTTTTTTTATTATATAGAGGAACTATATTAATCTTTGTTTTTCTAAATCTTAGGTACTTGGTTCGAATCTAAATCTCGTTATTATTTTTTTTTAATAAGCCTAAAGATTTCAATTTATTTAGGAAAGGCTATTTATAATACTAAATTAATTACGATTATACAAAGAAAGTACGTTTGTTGTTTTTAAGATTCGTGTTAAATAGAACAATGTTGAAAATACAATAATGAGACACCGTGAAAATAATAGAGGTTGCAGTTTTACAAGAACAGAAAAACATCCCCCCCCAGCCCACATCCAAAACAGAATCACGGACGCATGTTATTCACAATTATCATCACATCAGAGAATAATCTATATTTCCGTTCGCACAGTTGGTTTGTTCACATGTAGGCCTATAGGTTACTCATCAACATTTGAAGAATTGTGGCAGGAAGTAGTTCTTCCTTCATTGGAACACACTGAGCATTGAGTTCAGATTTGATAAACGCATTTTTCATGTGAAGTTTTACACGAGATTTGAAAATGATTTCCATTTTAAAATGTTAAAGTCGTATATATTGAAAACTTGTTAACCTTATAAAACAATTACACGAGAGTAAAAACTTTTATTTGTTAATGACGAACAATATGGTATTTATATTTTTACTGTAGCAGTAAAAGAAAATATATTTGAACAGAAAAGGGAAAATTGCATCACAAATATTATATAATTTTAACAACAAATAAACTTGTGCTCTATGAAGTAAGAATCGGTTGACATTTGATGGTTGGAGAAGTGAGGGGTTGGTTTTGAGATTGTCTAGATAAACATTTATAGTTAGTTATAGAAATTCGAACAAACAATATTAGGTAGTAGCAAATTTTAAAAAAATAGTAGAAATAGGCTGTGGATATCTAGTTATGACCTCATATGCTTAGTAAGGAGGGAGTAATGCAACGTTGTCACATGGTGTGTTTTTTCTACCTTCGCCAATTCACTGTTTATTTTACAATTGGACACAATATTAATATTTGCCCGGTCGCAAATTTGACTACATTTGTATTCAGGAACTTTACAACTATATTTTAAATATTTAATAATGTTTTTAATTGATTAAAAAAATACTATTATTAGGTCTGGAATATGAAGGACAAACGTTTATTTATTGTTTACCTTATTTTTGAGGGTCACTCAAATTATAAAGTCATACTATGCCACGTAAAAGTCAGACTTTTTTATTTCTAGAAATGAATAGAGGTGTGAGAGATAAGTTATGTTGTTTTTCAGAGACAAGAACCCTTAGATGCCGAGGATCCCACAAGGAAAAAAAACAAGTGTTATCCATTTAATTTACCTTTCTTAACGGAATTAATTCAACAAATCGGTCGGGATGAACATCCTGGATAAATTGTATTGGTTTACATAAACTGTTGTTTAATAAGTATTTCATGGAGAGAAAATTGCACTTCACCGTCCAGTAGTTCAATAAATCAATGATTTAGGCAACTCAAGACATATATGTAAGCTTAACATTAATTTCATCAACCATGATAATTGATCGGGTAATAATCACCCTGCTTGTCCAGAATTTAGAATAAATTTAGATAGTACTCAACAAAAAAACCTTTCAAAAAGGTAAAACTTTCGTAAGTATGACCTTGCGTTTTATTCCCTTTAACTTACTCAACACATTGTTACATTTTCCTTTTCCTTGTATCTGAAGTAATTTAATAAATAAGGCAGCGAAAGCATGAGAAATCATACTGGGGTGGGGGTTGTCTCTGAACACTATTCCAGTGGGCGACATATCACCCCACATTTGATTTATTAATAAATTCCTAAATACTACCATCTTGGAAAAACAATTTTTATTAATAAACCAATAATATAAAATTTATTGAGCATATATTATATTAATAATCATTTCGAAGTTGGATTATAAAAAGACTTGAATATAACTTGCATAATATCTTCAACAACCATAAAATAGTATTAAATTTTTTTTTAAACGTAAGTGAGCAGTTAAAAATCGAAAATTCAATTTAAAACTTAAAATATTTCTAAAGAAGATAACATGAGCAATATTATTTTATATTTTATTTACAAGTTAAAGTTTTTTCCAGCTTCAAATACTGCATTTTCTAAGTTTAGACCTTGACTTTTATGAATAGTTATTCCATAACTATTGCAAATTGGAAATTGTTTTCTTATTATAAAAGCATTCCTCATTAATTGAAATTTAGATTCTATACGTTCTATAGAATATTGTCTTTTATTGGTAAGTTCAATTTTAATAGTGTCGACAACATTATTATTATCTCTTGTTACAGAAATAATAGTACCTATTGTACCATTAGCCTAGCCGATAGAAACATCAATATTTCGTCTTATCATAAATTTTGATCCAGCTTTTATTTTAATTACTCTAGCTAATCCTGCAGTTCGTGAACTACCCGCTTCATCATTCATTAAAGACTTTATTCTTTTTTTGTGCATATTCTTCGCTCGAATTGTATCTTCGGCAACAACCTCAACTTCCTCGGTATTAATTTTTTTTTAACATAGCATCTTTAAGGTATCGCACATTTGATTGGTACCTACTTTGCCAACATTATTTGATGGCAAAGTATTTAGAAAGTTACAAAGTTAAGATATTTCCACTTAAAAGTTTAAATACATGATTACGCATTAAGGAATATGTATAAGTAATATTTTGCGGATCATGACCAAATACTAATGAAGTGGCAAATGCTATCGCGAAGACGCCACAATCAACTCCATTAAGTTGCTGGGCTACAGAAGGAAATATAATCTTTTTCATTTTTGTTAAAATAAAATGGTTAAAGCTTTTTCAAAATTTTTTTAAAATCTAATGTATCAGATTTTGATGAGTCATAAATATATAATAACTTACCATCATAATAGCTACATAACCAATGTTCAGAATTAGAAAACAAAATTTGAATATTTTTTTCACCCTCAGCCATTGGTTTGATTTTTGAAAGAACTTGAAGTCTTCCGGTATGTTGAGGCTTGTAAATAGTAAACCGTAAAAGTAGGTTATGAAATCTTTCAATATGATAATCATTTAGACGTCCTCCATTTTTTATGATATTATAATCACAATTGATCATTGAATATTGAAGATGCCAAGAAGGAATTTGAATTAAATGAAAAGGAAAGTTTTTTATAGAACGCTCTCTAAATATACGTAAGAGAAATTGTCGCATATAATTATTATCACAGTTATATCGCACATAATCTGGTCTAATACCATGTACAAGAGATGTCGCAAAAGCAATTGCGAATATACCACAATCACACTCACTCTGAAGTTGAACTTCAGGCCACTTAATAGTCTTTCCAGATTGAAAATAAAATGGGTATAATTTTAGCAAAACTAATCTATAAGTGACTATGATCTTTCTTTTAATTTAATGAGTCATAAATATAAATAGTTTCAGTGTCAAAAAAAACTGCACACAAAGTGACCTCTGAGCATGTCATCATCTGTTAAAGGCCGAAATAAAATTTGAATTCTAGATCTATCAGGAGAAGCGGGAGTAATCATATCATAAATTTGTAATTCTTCCATTCCTAAGAAATCAGTATTAAAACATTCTTTTATTAAATCGCTGAAGCGCTGTATATGTTCTACACCTAAATATGCATATTTGTTAATAATAATACGTTCAAAATCTTCGTCACCAAAATCAACAGCCATGCTAAAAATTTCTGTAGTCTTGTTTACTTTTTTTTTTCTTTCACAAAAATAATATTTCTTTTCGTAAGTATAGTATAATAAGTAAATTTCGAATAAATTCTTATTTCTTTTTGTGCAATACATATTTTTCCTTTTTAATGATACTTATATAAAATTTCATACTTTTATACAATTTGATTCTTACGTTAAGTCTAAATAGAATACCGAAAATTTCAAAAACTACCACGATCTTAATTATTTCTTCCTGTCGCCCTTATAAAAAGGTACCTGTGAAGAAAAAATAAAAATGGTCGATAAAATACGTAAATTCTCGGGTGGGGATAAGTAAGGTAAACTACTGGTTTTCTTGTAGAAGTATATACATGCTAGAAAAAGTAATTTGTAGAATTGTGGGGTCCATTGTGTGGTGATTACACCGACAATGGGTGATGCGCGTGCAGATAGCCCCGACGAAACGGTTGGAATATTATTTATTTAATAACTATTTATTATTTCGGAAGTTGTATAAATGTAAAGTTATTTAAAGTCAGTTTAGTATTTCAATATATTTTTGTAAAGATTTGACCTTCGATAAGAATAGTGTTTTAGATTGTCAATCAACCGCTTATCAGCAGATAAGATGTATGGCAGGATGCTAACAGACATAAATATCTCTTGGCTCTAAGCCAAAGAAAATACGATCAACTAATTCTAATCTTTCTGCTGCCTAATTTAAAGTAATGATTACGTTCTGATTATTCAACTAAAATCACTTGCATTTATTTTTTATATTTATAGCCATGTATGTATATTTGAATTATTATGTATGTCTATATATGTATTCACAGGTATTTCGGCATAACCTTACGACAAAAACTTGTAATATTTAACCAAACAACTTTTTAACCAAACCGAGCTTTTTTTTCCGTTCTGGGCTGTGAAAGCCACCTTCAGAGGCCTCACCGGCGTCGACCTAAAGATCTTTTGCCGCCCCAATTTCCTTCCTACACCCAACTAGTGATACCCGTCATCCTTATGAAGGAACAGATACTACCAATAGGGTTATCTAGGATGGTTTCCATCTCTTTCCCCGGCAGGCCTAGAGAGTATAGCCTGGCTCGTCCTAATGCCTCACACTCTAAAAGAATGTGTTCTGCGGACTCTTCAGCCAAACCACATTTCCTGCAAGTATTGTCTGCAGCAATCCCTATCCTGTGTAGATGTTTTCTGATGTGACAGTGGCTCGTTAAGAGCCCAACCACCCACCTCATGTTATCCCTTCTGAGAGATATGAGTTGTTCAGCATGTTTCTTGCTTGGTCTAAATTACCTTTTTGCAAGTCTACTAGTGGTTGAATTCGTCCAGGCCCTATTCACCCCCTCCCGTATCCACGTATCAACCGCTGCTCTGGCATGTCCATAGGAGATCCCGAACACCGGTTCAGGGCCCACGAAAGGGGATTCTGAACCTGACCTGGCTAATTCATCTGCTCTCTCATTACCATCAATACCTGAGTGGCCAGGAAACCGAGCTTACTATTTTGATGAAATTATTTTTATTTTTCATTATTTAGAAATTATACCGCGACTAATTACAACCGACACTTTTTTTATTAGAATACCTTCTTTCTTCGGCGACTTACACGAATTAACGCTGAATCCGAAATACGTTTACTAAATATTGAACAAAATTAATTTGTTTTCCTCCAAAAATTATAATAGTAATTCCAAATTAAATTATAACGTTACGCATCTCTTTTATTTCTACCTAGGGTATCCCACTTAATTACTGACCTAGACTGCGTCGCTCGAGGTCAGATTATGATTTCCTTCTTTCGTTTTGATTTGACCATCATGTCAATTTACGGTGGGAGACTTATCCCGGAGGGCCCACCCTTAATATGTAACGGGAAATTAGGGGAACCTCGGGACTCACAGTCCCAAGACTGTAATCCCAAAATTGAAGACAATATTATGTATTTTTATAATATATATGTTAGCCATATGGTGAGAATCGAAGATGCGTGCGCACACATACTCGCATCCAGCGTTAATACGGGAAGCGACGCCTGAATTTTTTGGCTGAAGAAAAAAAAAAATTTGTCGGTAAACCGTCAAATCAGAACTTTAACTTAATATAACTTAATAACTAGCAATTATAAGTGAAATATTATTCTTTTAATGATAAACTTAAACGTTTTTCTTACATCTTATAAGTTCAAGGGGCTTTTTGAATTTAAAAACAGTAATAAACTAGAAAACTCGCGTAATATTCAATGTATATAAGGGTGGTGGTTCGCCGGCCATACTTACATCTGGCGGCTATTGCCGCCCTCAATTATGTTGTTTTACGATTACGATGAGAATTTTTAGACTACGATGAGATCTAGTTCATAATAATAGGTCATTAGAAGAGTGTAGATCAATATGTAAACTGAACACCTCTACAATAAGAATATCACTTCCTTATTTTTTTATAGTCATTTGTTCAATATGATGCGGTATTGTTAATTGTTAGTGTGAAATACATGAAATATGTATAGTGCAGCCCGGAGTTTACACGCGAAAGACAGACGTGGTTGGAGCGGAAGTGACGGGGGAGGGGGGAGGTCAGTCAAAATAACAAACACCTCCAAAAAAACGCGCGAACATCGATTTCTCAAAAAGTCGTGAATATGTCTAAGGTATAAACCAGGCATTTGTAAGGTCGCAATAGTGGTATCTTTATATCAAGCACCCAAAATGCCGCGAATGCGTTAAAGTATAAGCCAGGCACTGGAAAGGTCGCAATAGTGGTATCTTTATATCAAGCCCCCAAAATGACGCAAATGCATTTAAAATATAAGCCAGGCACTGGAAAGGTGGTAATTGTATACACGGTATAACATTTATACTCAGGCACCCAAAAGGTGGCCTTTACGTCTGATCGTATAACCGCTCCAAGGTCAGGAATCGCCAGGCACTCAAAAGGTCTTATACATGTATATATATATATATATGTATACATTTCTTTATATATGTATATATATATATATATATATATATATATATATCTTTACATGAAAGTGAAAATTCTTTAGGAGAAATATATATATCCTAAAGTATTTTCAATTGTGTACAAATTTAAAACATTTCCTTCCCAAACCTCAATGTAACCTCGCCAGTTTTCATATGTAAAGCGTACAAGCCCATACTGTTTCCATCCTGATATCAGGCTCTGGTGTGTTTTGAATAGAATTGGTAAGCAGTTGACATTTAATTTACATTAGCAATAGATTTTTTTTCACTTAATCTACTGTGCACCTACAATAATGTGAGCAATTGCTCATCATGTAGTGTACACAGTAGGCTACCTTTGGTAGTGTCATACTGTTTGGCCATCTCCACAGTTTTCACAAGGATAGCCAGACAGTTATTCCTTAATTTATTTTATATAAAGGGAATATTAATAAAATACTTATTAACAAAATAGCAAAGACCAAAACAGTAACACATAGTGGTGGCAGTAGAAAACTGAATAATAAAAACCCTGGAAAATGGGCGTGTCGATTATGTACTTTTCTTCAGGCCTCCATTCTTCCCCAATATGTACAAAAATTAATAGGTAAACAAATTAGTGTTTTATTATTTGTGTAACTATGCCAGGTTGTGACAGTAGCTCATTATTGGCAAGACGTATATCCTATACATTGTGTATTTAGGTGTCTACAATTGATAATTTGTGCTGTGTTCATCCTATAAGTCAAGAATTAATAGTTCATCCAGTGAGATTTATAGCTGGCCATGTATTTATTTTATAAAATTAATCACTATAAGTGTACTATCTCCACCCAAAAATAAAATACATTTAGCCTAGTTTTTTTTACAATATTATAGATTGACATTGTTTTTTTTTTCAGAAATTAAAAATATATTTTCATGATAAACAAGAGTAATGTAAACTGCCATTTATATAAATATATAGAGTGAAATATTTTCGTAGTGACTGGAGCGTTTGAACTATATTTTCTGAAGTTAACTACATTCAATGTATCTTCTTTATACATATTAAGGGCTTAGTGACCCTTCAAGTGCAGAGTGTAAGATGTAATTGCTGTAAGTTGGTTTTCGTGTACTTCCAGGTCTCCTTTGCCAGGCCTAGCAGTGAAGCAATCAAGGGGGCAAATCTATACGTGAGTGGCCTTCCTAAAAATATGGCACAACAAGACTTGGAAAACCTGTTCAGCCCTTATGGACGTATAATCACTTCTCGAATTCTCTGTGATAATATTACAGGTGTGAAATATATTTGTTGCTCTCGACTAAAATTTTTTTTAACAAACAAACATAAAAGTTTTTCTATTTAAACAAATTTTTGAGTTAAATCATTTAAATTGGGAACTATAAGTGTGGCAGTATTATTCTTAGAATTAAATTCACAATTTATAATACAAATATTATTTTGCATTATTGTTTTGGAACTTTCTCGCCCGGTGTTTGATTTTGTTTGTGCTTTTTCTTTTGTTCGCAGTTCGCCAATTCGTCACTGGGACTGGAGACAATGTGCCATGTACGTGAGATCTTTACTGCATGTATTGCAAAACAGTAATATAGTTTTATTATAGTCATATTAAATGTCATGGGTTTTAAATTATCAGTATGGCACTTTTTATGTATAGTTCTTCCCATAAAAATTGGTTGGTTGAAGTATTTGAGTATTGTGTGTTTGATGTTAGTATAGATGTGTTTTCAGTTGATGATATTAAAAATGCCATACAATGTATGATAGTGTTGACTGTGATTGTTTATTTTTCACAAATATTCATTAAATATATTAACTTTATATTTCAGAAATATATGTGTGTATATATATATATATTTTTTTTTTAAACTTTTTCTCCAGACAAATAACAAATTGGATAATATTAATATAGCCTTATTTAAAGTAGCTTTGAGTTATTTAAAAAAAATTGAAATACCTAAAACCTTTCAAAAACCATTTTGGTCAGTTGTGTAACAACTGATTTTGTCTCAATTATTTTATATATGCATTAAGATATGTTCATGCTATTGTGCTTAACAATAATAATTTTTAACTTGTTAATACAAAATTTGACATTTTAAATTAAATATAATTAAAATTAACTTAATTACTTATAGCTTCAGCATTGAAGCTTATACGCAATTGAAAAGCAGTGAAATGTGACCCTATAAGTTGCCAAGGCATTTATGTAATTCTAGGTTTTCCAGACTTCCTCGAACTCTGTGGGTTCCAGTCCATTCATAATTGGCTTGTTTGTTATAATATCAGGCCATTTTACAATCAAAATTCTTTTGAAAAATATATTTACAATGACCTGCAAGTTACTAGTTACAGGCTTTAACACTTTCCATGTTTTACATCTATAAGAGGACATTCATTATATTTGTTATACAATTTCTAAATTTTGTTTTCTTTGAAATATTTTGTGCCCTCCAATATTTAGAGTTGTACAAAAGCAGCATTCATTTTTGTTATTCTGTTTTGTACATCCTCATCTGCTCCACCTATGGAGATCACATATCTACCCAGGTAGGGTAAACTTTTATACATCTTCATCTGCTCCACCTGTGTAGGTCACATAGCTACCCAGATATGTAAAATTTTGGACATCCTCTATCTCTTTCCTATTTACTTAAAATAGCTTACTATTCGAATTTACCCTACAGAGATTTAGTCGTCTTATGATTGATCTTTAGTCCTACATGTCCTCACTCTTTTTCTAAAGCACGAAACTTTTCCCTAATGTCAACTGCTCTAAGTGACAATAAGTAAACATCATTGACAAAATCAAGATCTTCCAGTCTCTTCAGCAAACCCCAGCTAATGCATCTTTTCCTAATACCTGTAATTTAAATTGTCTACAAATTACTCTTTGTATGTAAATTCAGAAATTATCAATCAATCTATGTAATATAATATATTCCCTCCATTTTTCTAAGTTATTTTTTTCTTCCATAGGTGAATTTAAGTAGTCGGAGAATGTTTAATAATACAAAAATGTCATATTTTAATAATGTTTAATTAACAAAATCTACAACACACTTGGGTTACATTCACACTCGTCCCTAAGTAAGGAATGAAATTTATAATTAATAAATATTGTTCATATTAAAAACAATACACAAATTAAATCAATATCAAGCAAAGATTTTACTTCAAAAACTGTAAAAAATCTTCAATACTTGGGTTATACATTTTTCCTTAAATGAAATAAAATCACCTTTCCAGTATTAAAAATAAGCATTTATTATTTGCAATTTGTTCAAAGATAATATCAACTGAATAGGTCCGAAAATTTGGAATTTCTTTTAGAAAAATTGTAATCTTAAAAATAATCCGAATTTTAGTAAACTTTTTAATGAGTTTAGATGCTAGCATATTAGAATAATGACTTCATATTTGCCTATTTCATTTTACACTTGTTGTTATATCTCTCGATTTATGATGTTTCGTACTTATTACCAATTCTAATATTTTACATAAAACATCAAAAAATGTGTGTGTGTGTGTGTGTGTGTGTGTGTGTGTGTGTGTGTGTGTGTGTGTGTGTGTGTGTGTGTGTGTGTGTGTGTGTGTGTGTGTGTGTGTGTGTGTGTGTGTCTGTGTGTGTGTGTGGTGTGTGTGTGTGTAAGCACGATTCGTCAGTGTGTGTGTGTGCGTGTGTGTGTGAGAGAGAGGGAGAGTAAATTTTAAATCAGTGTAGGTGTAATAATCCTCCATGTTGCTGTGTTAATTCTCTCTTTTGTAGGCAAATTTAATTATAGAAAATTGTTTAGTAAAATGAAAATATAAGTGTTGTTTTAATATGTGTGTATAAATTATAAATCCATTTAGGCATTGTAGTTTCTCCTTTAATTTTAAATGTTAACCCTAGAAGTGGCAAAGAGGTTTTACTATAATATATATATATATATATATATATATATATATATATATATATACCTTTCTTTCTATGTAATTGAAAAGTAAATATCTTATTTTGTTTCTTTTTAAATTCCTCAAACTTTGAAAATGGTTTTTAAAAGTCTTGATTTTGAAGTTAGCTCAAATTACTTATAATATAAAAACAAAATAAAAGAGGAAACTTTTTGTCCTGATTTCAAAAATATGTTTTATATAATTTATTTTGAACAAAACAAAATAGCTACAGCCCAATTTTTGTAAACATTATACACATATTGTATAAATTAGAAACTATCTATGAATATATTTATAAATATAACATATTATATAGCATTTCATCTATAAAACTCAGAGAAACAATTAAAAATAACAAAAACTAACTATTTACAAATATATTCTACAGTGGACAAAGCATAATAAATGTAATGTTAGGCCTACTTTACATTTCTAACAATTGACCGATAACCACACAACCAATAACATTCAGTAAATACCAATAATAACAATCTATTTACAAAAGTAATCTATTATAAAAACAGCATAATAGAAATATACTGAAAATGCGTGATGCAATAACAAAGCAACTGACCTTACAACAAAAATATAACAGCTGTTTTTTAAAACAGAGTATACAATTGGGGTATGTTTCATGTAACCAGGCAGTTTGAAATTTATCTCTCAATTGATACCAAATTTGATAAGATTCTAAACAAATGAATGATTGATATATTGAAATGTCTGCAAATTAACCATTTATACGGCATTGCTATTTGAATAATACACCATATATTTGGCTTCTGCTACTTCCAGGGTTAATAATCATTACTGTTTGTTATTTTACTTAATAACCTATTTCTTAACAACATAATGGTTTTTGGTTATGAAATAAGCTGTGAAATGAGTTGTTATTTGTATATTAATTTTTGATGCACTGTTATTTACATAATCGAATATACTATAGTTCAAACCATTTGATCTCTATAGATAAAATATAACTGTGGATAACTTCAAAATTGATGAATTTGTTTTTAGCTTTTAAAGAAGTTAAAAATGTGGTTAAGAAAACTTTGGCCCAGTTGAAGTAAACATTATTAAATACCATTGTCAGTAATGAATATTGTTTGTTTTTCTTTTCTTCTTTTTTGTTAAACTTTTTTTTTTATTTTCATTTTTATTTACTTCCGTACTGGGCGAGAAAAGTTATTTAAGTTAATTGAAAATCTGTTATAACCCATACAATACCGTGAAAATACATAGCCTGGAAAACAAAGAATTTTTATTTATTTGTAGATTTAGCAACCAGAAATGTATGCAACAGTGTGTAATAAAATAATTTAAAATGCATTGATAATATTTTATTTTTTTCTAGGTCTATCCAAAGGGGTTGGGTTTATACGATTTGATCAGCGAATTGAAGCAGAAAGAGCTATCCAAGAGTTGAATGGAACTATTCCTAAAGGATCGACTGAACCTATTACAGTGAAATTCGCAAATAATCCGAGTAACAATAACAAGGCAATCCCACCACTGGCTGCATATCTGGCACCTCAAGCTGCCCGCAGATTTGGGGGCCCCATTCATCACCCGACGGGTCGCTTCAGGTACATTCCACTGTCTCCACTCTCCAGGTAGGGCCTGTTCTCGAACTCAGCCTTAGATAAGAAGCTATGGTGAAACCAAAGTTATTTTTTTTAAACTATAAAACCGCTGACTTTTCTTGCTTATAATTTTTAATATACTTATTTATAAAACCAATAATTTATTTACAAATAATAAAACCTATAAAAAAATATCTAACATTTGATAAATATCTTGTTACAAATAATACAAAAATAACTGTACAAGTTTTAAATACATTCACATATTACTAAATCAGGCCAACTTGAATGATAATCCAATAAAAATGTAGAATTTGTCAAAAGGGAAAAATCATGTAGCTTAATTTTCAGATGTAGCTTTTACAATTACCATTATAATGTTTGTTGGCAATCAAAATTTTGCACTAAAAAAAACTTGAATTATTCAAAACAAAATTCACACTAAAATCTTAGTTTATCTGAAATACTGATTGTATTGCCCAATCAGCATCACTGAATTTCATTCATTTTATCCTTCAGTCACCTAGTTGTATACTACAAAGCCCAAATTTGAGTTTAAAACAAAAATGAAAAAATAAAACATAGTTATTGAGACCATGGATTTAAATTTGGTACTAATTTTCTCGTTTCTAAAATTCTACTAGAAAACACAACCATTTTAGTAATTATTAAATTCCATTTATGAATTTTCAATCCAGTAGCATTTACCATTGGTATTATACTTAATTGTTCATACATAAAGATATATTCATTTAAATATTGTAACTTTGTTTTTGTTTTGGGCTTAACTAGTTTAGGATTATGATAGCAATTTTATGGACTGAAAAAGGAAAGCATTTTTACAGTTTTCTTGTTTGACATATTCTTTTTGTAAATACAACTATATTGTCTCAGTGAAGATTTTATTAATATTAAAAAAATAATAATAAAGTAAATTTGTACTCTTTAATAAAAGTAAGCTATTTACTCAATAACCGTATTAAATTCTTTAAAGTCTACAATTTTGCAAGCTCCCTTATTTGTTATTAATAACAATTGTAATCCAAGTTATCTTTTATATGATTCCTGCACATTTTTTTAAGTAAAAAAAGTTGAAAACACTATAAAAAGGTTTCACCATGCTGTTATCAAGATCCTTTTCTGTTTTCTTGCATTGCTCAAGTTTTGATCACCCTTTTATAACTACAATGTAAATTAATGGTAAAATCATGGAATAGTAATTGGTAAAATAATTTCAAGACTTTGAAGGACCAACAATTCACTGTTTGGTTATCTATTAGAATTATGAAGAGTGAAGTTAATTTCTTATTGTTTTATAAACTTTAGCAAGGCAAGTCATATAATTCCTCCTTTTCTTTTCTTTATCATAAACATTTCAAAATACTTCTTTATTTATTCTTATTTGTTATTTATTTATAATAAATTTAATTACTATATGTTAGAACAAGAATTAGAATTATTATTATTTTTTAGAATCTATGATGAGTATGATTTTAAAATACTTACTGCTGACAACTCCAGAATAATATTAATAAAGTTTTGAACCCAAAAAAATAGGTTTGGTTTAATGTAATAGTTTTATTTTGTAAGTAATGCTATGCTTTTCTCATCTGTTTGGTAACATTATTATTTTAATAGCTTGTTTAATTATCACCAGTGAAAACGAGGGTCAGTTTGGTTATTCATTACTTTCCCATTCAGTAGGAAAAGAAACTTCAATTTTCCAAAAAATAAAGTCTCTAGAAATGTGTTTTCATTTTTAAATGTCTACTTGTCTGTCCATCCATAATGGTTTCGGATTCCTAAACAATTAACCTGATTTTCTTTGAATTTTGTATGTAGAGGTTTTGGGAAAGGCTGATATATGAGGTAAATTAATTTAAAAAAAAAAATTCTATCAATTCTAATAAAAAATAATTCAATTTTAAAAGCTAACAAGATGTCAAGAATTAATTTACATAAGAAAATACAGACATAATAGATATTAAAGATCTTAGAGCATGTCTGACAATCAATTTTAGTAGTGCCTATCAAATTTGTTGAAATCTGAAAAACAACATCTCAAACAAATTTATGAAATCCATCATTTACAAATATATAAATCAATACATCTACTTCATTGTTAACTCATTTTAATACCCAAGAAAAAAATATTTTTTTAATTAAAGGTAAATAAAAAATGTGTATTTGAATATCCAATGTCTGTGTACAAGAGCCAGTGTGTAATGGTAGGATTCCTAAGACCTGGAAAGTCAGAAGGAAAGAAATATACTCTAGAAAAGTGACGGCAGTAGCTGAAAAAAGTCAGGCAGATGCGAATGAAGAATATCATGACCTCAGGAGAATGACTGAGGGACACTTATCATGCTCCAGCTTGATTTAATACAAGCTGTGATCGTAGTACATGTTTCAGATGGAGAATCTGCAATGTTTTGACTCTTTGATCTTGAACTTTGTTTACTACTAGTAATGTGATGTATGGATTTTGAAACATAAGCTTATCACTAAATTTAACACATTGGTGGAACAGATGTATTTACGAAATACTGAGATTATTGATTAATTTCCTCGAGATCGGTGGATGTGGTAAATTTGTGATTGGCCTACCGTAAATTCACCGATGATTTGACGATGGAAATATTTCTTAATTAATATTTTTTGTTAATTTTAGAGAGATATTTATTGTATATGTGTTACAATTGATTGATTCACCAATGAGTTAAGAGAAATGCCTGTAACTGTTAGCTTTCATTTCTGTTTTTCGCCAGGATTTATTGCATCTTTATACTTTATCCCCTTCATCTTTTCTGAATCATAGTGTCATTACAACAGTTATTATCTTACTTCTTACTCTGTTACTTATGACAGCTTTCAACTCTTTCTAAGACTGCATGATGTCATGCATTCCTTTGCTCGTCTCCACAAAATTTTTTGCTATCTTTTATTCTTTTTCCTCTATAATTCTGGTCCAGTGTATATATTGCAATATCTATTTCTTCTTTAATTAATGAATGTTCTATTCATTTCTATTTTCTTTCTTTTATAATTATGTGCATCGGTTATCAGCTGGTTTTAATTCACATGTCATCCATAGTAATTCTTTTGCTTTCCCCTACTCCTTCTTCTCTCTAATTTTAGTCCAGTGCTGACAATGAAATATCTATTTCGTAATGTGTATCCTATCCATTTCCATTTTCTTTTTTATATAGTTATGTGTTTAAGTTCTCGGCTGGTTCTAAACCACACGTCATCCTTAATAATTCTGGTATAGTACTGACATTGTCATAAACTTACCATGATTCTAAATTATATAGATTCACTGATTTCCTATTTTTGTAGAAGCTTGGAGTTTTTTAATCTGATATATCCAAATTCTCTAAATTTTTAAATATATTTGTTTTTAAAATTGTAAAAAAAAACAACATAAATGTGAAAGAAAAAGACAGAAATCCATTCTTCAAAACATTTTGTCAAATAAGATATTACAACCTAACATAACTCGAACAAATTAACGTTCGATACAATTTTATCACAAGCCTTAAAAGTACATGCATACTGAACACTATGCCAGCACAAAGCTATTCAAACTGTAGATCATCGAAAGAAATGTATAATGTATTAATTCATTCTAAGGATAAAACATAAACTCCTTTCTTTTTTAAGTGATAATAGAACCACTGTTTTAAAGTTTCTATACACCTTTGCATCAATTATGTGATAACTTAATTTGTGTTGTTGCTTTCTTCCTATATATATATATATATATATATATATATATATATATATATATATATATATATATATGTAATCCTCCTTTAAATTCAAAACATGTTGAAGTTGCATATGCTTGTAAAGTCATAAAGAAAATCAGAGTTTTATAAATATAATCTATAAATAGTAAATGGTGAATTTAAAGTGCAATAAATCAAAGCATGTAACCTAACTTGTCCTACATGCCAAATATTTGTTGTACAGTATATATTATAAGTCTCTTACAGCCAGTTCCACATTATTTGAGTAATTGAGTTCTGTGCTTGTCTAATTAATCTACTGTAAAGATTTTGGATTATTTATGTATTAACCCTGGAATTGGCATTAACTTTTGCCGTAACATGGTGCCCCTTTTTGCAAAACTGCCGAACTACGAGAAATATTTCTGTCTTTTCTGTTCTCTCTATGAAATTCAGGTTAGACAGCTTTGAAAGATTGAAACACGAGCTTTTCAATGGTGTATAATTCATTTCTCTACAATTCCATTTACTAGGCTAAAGGTTGAGTTGAAGAAAACAACTTTTTTTTGTTGAATACATCTGTAAAATGAGTTTTTGTCGTAACTAATTTATAGATTGAACACTATAAAAGTTATAGACATGTGGCGAACTCTGTTGGATAGGTAAAGATTTGTACTAAAAACAGTACAATTGCACATTTATTTGAAATAATTTACAGTTCCTGACCTTTACACAAAGTAGGATGCTTATATTGTAATGCGAGTTGGCGAGTCGCCATTTTTACGAGTAAAACACACCAAACTTTACCAATTAATTAAATATTTTTATAGCGTTTTATGAACTTTTGATTACATGTATATGCATCTACGAAACGTCAGCTTTACATAACATTTATTAACATTTAGCAGGTATAACATTTATTTCGGTAGGATGATTTTAAGTAACCCTAATGTCGAGTTGCTATATCAGAGTTTTTTACAGTTGTCTGTCAACCGTTAATGCCTTCTACGGCTCAAATGAGCCGCATGCCAAAACTAAGGTTAAGACTTTCAATTAGTTTATCTTTTGTAATGGTATACTTTATATTTGCTTTAGTTGTTTAATTTAGATTCAACCAAAATTAATTTTTACCAAAAATTAAATACAGTAGAGTCTCGATTAACCGTCATTCTCAGGACTGGTGGGGTGACGGATGAGAGAATAGACGGATAACAGAAATAGACTTCCCAGACTTCTGGAAGTCATCGGCGATCGATAAAAATACTGTATTATTAAGTTTTGAACAGTGTTTATAACACAGAATATCTGTACTGTTATTTCTTTTTAACTAAAAAAAAATTGGTTTGGGAAAATTTAGTAAAACCTTTAAATTTTCTATTTACAGTAACTCTATTTATTAAACAAATTTAGTAAAGTCTTCAAAATACAGTATTGTACTGTACAGTAAACTATATGATACACTGTCCTTTTATGTTAAAGATATTATTAACAATGTAACTTCAAACAACTAGGCTACTGTATATTATACTACGGAAACATTAATTGTAATATAAATGTAAGTTATATTTACATTAAACATAGTTATTTTACTGTAGAAAAATGACACAATATTTTACAATTTTAACTCTACCAAGCTTACTTCTTAAAGTATGTAGTCTGTCATTTTCTTTTGTTTTAAAACTCCGCGAGCTTTCCTGGCCGCTATGCTCTGAATTCTATGAAGCAGTAACACCTGAGTGATGTCAGCTTCTTCCTGTCACTCGAACCAGTCGATACATTGGCTTAACATATTTTCAGCTTCTGAATGAGTAACTGTTTTTGCTGATTCATCTGTCAACTCGCACTCTTCCTCTTTAATCACATCATTAACCTCCCGCAAAACATTATCTATCAATTCTTTGTCGTTCAGAATTTCAACCCCCCCCCCCCATTAAATTTGTCCATTTCAAACCACTCAATGACATCTTCCTTTATTATAATAGTATTTTCTTACACTGGAAGACATTTACTAAGCTCGAAAATGTTTTCTTCGTCGTTTTCCTTTTCTGCTTCCAAGTTATTCACGTCATTTTCTTGCACAGGCCATAATTTATTCCATCCCCTTTCCAGTGTTTTTTCCGAAACATCTTGCCAAGCTTCAGCAACATTGAAGATTGCATCTTTGATTGTGTATGATTTCCAAAAAGCTCTGATGTTAAATTCATTATCTTTAGAAACAACTTGTTGTAAGAAAGCTTTTCGGTACCGCCATTTCATCGTCTCAATTATACCCTGATCCATTGGTTGAATCAATGAGGTTGTGTTCGCTGCTAAAAAGTGACAAGTTATGTTGCCATCATCACTCTTCATTTCATTTGTAGGATGAGTAGGTGCATTGTCCATGAGCAACATTGCTCCCTGTGGTAATCCTCTTGATTTTAAGTGAGATTTTATGTTAGGCACGAACGCTTTGTGAAACCAGTTCTCAAAAATGTCTTGGCTCATCCAAGCGTTTTTCTGAGCATAATATTGTACAGGCAAAACATTTAGGTTTAAATTTTTGAAAGCACAAGGTTTTTTAGATTTTCCGATAACAACCAAAGGAAGTCTGTAGGTCCCACTTGCATTTGCACATACCATAACAGTTATTCGGTCCTTCTGCATTTTAAATCCCGGCACGGATTTTTCAGAAAATGATGCCAATGTTTTCTTGGAAAGAGCTTTCCAATTTAGGCCGGTTTCATCACAGGTAAAAACTTGCTCTTTCACAAGTTTTCTTTCCTTTATAATTAGTTCAATTTTTGTACAATAATCTGCTACAATGGTACTTGTCGGCCCTTAGTTTTTCACCCGAAATGTCTAACTGATGGATACCATGACGAGACTTAAATTTGTCTTACCAACCAATGCTGGCTTTGAAACTGGATTCACCACCAAGTTTTTTATTTATTTCTATGGCTTTAGCTTGTATTTATAGGTCCTGTTAGAGGCATTCCCTGACTACAGGCCTGGACAAACCATTGGTACATTACCGTATCAAGATGATCAAGTCTGGCTGGTTTCATAGTTTTTCTGGTTTTTACGTTACCATCAGCATTTACCATTTTTGAAACATGGTTTTCAATTTTGTCAGCATCTCTTTTAATATTATTAACATTTGTCCATCCAATACGTGAATAATGTCACTTTTACAAGTAGACTGAGGCACAGTACTGTACATTTTAAAATGTTTGTTGAAGTAATTCAAAAAGGAGAGAGCCTTTGCTGAATAGTGAAGCTATTTAAAAATAAAAAAAAATTATTTTTTGAACTTGAAGAGTTCTTACGTTATTTATTTAATATTGAAATTGAACTTAATTATTGTTAATTGATTAATATTGGGCGCCAGACCTATTGGTCATTATTTATCTAAAAAAAATGAATTTATTAAATTTATTGTCTCTGGGGTCGCATGTTCTTTCAAAAGTGTACTCACAGTGAAACCTGGTATTGTAATGAGAACACTTTGACTGAAATATTAACAAAACACATTTATTAAATAAAATCATACACATACATGAATAATTCAAATATAAAATTATAAATTATACATCCTATTTAATTTTGTTATATTTCCCTTTTAAGAAGGTTTTAATTTCAGACAAAAGAAATCTTGACTCTACTTTAAATTTTTTAGTTGCAACTTGTGAAAATTCTTTTACTAAAGAAACAGATTAAAATTATCTGTTTAAATTAATCTTAAATTATTTTTATAAAAAATTTAGGTCAGTAGACCTTTATCTATTCATTTAGTAAACGTAATTATTAAAGTATCTGATTATAAATTTTAGAATATAAAACATTTTAAATTTCACATGATATACAAATTAAGTTCTTTGTGTTGAATAACACATTTTTTACCAGTCCGTTGACGTCGATCCTTTTGTCCTGTAATGATGTGTAAAACGTGGCATCGAAGATAAGTCCTTTTGTGTAGTCCACATAGAACTAGTTTGATTGAAATTGCTCCAATCACACCTTGCATTTGTGTATTACGAATGTCTTTCAGCGTAATTAGTTCATTTTCCGCACTCCTTAACTGTTCATTATTTGACCATTATAACTTTGCGCACGCGACAGTCTATTGTCTTTATACGTGATACGTCCTTTATTGAACACTCTGTCCAATTAAGACAAAACCAATACTGTTCGTCACACAAAATTAATATATCTCAACGTTCAAACTGTTCTCTTATACACTTCAACATTTTAAGTTCCGTTTTAGAACAATTACTATGTATAAAACAAAACGTGCTGGTCTTCGACTGACCACTGAACACATCCTTCTCTCACGAGCTATGTACTCACACTGTAATATATCTGGTCTCTCTAGATGCTCGACTTAGAATGAATCCTCGCCACGAGATCTCATATTTCCGGAAGTTTCTACCGCTTGGCTGTTACATTTTGCTATTATAAATAGTTCACACACCCCGTAAAACACATAGATTTACATATATTATTAATTAAACTATATTATACTAAAATTAAACATGGTTATTTATTCTGTTGTCTTGAAAATCTATTTTCCCCTTATAAATGAATTTACTAAATACAATTTATGATTTAACAGCCTCCCACTCTATTTTCGTTAACCGCTCATTTTCAAACCTATTACAAACTCTGATTTTTCACATTATTACATTGTATAGAAATGCCGTGGTCAACTGTTTAGACAGCGCATTATTCTTTAAAATCAATTTGAGTATGATACTAACTTGTAAACATTCATACCACATTAAATATATACGGTACATCATTACGTATCACGTGTACTATTTTCCCCTCTGTTCTGACGGTTAACAGAAACTGACGGTGAAAAGGGTGACGATTAACCGAGACTCTACTGTACCACACCAAAGGTATTTAAAGTCCAATATCTTTGGTTGTCGATCTCTCACATCCAGTGTGGATTTTTGATTGCCCAATACCTCATATTGTGGCGGTTCACTTAACCATTGCTCCGAAATGTAGCCTCGTCACACTGAAAAACGATATGGAAAAAGTTTTTATTTTGTTTTAATTGTTCTCTGGCCTATATACAAAAGTTCATCCGTTGAAGGTAATCATCTCCGTGTAGTTTTTGATGAAGTGAAATCTTATACGGGTGCATTTTATTGTATTTAAGGATCCTCAACACCGAACTTTGACTAATACCTGAATCGAGAGCTATCCTCCTGGAGGAGTCTTTGGGGCTTAGTTGAAGTGCTGTCAATACCTCCGGTGCCCTATCTCTTCTACAGGCCTAGCAAGTTCTTTACCTTTGTCCTGTTTCACACACACACACACACACACACGATTGGCGAGCCTTTGAAAGGACAGCCATGAAAGCCGTGAAAGATGTCCGCGGTCTGGATAACATTCTGCATACAGATTTGCAGCAGCTGTGTAATTCTGTAAACATTCTCCTAACACCATAAGCATATGGAATGCCACCTTATTTGTTTATGCCATCTTAATGAAACACAATATTGTACTAACTTTTACTATGGAAACTTGAAAAACTGACTGATAATAGCAGACTGTAAGTTTACCTGCCCCAAACAGTACTCACTCATCCAAAACTAAACAACGTAAGGAATAGAGATAATACTGTTATTGGGTACAGAACAAAGGTTATTCCAGTCCATATGTGCATTGAGATATATTTATTGAATGAGAAGTTCAATTTGTATCTGCTTAAAGATAAGAAAGCTACTAAATAATTTTTATTTGTACTTGGAAAATTTAAAATCATTTACATATTTTTAATGCAATGCTTATTTTTAATGTAAAGTTCTTTAAGTAAGCATAATGTGAATAGGAAACTCTGGTGTCAACATCCCCGTACCACCCACCCAAAATGGCAAATACCATTGTGTAATAGGCGATAAAAAGTGTTGGAAAATATGTTTCCTATGCGCCATTTTGAAACGGTTAAAGATAAAGTCAAACTTTAATTTTTTTTTAATGTTTGTTTTTGAAAGACCATTTCAATAATGTGGTTCACAACTAACATTACTATTTCGAGTTTTTGACTTTTAATCTGGTTTGTTCCCAAAATTGTATATATTTTAAAAATTTTAAAATTTTTGAATAAGGGGCAACTTAAGCACATTTTTGGAAAGGGTATCTTCTCATGAATCTAGGGTAAAAATTTGGTTTATGTGTGGTAACAATCAAACTAACTGTAAAACACTACTTTTTCGACGTTTTGGAACACCCTGTACATACGCAGGAAGATAAGTTAAATTTTTTTTCCAAAATGATCAGCGAATAGAGACCTTTAAAATGAGGTATCACTCGACCTACCTTTACATTTGAAAATTTTCTAAAACCGACCCCCACCCCCACCCCAAGTGCTTTTTGGGGCATATTTGACATTTTAAAACATTTTTACTGAATTCTCCAGAGTCGAAATAGGGGAGTTTAAGTGAAAACGAAGGCTGTAGCTCATTTGGTGCAGTCGCTATACATTGCGCATGGGTGGTCTTATTCATCCTGTATACAAAGTGAAAAGAGGAAGCCTTACTAAATAAGCGTATTTCAGTAATACCATAGATTTTACTGATATTGTTTCTCCCATATATTATTCAGTACTGCAAAACTTTATTCAACTTTCAATATTGTTTTCGGATCACCTTTTTCAGCACTTCCATCCTTACTTATTAAACTACTTAATTATATGAAATTAATCACACCTTCTATGAGTTTATCTTTAATTATTATGCTGGTGCTTTGTTTATTGTTTGTATTTATTATTTTAGTTCTATCTATGTTATCTTCAGGCTGGGTTCTTGGCTATCAGCATGAACTGTTGGTTTTTCTTTACATTTCTTGAATAGTGTGTGATAATTAAATAAATATTATCAGCAAAGTCATAATTATCTAGGTATACCCATATATTCCAGTTTATACCTGTTCTGCCAGTTTTAGCTTTTTGTAGAACATTCTTAATTACAATGTTGATAAGAATATTAATATTAGAGGAAAGAGTGGGGTGAGGTGGGGGCAAAATAAGATGTAATTATAAATTGTATCTTTAATATTATTTATTTATTCCCAACTAGTTTTACTTGACAAATTAAAAAGTTTGCTTTCTTCTATTATGTCTCTGAAAGTGAGGAAAGGTTGGAGGGAGGGAGAGGATTAGGCAAAATAAAGTATAATTGTTTGTTTTACATGACAAATCAAAAAAGTTTGCTTACTTAAGATGCATTGAAAATGAGGAAAGTTTGGGAGTATTAGGCAAATAGGGTGTAATTATTAATTTTAAAATTGTTTTCATGTCAAATTAAAAAAAAGTTTCTTTCTTAAATAAAAAAAACTAAAAACTGTATTTTAGTGACAGTGGGCAAGGTAATATTATTAAATTTTTATTTATAACTTCCAAAATAAAGTGTTAAGATGTTTAAATTGTATGAAGTAAGTGATAGCATAATTAATTGTAACAGGAAACACTCCAAGTTGAGGAATAAATATAACTAAACAACATAATAATATGGATTAAAATATAGGCTTGTGAAAAAGTTTGTGATGGGAATAATAATAATATAAGATATGACAGATTTTATGAGTCGATGTAGCCATGACAAATAGTGATAGTCATTTATTGGTAATTTTCATTATTAATTATAATACTCTACATGGAAAAAAGACTTCAAAATTGTTTTCACTTCTGCGCAGTTACCTCAAGGCCACAAGATTGGTAATATCTAACCTAAGGATGTCTAGGTTATAAACATTATACTATTAATGTTTCATCTAACCTAAGGGTATCTAAGTTATAGCAGCCAATATGCTATTAATATCTTAATCTAAAGAGGTCAATGTTGTAACAGCCACAGTATTGTTATATCTAACTTAAGGAGGTCTATTTTATAACAAGCACAATATTGTTAATATCTAACCTGAGGAGATCAATTTAATAACCCCCTTAAAATTGTTAATATCTGACCTAAGGGGATATAAGTTACAGCATCCACAATATTTTTTATATCTAACTTAAGAAAGTCTATGTTATAACAGCCAGAATATTGTTAACATCAAACCCAAGGAAGTTTATTTATAACAGCCTATTGTTGTTAATATCTAACCTGAGGAGGTCTAGGTTATAACAACCACAATAATGTAAAAATCTAACCTAAGATGGTCTTTGTTATAAACCAGCATAATATTGTTAATATCTAACTTTAGGAGGTCTACGTTATAACAGCCACAATATTATTAATATCTAAACCTAAGGCGGTGTAGGTTGTAATAGCTATAATACTATCAATAACTGACCTAGGGAGGTTTAGGTTAAGCAATAAAATAATTATCAAAAGTGTACATTAATACATAATAAAACCAAAAATATATAATATTTAATAGACCTAACTGTCAGTTTTATTTTAAACCTAAATAATTCATTTAGCTATCTGCATCATACTTGTCTTTTCAATACAGTAATAATAAATAATGTTGTAACATGAACATCGGTAATATTTTGCTGCTTTTAAAACTTATAAACACAATAAGTTTGTAATTTGAGGACTTATTGTATTAAAGGATTAAACAAAGTAATAAAGCTAAAGTTTCAAAATTATTTTAATAATATACATGAGCTACAATTGTTTCCTCTTGCGGCATCATTGGGCAACTGATAATTAACAAGTATTGACAACTATTTATACATACACAAGTAACAGGAAACTGAAATACAATAAGAGAAATCAGGAAGAGTAGGGGGAATGACCTAGCAGGTAGAGGAAGGTTGATAAACTATGTTAAGGATGGGTTTTAGAAGGGGTGAAGAATTTAATACAATTTGGTCATTTAAGTTCGAAATAGGCCTAAATGAAATAGATCTATTTATTTAAACATTCTAAATTATTTATTCTATTGCTTTCATTTTCTATATGTAAGAGTTTAACATTCAATTTAGGATCAAAATTATGACCCGAGTCCAAAAGGTGATTACCAAAGTTAGAGTTTCTATAGGCATGTTTCCAGCTATTTACATGTTCTTTAATTCTTTAATTAACTTTGATAGATCTACCTGATTGACCTAAGTACTCAGAGTCACAATCTTGACAAGATATTTTATAAACTCCAGTATTTCTATTTTTTTTATTATTTATATTATTAACCAACATTTTTCCTATATTTTTTGTACAATAAAATCTTAATGTAATCGTAAAAAAAAAAAAAAAAATTGTACACTAAAATACTGTTGAATTATGACTGGAATTAAAATTACCCTTCTATGATTGTCATCAGAAGAAGTAGAACAATTCAGATGCAAGGACTGCATTTTGCTTTAACCCTTTTTTAGTTAGCAACATTGCATGACATTTGAAAGTCACCCCAGAGCAATTTTTATTTTTCAAAATATATGTTTTAAATATTTATTTTTAGTATTCATTGAGTTTATTAAACACCCCAACCTAACCTAATCTAAATTTTAATAAAGTTACAAGTATGTAATAGTAAAACACAAGTTTAACAGTTCATCTAAAATCAAAAATTGTAAGAAGTTACCTTAGAAATTTAGCTTGGTATGATAGTCTTCAAAGGAATTATATACACACAACACTACATCACATTCTCGCCACATGCATGTAACATCATGTCTCCATTGTGGCTTTCTTTTAGTATGCTTTCAGATATACCATGTCTTTTGAGGTTTCTGTTGTTAGGTGTCGGTGGAATAGGGTATATGAAATGTCGACCTTTGAGTCTAAAAGAATGAGGCGCTCTAGAAGATTTTGAGACCAGTTATTTTAGGTGACAGTTTAGGAGAAAATTCTTCCAATAACTGACCAACTTTGTTAAGTTTAAAATCTGGAAATTTTGGTTTATTGCCTATGAACTTGGTATAATGTGTACATGTTAAGAACACATAAGTCTAGTATATGGAAGAAAAGTTTTTTTATATCATTTTACACTCTTCCGAGCTGAATCAGCATATGGCAGTAACATATCCCTTTATCAACTAGTCCCGTATTTTTATTATAGTCTATTAAACTTTTGGATTTCATTATTATTTCGCCTTTGTGGTTTTGTTTATTTGTTTGTACCATTTCATGATTGTGAATTGAAGACAACATATATACATCCCTTCTATCAACCCACTTTTCAGCCAAAATTGCAGCTGTATGTTGGGAAGAACTGTTGTTTCTAGCTACTTTAGGATATTTACGTGTGTTTTTTCTGTTAGACTTAACAGTTCCACTTGCACCAGTATTATTTTCATGTACCAGTAGGCTTGTGTACCAGTTATTCTGTAAATATTAAATAAAAAAGGGGTGTAAACTACTAATTAACACTAAAGAATTTATGAAAATTTGCTCAGCTAAGGGCGCCAGATGGAAATTACTCATTAATTTTGAAAATAAAAAAAATTACTTTAAATTAAAATACTCTCAGGGTTGTGTTTTCTTTTAAAAGTGTACTAACAGTGATTCTCTGGTAAATAAAAATCCTTGTTTATTTTGCTGAAACTGAACATAGTAATTTATTAAAGGTATTCATACACATATATATTAATAGTATATTACTTGAAATTATTTATATTATAAATTTTAAATTGTTTTGTCTTGAAGAGACCAAAATTCTTTATAAATGATTCTACTTTAATTAGTTGCATCTTTTAATGATTAGATTTATTATGAGCATTTTTATTCTCATATAAAAAAAAAATTATATTATTTTTTATTAAAATGTTAGATTAAATGTTTTAAAATTACTTCTTACACTACAATTACTTATTTAAACAAATTTTAACATATTTTTTCATCATTAGTCCTTTTTTTAGACAAAAAAATAATATAAGATTGTCTATCATTTTTGTTACCACATTGTAGCCATCTCCAGGGTGAACGTCTTTTGTGGTGAGCAGCCCTCGTTCTTGATGTAGAGGTCCATTGTAGACTTAATGATTCCGCTGATGATTTCAATTTGTCTTTACAAATTCACAGTTCTATGCATGTGTCCATTGATTTCCTACACACTCTACAATCAATTGATTCTAAACTGTTTCTGATTTACTTTATCTCAGACGCCGCAACTTGACTGTTAAATATTAACTTTACATTGTTCACAAATATTTCAATCAAAATTGTGTCTGACCAAGTCAGACGCAAGTTTTAGAACTGAACTCAAAAACACGTCTTTCCATCTCAGACGCCAACTCTAGTTCATCTATACATAACTTTTGAAATGGATAAAAAACCGATTTCATTTTTCCAGTAATATTTTGAATTATGGGTTGCAAATTGTATAGCCTGTTTTTTAATGGTTTATTTCGAATATTTAAAAAATGTAATAGTCTGAGTAAAAGTGAAAATCTGTTTGGGGGGGGGGGAATTTGACAAAAAATTGGTGTTGCAACAAAGGATCTATGGACTCTTTCCTCGTGATGTTTTACAACATGTGACATTAACATTATTATAGCAAAAAAGGAATAAATTTCATCACCATTAGTTTCAGTCCACATTTTCAATTTAGAATTATCGGTAACAGGCACAGTTTCACAAACAAAGTTATAATATTCATTAGTTTCTTTGGAAATATGACTAACCAAATCTTGGTCAAAAAATATTTTGAAAAAAGTTATGGTAGCAGATATACCTGAATTATCCGAGGAAAAATTAGGTAATTTAGGAACAAAATTGTTATCATTACCCCATTGAAAAACATGGTAACGATTCCTAATCTGAAAAGGTATAAGTTCGTCATCACTTTCTTCCCCATGTTTGTCTAAATTAAAATCAACTTCACTTACACTGTCACTATCACATTCAAAATCAGAATCTAATTGAGTTAATATCTCTCTAATTTCATTATCAGCGCTACACCTTGCCATTGCAATTAAAATAGGTTATGATCTAACAAAACTACAATAACAAAAATATACTGCAGCACATGCGCACAAGCAACCACAACATCTATCAGACAGAAATTACTAAACATATAATTTTATCATCTCAAAAATAGTATAACAAAGCTATCTATATTAAAAATTTTGGGTTTATAGGTGAACAATCTTATCAAAAGACAGTAGCACTGTACACAAATGCTAATAATAAAATATATCGTACATTTACGTACGGGTATGCTAACACAAGGAAGAGTAGAGAACGTTCTCAAACATGAAATGTTCTCACAGCCTGTAGCAAGATCTCATGTTCCTGAATGTGAATGCTAATTAAAGGGTTAAAAAAGTAAACTCTCCAAAATAAATGTACTCGTATTCAAGTAAGAATTAAAGGTCATGTTGGAATTAAAACGGAACGAATCTGTGCTAGTCTAAAGATCTTTATGATCTTGCAGTGTTATTATGACCTTACCTGTATTTATCCTGTTTTGTTGAAATCATTCCCTGTTGCTATTTTATACATAGCATCCTCACATAGAACTTGTCAATAATAACAGTAGATTAGGCTATATAGGAGTGAAATATAGATTTAAGGGAATTTATTGGATGTTTCGTGGATCCATCTTGTTAATCTAATAAAATTAGTTATATAACACGGTTTGCCATATTTTGGTTTTCTGTTTTATATATTTATATAAATAGTTTTATAATTTAATTGTTAAATTTTGGTTTATTTATTATTTTTTTATCATTATTTTTTATTAGTCATATTTTGATAGGAATGTGGATCTTTTTCAACTTTTTGAACTCAATCTCGAAATGTAGAAAGTATCAATTAAACTATATCTTTGGCTCCCATGATCAAGTATATTTAAGTAGGTGTACTGTGCCAAAATGCCACTTGAGTAGTTTGGATACAGTTAAAAAGTTTTAAGGGTTTTAAAGTACACAAAAGCAGGTGAGACAGTGGATCATAGTTTTCATTAGGGGGTCAGATTTACAAGGCACTCTTCCCACTCCAACTTTCATGGATCGATTATATATCTTAGGTATACCCTTTCTTTAAAATAAAACTTACCTTTCTATATGAAATTTTCCTAGATCTAAATATTATATAAAATTCTGAACATTTCTAGTAAGCTTAATACAGATTGTTACTTAATATTTGTATTTGTTGATTAATTTTATAACAAAACTGAAACCTATTTTTTTACAATATCCATTACAGAATATTTCAAAAACTTTTATTAAGATTTGACTTTAATTGTTTAGTTTTATTTAAGTTAAAATGCTTTTATTAATTTATATTTCACAAAATGTTTAACAATTTGCTTGAACTTAATAAATCTTCTGCCCAACACATGTATCAAAATGAAATGAAAATATCTTAGGAAAACAAATGTTATGACTATTATGTGTTAAGGGAAAATACTGGGTAATAATAATTTGTATAAATTTAAATTAATAATAATATATTATTATTGATTATTGATTTATTATATTTGATTAATTTTCATAAAATAGAATACTTCTGAACAAAGATGTTTATGTGGAAATAATTTTAAACATCAGTCTAGCAGACAGCACTCATATTTTTTTTGACACCCGCTCCTCCATGGTTTTGCTACTCCTGCAATTAGAGGTTGCATATGTAATGTAACACAGATGTAAACAATGCCATCTATAAGCATTGCTTTATTATAAAGAATTCCAGAAGTTGTAAGTGAAATATGACTGCACAATTTATATATAACAAAAAAAATTTTTTTCTTGT
Organism: Aphrophora alni; assembly: GCA_963513935.1. Lineage (NCBI taxonomy): Eukaryota > Metazoa > Arthropoda > Insecta > Hemiptera > Aphrophoridae > Aphrophora > Aphrophora alni. The sequence goes on from OY740765.1 coordinate 85,940,191, forward strand.
TAACACATTTCTGTAGCATAGTGGTCTTTTTGCCCAAGGTAGTTGGTTTTTGTGGGTTCAAATTTTATCCAGGGTATATATATATTTTAAGGTGACAAAGGCCTGATGATTTTTCATTCAGTAACCTACATTTCAAGTACAAATAATTATTAATATTCACAGTCTAAAGTCTCGATACAAACCGTTTATTAACAACAAATTGCACAATAATTATTAGAATAATTACAACAAAGTGTAAAGGCTACAAAATGTGTTTGATGTGTTCACCTTAGAGGACATCGTAGACCCACAATCTGTTTCTCCAATCATACAAATCAGCACTGAAAAATATCAGGTGTTATATTGAAACATACTTAGACATTGCCAAAATTAGCCATGTCTCAGATCTTCTTGTGATACACAATTGCATAAAAATGTCCATATAGGTAAATGTTTAGGGCTACGAGGTCAAGTGATGAATGAGGCCAATTTAGAGTGCTGCTGTATCCAATCCAGGCATTATGGAACTGAAAATTAAACCACAAGTGAACATTGCTTTGGGAAACTTAATGTCATCATACTTGTGAACATTGTTATAGTAATATAGAGGAACACCATCCTTCTGCACTTCAGAAGGGTGTGTATGGTGTTTCTTCAATATTTTTGTGTAGTTATCAGCAGTTAGATTCCTATTTCAATAATGTTCATACATTATATGCCACAACAAATCATCTGTCTAGTGTCTAGCTTGCATTTTGCTAGCAATAATATAATTTGTGTTACTGTTGCACCAATACTGTAAGTTTTGGTGGTTCATCTCCACATTCAAGTAGAAGTGGGTTACATTGAGGAACAAGTTGCTATTTTGAAAATGTGGGTCAATTTCATTCCACTCTAGAGACCAGTGACTTCTCCGATCATGATCATCCTCTTTCATATATTGTATTTTGTATGTGTCCCGTTCATTGGTGTCAAAGTAAGAAGGATGCAGATACCTTTTTCCAGATGTCAAGAACTTTTATTTAGATTCCAAGCACCATCTTTTTTTCTGTTTACTTGATGTGGTTCAGAGATCCCCAGATCCTGGTTAATCTTTGATGCTACCTGTTGTCTTAAATTTACATAAAAGTTTTGCAAAAGTGTTACGATTGGTTTTTTGGGCTTCATGGGTTGTGATGCAATCTGCATCACTTGGCTGGTGGTACGGTACCAGGCCCTGCTAATAAAATGACATCAATATGATCATCACATTACCTTACTGAAAATCTGTCCAACAGACTGTTTTGCTAGAGAGTTTTGTTTAGCTTTGAAAGTACTTGCAACTTACACTATAATGTAAAATTATATAACATATAGTTATAAAACAAAATAAATTTAAAACAAAAACAAAATACCAATACTTCACTAATATAAAAGTTTTTTAAATATTTAGTCTTGAATTTACTTAAACTTACCCTTTAGATATACAACTTATAAAAATATAAAATGGTTAAAATGTTGACCACCATTTTGAATATGTTCTTGTATATTAATTAGCAGAGTTAACAAATACATTGGGTAAACAATCATTGAGCCAGTCTCAGTTAATTAGGAACAAAATCTTACTTATATGCCAACAATAAAATCGAGGAGGTGTTGGTTGGTTACAGTAAGGAGAATGACCTGGAGAAAAACTGATAGAGGAGTGACCTATAAGATTAGAAGTATTTTTTTTAAATTTCCATAACTTTTAAATTACTTAATCTTCTGCTTTTTGTTCAATATGTAACACTTGGACATTATCAAAGAGATCAAAACTATGGCCTGATTATAATATACGGTTAGCAAAATTTGATTAAGTTTTACCATACTTTTAACATTGCACATTTTCCTTAACCCTAGTTTTAATGGACTCACCAGTTTGATCAACATATTCACAATTACAACTAATTTTGTATACACCACTATTTTCAACTAAATCTATTTTATCTTTGTTATTAATGATTAATTTTCCTAAATTTATATTACAATAAAAAGTGAGTTTTACTTTATTTTCGTTGTGAATTAAATGTCCTATCTTATAACTAATATCACCTAGAAATTTTATCTTGTCGTATTTGTTTTTTGAATCAATTCGAAGATCTAACTTAAATAATTTATCCAAGGCTTTGTTTTCTAGTTTTCTGAATAAAATTTATCAATTAATTCTGTTTTGTAACCATTCAAAGCTATTTGTTTTATGATATTCAATTCAATCTGGAAGTCTTCAGGGGATAAAGGGATACTTACAAGTCTATGTATCATACTGTGAAAAGCTGCGTGCTTATGGCTGTTGGGGTGGTTAGAACTGGCCAAAATGATAGTATCTGCTGTGTGTGTAGGTTTTCTGAAACTTAAAAAAAAAAAAGGTAACTATTTTTAGGTATTAGAGATTAATATTGTCCGTACCAACTTCCATAGTGAATTGAATGTAACTTTCCACAACCTTAACCAGGTCCTTGAACCTTTGCCCCATCTTTTAACCACCTAGACTATGTAACAAAACTGTTTACATGCTACGTAATGTTGTTTTCTTTTGGCTGTTTTAAGCTGCCTAAGAAAATGCCATAACTGGTGAAAGCCTTGCTGATTAGGGCTCAAATACATTTTGTGAAAAGTACATCATAATTTTTCATTTAGAAATGAAATGTTTAAATTACATTGTTAAAAAATATGTATAATAAATTGCTTATTACAATTGTTAACAAAAGTTATTGTAGAACTCAATAAAACATTAAATTACAGATTGAAATTGTAAGAGATCACAATACAACGTAAGAAAATAAACTGACCCTATTAATTTACTAGTGCTAACAATTACTGTAATATGTGAATACCAAAAATTCTTTTAATAATTTTATTGTAAATGACATTTTTTCTTTAAACTTTATAATTTTATAAACACCTACTGGTGATACCTCACACACACACACACACACACACGCACGCATGCACATACATACATATATACGGGGGGACCAAAAAAAAACGGGAATTTTGTCATAACTCCTTTATTTTTTAATATTTTTACACCAAATTTTGGTCACCTTCAAAGTAATTACCATTGACTGCAATACACTTCTCTAATTGTTTCTTTCATTGTTCAGAACATTGTTGATATTCACTTAATGGAATGTTCTTTAGTCTATCCAGCGATTTTTGTTTCACCTCTTCCACAGTCTCAAAAAAAGTTACCTTTCATATCTCTTTTTAGTTAGGGGAACAAAAAAGTCACAGGGAGTGAGATCCGGTGAATTGGGGGGGGGGAGGGGGTTAGCAATCGGTGTCATGCCGGTTTTTGTCAAAAACTGCTTCACAGACAGGCTTCGAAACAGGCATGAAGTTGGCGCTCTCTTTGCTCGTCTGTGAGAAGACGTGGAACAAGTTTGGCTGTAACTTCTCATGCTCAAATCCTCCAATGAAATCCTCTGGATTGAATTCCAAGTCAACCTAGACATCGCAACTAATTGATCAATGTTTCGACAACGGTCTTCACGAATCAGAGTGTTGATTTTCTCAATGTTGTCGTCAGTTCTTGATGTTGAAGGGCGCCCAGAACGAGCCTGGTCTTCAGTCGATATTTCTCCATTTTAAAAACTCTGAAACCACTCGTAGATACGTGTTTTACTTAAAGTAGCTTCCCCATAACCTGTTTTAAGCATTACAAGAGTTTCCGCGGCCATTTTCCCTAACAGGAAACAAAATTTCACAGACACACGTTGCTCCCGGCAGTCAGCCATTTTATGTTTTCGCCGAAACGGAAAAAGGTCTTTTACAAAAAAAGTTCTCACGGACAAACTGATCCACTCACAGGGAACAAACGTTGCACACTGACGTGTAGCAATGTGACTCGAGACTCCCTCTTCAGCCGACCGGCCACGCTCACCCCCCCCTCTCCTGACCAGCCCAATTCCCGTTATTTTTGGGTCCCCCTCGTGTATATATATATATATATATATATATATATATATTGCACAGGACAGTCAAGAATAAACAGATATAAGACCTTTAATGGAAGCACACACATTCCATTCGTTGTTCATAAAACTGCCAAGCTACCCTTCCTAGAGATATGCCACAACCTGTAGTGATGTAAAATACAGGTTTATAATATCATCTTTAATATACAATTCTTTGCCCACATCACAGCTTTGTTATAACAGCCATATTTTTAATTTCCCCCCTCCTTCTTTTGTTTACTATTTTAAGACATAAATCAATTTTGTATCATTAATAGTTTGATGGTAGGTGAAGTTTTAAAAAATCTCTGACTTTGAATTGATTTATATTTAATTTTTAAATTGGCAATCTTTTTCCTAATTGAACTTTTTATTAGTTTTGCTTATCTTTTCTTTTATACCACTTAACAAAATTTGCTTATTATTTTATTTTTCCCTCCATATTTTCATTGTAGTCTGGATTCCGGTATGGGATCCTCCAGTCCTGTCCTTTCGAATCCAGATGTGTGTTATCTTCCTCAAGAGTTAATGTACTTTGATGCCAGTGTCCTGTCGCCTATAGTTGAGAATGTAGGATCCTATTCTCCTGTACCCAGGTAATATTAACTTCTTTTATATTCTTCTTTTTATTACAATGTTTTGTATTTGAAATATAACAAGTACAGTAAAAATATATAACATATATTTTTTCCTCTAATCCTTAGCAGATATGAAGTATAGTTTATTACTGTAGGTTCTTTAATAACTTGACATTCTAAATCCTTTTTTTTTTTTAATAATTTCTAGAAATCTTATTTTAAAAGTATTCCTTGTAGTGTATCTTGTTAAAGATAATTGTTTTCTGAACATAGTATGAAAACTTATTTTATATTGATACACACCTTACTTACAAGCCAAACATTTCACAGAAAAAAGTGTCAAATTTATTCTTTTTCTCCTGAAAAGTAGCAAATATTGTGAAAGGTATTTTTTCAATCAATTCAGAGTTTACCTGGTATTTATTTATAACAAGTTTTTGTAAAAAAAAAATTAGGGTTGCCATTAAACTAAGGTTAAATTTTTTGAAAGGGTAAAGTTAGACCTGTTTTTTTTTTACATTATAATTACATAGATTATTTACTGTATCATTTCACAGTAAACAATACTGAAAACTGTTTATTAATTATAGTTCACGATCATAAAATACAGTCCTAATTTTACATTCTTCAAAATTTGTTAGGTTATGAAAAACTTTTTTATTGGCAGTAGAAACGTTAAATCGATTGTAAAAATCCTCATCAGTAAATACAATTTTTCAGGGGCAAAATAATATTTTCCATAAATTTCACATTACAGTTTTTGTCTAAAAACCAAGGCACATCATTTTTTCAACAATTAAGTTTATCAAAAGATGACAAACTAGTATGTAAGAATTAACCATACTTCTACCAATAGCAAAAACAATCATTAGGGAATACTATACAGGTTATAGAACAGGTAGATCTTCAACCAATCAACTGTTCATGTATAAACAAATCCTGAATAAGTGTTAGGAGTTTGATAAGGATATATCAGTTATATTTAGATATCAGCCAAGCATATGACAGTATATCGAAAGACAAATTACATAACACATTGTTGGGATTTGGGATTCCAACAAAGCTAGCCAATCTAACAAAAATGACCATGACAAAACCACTTGCACAAGTGAGAATACAGAACAAACTCACCAAATCAATTGAGCTCCCTTTAGATTTGAAATAAGGTGACAGGCTGTCTTCTCTCCTTTTTAACCGGGCTCTGGAAAATACAATAAGAAAAATGGATGTAGATTGCTCAGGAGTACTGTTAGGAATCACCATTTCTAGGCCTGAGTATACTAATTAAAGCAGTGGTTCAGTGATGTAGTTAATTATCTTTCTATTTAATTATTTAAACAATTACCATAACTATATATATAGTTATGGTAATTGTTTAAATAATATATATATATTTATATCATCACAATTTTGATCTTGTCTCTCCTTTAATCTTTAAATGCAGACAATCGACTATAATATAAAATATAAATCCAGAATGTTTCCAACTATTATGATTCTACTGTTTATTTTTATATTTAAGAATTATGAGCTTCTCAATAAACAATGATTTGCTCACCTTTCTTGCAAAGTTCTTTCAACGTTGTTATCTTCAGCTATTGGGCTCTCTCTCTCTTTTCTCTTACACGCCAAGTATCTTCTAAACACTTCTCCAGCAGCAATTCCTTCTGTGATCCAAAGACGTCTGTATCCTTTTGTCAAAGAGCTTATATACCTCCCTCTTGTTTGTGATGTTGACTGCCTTTGCAAGGTAACCATTTCATCATAATTACTATTTCACTTGTGTCTTTCGAAACAGTTGGTCTCCATTTTGACATTAATATAACATTATATTATTTTTACTTATCTATATTCTAACTAAAACAATCATATTTCCTAACAGTACATAAATCAATTATAAGTTGATTCAAATAGCAGCATATGCTGATGACAAGGAAGATAAATACAAATCTGAAAACTAGCACAAAAAAAGGGTAAGATTATTAATAAATATAGTTGAAACCAAAATGATAAGTCAGATAAGGTCTATCGCTCCCAGGCAAAACATGTTTATAGAAAATTACTGAATAGAAGTTGTCAGTTGTTTCACTTACCTTGCAACAATGATATTTGAGGATGGGTGTAAGGAGAAGGATAACCCTAGTCAACAAGGCATATTTTGCATTCACCTCCACCTTTATGTCAATCTAACCCCAGACAGACAAAAAGCCGCATATACAAAACTAAAGTGTGATCTATGTTAAGCTATGCTAGTGAAACCTGTATATTAACACAAAGAAACCTGGAACTTCTTGAAGATATTCGAAGGGAAAGTTCCTGAGGCAGATCCCAGACCCCATACATATGGGAGTAGAGGATAAAGTATAAGTGATATACATTACCACATCAAAGAACCAACAGCAGAAAGGTATATAAAACTCAGGATGTTGCAATGGGGTGGCCGTTTCGTGAGAATTAACAACAGAGAAACACCCAATAGATGGATTATGGAAAATATGGAAGGTAAAAGACCAAAAGGCTGTCCAAGGAAGAGATGGGAGGTTGCTGTTACTGAAGGTTGGTGAGAGATGCTAGGAATGTGACGATGGAAGTCCTTTGGTGTAATTAGAGAGAGTTGGAGAGGCAGGATAGAGGAAGCTAGGTCTCGATTTTGAGTTTTATAACCATAGGAGGAAACATATCAAATATGGGTTTTGCCATTGTTTTTAAAAACAAATTCCCTTTAAAATTATATTCAACAAGACATACTTTCCCTAAAACTTTATTTTGTGGGACTCCTCAAAAACTTTTATGAATCGACAAAAATATATTTAGGTGGATTAGATAAAGTATCTAAAAAATATGTATACTATGTATGGTTTAGAAATATCTTGTAGTATGCTACGATTTAGAAACATCATGATGTATGATATGGTGTAGAATTATCTTGATGTATGCTATTAGAAACATCTTGATTATGCTATGATTTAGAACAGCAGTTCCCAATCTTTTTTATCTTGCGTAGGTTTTTACTGAAATTGTACCCACAACCATCCCTTGCAATTTTTTGTACGACACTACTTACATAATGTATAATAAAACTAATTTTATAACCTAGGTTAGATATTTTTGGTTTAAAATAATAGAAACAAATTTGGCAACTAAGAAAATTTTACATTCTATTGAATATAATAATATATTGAAAACTAAAAATTGTGATAGTTTTTTGATTATAGATATACTAACAAATGCAAAGTTTAAATATATTTATATATAAAAAGAAACATTCTCCCCGACCATAATTTTAGGCATATTGACAGTAGAGGGTAAAATTAACTCTTCTGCTATAGAATAAGACTTCTTAGACTCAGGCAATTCGAAAGGCTACTTTATAGGATGCCAAAAGTGCATTACTGTTAACTTGAGAATGTTTGGAAAATATAGACTTTTGTTTGTCTGTTGCTGTTAATTTTCTTGCTAAAAAATCTGTTAGTAATAGTGTTACGTGTCCCCAATGGAGCTCCTACCTTCTCAAAACCTGCTGCATCCCCTTCTTCTTTCGATGACAAAGTTGGCATTAAAAATCTTTTTATATTGAACACAATGACACAGCACTTATCACTTCATGTCGAAACTTACAGTCTAGTTAAGCGGACCTTCTGACACTGACTCATCTCACTATGCCTGCATGGTTTTATATAGAAATACAAGTTGTTCGGAATGTACACGAAAGTACTAGGTGCTTCTACAACATTCCACAAAAATAGAACATTCATTGGTTTGCTAAAAACGGGTGGGGACTGTTGCCTAGAAACTAGTTCTACTAGTTCTTGGAACTATGTGCACATACATTGAAAGCAGTTTGACTTTGCCGTGCACTCACATACGCCAGCCCTTTTATTATTAGACCAAGTGATGTTGACTTCGGTATAACTTCTTCAAGCTATTTTAACGTCAAACCATACGACTTAATTTATAAAATGAAATAGATAATATTTATTTTGAGTAAATCATAGTTTATTATATTTAAGTAAAACAAGTGATTTGATAAAATGCAATTTTACAATACAAAATGATTTTTTCCCGTTTTGGCAAGATGCACACGGGAAATAATCGCCGTGGCGCACACTTTGGGAACCACTGCCATAATGTATTGTGACTATCTGGCTAACTTTAATTTTGAAAAATTTATGTTTAAGAACAAAATTATTTCCATAGTACATTATATTGTCATTGAATGCTATTAAATGGTCACATTTGGCAATCTTTAATTTTGGAAAAAGTTATGTTTGAGAACAAAATTATTTCCATAGTGCATTGTAGTTGATCACTATTTATCTGTCTTATACATGGTATATGATCACCTGTGGCTATGTTTAATTTGGAAAAAGAGTTCATGTATATTTATAATTATTTCTATAGCCCGTTAAGATTGAACACAAATTTATTTTCACTTGTGGTTATCTTTAGTTTGGAAAAAAAGATTATTTAAACCTAATAATTTTCACTGTTCATTGTGATTGGAAGATATTATACAGTCACTTCTAGCTAACTTTAATTTAGACAAAAGATTAATTTTAAACATTGTTTCCATGGTAAATTGTGATTGAAAGCAGTTATATGGTCACTTCTGACTGTCTTTAATTATTTAGAAACCCGGTTATGTTTAAACAAAATTATTTTCATAGTACATTGTGATTGAAAATGGTTACTTCTTGGCATCTTTAATTAATTTGGAAAAAAAAGTTTAAACATAATATTTTTATAGTAGGCCTACATTAGGATTAAATGGTGTTATATGTCACTTCTGGCTATCTTTTTTGGTAATAGTGGCTATGTTTAAAATGATAATTATTTCATTAGTACATTGTGATTGAATGCTATTATATGGTCACTTCTGGCTAACTTTAGCTTAGAAAAGGGTTCAGAACTAAATTATTTCCACAGTACACTGGGATTGAATACTATTTTATGGTCACTTCTGGCTAACTTTAGCTTAGAAAAGGGTTCAGAACTAAATTATTTCCACAGTACACTGGGATTGAATACTATTTTATGGTCACTTCGGGCTATATTTAGTTCAGATACAAGTTAAGTTTAAACATTATTTTGTCAATATTACATTGTAATTGGATGCTATTATATCGTAACAACTGGCTATCTTTAATTAAGGAAAACATAATTATTTCCATAGTACATTATGATTTATTTTTATATGGTCACTTCAAGCTATCTTTAATTAGGAACAAAAGTTATTTTTAAATATAAATATTTCCATAGTACATTGTGATTGAATACTATTTTATATGGTCACTTCTGGCTAACATTAGTGGATATGAATGTTTAGTTTAAACATGATTATTACTAAGGCAAATAATACCTCACATGTAAAATTTCACAAATCAACATATATTGTGAACAGCTTTGGGAAATTTTACATGTGCGTTATTATTTACCTATATGAAATTCCAACAAGTACCGACTGTTTATACTTAATATGATTATTACTATATTACATTACATTTGGATACTATTATATAGTAACTACTGGCTATCTTTAATAGGGTTTATGATTAAGCACAATTATTATTTCCATAGTACATTGTGATTGAAGGCTATTATATGGTCACTTCTGGCTATCTTTAATTTATAAAAAAGTTGTATTTAAGAACTAAATTATTTTCAAAGTACATTATGATTCAATCCTATTACACTTCTGGCTATCTTTAGTTTAGATGAAAGTTAAATTTAAACATAATTTTCCATATTACATTCTAATTTGATGCTGTTATATGGTAACTACTGGCTATCTTTAATTAAGGGAAAGGTTTATGTTTAAGCATAATTGTTTTCATAGTACATTGTGATCAAACGCTATTATATGGTCACTTCTGGCTAACTTTAGCTTAGAAAAGGGTTATGTTTATGAACAATAATATTTCCATACTTCATTGGGAGTGAATGCTATTACAGTGTCACTTCTTATTATCTTTAGTTTAAATGAAAGTCATGTTTAAACAAAATTATTTCCATAATATCGTGATTGACCGGTGTCATATGGACCGGCTAAGTGACATTTTGTTAATTTTTCAGGAGAGCAAAATTTCTTATTTTTTTTTTTTCAATAGCCTCAAAAGATGCACTTCAATGCACCGATGCAATTAAGAATTTCTGTTTGATCAAAAGTGCTCACATCTAGATAACTTCCTGAATCCAAGAAACTGCATCTCAATCCATCTTACTCCAGTCAAAACTGATAGTGGAATGCTTTATTTCTGTGACTTTAGGCTGTTGGTCCTCCACAGCTTCAGCTCCTGAGTAGTTTGAATCATCTAGTTTGAATCCTCTTCATTGCTGTCACTACTAGTACCTGGTATAATATTGGTATTGGAAGTTTTTTGTTGATATTTACTAGGAAGTAAATAATGTAAGTTATCTATATCAACACCTTCATCTTCTTGGAAAGCAGCTTTAGATGTGCTACAGAATGTAACTCTACATTGATATTTATTTCTGTTTCATTAATTATTGCTGTAACATTAGCTCCATGAAGTTTTGGTTGTTCAGTATTTTGATTTCAGATGGGATCAAGCTGATGTCACCTCAAATAAAATAAAAATACTAATAATTTTAAAACAGTGATTGCCAATTTACCCTTAATACGTAAAGTATAAAAAGACAATTTTTACCCCATAAGTGAGAGTTAAGTGTATATGAAATGTCCCCTCAAAAGCTCGTCAGAAATTCAGAAATTGAGTGATAAATTAATGAATGAAAAAGTAAACCAGTAAACCAGCCTATTTGCCATTTAATTGTATTGGTGTCAAACATTTAGGTACTGAAGAGAGGGTTTACAAAATTATCATAGCTATAGACGTGTCAAAGATTGATTTGGATGTTATATCATTCAGTATGTTTACAATTTGATCTAAGTTAAAGATGACTACATCTTGTGAGTCTTGTAGTAATCCTGTTGCTCATTTTTTCTATGGTTAGCACTCGTATTCATTGACAAATTTACTTGATCATCTGAAAAATAAAAATAAAATTATTAATAAATAAATTCAAAATTGTTTTAAAAAAGGTAGTCTAAACTGTAATTAATTGTTTTAGTTAAACAATAAACGTTGTAGATAGAATTAAAATTAATAAAAAAAATCATAATAAAAAAAAATACATTAAAAATAACTTTTAATTTAGATTGTTCGTGACATTAGTTCAGGTTCAGACCATTGTGATTTGTTGTAAGAGTGAACTACTTAATTTGTTTATTAATGCTAATTATTTATATCATTTGTTTTTGTTGTATATATAGTTTAAATTTCAAATACAAAACACATCGAGGCTGGCAGATTTTTATTCATAGTTCTAAACTTACAATATCTTAGAGCTATAATTCGCAAAACCAAATAATTATTTTCTTACCATTAGGCATTTTTATTTTTCTCTTTTTAAAATTAAGATTTACGTTGTTGTAAAACTTTATAAGGACCAGCGTATGCTGTACTAGTTTATTTGTGTAGTATTGCTGTACTAGTGTATTATTCTTTTTTTCTACCTCAATAAAACCAACTCCCCTACTTTATATTCTTTCTCTTTATGCCGTATATTATACCTTTTTTCGCTGTTTCTCCTGTGTATGAGATAATAACTGGGGCAAATCATGTCTCACCTTATGAATAACTTTTAATGCTGGTAAGACATCCTGATTTTGAAATGTCGGAATCAAAGCTAAATTTATAGGCTGGTTAGGCTCAAATCCATGTAATAAATAGTATGGTGAATATCTGTTGATGCATGCTTACCCGAATTATACGCAAACATTACCAATTACATATCTATTCCAGTCCTTCTGATCCTCATTTACATAACATCTTAACATATTTTATATTAAGAATTCAGAATGATTCTACATTATTTATCAATATAGTCTTGGATAATTACAAGTGTATTTATACATAGGGTTTGCTCACCCTTTAACAGTTCTCGTATCTCACCATGGAGATCTCAGATCCCCGAAAGCTCACTCCCACCAAATTTTGCTATCTTTCAATCCCTCCAGTGTCTCCCTGCCGAGGTTCAATCCTCCACCGCTCTATTGACCGTGTTTCTTGCCACCCAAGGGTTTAGTCCCATCTTCATGATGTTCACGTCAATTGCAAGCTAAGCTATTTCATCATTTTTACAGTTCTGTCACAATAATTGTTGTCACTCTGGCTTCTCATATATATATATATATATATATATATATATTGTAATAATTTACAAATGTGGTGAATTTAATTATTTATTGTTATTAATTTATTAATTTGCTCGACTAGGGCGCCAGGTAGCCTTAGCTCACCAATTTTGAAAAAAGAAGTTATTTATTGTTATTAAAATTTCTCAGGGGTCATGAGTTCTTTTATCAGTGTACTCCACAGTGAGTTTGGTTTCTGAAATGAAAACACTTGTCTCTGAAATATTAACATAAATATTTATTAATTATTCAAAGAAACATCCTACAAATATTATTAACAAAAAATCATCTTTATAAATACTAGTTATCATTTAGTTTTAATAAACAAATCATTGATTTATATTTCCTTTATTTTATTACTTTCAAATTAATAAACTTTATCTTCAAAATGCTTCTATAAATAAAAATGTTGCAACAGGAATTTAATTTATGAGATTTTGAGTAACTTTGCAGCTCTAAAAAAAATTCTAATTTATTATTTAAAATTTTATTTTTTATTATTTTTTCTTGAAATAATCTAATATAAAGGATTTTTTTAAGTAAAGAAACATGTACAAAAATTAATTTTAAACATAATACAGATTATTAATCAAATAGGTAATGTATAGCGTCTATACCAAAACGCCGATGTAAAAATATATTGTCTGAACACAAAGAGAAAACTGATGTCCAGCAAGTTGAAGTTTTACAGCTCCTCGTTGGTTCTCCATCATTCAAAAGTCGTTTTCTCGAATAGTTTGAGAATGTTCATAACTCACTAACACGTTCAGTCTTTCTGAAATCATTTTTATCTCGCGGTATATAGTTTTTTCTTTTAACACAGTCGTATAGAATAATCGTTCTATATTCTTGTAACATGAATTATCAAATATTAATGTCTTGGAAAATTACATGAGTCTATTGTCCACTATAACTGTTCAATTGTATTGTAATGAGAATTTATCACTTGAAAACACTCTTTACCTTTATAGTTCAATGTTCTAATTACAACTTAACAACATTTTTGTTAAGTTAAGCTCATTAGTGCAACTCAACGAATACATCTTACCGCTCCAACTTTCTTAATACGACTTTTAAAAACACAACCACTCTCCATCAGGCTCTGATCTAAGACTGACTTGAAACCACGAGATCTCTCACTTCCCCAAGTGTTCTTTCCGGTCACATTTTCACTGCCATAGTTATTATACATATATCACCGCATAAAATCAAAATTCACATATAAAGAAATTAAACATTCGCAAATGTTTATATTGTACTAATACTAAACATGTTTATTTATTTTTAGCCTTGAAAATCTATTTTTTCTTTATAAATGAGTTTACTAGTTTTAAATTATTATTTGAATCTTTTATCTCTATGGATTAACCGCGTCTTTTAAATAAGTTAATATTAAGATCTGACTTTTCACACTGTTACAAAACCCCACAAAGATTTGTATTATAATACAAGTATTGTAACACAAATCTTTCCATATATATAAATTTCAAATCGAAAAAAAAATATAATTTTTCAATAGATTTTCAAGATTCCTTATTTCAGCAGTTAAGGACCTCATAAAAGAAAATAAGTATCACTAGTATACTTAATTTAAGAAAGATTCTCTTTTCTTATAAAAACTAAAAAATCTCTTTACTAAATCCTACTTTACTATCTTAATTTATTTGCGTTATCATAACTCATTTGAACAAAAAAAATACAAATCAATTAGTGCTAAGCCTTATCTCTATTTATACAATAAAACCCATCATCAGTTTCTTTTTCAACAGCAGTTGACTGAAACTTTCCCATCAACATTTTTTGTTGACCGGATCCTGTCACTCAAAATCTTATCTTCCAGACAGCCGTCTGTATATTTTCCTGCCATCTAGCATTTCCTTTCCCACACTTTACTTTTCTGCCAAAACGAAATTTCTACATCTTTTATAAAAATCTACATCTATCTCTCATTATTCATTTGAATTATTTTTTAACTTAACACAATTCAAATTTAAAATTTCTCATTATTAATTAACATTATTACAAAATTATTTATTTATTACTCAAAATTACTTCAATTCACCTTAAAACTTTTCAATTATGACTTTACATTATTATTTACTTCAACTCAATTTCTCTATTACTCTTGGTTTTGCTGGGATAACATTTTAACTTCTGATTTTACAATTACAAAAAAAAAACTCCTCTCTTATTCAAAATTCAAAATTATTACATCATTATGAAAAAATCACTTGCAAACTCATCTTATCTATTTCAAAATTACCTCTTTACAATTGTATTATCCTCTTAGTATTATATCTCAAAATTATTTCCATCTTAAATCTTTCATGTTTTAATAATTAAAGTTGCACTAATCCTCAAAAAACCTCTTATCATTCATATTTGTGTAGCCCACGCAGGTTACCTACATCATTTATATAAATAATCTCTTTATCTCAACGTAGCTTCCTTTAAAAAATCATAATAGTCGTCATTTATTCGTAGAATTCCTCAAATCTCCCTTTATTTCATTAAAATCGTCGCATATTTCCCTTATTTCATCGCAGCACTCAAAAAACCTCTTAAAACTTAAAAATTAACCATCAATGCAACTTAACTATTCTTCTTATAAAAGTTTCTTAACAGAACAACTTCATTTTAAATACCACTTTACTCAATACTTCTGTAAAGCCATCATCTTCTTATAAAAAACTCAAAAATTCTCTCATTTAAATTACTTCATTAAAATCTCCTTAGTCATCAATTACTTAAAAAAAATAAACTTCAAAAAATAATAAAATTTACATTGCTTTCCCAGCTAACACCTTATTTCATCAAAATCTTTAGACACCTTTATCAAATAACTTCTCACCATCATCTATTATCTCAAATTCAAACATTATTTATCAAAAATCGTTAATTATTTATTTCATTCATAAATTTCATCAAAACCTCTCTTATCATTGTTAATTTATTACTCCTTCCTTTAAAAAACAAAAACTTAACCTCCTTTATTCATTATTTAACATCAAAAAAACTTAAAAAACTTAATTATTATCTGTCTTGGCAAAACTCACATAAATTCTCAAACTTTAATCAATTATTTTTAATTTTCCACACCATAAATCACTTAAGACTAACAACTTTTTATCATTTTATTATTAAATAATTCTTAATATTTATAACATCAAACATACAACTTATCGTTTTACAATTTAACATCTAATTACCTATTCTAATCAGCTAATCAACATTTTTACCATTTTATAAAACTTTTCGTTTCATTTCATAAAAACTCTCCTTTTGTCACGTCCGATTTATTTCTAGGCTTTGTTTTTTAACAAACCCCCTCCTTTCACCATGAAAGCATTGTCCTATCATTCCTTGACTACTTCCCTCAACATCTGTTTATACTTGTTAGAATAGACTCAAAAAAAAACTTTTCCTTATCCCTATGAAAGTTTATGACACTTACAAATATAAGTCATTGTTTATGTTTTTTGCCCAAAATTACATGTGACAAAAACCTAAACAACTACGTTGGATTTTTTGGTAGGTTTTCCAATTAACCCTAAATCACTACCTTCTAGAAATGATATCTTAGGCCCTGATCATATCACTTCTCGAACATAGCTACATCCTGCCTCGAAAGACAGTTCGCCTACCAAACTTTATATTTTACAATATACTCAAGAACTCTTTGTTCTCTCTTGAACTTCTTCTACTATACCGTTGTATTTCTTAATACAAACTAAGAATTCTTTGTTCTCAAACTTCACAAAATTGTCAAAGTTTTAACTATATTTCATTTACATGAGTCATGTGACAATTTTTTTGTTTTTGTTTTTTGTATATTTTTTATTTTTCTTTATTTTATTTTTCAAAACTCGGCCCGGATACCTGACTTCAATTAGACAATTTGCTTTAATTGCTGTCAGATACCCCGGCCGAACTTCAATTAATAAAACCACCCTCGTTCCATTTTCTATTTTATTTTATTTGTTATTCCTTTTTTATTTTATTTTTTATGAATTTTTTATTTTTTTATGCATTTTTCCTCCCTACTTTCCCCCACTACAGTCCTTCTGACCGCCTACTATTTTACATGTGTCCTTCTGATCACACTCTGAACTCTAACACAAAGTAACATGTTATGACCTCAAAATATGCAGTGGTTGAAATGCGATATCTCTACTCGATTCGAAATACCGCCCACCACACACTTCAAACCCATAACACGCCCTTCATGTAGTCCCAGAATGCCCTATTCATACGAATAAAACATTCTTTTTACTACACAAACTCCTTAACCAACCTCCCAAAATATGTTCATGTTCTTTCTTAAATGCATTTACGCGAAGAAAATTTAAAATTCATAAAAAATTTCATTCAAATCGCATCATCCGAAGTTGAAATAATGTTTTCTTTAGCGACTATTTTCCTAGCATCGTTGATTTATTGCGTATGTAATCCTTTCTATATGTTATTATTCAAATTCAAAAAGAAAATTTTATTTTTTTTTTAAATTTATTCTAAGTTCTTTACTTAGAAATTTACTTTTAATTCTATAAAAGTTACTCAAGTAATCAACTTTTATTCTATTTACTTTAATCAATACCAATCATCCTTTATTTAAATGTTTTTTATTTGAAAACGCTAGTTAATTTACGATTATGATCCAAAAGTTTTTCATTTTCTAGAACAGTATTTTCTTAACACACTGTATTAGTCTCTATATTATACGCAAAGGAATTTTAGGCCTGGTTGAGAGATAAACAACTTTCCCCTCCTTATGATGCAATATATCTTTATCTGTTTACTGATAAGGAATTGACTATGAAATCTTTTTAGCTCCAATACGGTCTGCAGATGAATCTCAACTCTCGTCACATTATTGAATATTCAACATTGAATCCACCTACTTAATATTGAATATTATTTCTTCAACACTACACTGAATCTTTGCTTCTAACTAATCTGTTTTATCTTAACACGTAAAATCAATATTTATCTTGGAGTAAACAACACTCGGTTATTTACTGATATAAACCTAGCGTCTTTACTTTGCAAATACCTAAACGTTTTCTAAAACTAAACTCTTAATACTTTAACTTGGTTTATTATTTTCTAGTACACATATCATTGTTATTTCAAATTATAAACTATACATTATTCAAATTTAAAACTACTTATTAACAGAATCTTAACTACTTTTTATTAATTATTTTTCAAAATCAAGTCCGTGTGTCATTATAAAAATGTCTCTACATTATTATTTATTCATTCCAAATTTCAATCTATTACAACAATTATAAATTATCTATTTTTTACGATGGTTTCCCGATTGGTGAAAGATTTTAAAGTACATGATTGAATTTTTTAACACACTTTTGATGTTAAATACTTCTTTCAAAATATAGACCTGTTCTAAACTAGATCCTACAAATGAACTCATCTCAACCATATGTTCCCTTTTGTTGACAACCCGCTTTTGTGTTGACGAAAACCTTTTCTCTTTCTCTTTCTCAGACATACCATCACCCCTCCTTCTCTCAAATATCTCAGTATTTAACAACCTACATTTGCCAACTGTCAGTTTAGGCATTCTCACCCCACCATTTCTGTATATTATCACAAAGCCTTCCTTTACTATCTCTACATTTTTATTTTCAAAATTATATTTAAAGTTACTTTTTTCACAAAAACTTTTAATTTCTTGTTCTTGTATTCTAAAAACATTTCTAAATTCTAACATCGTGTATTTTTCAAAATCTACAGTCTTATGGTAAACTCGTTTTTTAAGATAAACAGCTGATTCCTTTATTATTAGATTATTTACTTTTACTTTGTTTTTTGAATTACTTATGCTCCATTTAACCCCACAAGACTTATTCACTTCAACTTTATTAGTTGTTTCTAGATTTACCTTGTTACATGTTAACCCATTATTTATCTTTTTAGCAATTTCTTGAACACAGTCATTCACACAATTGTCCTCTATTATTATCAAATCATTTGACATGTTATTTATTTCATTAAAACTGTTAATTTCAATTTCAGCTATTGCTTGATTTAAATTGTTATCTAAATTATTAATATTTTCTATCAAAGCACCTTCTACATTATTTATCCGTTCAAATTCTACTTTTTTCTCACAATAGCTTACTTCAATTTCTACTTTATTATTAATTTCCCTTACATTAATTTCCATTTTAAGATTCTGTTCTAATTTTACATAATCTGGTTTTAATTCAACCCTCATTTCTTCAAATTTTTTACACATTGCTTCTTTTAAGTTTAAAATATCTTGTCTTAGCTCTAATTTACTCTGTTTCAAGTCATTATCTATCTTATCCAATTTAACATTATTCTGTTCAAGTTTAATATTAAAATTCTCTAGTTTAGCATTAATTTCTAGTTTATTCTGATCAAATTTATTACTTATTTCTTTTAATTCCAAATTGTTTTGATCAAACCTATTATTTATACATTCAAACTTCTTATCATTATCTTGCCTAAATTCTAGATTATTCTGTTCAATTTTATTATTTGTTTCTAATCTACTTTGTTTAATGTCATTACTTATACATTCAAATTTTTTATCATTGTCTAAACTACCCTGATCAATTTTATTGTTTAACACTACATTGTTTTGCCTCGTTTCTTTCTTCATTTCTTCTAACATTCTCATTACTTTATCATCTCTATCTACTTTATCCTGTTCAACAATCCTAACCTGTTCAATTACCCTAACCTCTTCAGCTCTTAATTCCCTATCTGAATTTTCTTCTACCGTTTCTACTCCTAACATTCCTACCATTTCTTTATTCATATCTTCACACTGTTTTTTACTATTTTGAACCCCATCACTATTAAATCCATTAAAATCCGAACCTGAACTACTAATTTTACTCATACTTGAACGTCTACTATTACTATTACTATTAATGAATTCCTGCGCTAACATATCTTGTGCAAATTGTTCATCAGTTTCTTCATTACTTTTTGTTATTTGTATTGGTAGTTGCCCTATGTTCCCAAAAATACCCTCTGTATACTCCATTGGTTCTAAATTGTTTAAAGAATTATGATTTTCTAACCCTATCTGTTCATTACTATTATTAACATTTATAAGTTCTGACGCCATGTTTATCTTATATTTAACACAAAAAATTTTAAAAAAGAATCTTTCTTATATTATTTAGAGAGTCCTTACCTTGTTTTAAGTGTTCGCATTTCATCAAAATCACTGTATTTTCGACCAAAACCGCCCTCAGTTGAGGCGACATTTGTAATAATTTAAAAATGTGAGGTGAATTTAATTATTTATTGTTATTAATTTATTAATTTGCTCGACTAGGGCGCCAGGTAGCCTTAGCTCACCAATTTTGAAAAAAGAAGTTATTTATTGTTATTAAAATTTCTCAGGGGTCATGAGTTCTTTTATCAGTGTACTCCACAGTGAGTTTGGTTTCTGAAATGAAAACACTTGTCTCTGAAATATTAACATAAATATTTATTAATTATTCAAAGAAACATCCTACAAATATTATTAACAAAAAATCATCTTTATAAATACTAGTTATCATTTAGTTTTAATAAACAAATCATTGATTTATATTTCCTTTATTTTATTACTTTCAAATTAATAAACTTTATCTTCAAAATGCTTCTATAAATAAAAATGTTGCAACAGGAATTTAATTTATGAGATTTTGAGTAACTTTGCAGCTCTAAAAAAAATTCTAATTTATTATTTAAAATTTTATTTTTTATTATTTTTTCTTGAAATAATCTAATATAAAGGATTTTTTTAAGTAAAGAAACATGTACAAAAATTAATTTTAAACATAATACAGATTATTAATCAAATAGGCAATGTATAGCGTCTATACCAAAACGCCGATGTAAAAATATATTGTCTGAACACGAAGAGAAAACTGATGTCCAGCAAGTTGAAGTTTTACAGCTCCTCGTTGGTTCTCCATCATTCAAAAGTCGTTTTCTCGAATAGTTTGAGAATGTTCATAACTCACTAACACGATCAGTCTTTCTGAAATCATTTTTATCTCGCGGTATATAGTTTTTTCTTTTAACACAGTCGTATAGAATAATCGTTCTATATTCTTGTAACATGAATTATCAAATATTAATGTCTTGGAAAATTACATGAGTCTATTGTCCACTATAACTGTTCAATTGTATTGTAATGAGAATTTATCACTTGAAAACACTCTTTACCTTTATAGTTCAATGTTCTAATTACAACTTAACAACATTTTTGTTAAGTTAAGCTCATTAGTGCAACTCAACGAATACATCTTACCGCTCCAACTTTCTTAATACGACTTTTAAAAACACAACCACTCTCCATCAGGCTCTGATCTAAGACTGACTTGAAACCACGAGATCTCTCACTTCCCCAAGTGTTCTTTCCGGTCACATTTTCACTGCCATAGTTATTATACATATATCACCGCATAAAATCAAAATTCACATATAAAGAAATTAAACATTCGCAAATGTTTATATTGTACTAATACTAAACATGTTTATTTATTTTTAGCCTTGAAAATCTATTTTTTCTTTATAAATGAGTTTACTAGTTTTAAATTATTATTTGAATCTTTTATCTCTATGGATTAACCGCGTCTTTTAAATAAGTTAATATTAAGATCTGACTTTTCACACTGTTACAATATATATATATATATATATATACACACTTTTTTTAACTAGTTACTATTTCAAAACAAATGTATTTATATTTCACATTACACATTTATATTTGTGTGACTTTTTATTAGTCACACGGAAGTTGCTATTTAATAGCATCTGTATTTATATTTCGTGATTAAGTGCAAAAACGTGTAAAATGTTGGGTTAAAAAAAAGAACTTTCAAAATTGGTCAAACTACAAAATTGTCATTACTCATTACTAGTCACACGGAAGTTGTTACCATTTCATAGCACATGTGCTGTATTTATATTTCACATATTTACTTATGATTTCTAGGAGGCGGGGGGGGGAATGTGTACAATTTAGGGTTTTTATGTTAAAATGTTAACTTACAAAAACTGTCAACTTCAAAATGGTAATTACTCATTACTATTCACAGGGTAGGTAATATTTCATAGACAATGTATTAATACTTCACATTATAATAGTGATTAAGGTGCAAATAGTAGTAAAATCTTCTCCCCCCCCCCATTTTTTTGTTAGGATGGTGTCTTTCAAAAATGGTTAAAATACAAAAATGTCATTACTCTTTACTAAACACATGGTAAATACCAGTTCACAGGAAATTCATTTATATTTCACATTTACTAGTGACTTAGGTTCAAAAAGATGTAAAATATAATGTTTCTTGTTAATGTTAATTTTTAAAATGATTAAATTTCAAAATATACTCATTACAGGTCATAGAATACAGTAGCCTCAAACTAGGAGTGTGTCTAGTATAAGGGGTGTTTCTTCCCTTCTACTTGCTTCCCTAGCCTGACTTAAGATAACCCAACCCATTCCCAGAAAACTAGATACACAAGTTACTGCTTATCTACATTTAATTCCTAAAGTTACAACTTTATGACAGACTGCATCTCACTTATCTTATGATTTTGCCTACTTACACACAATATTTATTTATAAAACGTTATAAAAACTAACAAAGTATAAAAGTTGTGTAAAAAAGTAAGTTTATCTAAAGATAAACTGTAAAACGTTTTTACATAATAAAAGTAATGACAAAAATATTCAAAACTAGAAAAATTTATATTTTTCAGCTAAATAATAACTTCCTACAAGAAAGTTGTAGATATTACTTTGTTGATAGATTTTTTTTTTTTACAATTACATTAGCCACATTCTAAAAGTATTATAATGCATACTGGGCGTACTGGTTTGGCTACTTGAATATCTAAGAATGTCATGTGATATTTACTATATTTTTGTGGGAAAAGTAAACTGGATGATAAGTTACAATAAACTATCATTTATTTTAAGTTTTATATAATAATATTTTAATATATTTACTATTGGTACCGGTAGTTATAACAAATATTACATTATTTGCTTATTTAGTAAATGTTTTACTATTAAAACTTTTTAAATAACGATTTACCAAAGATTAACATTATATTTATAAATAAAACAAGTAATTGTTATACGTTCTGAGATTCACAAAAATGTGTCCATCTCTTTATTAATATGCATCTTTCTGCACTTTTGTAAACGTTTTATTCTTATTCACACTGATAAAGGAAAGGAAAGTAGGATACACGTTTATACAGAAGCACCTGATGTTGTGATGTTTATTATAATTTATCACAAAAGAAAATGGTGAAGCTACTTTATTTATTAATTGCCCCATGAGTTGGGCGACAATTGTGATGTTTTAATAATTTTGCCTGACTTGATGAGTTCTTATGTTTCTTTTATTTTAATTAAAAAAATTTACTTATGATTGATTTAAAGCTTTGCTCGGTCATTTAGGGCGCCAGGTAATTTCTTCTTACCAATTTAAAAAAAAAAAATGAATTTAATTATTATCAAAAATATCTCGAGGGCTAGAGTTCTTTTTACAGACGTACTTGGCTCAGGTGATTTAAATAAAGATTGAAAATCTTTTTTCTGCTGAAATTTCACATAAACATTTATTGATTATTCAAAGAAACATCCTACAAATATCATTAACAAAAATTCATATTTATAAATACTAGTTATCATTTAGTTTTATTAAACAAATCATTGATTTGTATTTCCTTAATTTTGTTACTTTCAAATTAATCAACTTTATCTTTCAATTGCTTCTATAAATAAAATGTTGCAACAGGAATTTAATTTATGAAATTTTGAGTAACTTTGCAGCTAAAAGAAAATTTCTTGTTTAAAAATTTTATTTCTTATTATTTCCTCCTGAAATAATCTAATCTATAAGCTTTTTTAAGTAAACGAACATGTACAAAATTTAATTTAAAATATATTACAGATTATTAATCAAATAGGTAGTGTATAGCGTTTATACCAAAACGCCGATAAAAAAAAAATATTGTCTGTAGACGAATAGAGAACTGATGTCCAGCAAGTTGAAATTTTACAGCTCCTCGTTGGTTCTCCATCATTCAAAAGTCGTTTTCTCAAATAGGTTGAGAATGTTCATAACTCACTAACACGTTCAGTCTTTCTGAAATCATTTTTATCTCGCGGTATATAGTTTTTTGTTTTAACACGGTCGTGTAAAATGATCGTTCTATATTCTTATAACATGAATTATTAAATTTTAATGTCTTAGAAAACCACATGAGTCTATTGTCCACTATAACTGTTCAGTCCTATTGTAATGAGAATTCATCACTATTCTTATAACATGAATTATTAAATGTTAATATCTTAGAAAACCACATGAGTCTATTGTCCACTATAACTGTTCAGTCCTATTGTAATGAGAATTCATCACTATTCTTATAACATGAATTATTAAATGTTAATGTCTTAGAAAACCACATGAGTCTATTGTCCACTATAACTGTACAGTCCTATTGTAATGAGAATTCATCACACTCCAACTTTCTTAATACGACTTTTAAAAACACAATCATCACCTACAAACGCTGGATTAAGACTGACTAAAACCACGAGATTCTTTCTCTCCCGCGTCCGCCAAAAAAGTCCTTGACGCATCATTTCATCATTCTTTGTTAAAAATCACTTTTGTATTGTTTTTCATTGAAACATTTATTATATATTTTACTAAGACTAAATATTGTACAAAATTGATTTCTTGGATGCTTTTTGTTAATAATTTACAGCTTTCTTTACTTAATTTTACCACAATTACATACGCTACGACCAATCAGCTTCCTTGACCCATATTCCACAGAGCCAATCATGACGCGTCTTTTAATCCTATAATTTACTATACTACACCTTATTCACACCGATAAAGGAAAGGAAAGTAGGATACACGTTTATACAGAAGCACCTGATGTCTGTATTTTTTTATTGGGGTTGTTCTGCTGAAAGCAAATGCAACAAAGTGTGGGAGCCCCTCTTTTCCTCTCCACCCCAGACACATTCCTACTTTGAGGATACTGTAGTAACTACATTGTAGCAAAGTATCCATATTTCAACTATACTATGGATATAGGTTAAAAATTGATATCCTTGAAACTCCCTATATTCTACAATAAAATCACCCATATCTATTTCAATCCACACGGATCTAATAGCAAAATTGTGAATCTTTTAGTTTACATTTTGATTCAATAGTAATAATTTGTAAATTGATGTTTTTTATAACAAAAAAATAACTGTAGCATGAGTATGCACGAACAATTATAATAAATTATGTTTGCTGTGTTTCTAACCAGAACAAAAGTTAATATAATGTCATTTTATTTGTTATAAAATAGTAAGGGGAAAATATTTCAGTGTGGTTAAAATTTGCTTACAAGATTTTTACAGTGTGGTTAAAAAACATACAGTTAGTGATGTTTTTATTCCTAACATAAAATTGAAATATATAAAAATATTCAAGCTATACCGGCATAGGTAAATTTGTGATTCTTTAAATTCACCCGAAAGTTTTTTATCAATTTATCCATAAATACAAGTGATAATGACTAACTATTTAAACCAAATCCATATAAGTTAAAATTAGAGGTTAGTAGGAATTTTATAGAAATTTAAAATGTTCAGTGATTAACTCAAGTTCTATAGTATTACTTTCAAAACAATGGGGAATATTGATTTTTGTACATTCAGTATATTAAGTATATGTAGTTTGTAATCTTTGATCATAAAATTTAAAGTTGACAAAATTTTACCCTGAACATTTATTATTTTTTTGAAATATCCAAATTTCTCTGAATTTTAAAATTTTAATCATAAATCTTCTATTAGATGTTTTTTAATTTTAAAATCACGGCTTTATGAACACTATATACTGATTTTTATTTTGTTTTTCTTTCTTGTCTTAAAATAAATTATTTTTATTATTGCTTTGTTGTTGCTATTTTTGAAACAACTTGTCACCAAAAACATAACAACATAAATTATCATAATCTCTTAATCATTGCTAATTGTTTGGAATTTATAATCCACAAATTTAACATTTAGAGAAATAAACTAAAAGTATTGGTCACTATACCAATGCAACCTCTGAAATAGAACATTAGCCTCCTAATTACAAATAACAATTAAACACTTCTGTCATATTTAGAAATGCAGATCCGATAGGTTGATGTAAGTTTAAAATTCCGGCTCTGATAATCCATATAGACCTGTTTCTTGTATCGCCCGAGACATAAAAGAAGTTACTCTACCTTGTTGTTGCTAATATTTTGTTGTAAACCTTGTCTAATATAACATACTAGCTAAATCTCATAGAGATAAGCATGTTACATTTTTTACTTCAACGTTGTTCTGTAGAGTAAAATTTCTAATTCCATCTCACTGGTCTTTGCTTTGTGACAAATGAATGGAATGAAATGAAATTTGTAATATTTCATTAATATGTAAACAAAAATCTAAAGAAACAAATCCACAAACTTTCTTACAAAGACATATATTCAAATACACAATCAAAGGTGCAAAAACTCTACATAAACTTGTTTGCACACACATACACGAAACAAATTTAACCAAAAACTAACAAACAACAAGAATTTGTCACTATTTCCTTTGACAGTTCCTAAGTTTTCTCTTACTCAGATTAAATAAAATAGATTTAAGAATTTTGTGCAAATGTCTGATTTTAAGTTCCTGACTACAAATAAAAGAAGAAGGAAAAAATATAATTTGCATGTTAACCTGAAAGAATGTTTACAAATTAAAATTTGAATTACAGAGTGGAAAGTTCAAAGTATGAAATAAAACGTGGCTAAAATAAAGAACAGTAAACAAAAAACAATATACTGTATGTACTGTAATGTTAACAAAAAGTGTTCGGTTACGCCTTGTTAAAAAAAAAATCAGTCATTCGCTTTTGCTTCTTGCTTTGGAAACATATTTTCTTTATTCTAGATTGTACTTTCCTTAACATAAGTTTTTCTGCCAGTTGTGCGTCGTCATCTTGTTCCTCTAAATATTGAAGCAATCTGCCTACGTGCTGCAAAGCAGTTTCTTGTGTCGTCCTCGCAGGCGCCTCATTTTCTGAGCTTTCACTTTGTTCTTCGTTCTCGTTCAATCCCATTGCTTTGTTCGCTATCTCTACGTCAGTCAGTTGTTCAAACCCCGGCACACTTGTGTCGCATTCCAGCCACTCTTCTATGTTCTCTTCGTTGAGACATTCTCACCTCCCGGAACGGATGTCAATAGGTCAACAAGTGTAGCTCGGCATGACTTCATTTTCTTCTTCACAAAGGGTTTGGTTGACATTTGTTTTGATACTCGGAAAGAGTTTTCTCCATGATTTAACAAGGGTTGAGGGTTTGACGTAATCCCATACAGAAGCAATATCGTAAATGCTATCCATTGTATAATTTTTCCAAAATTCTTTGAGATCGCAGCCTTCTTCGATTTTTGACAGTAACAACTTTGTTCTGTATGTTCTCTTCATTGTTGCAATGACTCCCTGGTCCATCCAAACCTTTTTTTGGTTGAAATAATCAACTGGTAAATTTTCTGCTCTTGTCCCCTTAAAAGACCTCGGTTTCTTAGATTTACCAATTACAAGAAGCCTAAGTTTGTGACTACCCACAGCGTTGCTGCATGGCAAGATTGTAATTCTTTCCTTGCTACTTTTGTGACCTGCCACTTTATGTTCACTTTCAAATGCTAAAGTACGAATGGGAAGACACTTCCAAAAAAGCCCTGATTCATCAGCGTTATAAATTTGTTCATATGACAGATCTTCAGATAACACAAACTCTTCAAAATCACGTTAAAAATCATAAGCTGCTTCTTAATCACCACTCAGCTTATATTCTCTCCGTGTAGACCGATCTCTCTAATTCCATGATGTTTCTTAAAATGATGTAACCAACCGGACGACGATCAAAATTTCCTTCCAGGCCTAACAAATCAAAAAATATTTCTGCTTTAGCTGCAATGGTTGGATCAGACACAGGGGTGCCCTCACTTCTCACCTGAGCTAACCATTCAGTTAATGCCGAATCAAGTTCATTATAGGTGAATTTCTTCACTGTTTTTCTTTTTTTCATCCGAGAAGCACTGTCTGACACTGATGCAAAGGCCAACAGTTTGTCTTTTTGCTTTAAAATGTCTTGCACTGTTGTTTCCCCGATCCCGTAATTCAAACACATCTGCTTCCTTGAAGCACCATTTTATATTTTAGAAATCATTTCAAGTTTTTGTGCAATGGTTAACACAACTTTCTTTCGTTTTTCAGCCATTATTAATTTCAGGAACTAACGAAACACTAAACTTGAGCGCTGACAAAGAAACATAAAACATGTTGATCACTAAGCACGCTTACTGACAACTGACACCGCTAGCAGGCCGAGAGAAGTGGGGAGGTCTGTATGTAGAGGGGAAGGTCAGTGAACTTGACAGAGGGGATCGATACTGTGATACTTTAACATAAAACGGTATGAAATCTCTAGACTTTAGACTTTGGTCGTGTGCAGTCGTAATTTTTAAAAAAAATTCTTGGCACTCGCCGATAATCTGCACCACGGTTCATCCGCTCGCGGATAATCGGGGCTCTACTGTATTAAATATTATTTGCCTTGATTTTTTTAGTCTCTACTATTTTTTCAAATGTAAAACCTTAAGTAAGTTGACCTTTTTTTTTTGAATACCCGTCAAGATCTTAAAATTTTATATTGGAGCAAGATAGTGATCACTTGTTTGTGTATTTTTTTTTAACAAGACTTTAAAAATGAGGTATTATGCATTGAAGGTTTAAATTAAAAATATTCGAGTTGCTCTCCAAAAATCCCATTATTAAGGAGGAATTTACTTCACGCCTCAAAAAATATTTGTTGTATATCAGTAAACATGTGTAAAATCTAAGTTTACTAAATTTTCCAGTTTAAAAGTTATTTACCTCCTTCAGAATTGTTTGGACACTCAGTATATCCATATATAAGAATATAAGTACATAATTGTTTAATGCTACCAAATCAAAGCTACAATGCATATTAAATTTAGATGCATATATATTTTTAATGTTACAAATAGAAAATTAAGCTTTGATCCCCAGCGTTAGATAAGTGTCACCGATTGAATACGGATACTATCTAAGTGTTATTTGTAAGTAATATATTCACACTTAAAATATTTGTTCCAACTCAATTAAAGATTATTGTCAGACGTTTAGTCCTTATATATTGTGAACAATTCCATAGTATTTTCAAGCTCATTTTCAATTTAGTGCTTACTTTTAAACAATTTATTGACATTTGAAATGTTTATTGCTACCAACTTGGTTAATGATTAAACTTTGACTTCATCCTTGAGGATTTACTATTATTCTCAAGCTCATATTTTATGTAGTGCTTATTTCGAAGCAATATACTAACATTTGAAGTGTTTATTGCTACCAACTAGGTTAATGATTAAACTTTGACATCTAGCCTTTGTTAATTTACTATTTTCTCAAACTTATATTCTATGTGGTGCTTGTTTTGAAATAATATATTAACATGTGAAATATTTATTACTACCAACTTGGGTTATGATTAAACTTTGACATCTAGCCCATGAGGATATACTATGGTTTTCAAGCTTATATTCTATGTAGTTCATGTTTTTAAGCAATATATTACAATGTGAAATATTTATTCCTACCAACTCAGTTATAGTATGTTCACTGCCTGAGAGTCTCTACCTGGCCCAGTCCTCTGTCACACACACACTTTCGCCAACATCCTAATCAGCTTAGCATGCCCTTGACCATTCATGACCATTACCATTTTTACCATCATTATGACAAAAGTAAAATGTGTACTCGATAAGCATTTAATAAAATCATCATAACTGATGAATTTATTGTTTAATTTTTTTTAAATGAGTCGGTACTCATATATTAATACAAGGTTTTTTAGAGAAGATATTTCTTATTGGGAAAGTAAATTAGTCTTGGTATTATATTTTATTTGTTCATATATATTATTAATATTATTATTATTATTTAATCATGGGTAACAAATGACATATGGATTAACATTTCCTATTTACAATATACCATTTAGAATTCCCCTTTTCCATATAGATAACAATAAGAATCCCTCTGAAATTTTTATCTATTATACTATTGTAGTATACAAAAAAGTTATAAAACTAGTATATACATTTTTAATTTTTTTATTAGAGCAATAAAAAGCACAACATTTTCATAGCTAACAAATCATTTAAGGAACCACTGCAAGACTATATTCTTCAACACAAATTGTGCAGAGTAATAAATTTTTAATCCAAGCCACAACTGTTCAAATTTCAATTTTTTTCTCACTATCTGGCTTATAATGGCCTAATTTATATTTCTCTTTGGGTCTTATAGTCCTCTAGATTGGAAGTGTAGTTTATTATGGACGCAAAAGAATATGTAACTTTGAGATTCTTTAAGTAAACCATGTATTTTTAATAATTTTGTGTAAAATCAAAAGCATTACAGTTTTTAATAAAGCTCAAATAACAAAATTATATGTCCGAAGTACTGTACCTCAATAGGTGACTCAAGCGGCAAGTCACTGACCAGTCCTAATCCCCTGTGTGTGTGAGTGGCGTCAAGCCTTCATCTAGCCACACTCCAGTAGTGGACACACTATAATGATAGAATTGGATATCTAGCTCTTGAGGATTTACTTTGTTCTCAAGCTTATATTCAATGTAGTGTTTGTTTTTAAGCAATATTTTGATGTGTAAAATGTGTATTGCTACCAACTCAGTTAATGATTAAACTTTGACATCTAGCCCTTGAGGTTTTCCTATTATTCTCAAACTAATATAGTTCTTGCCACTTTTTAAATCTGCAAAAAAATCAATATCATTTACCTCATTTTCACTGTCAGATACAACTTTTAAAATGACCACCCTAAAGATGGTAAATATATAAAGATGTGTATATAAGTTGCAAAGTCGTATATCTTTTAGCACCAAACATATAATTTATTCAAAAACCAGTAGGAGCATGTATCTTTTCCAGATCAACTATTCCTTTCATAAAAGTCCAGAAAGATATTTGTTAAATTACATATACAAGGATACAAATTAATAATTTTAACTAACTTTTGTTATTTACATCAATAGGTAATTGATTATCTACTTCTGTTCTTATAATTTATTTACCCATCAAAAATATATTAAAACTAAATAACAACAACTTTAGGGCCTACATGGAACAACTGATTTGTTGTAATTTTTCTTAAGAAATATCCAAAGTAATGAATCACCTGAAATAGGTTACACCAAGTAAGGTCCTTAATTATGGTTTTGGTTTTAGTAGAAACCAATCAATTTACATATACATATGTATACCAGGTGCCAAAAAAGTCCTGAGGGAATTAAGTTTCTCTTAACACTCAAACGTTAAAAATGTTTTTTGGTGTAAAAAACTATTTTGGCATTATATGGTAAATTTAATCCCACCCAATATGGGGTTTTCGGAGGCAACTCAAAATTGTTTAATAAAGCCCCATCGAGTAATAATTCAATTTGAAAGTATTGTTTAATAGAAAGCAACCGGTCAAACTACAGGTTGCTATCTTATTCCAATCGAAAGTGGCAGCTGGTGAAATATTTAAATAAATCCAATTTAATTATAAGGAAAATAATGAAATAAAATTATAATAGCAAAACCTCTACTATTATTTTATTCAAATTTGACCAGGAAGTTTCATTCCCCTAAAATTTTAATTTAAACTCAAAATTTATTTTTTTAGAACTAAAATTATAAAGTACAATACCAAATTTGAATATTTGACCAGTCACCATTTGAATTGGGTAAAATAGCGACCTCTATTTTGCGTAGTTATTTTCTATTAAATAAGATAGTGCTTTACATTTGAAAATTTTGAGTTATCCTCCAAAAACCCCATTTTGGGTTGAGGTTGAATTTACCTTAGACTGCTAAAATATGTTATTTTTACACCCAAAAACATTTCAAAATTTGAGCTTTTTACCTTGTATAGTTAAAAAGTTACTTAACTGTCCCGGGACTTTTTTGACACCTGGTATACAAACATATATATATATATATATATATATATATATATATATATATATATATATATATATATGTTTGTATACAAATTGATCTTTATACATTATTTTAATTAATATACTTTACTAAGTACTATTATTAATGAGTTTATTTGTATGATGTAACTTCTATTTAGAAGATTCTATGTAGATATTTTTTATCAAAATATATAGAATTTGTAACGTCATAGTTGTAAAATTTTGTGGTTCTGATTCTCTTACTAGGAAGCTTACTAAAATATACTTCCAAAACTTTTCAATTTTTGAATGGTTCCCTATGAAAGCTGACATGGATGAAGGTTATGTCTATTGAAGCAGAATCATCAAAACCCTCAATGAAGGACTGTTTCCTGTGACCTCGAGATGTTGGACTTAGTTGTAGAGTGATTATATGTGCTACAGTCATGTATTTATTTTTCATTTGATCAGTGTGTGCATATTGTATATTGACAATTGGGTTATTTAAACAATGCAGAAGAAAATTTCTAAAAAAGTATGGTAAAGGAAATGTATTAACAAAATCCTGTATTCATAAAATAATGGATCAATTACTGACATTTCTAAGAAAATCCTTAAGAAAAATTTTGCAAGAAACTGACATTATAGTTTTAAAGTTGTTAGATAATGATGGATTGTTCATACTGGAACCATAATAATGTTTTACTTATTTCTCCAAATTTATTAGAACCAACTCTTGAACTAATGTCAGCTCTTTAACATATGGAAAAAAAAATACCAGTTTTATTGGTGTAGATTATACAGACACCTCCATCATTTGTGTGTATATAATTTTTTAATATCCGAATAATCTATACAAATAAAAATGGCATTCTTTATTCCACGTGACATTAATTCAAAAAGTTGCTTCTAATGGATTTGTAGAAACAAGTATGATATTATTTATGGTTCTAATCTTTAATCACAAACATTTGAACATTTTGGACATTAATTACATTCTTTATGGATGATACCTGATTTCATCTAAGTGGCTATATAAACTCATGAAACACGTGTGTATAGGAAATATCACATAGGCAGAAGTAAACTTATATGATATTCATATAAAGTCTGTACATTTGGAGAAAATCGGGGTAAGGTCTTGCAGGTCCAATATTCTTTGATTAAACTGTTATCACAGGCCACATTCAACTTATGGTCTAGGCAGACCCTGTTTTACAACATACACATTTGCATAAGTACTTACTTCTTCTTACATGCATTCAATATCATCTCGTATCAATGACACAATGCATCTCATATACTCGACCAGCCATCATAAGCAGTTTCTTCATGCTCAGTGTACTTCTCATCTTCTCCTCCTGCTTCAAGTTTTAAAGATATTCCATCTACTTGTATTTTGCAGAATTATTGTAGTGTATACACTTCATTCAGTAGTATGTTTTGAAGCATTTGTATTTGGAAATTACATCTTATGCACAAAAGGGAATCAGTCAAGTTGAATATGTCCAAAAAATTTCTTCTTGCCAGAGCATGGCTTCTCAGTCTTCCCTCCAATATTGTTATACATTTGTTTAATTTTATTTATGCTAGATGTTAAAATTTTCACCATTTGAGATTTTGATGCCATACTTGCTCCCAGTCTCGGTACTTTATCCACTTTCTCATTACCTCTTATATTTGAATGTCTAGCAATTCATTGAAACCGTATCTCTTTATTCAAGTTATGTAGCAGATATTGTATATTCTGGACAATGTAAAAATATGGTGCTGGCTTGTATGATGAAATTGCCTGTAATGATGATTTTAAGTCAATCATTTAGTAGATTTTCATGGCTAACTGATTATTAATTAAGTCCATTGAGCCATATGTGTAAATAAGAAGTGTAATAATTTAAAAATGACGGGGCTGAATTTAAGATTAATTTGAAAGTAACTTTTGTTCATTAAAAAATGCCCCACGTTGGGCGCCAATTGTAATAATTTCAAAATGTGCCTAAGTTAATTTTTTATTAATATTAATTTATTAATTTGTTAATTTGCTCGACTAGGGCGCCAGATGTGTTAACATCAATTTTGAAAAAAGTGAATTTAAATATTTAAAAATCTCTGGGGTCGCAAATTCTTTTATCAGTGTACTTACAGTGGATTTTGGTTTCAAATGAGAACACTTTGGCTGAAATGTTAACAAAAACATTTATTAAACATTCAAAGAAACATCCTACAAATATTATTAACAAAAAAAAATCATATTTATAAATATTAGTTATCATTTAGTTTTAATAACAAATCATGGATTTATATTTCCTTTATTTCATTCTTTCAAATTAATCAATTTTATCTTTAAAATGCTTCTACAAATAAAATTGTTGCAACAGGAATTTAATCTGTGAATTTTTTTAATAACTTTGTAGCTCTAAAAGAAAAATGAAAAGATTCTATTTTCATTATTTAAAAATTTCATTTTACTATTATCTCTTCTAGTAATAATCTACTAAAATTTTCTTTAAATAGATAAACATTTACAAAAAAATTAATTTAAAACATAATACAGGTTATTAATCAAACAGGTAATATATAGCGTCTATACCACAACGCCGATCTAAATAAAAAAACATTGTCTGTATCCGAATGGAAGACTGATGTCCTACAAGTTGAAATTTTACAGCTCCTAGTGGATTCTCCCTCGTTCAGAAGTTGTTTTCTCAAGTTGTTGAGAATGTTCATAACTCGCGTATATAAACCATTGTCTTTTATGTTCCCGCGTTATTGTCATTGAAACACGCTCTTTATGGATTTTTAAATACTTTCGATCTCTATTTGAGATAAAAAATCAAATGTACATTGTTCTAACAGAACCTAGAAACTCTTTCTACGATCTTATCTCTCCAAACACTGGACTTCGACTTTGAAAAACACAACCTGTCCATTTTAAGCGGTGAACTCTAACTCTATAAAACATATCTAGTCCCTCCAAGCTCTGGACTTCAACTGTCTGTTGCCATGAGGCAATTCTCACTTACAAAAGCGTTCCTTCCGGTACTGTTCGCACATTTTACCACACTTCCGTTAAACACAAATGATTTACATAACATAACAATCAAACTAAATTACATTAAAATTAAACATAATAATTCATACTGTTGTCTTGAAAATCCATTTTGTTCCTATAAATGAATTTACTAAATACAATTCATGATCCAGACGTCCGGTCTCAGTTCATGCACCCGCGGATTTTAAACACATTATAAATTTTGATTTCTCTCATCATTACAAAAACCCCACAAATATTTGTATTGCAATACGTGTATTGCAATGCAAAAATTTTTATATATAAATTTCAAATCGAAAAAAAATTTTAATGGATGTTCAAGACATTTCATTTCAGAAGCTAAGGACTTCATAAAAAAAAATAAATACCTCTAGAGTATTCATTTAAGAAAGATTCTCTTTTTACATGAAAATAAAAATCTATTTGCTAAAATCCTATTTCATTATTTTAATTTGTTAGCGTTATCATAACTCATCAAACTATATATAATTTCATTAGCGCTAATCCTTATCTCTATTTATACAATAAAACCCATCATCAGTTTCTTTTTTAACAGCAGTTGATTGAAACTTTCCCATCAACATTTTTTGTTGACCGGATCCTGTCACTCAAAGCTTATCTCCCAGACAGCCGTCTGTATATTTTCCTGCCATCTAGCATCTCCTTTCCCACACTTTACTTTTCTGCCAAGACGAAATTTCTACATCTTTTATAAAAATCTACATCCATCTCACACTATTCATCTAAATCATTTTTTAACTTAACACAATTTAAATTTTAAAACCTCTCATTTTTAATTAACATTATTACAAAATTATTTACTTATTACTCAAAATTACTTCAATTCACCTTAAAACTTTTCAATTATCATTTTATATTATTATTTATTTTAGTTTAAATCCAATAATTATTTATTCTTTATCAAATTCTTAATTACTCTTTGTCTCGCTGGGATAAAATGTTAACTACTGATTTTACAATTACAAAAACCTCTTTTCTTCAACTAAAATTCAAAAATATAACATCATTATTATCAAAAAATAAAATTACTTACAAAACTCATCTATTTATTTCAAAATTACCTCTTTACAATTGTATTGTCTCTCAGTATCCTATCTTAAAATTATTTCCATCTTATCTTTCATATTTTAATAATCAAAGTTGCACTAATCCTCAAAAAACTCTTCATCATCTATATATGCAGACCTCGCGGGTTATCTACATATTTGTATAAATAATCTCCTCATTTCAACGTAGCTTCCTTTAAAAATCATGATAATCGCCGTTTATTCGCAGAATTCCTCAAATCTCCCTTTATTTCATTAAAATCGTCGCATATTTCCTTTATTTCATCGCAGTATTCAAAAAACCTCTTAAAAACTAAAAATTAACCATCAATGCAACTTAACTACTCTTTTTATAAAAGTTTCTTAACAGAACAACTTCATTTTAAATACCACTTTACTCAACAATTCTGTAAAGTCATCATCTTCTTATAAAAACTCAAAAAATCTCTCATTTAAACTACTTCATATTAAAATCTTCTTAATCATCTATTACTTGTATACAAAAACTTCAAAAAATAATATTTACATTGTTTCCCAGCTAACACCGTATTTCATCAAAATCTTTAGACACCTTTATCAAATAACTTCTGACCATCATCTATTATCTCAAATTCAATTATTATTTATTAAAAAATCGTTAATTATTTATTTTATTTATTAATTTCATCAAAATCTCTCTTATCATTGTTAATTTATTACTCCTTCCTTTAAAAAGCAAAAACTTAATCTCCTTTATTCATTATTTAACATCAAAAAACTTAAAAAACTTAATTATTATCTGTCTTGGCAAAACTCACATAAATTCTCAAACTTTAACCAATTATTTTTTAATTTTCCACGCAATAATCACTTAAAACTAACAACTTTTCATATCATATTATCATTAAATAATTCTTAATATTTATAACATCAAACATACAACTTATCTCTTTACAATTCAACATCTAATTACCTATTCTAATCAGCTAATCAACATTTTTACAATTTTATAAAACCTTCCGTTTCATGTCATAAAAACTCTCCTTTTGTCACGTCCGGTTTAATCTTGTATATACAGATCGATCACTTCTATATATATATCCTACAATTTATTTACCTTCAACATCTGTCTAAAATTTATTACATGAAGTTTTTTCATGTAATAATGTCACACTTATTTATGCATTTTTCTTCCTAACCTCTCCTACAAAGGTTCTTCTAACCGTCTACTTTATACCGTGCATACTTCTAATTGCTCTTTAGACTCTTACACAGAGTAACATGTTGTGACGTTGAAATGTGCAATGGTTGAATGCAATATCTCTACTAAATTCAAGATAAAGCCCAGAACACATCCCTATTCCACAACACGCCCTCCATGCAGTCTCAGAATGCCTTATTCTTGCGAATAAAACATTCCATTTTTGACTACACAAACTCCTACCTCCTCCCAAAATGTTCATGTACTCCTTAAATGCATTTACACGAAGAAAATTTTAAAATTCATAAAAAATTTCATTCAAATCGTATCATCCGAAGTTGAAATAAAGTTTATTTTACCAATCTTATTACTAGCATCGTCGATTTTCTGTTTATGTAATCCTTTCTAGATGTTATTATTCCAATTCAAAAAGAAAATTTTATTTTTTAAAATTTATTCTAAGTTCTTTACTTAGAAATTTACTTTTAATTCTATTAAAGTTATTTAAGTAATCTACTTTTGTTCTTATTTACTTTATT
Organism: Aphrophora alni; assembly: GCA_963513935.1. Taxonomy (NCBI): domain Eukaryota; kingdom Metazoa; phylum Arthropoda; class Insecta; order Hemiptera; family Aphrophoridae; genus Aphrophora; species Aphrophora alni. The sequence goes on from OY740765.1 coordinate 85,977,883, forward strand.
TAAAACCAATTATCCTTTATTTAAGTAATTTTTATTTGAAAACGCAAGTTAATTTCCGATTATAAGTCAAAAGTTTTTTATTTTCAGAACAGTATATTCGAAACACCCTGTATTGGTCTCCATGCTATACGCAATAGAATCTTAGGCTTGATTTAGGCATAAACAGTTTCCCCTTTGTATATAGGTGATGCAATTCTTTATCTGTTTACTGATAAGAAGTGAAAACCTTTTAGCTCCAACTAGATTCAATCTCTCTCGTCATTATTGAATATTCAATATTGAATCTACCTACTTAATATTGAATCTTATTTCTTCAACACTACTCTGAATCTTTGCTTCTAACTAATCTGTTTTATCTTAACACGTAAAGTCAATATTTATCTTGGAGTAAACAACACTCGGTTATTTACTGATATAAACCTAGCGTCTTTCATTTAGCAAATACCTAAACGTTTTCTAAAACTAAAACTTCTTAATCATACTAGCTTGGCTTATATTATTATTTATTCTGATTCTGTCTTAGCTTACAAAATTTATTAGTACACACAAATTATTAATATTCATAACTCTTAATTATTCATTATCAAACTTAAACTTATTTATTAACAAAATTCTTATTCTATTTATTATTTTTTAAAATCAAGTCCTTGTGTCATTATAAAAATGTCTTTACATTATTATTAGTTGTTCCAAATTTCAATTGATTACAACAATTATGAATTATCTGTTTCTTGCGATGATTTCCCGATTGGTGAAAGATTTTAAAGTACATGATTTGATTTTTGTAAATATCTCTAGCGTTAAATACCTCTGTCCACATGGACAGTTTGTCTAGCCTAGTCATCACAACAGACCCTTTCCTAACAAAAGATCTCCCTTTGTTATTGTCTCGGAGTATTGACAAAATACCTTTCTCTTTCTCCCTTACAGACATATCTACATTTCTCTTTCTCTCAAACATCTTAGAATCTAATGACCTACATTTGTCAGCTGTCAGCTTGGGAATTCTTACCCCACCATTTCCATACATCATCACAAATACTTCTTTAATACATACGTTTTCATATTTATTTTCAAAGCTACTCTTTTCACAAAAACTTTTAATTATCTGTTCTTGAATTTGAAAGATACTCTTAAATTTTGTCATTACATAATTTTTAAACTCTACATTCTTATGACACACTTGTTTTTTAAAATAAACAGCTGATTCCTTTATCGTAATATTATTTGTTTTTATCTTGTTTTTCAAATTACTTATACCTATTCCAACCCCACCAAACATATTAATTTCAACGTTATTTGCTGTTTCTAGATTTACCTTGTTACAAGTTAACCCATTATTTATCTTTTTAGCAATTTCTTGAACACAGTCATTCACACAATTGTCCTTTATTATTATCAATTCATTTGACATGTTATTTATTTCATTAAAACTGTTAATTTCTACTTCAGCTACTGCTTGATCTAAATTGTTATCCAAATTATTAATATTTTCTATCAAAGCACCTTCTACATTATTTATCCATTCAAATTCTACTTTTTTCTCACAATAGCTTACTTCAATTTCTACTTTATTATTAGTTTCCATTACATTAATTTCCATTTTAAGATTCCGTTCTAATTTTACATAATCTGGTTTTAATTCTACTTTGATCTGATCTAGCTTTTTGTCCAAATTATCTAGCTTAACATTGTTCTGTTCAAATTTGGCGTTAAATTCTTCAAACTTATTGTTCAAATCTTGTTTTGTTTCTAATCTATCTTTATCAAATTTATTATTCATATTTTCAAATTTCTTGTCACTATCTAATTTTAATTCTAATTTATCTTGTTTCATACTACTCATTAAAGTCTCAAACATTTTCTTAATTTCTTTATTCTGATCATTATTTTCCACACTCTTATCTACCCTAACCTGTTCGGTTACACTAACCTGCTCAATTACCCTAACCTCTTCAGCTCTTAGATTCTTATTATTATTATTAGTACCCTCCATTTTCTTTAAATTTTGATCTTCTTTTACCAAATTACTATTTTTATTTACTAAATCACTTGAAACCTTATCTTTTCCATCAAAATCATTAACCCCACCATTCTTCTTAACTTTTAAATTTTCAGTATTATCTACCTCATTGTTTACTTTATTATTATTACTATCTAAATCTACATTTTGATCTAAAATACTTTGTCCCTGTTGATAAAACAATTCATTACTACTATTACTTTGTATTGTCTGCTCATTACTTTGCAATTTCTGCTCTAAATTTTTAAAAGTATCATCTTGACATTCCAATGGTTCTATGTTATTTATAGAATTTTGATTTCCTAACCCTACCTGTTCATCATTATTATTAACATTTACAATTTCTGACTCCTTTTTTACCTTACTATATTTAACACAAAACATTTTTTTTAAAAAAGAATCTTTCTTATTATTAATGATAGAGTCCTTACCTTGATTTTAAGTGTTCCCATTACCAAAATCACTGTTTATTTCGACCATAAACGCCCCATTGTTGGGAGCCAATTGTAATAATTTAAAAATGACGGGGCTGAATTTAAGATTAATTTGAAAGTAACTTTTGTTCATTAAAAAATGCCCCACGTTGGGCGCCAATTGTAATAATTTCAAAATGTGCCTAAGTTAATTTTTTATTAATATTAATTTATTAATTTGTTAATTTGCTCGACTAGGGCGCCAGATGTGTTAACATCAATTTTGAAAAAAGTGAATTTAAATATTTAAAAATCTCTGGGGTCGCAAATTCTTTTATCAGTGTACTTACAGTGGATTTTGGTTTCAAATGAGAACACTTTGGCTGAAATGTTAACAAAAACATTTATTAAACATTCAAAGAAACATCCTACAAATATTATTAACAAAAAAAAATCATATTTATAAATATTAGTTATCATTTAGTTTTAATAACAAATCATGGATTTATATTTCCTTTATTTCATTCTTTCAAATTAATCAATTTTATCTTTAAAATGCTTCTACAAATAAAATTGTTGCAACAGGAATTTAATCTATGAATTTTTTTAATAACTTTGTAGCTCTAAAAGAAAAATGAAAAGATTCTATTTTCATTATTTAAAAATTTCATTTTACTATTATCTCTTCTAGTAATAATCTACTAAAATTTTCTTTAAATAGATAAACATTTACAAAAAAATTAATTTAAAACATAATACAGGTTATTAATCAAACAGGTAATATATAGCGTCTATACCACAACGCCGATCTAAATAAAAAAACATTGTCTGTATCCGAATGGAAGACTGATGTCCTACAAGTTGAAATTTTACAGCTCCTAGTGGATTCTCCCTCGTTCAGAAGTTGTTTTCTCAAGTTGTTGAGAATGTTCATAACTCGCGTATATAAACCATTGTCTTTTATGTTCCCGCGTTATTGTCATTGAAACACGCTCTTTATGGATTTTTAAATACTTTCGATCTCTATTTGAGATAAAAAATCAAATGTACATTGTTCTAACAGAACCTAGAAACTCTTTCTACGATCTTATCTCTCCAAACACTGGACTTCGACTTTGAAAAACACAACCTGTCCATTTTAAGCGGTGAACTCTAACTCTATAAAACATATCTAGTCCCTCCAAGCTCTGGACTTCAACTGTCTGTTGCCATGAGGCAATTCTCACTTACAAAAGCGTTCCTTCCGGTACTGTTCGCACATTTTACCACACTTCCGTTAAACACAAATGATTTACATAACATAACAATCAAACTAAATTACATTAAAATTAAACATAATAATTCATACTGTTGTCTTGAAAATCCATTTTGTTCCTATAAATGAATTTACTAAATACAATTCATGATCCAGACGTCCGGTCTCAGTTCATGCACCCGCGGATTTTAAACACATTATAAATTTTGATTTCTCTCATCATTACAGAAGATATTGTTGATATCTAGAGTTTATCATGTTCATGGCGACTTTGCCTTAGATCTTTATTTGTTAATCCATCAGGAAGTTCAATATTTACACTGCGTGCTGTCCAGGACCAAGGGGGAATCGGGTTCACTGGTTCAATTTCTTTACGTCTATTTATTTCCTGAATAATAGACAAATAATTTATTTGGTTTTAGAGAAACCAATAATGCATAAGGAAAAATACAAAAATTAAAAAGTTATTGAATAATTTTTAAAGGTTTCCTAGTGAGAGAATTATGCACTACTTCCTCAATTAAGAATTAATGATGCTCCAGACTCTTCTGATAATGTTCAACATATAAGTGGCATAAGTCAAATCATTTAATTATGGGTTCCTGTTTTAAAAACAAATTTTATATTTACCTATTGCCATGACATGAAGCAGTGTATTACTATAAACCCTATCTTGCGCACTAAACTAATCCTATATAATTAACTTTTATGTAATAAATAATCATTTTGAAAAATATTAATCAAAACTACACCTTCATAGTGTTTACTCTCTTGATAATAAGTTTATTTTATTTTATTTTAAATAATCATTCCTCATATGTGAAAGATTAACATAATTCTAATTTAAAAACCAAATACTACTTATATGATTATGTTAGTTTTGTAGAAAAACAAATATAAAAACAGGAATTGCTTTCAATGGGACAATGGAGTTTTTGTTTTAGTTCTATGACCTTCACTCATAGTTTACAAACAATTTCAATACTAGAAAATAAATATTAATATATTCAATTACTTGGTTGTTGTGTGGGTTCCTAACTTCCCTTTCCTATTCAAAATCTAGACTTTCATTACCTGTCTCTGAATAATATACATCCTTGTGAACTATATCCTGATTACTATTCATGTGCTATCTAAGATTTGGATTCCAGGAACCTTGTCACATAAAACCAGGTAATTTGTTTATTTTTCGTAATGGTAATGCTTTTATTTTTCTACTTAATTTTTACCTCCTTCATATTTTGTCCAGATATTCCATTGAATCAAGAAAAATATTGTTTATACATTTCATTTTTTTGCACATCATTTATTATATTTTTATACATATATTGTAATACAATGTTTTTTTTTTTTAATTTTGTTAAACCTTGAACGGAATTATATATTAGCTTTGGACATATTACAATGTTCTGTACTCTGGATCATTCTCATCTGTCAATGTCGCAGTAAGCTTGTTACAATGCTATTAGTGGAGCTTTTAAAAGATATGCACAGTTGTACTAAATATTAGGAAATTGATGATGTAGGGCTTATTTCAAATACTTGCTTTGCTTCATTATTCACTTGAAGCATGAGTATTGTAGTCAATTAATATAACTCCATGATGGTTTACAACACTACACAAATATGTGTGTCTCTAATCAGAATAACTCTTAAACTACTCTCGATTAATTATATGTATTATATTTTTTTTTTTCAATTCTGTTCTATTATTATTATTTTTTTATTTTTTGTGTTCTATTTATATTAATATTAAAAATGAAAGGATAACCACTCAAATTGCGGAAAGTTTAAATTGGTAAATGAAAGAAATCTTTATTTTTCAAAACAAAACTTTACTTTTTACAAGACAGATTTAACTAAGACTCATCATTCTCAATTGTTCAATTGATAAATTCAATGAGACTGAACAGTGGAAGTGGTTTATAGCATACAGTACTAAAATATAAGTGAGGCAAGCAAGCCATGCATTCAGTTCTTAGAACATGACTTGTATGCGTCACTTCTCTGCAAGGATGCCATAGACCACCTCTGCTTTTCAGTTCCTGTAGAGTTTCTAATTTATAACAACTACAGTGTGATAATTTCCTTTTTTAAATGTCTGTTTGAAAGTTTGTGTTGCGGAAATGAGTATTTTCTTTCATCGACTGTATAGGTAATTACTGAATTATTTTTAAACAATATCATAAGTGTCTAGTCTGAAATACCTTACATTTATTGCTGACCATTATTATTTTAATCCTTATTCAGCACATCATTATTTATCTCTCAAAAGAATCAAAACATGTATGGTGTTTATTATGCACTATATGAAACATGTTAAAATTATAGAAATTTTACTTTCCTAATTAAAATTAACATCACTGATATGCCCCCAAATCTAACTTTTATAGTTTATATTAATTTCTATACTGGTTTATTCTGTTAAGAAAAGACATCTTTTTTTTTCCTTTTAGATCTTTATATTATCTACTTCTTCCTAGTTATTGTTTTTTTTTTTTAAGTTTTTTTTTTTAATCAATTCAGAAGTAGTTGAAGAAACAGTTAACACTTAATGCTGCTTCATAATTATTCTTATTGTTATTTAATTTTCTTATGGTTTTTTTCTGTATTTTGTTTTAGCACTGGCAAGACCATGCTAGCCATAAACAAAGGCTTACAGAGGTCAGTATTTTAGTGTTTACTATACCTTTAAAATCTGTGTGTAACCCCAGCATGTCCATTGCGTTACCATATCTAAAGCACAGCACCATTAGCTCCATTTTTCTTCTCTTCTACTTTTGTAGATAAACAGATCTTTCTCTTCCCCACTGATTAATAATCATGTTTCTCCTCTTATAAAATAAAATTGATTTTAAATATAAAAGCAACATTACAGTAAAACAAATTCATAAAAATTTTCTGTTGTATTTTCTCCAACATAAAATGATCTGAACAAGTTATGAATTAAAAATATTGTTTTTAAATATTTGATTTATTATAAGATTGGACATTTTTACTGCTTCAAACCAATCAGACTAAAGTTGTGCTGCCAAGTATTCATGTTGTATAACTTAAATAAGTATAAATCCTTGTTCTAAGTGATACACTCCAACTAAAAACTATAATTTTACTCCTCCCCCCTCCCCATCTTCTGATTTTGTGTTATCCTCTTATTTTGTTTTTATTGCTTTGTTGGATTCTTAGTTTGGATGTTTTGGTAAAAGTAAAAATAGTAGAAAAATTGTACATTTTAGTAAATATTGTCCTCTCATAGACTTCAGGTTAGGATAATTTTAAATCAGGGTAATTGGACACTTCTCATGGATGAAACCCTGTTGCAGTTATCACCACTTCCTGTAACGAAGCTGAGATCAACTCATTGTAGTTTTGCTTTATATTCACTTTGCAATCCGAGAGCCTCTTCCTTTCTCCCAATTTTAAACCACTGCACAAAATAATAAGAATTGGCATGTTATATTTTCGAAATTGTTTAAAAAAATAGTTATTAGTTATGCCTAGTAAACACTAGAGATTGGTGTCTGTCATTATAAAAATACAGGTATAAATCTTTTCCTCATCCTTCTTCCATCTCAATCATTGAAACCTGATTTAAACTATTGGCGTCCTTAAGTAGTTTCTCAATAAATGAGTTATTTTATTCCTTATCACAATTTCATCTGTAAATATGGTAGTAATATAAGTAAAAAATACATGACATATATTTTTGTATTAAGATGTAACTTTAATTGAACTAATTTCAGAAAGTTTTGATGTATAACTAAGGTTGACTGGGAACTTTCATTTGTACACTTACTAGTATTTATATCAACTTCTTATGTAAACACAAAAATATAAATAGTTTGTACTTGTTTTAAAAAAATAATGGGAGAATGGTAACAAACAAAGTAATGTGGTAAAAAAAATTAGCTAAACAAACAATTAACTAAAACAACTTTAAAGCAAATAACATTATAATAATTAAAACATAGGGTACCATATGAACAAGAAACAATACATTAAAGAATAAAAACAAATAACAAACAGTGTAGAAGCTAATGATGTATATAATGTGAGGTTATAATGACAAACAGGAAATATTTAAATCTTGTCTGGGAGTTTATTAGAGTGACTCTGGATGTTAACCATTTAGTTCTTTGTCTAGGATAGAGATGTGGACCTTGGTGAAGAAACATTTGATTCTAGTGCCAGCTGATACACAGAATTTAACCGTTTTTTACAGTTTTAGACAGTTGAGTTCAGTGTTAACTACCTGGAAGAAGAAAAGTGTATCCTGAAAGTAGCATCTATATTCCAATCAAAGGACATGAAATTAGCATAAGTTGGGATTTTGCAGTATTGATAACCTAGTGCACCAAGCACAGAAAATACCTCTGAATCCTTTCAATATCTTCCTAAGGATATTGTTAAAGGCTCATGGTCATGATCTCAGCAGATACTTCTCATTCTTCACCTCATTGAATAGCTAAGAACCATCCCACCAATATTTGAAACAACACTGTCTTGCGAGTTTGCAACCGAAAAAGATGTTTGTATAATTGTTGAAATTGAGAAACAAGTAATTATCAATGTTTCAGTCCCTTGACTACACTTGTGACTACTCTTAACAATCTGTGTTAGGCTGCCTCGTAAATGCCCTAACTGAAGAAACCATCATCGGCAAGACTTGATAAAATGTAGAATTTTATTAAATATTGTGTTTGTGTTTCATTCAGTGTCATTGACATAAAAATTGAATGTAATATGGCCTAATTAGGAAATTGACAGAATTCCTGAGACAGAAATAAACACATTAGAATTTTCTGTCTGGTACGTTACTTAGAGTCTTCTGTTATAGAGATAACTAGCCGAAAACTGAATATTGGTCCAACAAAACCACAAGTTCTCAAATTGTGAGGTGATAAAAGTAACCCCAGACAAAAGTTATGTTAGATGTGTAACTATATAATGTTGACACAAGTAATAGATTGCTTCAAGTTATATGGTGTGTATGTTACTAATTAATGTTGAAATTTACCCAAGTTAAAGGTTGCATAGGAAGCTTAACTAGGCATCTTACAGAAGAAATGTTGAAACATTGATACAATGACTTAGGCTACTCCAAACTACGTAATGCATGGGAAATTTTTCTAGATGAGTTTTTAAACAATGTTAAATAATTGATTTAACTGCTGACTCCACGGTATATGATGCAAAGGAAACTTTGCTAGATGTGTTAAAAATAATGATGAAGAATTGGAAAAATTGTTTGTTCCAAGCTACTTGCAAGATGTATTACTGAGCAATATTGAAGAATTTATATAAGTTATTTGATGCTTAGTAAACTTTGATAGATGTCTTACTAAGCAATATTGAAACATTGATGTAATGGTTTACCCCAAGCTTAATGGTGCATATCAAATTTTGTTAGATATGTTAAAAAGTAATGTTGAATATTTTTTCATTGTTATATAGCCAACAGACCACATGTTTATATAACTAGAATTAACCCTATTTTTTCTTTCTGTCTACTAGTAGTCTAAAAACTTATCTCATAAAGGCGACCGTGGTTTCAAGACATTTATAGTTTCATCTTCAGGGTGTACAATAACATCTAGTCTCCGGCAAAGAATTCACACCACAGTATAAAAAACTTTGGCCAAAGTATAAACCCATTTTTATTAGTTTTGTGTTTTATTGTAACTGTGTTTTTAATGTAATAAATGTGTTTTGTGAAACTCGTAATAAGCTCCATGTAGCTAATTGACAATTGTACAGCCTAAAAATAAGACTTTAAAAGTCTTGAAACCACAGTCGCCTTTACGAGGTGAGTTTTTAGACCACTAGACAAAAAATAATATGGTTAATCCTAATTATATAATGTTGAATAATTAATATAATAGCTTATTCCAAGCTATATTATACATAGAAAGCTTTGCTTGATGTATTAACTAAAAAAATTTGAAACATTGATATAATCACTTCCTCCAAGCTATATGATGGACAGGAATCTTTGATAGGTGTTACTAAGAAATGTTGAGGAATTGATGTCACTGCTTATTCCAAGCTACATAACACTTGGACAGCTAGCTGTTCAGTTAGATACTAACAATGTAGAAGCATTTATGTACTGGGTTACTCCAAACTACACGATACTTAGAAAGCTATGCTGTATGTGTTACTAAACAGTGTTGAAACATTATTTAAATGGTTTACTCCAATCAATATGATATGTAACTAGCTTTGTTAAAAGTCTTATTTAACAATGTTGAGGCATTGATGATTACTTCAAGCTACAAGATATATGGGAAGCTTTGCTAGTTGTGTTACTAAAGAATGTTGAAACAGTGTTATAATTGCTTACTTCAAGCTACATATGTAGGAAGCTGTGGTAGGTGTGTTATTAAACAATGTTGAAATATTTATATTAGTACAATTGCTTACTCCAAGCTACAAGTTGGAAAGGAGGTTTTCCTAGATGTGTTATTAAGAAATGTTACAGAATTGTTGTAATGGATTACTCCAACTTTATATGATGTTTAGAAAGCATTATTAGATGTATTATTAAGCAATTTTGAAACATTGATGTATATGCTTACTCTAATGTACATCATGCTTAGAAAGTGTTGCGAGGCAATGTTGAAACATTGAATCTATATGACTTACCCCTGATTATTTGAAATTTCTTTGCTAAGTTTGTTACTAAACCATGTTGAAACACTGATTAATATATTGCTCCAAGCTTTATGATCCATAGGAAGTTTTGGTACTACAACAGAAAAACTCAGCTACTTTTTTCATCTGAACGAGGCTGTGCGCCTTCCCCTTATTCTTAACCAACGCACTTATCTCAAATCTTGTAATTTGTGATTTTTTTTAGATTTATCTCGAGAATGAGTTCTTATGAATGTTTCTCTGGTACAATCTATCGTACCTTATTTGATGCAGTTTGTAACTCTGTGTGTGTGTTGGTAATTTAATTTGAAATAATTCTCAATATTTGTGATTACTTTAAGTTTAATTATCTTTTAAACCATTTTTTATTTTTACTATTTACAATACATTATTAGTTGTAACAATCCTTACTTCACAAACTAATCCAATGATCCTCTTATGCTTATGAGCAGGTTGTTCTTCCAAAATAACTTTAAAAAATCTTTTTCTTCTTTCTTTTTGTCTAAACCTTTTATTTTCTTTAAGATCTTTCTTGACCTTTTTACTAATCATTCGGTTACAATTGTAAATATTAAATAAAAAAGAGAGGGTGTATTTTGTAAATTTTAAATTGACACTTTGTAACATTAAGAATTTATGAGATTGCTCAGCTAAGGGCGCCTAGATGGAATTAACTCACCAATTTTGAAAATAAATAAAAAATTGACTTAAAATTAAAATATTCTCAGGGTCGTGTTTCTTTTTTAAGTGTACTAACAGTGGTTATCTGGGAAATAAGAAATCCTTATTTATTTTTCTGAAACTTAACATAGTAATTTATTAAAAGTATTCATACACACATATATTAATAGTACATATATATTAGTATATTGCTTGAAATTATATCATGTCAGAAATTTGAAATTGTTTTGTCTTGAAAAGACTAAAATTCTTTATAAATGATTTTATTTTAAAATTAGTTGCAACTTTTACTCATTAAATTTTTTATGAGCATCTTTGCCCTCATATAAAGAATTTAGAAATTTTCTATTAAAGTTTTAGTTTAAATTTTTTTAAAATTACTTATAACATTAAGATTACTTATTTAAACAAATTTTAACATATTTAATATTTCATCATTAGTCTTTTTTTACACAAAAGATAAAATAAGATCAGCTATCATTTATGTTACCACATTGTAGCCATCTCCAGGGTGAACGTCCTTTGTGGCATGCAGTCCTCGTTCTTGAGGTTGAGGTCCATTATCGACTATGTAATCTTTCAGTTGATGATCTCAATTTTGACTTTACTAATTCATAGTTCTCACACATTCACAGATTCTCTATCACAGAAATAGAGTTTATGTTTTGATTTTTAAAGTCTTTCAGATTGAAAATACCGGTTAAACTGTCTATGCAATGAACAAATTCAAGTCGCACCATGTGCTCTACGCACATTCACAAAATATTTATTATTTCACCATATTTATGTGTCCATCTATTTCTTACGCATCCTCTACACTCTCTACGATCAATTGATTATAAACTGTTTGCGATTTACATTGTCTATATTACAAAAGAATCACTTTTACATAAGTTACATTGTCTACAAATATTTCCTTCATTAATCAAAAGCACGTCTTACCATTTCAGACATCGCCTCTAGACTGAACTAATTCCTAGCATCTCAAACTAAGCGTATCTTTTTAGATCTACTAACTCAGCATACTTCCATTATGTTCACATTTCTGGTCCCACGGACACTGTCCAAATCATTTTGCTTGACAACAAGCATCGTCTATTTTCACAAAACAATATCTCACTTCAATATTTATTCTATCTTAAAACTAAACATTATTTACCTTAAATTTATATTTTGGAAATCTATTTTAATTTTTCTTTCCCTTGTTTTAATATTATTTACAGACATTAATTTGACTTACGTTTTCTTTCTTTCAAACCAATCATAAAATTCCATTTTCCCCGCTTTTCAGCGAATGTTTTAATCTCAAAACAAAATTCAAAAATTGAGTATCACACAATTCTGATTATTAATTATGGATCAAGTTCCCCTTTGCTTTAGTCAGTATTTATTAATTTCTCTGTATAAAAAATAAAACTCAAAATATCCACACACATAAAATTACTCTTAAATTTAACATAAAAAATTTATCACACACAAAAATTATCCCAGGAAAATTAATAAATTATATTCTATTTGAACATCATATCTTGCCCTTAGTGGCAATTCACTTTCTAAAGATTTTTATATAAATGTCAAACCTTGACTGATGCATTGAATTTCCAAGAAGTGGTGTAGTTCTGCATTGTTGGTGCAGAAATCAGATCCTATCCAAGGGAAAGCTGTCCTTGTCATTTAACCATCCTCTTTTATTTCCTTTTTTTATACTCCGTTGACTTATTATTCCATTTCGCACCTCACTAACAACACTTTACTTATATCGCAGCTTCACTTAATTGACTGTCTTTAAAACTTACTTTTCTTATTTTTCACAAATTAACTTCAATAAACCAACAGACATGGATTTTGTTTTCAATTTCAATTTCCTAGGTTGAATGCGCTAGCTTATTCTGAGCAAGGTCGTGCTTAGGAAGAATTGCAAGAAATGTAAAATAGTAATTTTTTAGGTTGGATGTGCTAGCCTACTCTAAGGTAGATGATATTTAGGAGGCATTGCAAGAAATGTAACAAAGCAATGTTTAATTTGGGAGTTACTGGCTTACTTCAAGTCCCATGGTATGTAGGAAGCAGTACAAGAAGTGTAACAAAGCACTATTAGAGGTTTTCTTTGATGGCTTACTCCAAGCTACTTGATGTTTTAAGAGCATTGAAAGAAACATTGTTGGAAGTGGATGTGCTGGCATATCCCAAACTAGATGATATTTAGTAAGCATTGCAAGAGGTATAATGCATTAATATTGAAGGTTGGATATGCTTGTTTACTCCTTACTCCAAACTACTACACGATTAGTGAATGATGAAGCTTGACCTTGACCAACGAATCTTGTTACACCCAGTTATTAGAGTAGTGGAGGAAATGCTGGTTCAGTTTTGCTTGCAACGTGAAAGTATAAACATTGGCATTCTATTGGGGATTGTAAAAACATTAGTTTATCTTAAAGAACCCGTACTGTCATATCAGTTATATATTTGTGAATTTATTGTAAAATTATATATTTGTATATGTGTTTTCCGATTGTGTTAATTTGATAAACTATGAAGTCCAAGAAATTATTCATAGCCAGCTGAAAGAAATAATTTATAACATATATGAATCATAAAGCGGGAACCAAAACATGGACCTGACTTATTGAAAAAAATTACAGGAGAGAATGGCTCAAGCAACAAGTGTATCTCGCAGTAGTGTACAACAAATTTTGTGCGAGAAAAAAGTTATGTAGAAGCAGGACAGCCATTTTCGACACCTAAAGAAAGAAATAGCCAAGAAATAAAACCAAAAGTGAAATTGACGACTTTGACAAATGTGTTGTTTGCAGAAGTATTCACCAAACAGAAAGACAACATCCAATATCAAATAGTCTATTGCTAGCGATAAAACAAAATAGATTTTAAAGGTGACAAATAGGTTTTGTGTCGAGTTATTAGGGAAATTAGATTCAGGTAGAAGAACTCCGTAGTTTACAGAAAAATATTGATCGAGAAGAATGACATATGGGAAAAGAGAGTAAATTCTGTTTGAGTAAGCCAGCAATACAGAAAAAAGGGCACCCTTGTATTAGAGCAATACAGAAAAGAAGGGCAGCCTATAGTTTATACTGACGAGACTTATGTGCACTCATCACAAACTAAACCACATTCTTGGACTAACTGTAGAAATTCAGGTCTCCTAACTCCAATGTCAATATGCTATAATTGTTCATGCTGGTAGTGAGAATGGTTTTATTGACAATGCACCGTTAGTTTATTAATTTGGGGACTACCATGATGCTATGAATTCAAAAAATTACAAAAAGTGGTTATAGGAAAAATTAATACAGAATCTGTTTCCAGAATTTGGTGTTAGTTATAGACAATGCTCCGTACAACAATATTCAGTTAAATCCAAATCAAACACGTAACTCCAAATAGGCTAATATGATTAGCCGGTTAGTACGAAAAAATTTACTGTGTAATCATAAAATGTTGGTTTAGTTGAAGTAAAAGTTTGTTTAATAACAAAGGAGAAGTGGTTTTCAATATGTCATTTCTGTAAAGTAGAAAACACCTATTTACTAAACATGCCTGTTACTGATGAAATATCATACAGAATTAATATTAATTTAAACGAAGTCAGCAGTGATAATTACAATGATAATGAAGAAGACAGTGGTGGTTAAATGAGCTGTATAAATCCTTCACTTTAATCCTCTCTCTTAAGGTATCACCACTCACTGTATGGCCTGTACATGTTACACCTTGAAAACATTATGTACAGGCCATACGTTGCAAGAAGTGTAATGGTGCAATGATGGATTTTGGATGTGCTGGCTTATCCCAAGCTACATGGTGTTTAGACAGCATTGCCTGAAGTGTAACGAAGTAATAATGAAGGTTGGATCTGTTGGCTTACTCCAAGCTACATGATGTATAGAAATTAATGTAAAATATGTAACATAGTGAACTACTTGGCTTGATGTACTGTCTTAGTCCAAACTATATGGTATTTAAAAATCTTTGTAGCAATACTGGAGTTTGGATAAGCTGGCTACTCCAAACTACAAGATGTTCAGAAAGTGTTGCCTGAAGTATAACAAAGCATGATGGTGTTCAGGAAGCATCACAAGAATAGTAATAAAGCGACGTAAGTGATTGGATCTGCTGACTTACTCCAAGCAACACAATGTTAGGAAGCATTAAGAGAGTTATAACGAAGCAATTTTGAAAGTTAGAATTGCTAGCATACTCCAAGCAATATGGTATTTAGAAAACATTGCATGAAATGTAACGAAGCATTGTTGAAGGTTATATATGCTGGTTTATTACATGCTAAATAATTTTTAGCAAAAAAGAAACAAAGTAATTTAAAGAATGGATAAGCTAGCTTGCTTTAACCTACATGATGTTTAAATAGTAAAGGAAGATGTAAGATAGGTAATATTGGAGGTTGTATTTGCTGGTTTATTCCTAACTGAACTACTTGATGTTCAAGAAGTATTGAAAGAGTTGTAACAAAATATTGTTTGAAGTCGGATGTGCTGACTTACTCCAAACTAAATGTTATTCAGGAAGCATTGCAAGAAGTGTAATGAAGTGTTGTCAATGGTCAGATGTGTTGGCTTATTCCAAATTACATGTTGTTTAGAAAGCATTGGAAGAAACCATATAATGGAGCAATGTTGGCATTTTTAATGTGCTTGCTTACTCCAAGGTACTTGATTTTTAGAAACTTTGCAAGAAGTTTAATGAAGCAATATTGGAGGTTGGTTGATGGCATACTCCAAGCCACATGATATTTTAGAAGTATTGCATAAAGTTTAACAAAGCAATGTTAAAGACTGGATAGACTTAGTGTAGTAACCTACATTATTTTTATAAAGTGTTGTAAGAAGTGTCATGTAGCAATGTTGGAGTTAGGATGTGCAGATTTACTCCATGGTACATCATGTTTAGAAGCACTGCAAGAAATGCTTTTGGAGTTTGGTTATGCTGTTTAGTAAACATTACCCATAGTGTAACAAAGCAATGTTGAATGTTCTCGCTTACTCCATGCTAAATGATGTTCAGGAAACAATGTAAGAGTTGAAACGAAAAAATGTGGGAAGCTGGATATAATGGCTTAGCGCAACCTAGATATTTAGGCTTACTTCATACTACATGATATTTAAGAAGCATTGTATTGTATGAAATGTAACAAGTCGATGTTGGAGATTGCAAGTGCTAGCTTATTCCAAACTACATAATGTTTAGGAAGTATTGCAAGATATGTAACAAATAGAAATATTATGATGCAGAGCTTAAGTAAGGTTGTTCTGAAATGCTCAAGATAAGGATATATTATTAAGTTTTTAATAATGCAATATTGGAGCAGAATTATGCTGCCTTGCAAAGCAGAGATGTTCTACCATATGAATTCACAAGCTCCGTTGGCTATGTTATGAGTGTTATGATGCACTGCTGGAGCAGAGTTATATTGTCTTGCTGTAAGGCAAATTATTATTATGAAGTGTTTTAGGTTTATTTTGATAGAAACTAGGTAAGAGTTGTTCTGCTTTGCTGCAAAGTACCAAGTTCTTTGGATATATTTTAAGGATTGGTATAATACAGTGCTGGAGTAGGGATATTCTGCATTACTGCAGAAATAATTATTGTTATGAGATATTCTGGGAGTATTATGACCCAGGGTTTCAGTAGAGATCTTCTTTTTTGAAACCATTCTGAAGATGCATTGTTAGGAGTATTGTTTTAATGCAATCCTGGTGCTGAACTGTTCTGCCTTGTTACGAAACACAAGATGCCATGTCAGTATTTTTTGAATTGTTAATGTTATGCTGGAGCATAGATGCGCACTGCATTACTGTGATGTAATTGATCATTATGAAGTAGTATGATGCAATGTGGATTATAAATGTGCTGCATTACTGCAAAGCAATTGATCGTTATGAAGTATTCAAGGAGTATTATGATGCAATGCTGGAGTACAGATGTGCTGTATTACTGTGAATTAATTGAGTATTATGAAGTATTCTATGAGTATTATGATACAGCGCTGGAAATATAAATGTCCTTCATTACTGCGAAGCAATTGATTGCTATTTTAATGCAATGCTAGATTATAGATGAGCTGCATTACTGTGAAGCACTAATCATTGTTAAGTACTTTAGGAAAATTATGATGCAGTGCTTGAGCAAAAGTGTTGTACCTTAGTGCAATTTACAAGTTACTTTTGCAGTACCGTTAAGAATGATATAATGCAATCCTGGAGCAGAGCTTTTCTTCCATGGTGTGAACTCTACATACTTTTGCAGTATTGTAAAACATCCGTATATTTGACCTCTTCTTTTAGTTTTATGTGTGTATCTCCTAAACTTATTCTTATAGGTTTTAGTTTAGTGTTTCTTGTGAAGGACACAATAACAGGTATAGTATTCTCCCATTAACCACATTTTTTACGTAATTAAATCGTTTAGGTATTTTCTTTCTCTTCTCCATATCCCATATCTCTGTCTGGATAGGCGAATTTTATGTAGTGAAGTCCAGCCAAACAGAATATATGAGTGAATGGTTTTTTTTTTTTTTTTAATGTCCTTGATTCATTACATTTAAAATGCTTGTAGTCTTGCACACATTTTGATTGGGAGTTTTATACTTCCCTGTAATCAGACATGTTAAAATTTGACACGTTCCCACTTATTAACTTGGATATTTATACATTGTTCCCAAAATATACCGTAATCTCAAGTAGTTAAAATTGTGTGATAATTTGATAGTCATGTTCCAGATTAATATAGTTAACATTTAGCAGTGCATAGATGGACTCTAATCCCACGAGTGAAGTGATTTTTGTGTTTATTACCGTACTGAATTAAAAACCCTACAGGTTATTTAGACATGTAATTGTTTGTATATGAGACAATAGAGTGTAGTGCATTCTTGAGTGTTTTGTTCAAGTATACAGTAGTTTTAAACTTGAGTAAAGTGAAAATCCCTGCAGTTTATTTAGATACGTTTCTTAAAATGTTGTATTTTACTACATGTAAATTTTAAGCATATGTAGCTTTAACAGGCTGAAGTTTTGCTGTTTTGTTCAACAATAGTTTTATTTGGTTTATTAAGAATCCAAGACCTTATTTTATTGGTCATAGTCTACCTGTAATAGAAAAAAACACTATTGTAAAAATGGTTTCTTTTCACGTTTTTGCAGTTGTTTGAATTTTGTACTAAGATGGAAACACTTGCACTTTTTGCTTAAACTTAGCTAGTTGTAAACTGTACTTTTTTTGGGCCTAAAAACCAGTCCGAACCACGTTAAACCTTAGCATGTTGAACAAAGGATTTGCTTAAAAACAGACTGAAAATGTTTCACAATTATTTGTTTAAAAGTATAATTTTTTGTGGTTCTATATCATAGGAAATAATAGGTTTATTTATAAAATGTTTAATTTACACAAATTTTGGGTACAAATTTAGTACTTTTATTACAATATTTTTGTAAAAGGTTCAAAATTTTGTTTGTTCTATAGTATGTAAACACTGTTTATGTTCCTTATAAAACATCTTCAAAACTTAATTTTTGGTATAAAGTTGATTTTTGTTCAACAATTTTTTTACAAAATTTTCAAATTTGGATTTGGTGTTGTTCTATAGTATGTAAAATATTTTAGGCAAAAAATTATAGTCCCTTGTAAAAAGTCTCATTTAAGCAAATTTTGGCTAATAATTACATATTTCGTTAGAATATTGTAGAAGCCAACAACCAAGTTAAATGAAATGTATATCTCAGTAAAAATTAAACTCTCAGTACGGGAGACAAAGACAACAGATAATTATGTTATGTTTCGTTATTTAATTCAAATTCTAAGACTATTATTATTTTTAGTAATAATATACCATTATACACAGTATGTAGATTAACACTTAATGGTGAATTTTGACTAACAGTTTAAAAATCAGAATAGAGAGATTATGTAGGTTTTAGGTTCCAAAAACCACCTAAACGTAAAAAGTAATAAAAACTACTTGTCAGAATTAATAGTATTGTAGTGCATATATTCTATT
Organism: Aphrophora alni; assembly: GCA_963513935.1. NCBI lineage: Eukaryota > Metazoa > Arthropoda > Insecta > Hemiptera > Aphrophoridae > Aphrophora > Aphrophora alni. The sequence continues at coordinate 85,996,944 of OY740765.1, forward strand.
ATGAACACATCAAACTGGTTTGTCGCCTTAGTAAATTTTCCAATAGCAATTGTCATACCATATACACAAAGAGAATATATAATACTATTTTCTTGTTAGTAGCTCGGCCTCTAGTCTCGATATATCATTATAAAAATGCACTATTACGCAGTGTATGTATAATGTAGCTCAGTTTTAAGCTTCATATTTGTATAAAAAAGTGGACTATTGGAATGTTCGTATCTGACCATGTAAAGTTTTTAAATTGTAAGAGTTTAGGTTAATCTAAGTGATATATAATAAGTGTTTTAGTGTATGTAAACAATTTCTAATCCATACTGTCAAAGTATACATTTGTTATGATAAAGTCTCTGTCCTGTACAGTTGTAAAATTGGTAAAGATTAACGTAATTGAAAGTTTTGTAATCCAAGGGGTATTTAGGTAACATAGATTTGTTATGGGTTGATTAATCATAAAGTAATATGTATATTTTAATATCGTATATGAAACAATGTTAAAGGTAATGTAACAAAATAATAATACATGTAATCACACCAGAATAAGTGTATGTGTCTGAGATTAATGTATTGAACCACGAACAAATTTGTAAAAACCCCATTCACTCATAGTCAACTGTGTATTGGTAGACCGTTATTTCCCCCCTCAACCAGACAGACAGAGGGAATGGATCTTTATTTCACCAGACCTGTGCCTCTTCTTCTAGATCCAGATTTAATAGGGTAATTACTATAGTATGAGTCTATAATGGCTTCCCTCTTGTATATTTCAGATCATACCTTCAATATCATTTGGGTCCCAGACCTTCTCATTTAAGATTAAAAACCGGTAATAAGAGTCCCAGTTGGTTCTTTTTCTAGTCAGGGTTTCTGAATTCTACTGTGTCAGAACCAAAGCTCAAATTCCTCCGAATATTGCAATGATGAGAGGCTGAAATCACTTTCGTTACATGTCAAATCCAAATTATTAACAAATATATTCTGTTTCAATTAATCGTTTCATATTGATAACTTCTTTTCATAAACTTTTTCTAAATGTGATTTTGTCTATTACATTTCTATCAGTAGGTTAAGGATATTTAACAATGACTCATCTATGCTCTTTGTGTCTATTGATCCTTGTGTTACGTGATTAAAATCTTTTCCAACAAGGAACTGTTTATTCTCTCTCCTATAGTAATTCACTAGTCTAGTGTTTTCTCTGGTAGTTGGGATAGATGGAGGTTCCTTTACATCATATCGAAGATAGAATGAACTGATTATAATGTACCTTCTGCCGTCACTTAATCCAGAGTTGATTTTCATCATAGTCTTTAAAACAGAAATCATTCAGAAGCAAACAAGGAATTTCTTTTTTTAACTTTTAACTTTCCAAATTCTATGATTTGTCAAACATTAATCCACGGCTCCTGGATGAAGACTAGGTCCAATTTCTCAGTGTGGAATCTTTGGTACAATGATGTAGTTACAGCTTTACGAGTGTTAAAACCAATTAAAGCCACCAATGTCAGTTTTATTGGAACCAATTATATTCCAGTCTTCTATCTTGTTCTGTCTACCTAGATCACTTCTATTTTGAATACTTCTACCTTAGATGCCTTCACTTTGGCTCCTCACAGGATTTCCTTCTTATCTCCTGTTCATAACTTGGTATTATATCATTACTTCTTCTACCCTTGCTGGGTGTCTGTATTCGCACTCACCATGAAACAGGCCTTTCACTCTAAGTAACTTAAAACTGAGTATATTTGCCGTGGTCTAGAGTGGTTAATTCCTTAGACATTGAAACCTATAATTGTTCTACTAGTACTTCTGCAGTTAGTCTGCTCGTAGGATAGTCTACAGGCACTACTACCTAACTTGTTCTTTCAGCAATATCATTCTTTCTGCTGTGGTTATTTTCACCTTTGTTTTTTCCAACTTCTGAGTTGTATCAGCGATGTCATTCTCGATGGGCTATTCATTCTCTCCTAGTGAGAGAATTTCTTCTTAGATTGGCTTTTAGGGCTCTCTTAAGATAAGAGTAGCTGCTCCATTGGTTTACTACTCCTGAAAAGTGTGCAGAACCTGTTTTTAGACTTTTATTGTTATTAATTTACATTTTTTATCAGTGCAAGGATGAGAGTATCCTATTAAATTTAAGAAGTTTTTTATATATTTAGCGTGAGATAACATAATCCACTTTTATTATGATATAACACATTTCCTTGAAAAAAAAATTATTCGTTTCCTAATGGCCTGGATCACTTGATATAATTAAATGTATGCAGTTAATTACCTTCAGTGATTTTGTTTTTCACCAGAGTCCTGACTGCAATTTCAGTCTCATAGGGCTATTTTCAATGGCTTTAAACTTCACTTCACTTTTTAACATCCACTCCACTCCTATCACAAGGCTGATTTAGTGATAGACTGTAAGGAAATAAAGAATGAAAGACTTGGTCTGCAAACAAGAGGAGTGATTCATATCTCATAGCAACAAAGGTCATAGGCCAGTGTAATGATAAACTGTAATGAAATAATAAGTGAAAGCCAAGCTCTCAAAAAAAAAAAAAAAAAAAAGAAGTCAGTCATATCACATAGCAACTAAGACCATAAACTGGAAGTGAGTTTATGTAAAAGCAGTGACTATATGGTGCAAAGGTGTCTCATGAGCAGGGCTGGATTATTATTTTTATATCAACTGGGAAACCACTGTAACAATAAATATTGAATTACACTGTAAAAAACAATTAAATATTGAATTAATATATTTGACTTGTAAAAACAAAACAAATTTACCTGCTTAGTCAGTTTTTATAAACATGTTATATTTTGTATTCCAATAATTTCTTAAAACAGCACTATTGTAATTATTAATGTCAAAATTAGTATTGATCAGAGTTTTTGTTTTTATATACAGGAATATTTGCAGTGAGGTTACATCTTGTTTACATTTTTGATATGATGTTAGTGGTAGTTTAACTCTGATGTTTAGCAGTGTTGTAGTAAATTAGAAACTTATATGTTGTTAGACTACCCTTACAAGCTATGAATAATTTTTAAGAAATTAGACATTCTGTCTACAGAAAATAAAATTACTTTTATTTCGTTACAGAGGAATGGCGCTGAAAAAGAGACAGCCTATTAGTAAAATAATATTTTTAGTGAACAAATTTTTTATTTTTATTTTGTTATGTTTCAGGTACTCTCCTTTAGCTGGTGATCTTCTAGCAAATTCAATGTTGCCTGGAAACGCAATGAACGGCTCTGGGTGGTGCATTTTTGTGTATAACCTTGCCCCTGAAACCGAAGAAAATGTCTTATGGCAGCTGTTTGGCCCATTCGGTGCTGTTCAGAGTGTGAAAGTCATTAGAGACCTCCAAACCAATAAGTGCAAAGGCTTTGGTTTCGTTACAATGACAAATTATGATGAAGCTGTAGTCGCGATCCAATCACTCAACGGTTATACCCTTGGAAACCGTGTACTTCAAGTATCTTTCAAAACAAACAAGAGCAAAACGACATAAATAGAAGGGCAAGTTAATTTTCCTGTAATTTCGTCTGTCCATGCTACTAGTCATATTAATTGAGCTATGTTAAGGCTGGATATGTCCCGGTATTGATCTCATTTTAACTTAATTTCTACCATGAGTGAAAACACTCAAATATTGCATTTTCTTGTCTGATTGTTGGACATGTCTAACTATTTATATTATATTTATCGAGCGTTTTCAAATTTTATATTAAATAAAATTACAGATTGTGAGTAGAAGACGTTGAAACAAGCAATCTTGTGATATCTCTAGTCCCATTCGACTCGCTGACAACGAGGGACTAATGCAGCCTTACCTTAATTAATTACCATATAATTTAATTATATACCAATCCCATGTTGAAGTTTCAGTCTAACTTTGACCTAGTCAGAATTGTGCAAGTCCTGTGTTTCCTAAAGAAATTTACTTTTTCAGTGCAAGTTCATTGACCTAAACCATTAAATAATATTGTTCTTTGACAAAGTATTTATTATGTATATTTATCATTATTATTATTTGTAGATTGTAGTTTCAGTAGTATTAGTATTATATTACTATAATCAATGTTGTCTTTATAAATTTTCTCTTGTTTCTAGTCATGCAAAGAGTAATAATATTGAAGCACAGGATTATTGCACTATGGTGTTGTATTAATTGTTTGCTACTTTTAGTTGTATGCATAGTAATACTAAGCAATTTTCACTTTTTTTCACTCAGAAGCAACTGAGTCAAAATAACTTTTTTTTATCTATAATATAATGGTAATTGTATTATGAATCAATTAAAATGTAACATCAATAATCTTTACGCAATATATTTATCATGGAGGACAAATAATATGTGTTAAAAAATGCCCAAAATTAAAGTACTACACTTCTTATAATTGATATTTCACTTTTATGAAAAGAATAAAGTAAAGGAAGAACTAATGTTATTTGTCCGGTCTTTAGGAATATTTATGTAGCTATTATAAATGCTACAAAATGTGTATTCAAACTCTCCATAATAATACTATAGTATTGGATTAGTATGGATTTCACAGTAAAAAACAATGAACATGTTTAACTTTAATGAAAACAACAATTTAATGACTGTTTAAAAAAACTAAAATATTTTGTTGTAAAATATATACTGGAAAAAATGTTAAAACATTCTGTCAAGAAATACTTTCTACTCATTAACTTTATGGACTGAGACTTTATATGCTTTTTGGCCTGACAAAATATGACAAGCGTTTCTACATAACTTCATTTTTGTGGTCTAAGGTATCAACTGCCAAAAGGTAATCATAATTAATTTATAATGCCAGAACGTATAATAAAAACAATATGTAAGCAAGTATTTAGTCTAAATAGATTTCAGATATTCAAATTATTATTCTACCTCTTAAAAACATCTTATGTTGGTTTAATACATAAAATAAGTTTCAACCTTGTGCGACTGAATCTTATACTATGATGAGCAATTAACATTAAGGAAAAGAAAAATTAATTATATTTGAATTACTAAGCTAAAAATAATAACTACACATTATTTGTTGCACACATCACTTTTAACAATAGACTTATGTTGTTTAGGTCTACTGTAGAGTTCTTATTACACACAGATAATATACAGCATCTGTTGATATATTTCCATTTAAAAGTTGTAAACTTGGGTATCAGTTTGAACTTTAATAGCAAATATAATAATGAATTGCTTGATGTTACATTTTGATCTATGATGGTAGTATTGTACAAGTTGCTATTTGGAATAATCATGGAAGTATGACTAAAAATGTATTTATTTAGAAATCATTGCAGTCTTGCTTAGTAATACTTGCTGCACAATTATTTGAGTTATTTAATTTCTGTTTTTATTTTATTTAGTGATTTTAAATGACTATTTGTCTTATTTTTTGTGCAGAACAATATGTCTTCATTAATTTTCTGTGTTAAAAAAGAACTACTCTTTGATGTTTATATATTGTGTGTGTATATATAGTGAAGTAGCTGAGAAGTGAGTCAAATAATTAAAATTTAGCAACTTTCAAATTAATTTGTCTAAGTAATCTCACTTATTTACGTGGCTAGATAGTTGTTTACTGTGAAATGTGTTATCATAATTTGGAGACATTTTGTTTTTATTTTATAGCTTTTTCAGTTTTTATTTTGATCAGATGAGTAGTTTGATGTTTGATTTGTTTATTTAACATTTAATGTTTTATAAAATTCTAGTTTCATGTTGTCAAACTTTATTGACAATAACTAAGATGTTGTTTGCTTGTTTTTGAATTTCTTTTATGTTTGAATTGTGAGAAGTTGACTTTTGTGTATCGACTACTCTTCTTGTGTAGTTTTATTTTAGTTTTCGATGTTGATTTATGTTTTGTGTGTATTTTTGTTCAATGAAATGTGTTATGCCATAAAAAAAGAGGAACATGGTATCTCAGGCTTAGTATATCATGAACCTCCAAAGGTTTTCAGGAACCACACAGACTTGCACTAATAAAAAAGAAAGAGGAAAATATTAAGAGATAAAATAAGAAGTAAAGATAATATAGAATTTTATAACCTATGAGCGTATGTTTGTGTGTGTAAATGTGTATATATATGTATGTGTGTGAGTGTGTATATATATATACATACATATGTATGTGTGTGTATATATAATCACCTAACACACACAAGGTACGATAGGTTTTTTTATTGTATATATAAAATTTACCTAACTTTCTCTCTGTATGCATAAATACAACCACATACATATATATATATATATATATATATATATATATGTGTGTATGTGTGAATGTACATTTATGATTGTGTGGATGTGTGTGTTTATATATGTATGTATATGCAGTATATATGTTATACATATATATATATATGTACACAAAAACACTTCTCCGTATATATAATCTAGGGTATTTGTGCTGCCCACATCAAATGTCAGCTTACATGATAAATTTATTTTTGTATTTTATACATAAATACACATTCCAAATGTGTGAATAAGCAGCTAATTTTGAAAGTCAAGCCAGAAAATAAAGTTCTATTAACGCTTTTACCTCGTGTACAATGTCTTATAATATATCTATTTTGGACAAACAAAATATTTGTGTAGTAATTTTAACTAAATAAATGATGGCCTATAACTGTGAAGTTGAGTAAATCAGCTGCCTAGTTTGTAGAAGTCTACTTAGTGAGTTATGGTTACAATTGAAAGTAGTTTTGTATACTGCAGTCTGCCATGTCAAAGACTTTCATTATCACTAGAGTAATATTTGGAATTGGATATTTTATGTACATAATATAAATAATTATATAATTATTTAAATGTATCAATTTGCCTAAAAATAGAAAACAAATAGACAACATTTTATACTAGTCATGTTTACATGGAGGAAACAAATACATTGTAAAAAAAAGAGAAAAAAAAAGAAAAAAATGTATCAAAATACTAAAGGATAACATTTTGTTATACTACCCAAGCAATTTAATAATGTTGTCCTTACTTGTGAACTTTTAATTCATTCCCTCAATGGCATCTGCTTTTGTTCAGTTAGCAGATTCAGTATGTTTGGTACATGTATAGTTTTTCATTACTGGATAGACTTATCATGTAAGTGGTCATTTTTGGTTCGAATTTTGAAAGTACAATTAATTAACTTACATTGTTGCGATCGGCCTCTCATGAGTTTCTTCTGTTCTGATAGACAATGAGTGTATATAAAATATGATAGGATATTAAATATTTGATACAAAAGTTTTCTAGGAAATGGTTTTAAAAAGAATAGTTTAATCAAGGAATTGGTTGACTTGACTGTAGAGTTGTTAAAAATCTGTTGCATGCTGTAAGACCTATTTGACACTCATGGGAAATAGTGCAATATTAGCTGGGCTTTGGTGATACAGTTATTGTATATGTAAAGTATGGTAGGCTACTTAATTGACCTGATTGAACTAATTCCAACAGATTTTAGGCTAAGGGAAATGGGAAATGAATACAAGCTCTCAGGACTATGATGTTGCCGATTAGATAGTTTTCATTTCTTTAATTTGACATTACAATTTTGAATGTGGATAGTAGCCTACTATAACTTTCTGAAAAGTAATTTTATATCTGAAAAAAATCTGAATTTGTATGCCGGTATAAAAAGTCATTGTCATTAAAAATAGATTAAGTTTGATAAACCGTGTGCCATTGCTGATGTCAATTAAATATTCCCAACAATAAATATTTAATACATTTTCACAATATAAAAGCTATGCAATTAGAATTACCACAAATAAATTGATCTTTATATACCGGTATAAAAAGTCATAGTCATTAAATCAACTTTGTTAAGCTATATCCAATTGTTAAACTCAATTTAAACATCCCCAACAATCAAATATTGGATACATTTTCACAATAATAAAGCTATACAATTAGAATTACCACAAATACACTGAACTTTGTATTTTACAGGAAAAGCAATTATCTTAGTCTTGTGAGTTTGTTTTTGTAAATTTTGTATAATATTTATAAGACAGATAAAATGACCATGGTTAAAAATGTTATGTATATACTCCATACAAAATGGGTAATAAAATTGTTTCAGTCAGACCTTTAAATAAAGTAGTCAACCTATATATGAAGTATTATTTTAGCATAAATTTATATTGTAAAAGTGTATGAACTGCATTAAATAAAATTGAAAAAGATGTTTTTGTTCCACAAAATTATATTATATAGAATGGAATAGAAAGTTAGATTGTAGTTTAAATATATAATTTATATTTTACCTGACTATTATTTAAATAATCATTTGCCTATATACTCGACTAAATTTTTAAGTACACCAATTGCTTTAAAGAAATCGCCTAATTTATTTATTTATTTTTACATGTGTTTCTTGGAAAACATAAATAGGCCTAACTGAGATATGCAAGAAGATTCAGATAGTTTCAAAGAAGAAAAAAAGCTTTTATTTGTAATTATTTATTTATTTACTTTTAAAGTGGTGCCATAAGACAATATTGTGCTGTGTACAAATACCAAAAAAAAAAACAAAAAAACAAAAAAAAAAAACAAAGTTCTAGTACTTATGTTCCCTACATTCCATCATAAATGTAAGTTATATTAAATATATAATATTGTATACTAGAATTCATTGAGTTTATACGTAATTTTTTTTATTTTATTTTTTTGCATTTAATGCAACTTTCTCTATGTTTGGTGTATTTATAACTGAGTTAAATTATCAAATGCGCTACAGATATAAAATCTTTTGTTTTTACCTTAAATCTAGACCTTGTTGATATAAAGATGTAAATAACATCAATCAACCCGCCAAATAAATAAACACAAATATGTCATCAGCTCTTAAAATCATTTGTTGAATCGTAAAAGTATCAGATGTTGCTTGGCTGTGGTATACATATCATTCATTACTACATTAATGTCTCGTTTCGTATCATATGGTAGTAATATTAAAACTTCCTTCACTATTACCATTTAAGTTGTGAAAATGACATAAAATAAGTTATTAATAATTTCTCTAAACTTTTCAGTATTGGAAAAAGCTTTTCATATAAAATTATTCAAACCATAAAGAAAAATCTTCATTTGTCTTATTTAACTAGGGTTTTAAAGTGTTGAATTGAGTTATTCACTAATATTTTGCTGGTTTTTTCTGGCCAATCAATGGTTGGAAATACATTAATTCTGATAATATATATATATATAATATTTCTTATTTTTTTATTAATCCTGTTCTTTGTTTTTTCACCCTTAGTTGTGAACTGTTTCAAAAACTCTAAGAAACTGAACACTTTGTTTTATGTCCAAAATACTATATAACCCCAACTAAAACTGCTCTAGCAATTTAACCAAAAAAATGATCTTAAGCTAAAAGTTTTATTTGTAATTTACTTTTTCAAATTTCTTGAGGTTGACTGGCAACTATGTATTGTGTTGGAGCTAGACGGCAAGATCATTAAAAACTTAAATCCAAATATTTTAACAAAATTTGTTTAATATAAATAAAATATTTATATATTTTGAACAATTGAAAATTGTGTATAAAATTTTATAAATATTTATCAATGTCAAAAAATTATGTAGACAAGAAAATATTTGTGAATAAAACAGTTCTTCCTTTTACAGTGTGAGTTCAATGCTGTGGTGTTGTTAATTAAATGGTAAATCCCTAGAATTGATGTCGCTGTATTGCTTTGTCTACTCATGACATTGGAAATGATGAGTATTGATCAAATATGTATAATTTAGAATGTTTGTGTTTTGTATTATTTAACAATATTCATTACTTATACACTTTTTTTATTTTGCAAGTCATCTCTTTAAAATTCTATTCTGAAGTTATTCAGATATTTTTTCATGACAGGTAGAAAACCTAAGTGTAAACTTGGATGGTAAAAGAACTAAATGTTTCAATGTAGACTTCGATTCAGAGCATTAAAGCTGATGGCATACAGACCAATTTTATAGCAGTATAGATTATAATATAGCCCCATTGTTTCAATTAGATATTATCAACTTCAAAAGATTTTGTAACTGTAAAAAAAAGAAAAAAAAAAATTCCTTTGTTTTTAAAATATTTTCCTTCAACATCTTTTGTAACTTTTAAAATATATATGTGTATATAAAATACAAATGCAATAACTTGTAACATTTAACATGTTATCGTTCGTAAACTTTCTAAGGAATTTCCTAGTCTAAAAGAAGACAACACCGTGGGATGGGATCCTCAAACAAATATATTGTGTGATGCACATTAGAGTCTTTATAACATTTCTTTAATTTTTAAACCATTGTTTTAAATAAAAAGTTATTTTTGTTTGAAACTGTTGTTTATTATCGATAGAGTGAAAATAGATTCCTAAAGTTGATATCAAATATTCTACTAACAACGATTTAAAATAAAATAATTCAGTTTTTATAATACTTTATGTAATTGCAAGCATTTACACAACATTTTTATTAAACAAAAATCACATAATTCATTATATAATTGTAGTTGTGAAATAAGTTTAAAATTATAAAGTAATATAATCTGGCTAAAACTTTAATCAATAAAGTTTATGGAAGCATATAATTTATGTGAAAACTAATCAACAATGTCCAGTCCCCTTTTATTTATATCCGTGTGAGGCTATGTGAATATGTTGATCATTTTTTACACAGGTACAATGTTTATGATAAATAATACCCGGTGACCTGTATGGAAATACTGAAATAATTTTAAGTCTGGATATCATAATCAAGCGAAGAAGTCATAGCATAAACTTTTCTTGGTTTTGAAGAATGAGGCAGTGACTCTTATGATATTTGACAAAGAAAAGGGAGCCAGCTACTGATAGAAATGTTTAAATATCATGCATAACTGTCCATACATTTTGGCATTTGAAAAATTTATTTTGTGAAATTTTAATGCAATAATAATCATTGATTTTATTGGTTCGAGTCGTTACTTATGATACAACTTGAAAATAAACATTTTCACAACAAGAGGCTTAAAGCTGTGTTAGTATTTTGATGTTAGATTGTGATAAAAGTTGTTATATAATTAAAGACTTGGTTTTATTTTGCTTTAGGGTAACTTTAGTCAGAGAATTAATGATAAATATAATCATTTGTAGGTTCTAACAAAAATCCCTTTCAATTGGATTTATTATTGAAACTGTCATCAATAGACTTCATACTCTTGCTTACTTTACAAAATTTCAGAAAGATTGTAGCTAAGAAATATGGAATAATATCCCTTCTCATATATACAATTTTTCACTGTTTTTGTCTAAATTTGTTTACATGATCTAAAATAAAAATTTAACAACTAATCTCCTTTGATAATATGTTTTTGTAGTATAAAAGACGAATTATATGTGGGTATTTCATAAACATCGTCACCCATTTTTGAAGAAAATTTATAATAGTGTCATACATAATCATACAGATTGTTGTTATTGTCAGAGTCTTTAAAAATTATTCTATACAAAAAATAAAAGAAGTCTTCCAATCATGATATAAATACTTTGCTATTTATTGATAGTTAGTAAAGAGATGAGAAAGTTTTTTGAAGTCAGAAATTTTGATATTTTGACCATTAGTGTTATAGTTTAATTTCAAAATGCAGGCAGTGTCTTTATTTATTGGGCAGTTCTATTATAAATATAACACAGAAGCATCTCATGCCAGTCAAACAGTTTTTTGCTTAGGTCTTTAGACAACGAATCAGCTAAAAAAAATCCAGAATGGTGTGTAAATACTAAGATCTTTGTCTTAGAACCATACGGTATGTGATATTTTAAAGCAGTTAAAGAGCACAATTTTTATATTTGTTGGCATATCAAAATTGCAAATGTTTATAATGTTGTTTTTAATTATGTAACACTTTTTTTATTATTAGAAAGAAATTATTTTGAGTAAACATTATGATGATATAATAAATATATTAAAATAATAACAATAATTACTACTAATAACAGTATATTAATATTTCATTTGTATGGTAGTTGGTTGACAATGGCTTTAAACTTCATCATACTGTTCAGATTTATGTAGAAGCTTATTTTTTTCAACTACACTCTCCAAAGAAGAAAAAAAGTTGAATGCTATTTACCAAAAGTTAAATTTAATTATACATACCTATTTGTTATCTGAGCCTCCCAGTTGATGTAATGACTAATGCTCTCATTTTGTATACAAGATATAACTGGTTCAACCCAGCATTGTGAGTTAAAAATTGGGAGCTAGAGTTGGAAGGAAATTTTAATCACAAAACATAGAATTTTGGCGTGGGAATTCTGTGTTCTTATGCTCGAGGAGCAATTTTAACTTGTAGCATTAATAATCCTTTTTTTCCTCCCTTAATTTCAAAAAATAAAGAAGGATTCTTGGTAAGAAAAAAGTCGATTTTAATCTAATAATTATTGTGATGAAAAATATTTCATTTAATAAATATACTATTTCCAATGTATAAATTTATTGAATATGGCAATTCAATGATTATTTAAAAAAAGTTAATTGAAGTTTATTTACTAAGTATTAGTTATTAGACACACATTTTGTTACAATTCAATTGCTATGTAGTAAACCCACCTTGCCAACTATGATGAGAAAATAAATTAAATATCTTGTTAAAGAAATAGAATTTCTATCATGATTTATCAACAAGTGTATTTCAACAAAATTGTATAATAATAACCTATATGATTTCCTTCTTCAAAAATCACATTTTTTAAATAATTATTTTGATTTAATGTATAGATTTCTTTTGAAGAAACAAATTGAAGAGCTAAGTATAAGACTTATTAGTGTTTAATTGTTGTGTCATAGTTAATACATAGCCCTAACAATAGTTTATTTCTTAAGGGCAATATTGCTCCATTTATTTCACTGTGCAGTAAAACATGAATACTGAAAATGAAGTTTGTCTAAAAACAATAACGACCTGTTTATAATTATGATTTTTCATTGTTGGGTTAAAGTTTTGTTCGAATTCATAAATGATATATATATATATAATCATTTAAGAAAATATGATTAACATACTCACATTTCATACAGACCTTTATAAACAATTTACTTTTTCAGTAGAGTTATTACATTGTTTATAAACATACATGTCGTTATAATGACTCTGATGTTCATCATATAATTAAGTGTAATATATAAATGTACGTCAGTCCAGACATACAAATATATATTATGCGATATACATGACTGTTATCATGGATTCCCTAATGTTTTATAATTCTAGTCAACCATGTAAATGTTAAATGTGATCGGACAGTGTGTTGTTTCTGAGTTAATTAGGAGTAAAAGAACAATGGTGCATATATTGAATGTTTGATAAAAGGTATGGCGTTATTTATTGAAGGATAAGATGGCCTATTAAATACAGAAAAGACCTAATGTTGACCTATGTTTGTGCTATCTAGGTCAATGTTAGAAACTATTTTTGAAGGTTGTGGATAGTTCATTTTAAAACTTAAGAAGCATTTCATATTGTGATGATATTCTATTCTAGTTATATACAGTACGATAGATCATAACTTTTTGAAGCTTTACATAAGAAATTGTTTATTACTAAACGGATGCAATTTTGCTAACAGTTTTGAGGAACTAGAATCCTAACTTGATATTTTGTCTCTACTTTTGTGAATTTGCTTTCTTGTGTCGTATGTAGTTATATTAGTCACACATTTTATGGAACTTCTTTGACATTTACTGTATTTTAATATATTTATATTAAACTCTAACTCCGTACATAGTAATTACTATCCTTTAATGTGTTAAATGGATACCCTTTCCTCGTACAGCTGTATCCGCATTGTATCCCTTGTTTAAATTAAATTAGTACCTTGCTGATGAAAACTAGAATTAATCATTTTAGTAACACGCTTTTACAATCATGTTGTTAACTTGAAAATTGAATATAAAATGAGTTAACTTTCATTTATAAAGTCTGATTTGTAAGATGTGAAGTGATAGACGGTGATGACTGTATAATATTTTATTGCAACTGACCGACAATTGTCTTTGTGATCGACTTTTATTTATACACTTTGCACTTGTAATCTACTTATATAAATTATATATTAAAATTTTTCTTAAAAGTTGTAAATAAAATGCCAGAGATCTTCACATCCTAGGAATCTGGACAACTATATTTGATGTGCAATATAATAATGTTCACTTTAAAAGATTCTTTGATGTGTTCTTTTGTAATGTGTGTTTGATTGTGTGTAATTTTTACTTTGACTAGTTATACAGCAATGGAGTAGTCCACATTCCCTAACAAAGAATTTATATATATATATAGTTCAGTACCTCATCTATATTATTGCAATAAATTGAGCATATGATAGTATAAGTCAGTTGCTGTTACAAACTACTCCACCAAAAAATGTCCTTGTGAAATAAAATTGAGTGAATGAATGGTTTTCATACACATGCGTGTAATTGTTGACTAAACTGTAGTTATAAGTAAGTCCTATTACAAAATGTTAACATAGTGAATTCTGGTTAGGTTTGTTCTGGGTAGTATTGTCCAAACACCAAAGTTAATTCGGTTACTATTTCATTCATATTCAACACTTAAATCTAATCGAGAATGTATATTTCATGAATGATTTATTTTTCTATATCTTAAAACTATTAAACTAGCTCAGGTCATTATGGAACCTTCATTGTTCTTTCATCTTCTTATTTGAAAATATTTTATTAACTGATAGAACTAATTTATTCGTCAGTTGCTCCTGAGATAAAATAAATTAAATACTTTGGCTATCATATCAAGCCACAAAGTATTGCCGTACTTCATCACCTAAAATTATTAAAATAGTACAATTCTTCTAAGCCAAGCTTAAATATTTCTTTCCGATACCATCAAATTTTTGATGATCTAGTTCTAATTTAAAAGATCTGTTTCATAAAGTTTTATAAGTACTGTATCCCTATGCGTGTGTATTCTATGAATACAAATTTACATCTCGTACGCCAGATGTTTAGTTTTAGTTTACCTAGTATAACAAATAACATAGATTCTTCTTGTCTTCTTGTTACAATGTGTCATTATTTTACTCTTTAGGTCATAAAATTGTAGCTTTCAGAGGTGTGTATGTTTTAACCAAATTCTTCTAATTTAAATTTATTGCCACTAGACTTAGAACGCTGCAGAATCACATCAAACGTACTTGAGCTTTGAATACAGAGTATGGCTTACAGCACAAAATAATTACAATTTCGTCTGGCATTGTAACTTATTCATATTAACTTATATTAATTTTATATTATAGAATTTGCTGTATCTCATGTATATTTTTTCTACTGTTGTCACATGATGTTTATTGTGTGTATAAATTTTCTTCAATATTAATTAAATATGTACTAGCATCATCTTAATTGCTTTGTCTTAAATGTATATTTCCTTACTGTTGCTTTCTGTAGGGAAACATTGAAGTCTAACCGTACAGTTTTCTTTATCAAATTGTAATGATCTCTTAAACACTTCTACTAGCTTGCATATGTTTTTAAAATTTTTTTTTTATTGTCGTAATAAATCTTAGTCATATATAAATGTTTGGCTTTTTTCTTAAGGAATTTGATTTTGACGAAATCCCTATTTTCTACTGTTCTGTGTAATATCTACATTTGTTTCTATGCTAAGCTAAGTGTGGTGACATTCGAATGAGCCATTTATTTAGAATGTACGAAGATTAAGGATAAGCTTTTCATATATTGTTACCATATTGATAGAATGTTGGTCAGACATACCTTCTTGAAGAAGTAATATTCTTCCTTGGCAGGTCTGGATTGAGAACGGAGTATTTACTTTGACTTCAAAGTAACTTTCTAGAACCGACTTTGTTGTAATTGCAATATTTGTACTTTTCCATGTTAAGAATTCACAATAAATTATTTAAACATTGTATAATTTTTTGTATTTATTGTTATCCTCTAGTTCAGTCATGTCAAAGATACGGCCCGCGGGCCGTAACAATACGGCCCGCAATTACAATGTGTCACAGAAAGAAGAATCATGTTTTTAAGAGCTTTTAGACTTCACTTGATTCCTCTATGGAAGTTTTAAAATGCGCACACTACATTTATAAGTAATTTCAAGGGCAGCGGGCAGCACGTGCCTAGACAAGCGAGAGAGATAGACAGTAACGCCATCTCTTAGCAACAAGCAGAAATACCCTATTATTTTTGTTGAGAACAATAGAATCTTCCACACGCTTCGAGTTTAGACTAGAACCTTCCTTATCAATATAAAAGGAGTGCGTCGGCACGACGTGAGTCAGTTGAGTTGAGTAATCGAAGCGATACGGTCGGAGAAGGATTTTAGTTGTACTGCGAAGTAGTGATTGTGAAGGTATTGTGCATTTGTTTGTGTCGTGTGTGTGCAATATCCATAATTGTTGTGTCGAGTTCCATAATTGTTACAATTTTGGCATAATGTCACAAAAACGTAAAGTTGATAGAGAGTGCAGAGTTTTTCAGTCTAAATGGAAAATTGTATATTTTTTCATAGAATGGAAAGGTAAACCACTGTGTTTGATTTGCAATCAAACAGTTGCTGTTTGTAAGGTGTTTAACTTAAAGAGACACTATGATACGAATCATAAATCAAAGTTCGATTGTTACACTGAAAAAATAAGAATGGGCACATTGTCATCTTAAAAATCTAAACTTCAAGGTCAACAATCGATGTTTACTAAAGCTAATACTGAGAGCAAAGATGCCCTGATATCAAGTTTTATTATTGCATTAGAAATCGCGAAGAGATCAAAACCTTTCACTGATGGTGATTTTATTAAAGACTGTATGTTGAAAGTTGCCGATGTTTCATTTCCATTTCAAAAATCAATAATTCAAAAATAAGGAGAAAATTAAGGAATTTACAAACTTTTCACTGGCTGTTGACGAGAGCACCGATACTGTTGATACAGCTCAACTTGCTATTTTTATACAAGGTATTAACAGTAACTTTGAAATAACTGAAGAACTATTAATGTGCGTTCCATTGACAGGTACTACAACATCAAATAATATTTATTCTGCAATTGAGCATTTGATAGCAGAATATGAACTCGATGGAATATACTTAGCAGCACAACTACGGATGGTGCTCCTGCCATGGCTGGCAAACATTCGGGCGTTGTAACTAAATTAAAACAAAAAACGTCAGGGAATTTTGTGGGATTTCACTGTATAATTAATCAGGAATCATTGGCATCCAAACATTTAAAAATGGACCATGTCATGCAACCTATAATTAAAATAGTAAATTTTATAAGGAGCAGAGGACTAAGTCACCGACAGTTCAGGCAGTTTTTACAAGATTTAGACGAAAATTTTTCTGATGTCCCTTATTTCACCGAAGTTCGTTGGCTCAGTCGAGGAGTAGTTTAGAAAGATTTTTTGCATTACGTGACCCTATTCAAGCTTTCATGTTAGAAAAAGGCAACCCAATTGATTATGACAATGACTGGTGGGTTGGTTGTGCCTCTTTGGTAGATATGAATAAACACTTGACTGATCTGAATGTAAAGTTACAGGGTAAAAATCTGATTGTCACTCAAATGTATTCAAGCCTTTGTAACGAAGTTGAGGCTGTAAGAAAATCAGGTAAAAAATCAAACTTTGGATCATTTCCCTCATTTAAAATCATTTGGCACAGTGAACCAAAAAAAATTGGATCAATATTCCCAACTTCTGCAAAATCTGATCACGGAATTCAACAATAGTTTTGAAGACTTCCACAAAATGAATGAAATGGAATTCCCAATTTTCAACAATCCATTCGATTTTGAAGCGTCACAAGCACCAGTTCATTTGCAAATGGAGTTGATAGATCTTCAATCTGACAGTATTTTGAAAGAAAAATTTAAAGAGGTTAATGCTCCTACATTTTATACACAATATTTCAAGAGTTTGGAAAACTACCCGGAATTAAAAAAGCATGCAGCACGCATTCCGTGCATGTTTGGTAGCACCTATTTATGTGAGCAGATGTTTTCCGTCATGAAAATAAATAATAACACACATCGCACAAGACTTACGAATGAATATCTCCAATCAATTCTTAAAATAATTACAACGAATATGATGCCTGACATCAATGAGCTTGTCAAAAACAAGAGAAGTCAGGTATCTGGATCCTCGAGCTCAAAATAATTACCCTCTTTTATAACTTTGATATGATTTTTAACAACCATATATTATACTATAAAATTTAATAAATAAAATTTTATAATAATTCAGTACATTTTTTTAATTTGAATCTGGCCCTCCTACATATTCTAAATTTAATATATGGCCCTCTGCAAAATTGAGTTTGACACCTCTGCTCTAGTTGAATAATTATTTATTTGTCAGCTTTGTTTTAAAATTAAAGTTAGAGTTTCAAAAAGTTATTTCAATTTTGTATAAAATTAATTTTGGTCTATTTGACATGGATAGTTACAATTATTACTAATACATTTAGCTTTAACTATACTTTCCTTTGTTTATCAGACTTACAGAATGTTGCATTTTTTAATTACTAATAAAGCTAAGAGACTTTATAAGTAAATATTAATAATTTATAGTTTAATTATCATTCACCTAGGATTCACATGAATATGTTTACTATTCATAATTTCATATTTATGGATGGCTCAAAATACTTTTGTGTTCAAAAACTGGATGTACACTATTCTATAACTTCTCAACTAAAACATTATTAAGTTAAGAGATATTATTATAAGTGTATGCAAAATGCCTTAATAAATCATCAAACCGTCATGATTTATGTTTATAATTTTGAGATATTTTGTCCTTAGAAAATAAATATTAATGGTGGTTTCAATATTTTTATCCATTTTGACAATTTAAATTAATTAATTAAATAAAATTTTCTGTTTCTTATTGTAAATTTTCTAATACACAAATATTTGAAGATAAAATCATATATTACATACATTCAAGATGTACACAATAACTATAACTTGAGAAAATCTAGAGCTGAAAGTCACATAGATACAAGATCACTCAGGGTTATTATTTCTTTAAATATCATCGTACTTCCAATTGCTGTATAACCAGTTTTTCACTATACTGATATAAAAATTAAAACAAGGCATTTACTACACATCTTTACAAAACCATTTTAATTGTGCAGTATTAAAATAAGTTAGATATTAGAATGAGAAACCTTGCAGAAATGAAAGATATATGTTTTATTTCATACCACAATCTTGCTCAAGAACTATGATATTTTAAATAAAAAAGGCATGTTAAAAATTAGAGACATTCGAAGAATTAAAATTTGTCCTAAGGAAAATACACTGAATAAATAAGGAAATTATTGTGCTTGAGATTTTGCTAATTTTTGACATACTAGTTTGAACTTTTTTTTGTAAGAATTAAATTTACCCTGATGTATATAATAAATCAATATTATTACTAAAATATATTCTTAACATTGTGTACCTTCTATCTACGGATGATTGTTATGTTTTAGCTAAGACAGTACTACAGTTGACTTCTCATAAAATGAAGTGAGGAGTTGAAAAAAATAATAAATGGACTCTTTGTAAATCTATTAAAAAGCTGGTATTAGAATTTAATATTAATCTGATTTTTATTAAAAAGAATAGAATAATTTGCTCGACAATGGGCTTAGCTAAGCTTACCAATTTTGAAAAAGAGGTTAATAATAATTGTTAAAAATACCTCAGGGTCGCAGATCCTTTTAAAAGTGTACTTACAGTTGGCTTTTTTGGTGAAATAAAGAAATCTTATTTTGTTGTGCTGAAACTAAACATGATTTATTTAAATAAAATTACACATATAATCTCATAATACATTTCTTACTACTATTCAAGATCTCTGTATCTTTTAACTTTAAAATTCTGCCTTGAAGAGGCTTAAATCCTTTCTTATGATTCTAAATTAGCAGTTGCAACTTGAAACAAAATATTTTTTATGGTGAGTTTTTAAATTCTCACGTAGCAAAGATTATTATTATTTAAAAATGAAATTAAGTTCTCTAAATTTACTAATTATTAAACAAAGATTATACATTTGAATAAATTTAGAAAGTTCATACAAAAAGTTCTTTTTCTTTTACAAAATTATTATTATAAAAGTGTCTCTGATTATTTGTTATCACATAACCGATCCTGTAGGCTGGAAACCTCCATGTGGTGAGCTCCTATCATCCTGTGTTGCAAACACCTTGCAGACTCAATCTATACTCCTGACGATCAATTGTCCTTTCAAATTCACAGCGTATAGAAATTTCATCAGTTTACTAAGAGTTATTGTCCAATACACTCTTCAAACGCAAACTACGTCTTACCATGATAAAACTGTCTCTGTATTCGCTGAATCGTCACCATCACTGATCTACAACTTCTTTTAGATAAAAATATCTCTCACTGTATCAAATGTCACAATAGGATTCTACTTTTAACAACTTCTGCTACATTTTGAGAAAGTTTCTCTACACTGAAAACACGTCCTACCACCTTGAACGTTCCACTGAGACTCTCCTTTAACTACTTTTGCTACATTTTAACAATACTTCTTCACACGAGAATACACATCTAACTCACTCAACTATTCCCTTAAGACTGAGACCGCATGGGCATTTCTCACTTCCTTTACCGTTATATCTAATCTTGCAACGTCCGCGAGAGTTATTCTCACATAGCACACAGACACTGTTCAAATTATTCGCCTGACAACAAGCTTTGTCTATTATCACAACACAAACACTACCTAAATTTTTATTACAACTTATAATTAATATTTTATACATGACATTATTATTTTGGAAACCTATATTTACTTTTTATATTCCCTTGTCTTAATATGTATTTTGAGTCATCCTTTTGACTTCTAAAACCCCCTCCCTTATTCATCTTTAACGTTTCTCGGGTTACTTTAAATATTCAAATCTTAATATAATCATTTTTTGGTTATCTAGGTTAAAATTACCATTTTTGGTATTACATCTTTTTGGCTGAAAATGAAACAAAACCATGCGCTATGAATTTATAAGGATCCCTCAACAGGAATCGAAATAATTCTTAAGTTAATGGAACTGTTTTCTTCTTTTAAACAAAATTGTGATTTTTTTTTTAACTGTTTGAATGCTACAAGTGACTACACACATAATGACACATGTTGGACTGGACACATAAGAGTTCCAAGTTAATTTTATAACTTCCTTTATTCTAGATCTGTCTACATTATTTTAAGGTGGCCATATAATTAGAAATACGAGCATGTGGTACTTGTGTTCCATACATTTTAATTTATCTATATTTTTTACATGGTCTTCACATTAATGTATAATTTGATGCCATGTAATATTAAAGAAGAATATGTACCTATATCGAAAATTTATTCTGTAAAATTCGTTCCAAAACTTTATTTTAATAGGCCTACTGTAAAACCATTTTACCAGTAAACCTATAGCTTGTATCAAATAAGAGGACTGGCCGATTTCAGATGTGCAAAATTTCAGAAAAAACAAGGATATTCTGTTTTGAGGGTTACAAATTATAGAATAAAATAGTAATTAAAATTGTTATTTATTGAGTAAATGAAAAATATTGGTGTACAATAAAGAAAATTACTTTTTACTTCTTATATGCATCCAATGTCATCCAAATCGACAGCACTGTTCATCTTGTACAATTTTTCAGCTATAAGTAGAAGCTTCTTGCTGCTCAGAATAATGTTGATAGATGTTCCAGCCTAATAGAAAGCCTCATGACATTTGGTCATATCTTGTTTCATTTGGCAATCTTTGCTGTAGTTGTATTCAGCAATTATATGGTTCCTCAGCACTATTACATCTTTCATATAGTGGAGATTCAGTCAGATAAAAATGGTGTAAATATTGATTGTTTAATTATATGGCTCGTTCTAATTCTATCCATGAATTTCTCGATATTCCTTTATTGCCTTTGTATATTGTAAGATCATTTGGTTCTCATTGTATGTTCTAGAAATCTCTGGCATTTATAGATGATTCTTCTCCTTTGATTTATGCCAGTTTTCATCATATCAATCTTTTCTGGCTTGGGTTCCATACTTGATGCGATCCCAGACATTTTATCTGTCACTTCATTGCCTGCTATATTACAGTGACCCAGGATCCACTGAAAGCTTATATTTTTATTTGTATTGTGAAGTAGGTTAGGTTTGGTTTTCATAAGGAGGATATTAACGAGGGGAAATGAATGTGTTTCATAGGTGAGGTTAATTCTTCATTGTAATTTTGTCACTGGATATAGAGCATTCAAGAAACACCACCGGTTTAATCCTTGTACAGCCGATTACTCTAGTGATTATAATATGTTCTGTCCTAAAACAACAGGAAAAAACAAGGAATCCTAAAACATCAGGGAAATATATGAATAAGTTTTAAGAGCACATCAATATATTTAATGTTTATCAAATCATAATTTAATTTTGTGAAGTTATATTCAGTAAAGTAAATAAAAACTAGACAATTATTTCTTATAAAAATTTTAAGAGTAGGCAATGCTGAAAGGAATAGTAATAAAATACAAGTATTCGATGATTGATCATAAAATATATTAAATGTTGAGCTTGACTTATGAGAAAAATTATACAGTATAACAAACACACAGAACACAATTCTCACAAAAAATACGCCTAAGTATCAGACGCATTTCAACGACAAGGTCGTCCTCTTCAGTAATACATGAGCTACACCAATCAAACTATAACTGTTATAGTTTGATTGGTGTAGATCATAAAATGTTTACCGTATCGCATTCAGTTATTCCTGAACAATTCATTTAATTTAATTCAGCCTTTGACAAACTACAATTTTATTTTTATTCATTTATTTATTTTTTATTTTTTTATTTTCCACAGAATACAAACCACAAATATTTATAATAATCATACAACATAAGAACTTAAAAATAAACTTAAAACTACTAATCTTTATCCAATGAACTTAAAATATGCTTGTGAAACAATGTTAATATTTCAAAATTTAAATTGTATACATAAAGTAAAAAAACTCTGCAGAAAACATACCACACACAGAAGAGCAATAAAACACCCTTATACGTGTGAGGGAGCTATCTTAAATAATAATTAAATCCCATTCATACCAACATACACACAAACAGACAGACAGACTGTGATTATATCTACAAAATATATTTATTTTAAACTAAAATACATTTCAATTCAATTGGCCTATACAATTCATTTATACATTAAATTAAGTTCAATTAAACTCAAATACATTCACCTTACTAAATATAATATTATGCCCTTTATTGTCATTTACTCAGAACAGTCATTGAACAGTTTTAAACATATTTTCCAAAGCCACCGGAGAAAGAGATAATAACCAATATCTAAGTTTAACCTTGAAATGAGTAATAATAGAGGTATTCCTTAAATATAAAGGCAATAGATTATAAAATTTTGTCCCAAGAAAGAAGAAAGTTTTCTGAGTAAAGATTTTGTGACATTTGGGTAACATTACAAGTCCTTTGCTAACCTGCCTTGTGTGGACTCCATGGTTTAATATAGCCCCTTCATTACCACTTACCCTATAAAACATTTCTAACACTTTAAACACATAGAGATAACGAAGAGGAAGAATCTTTTTAGCAATAAAACACGGGAAAGAATTATGGAATCTGTCTTTTTTACACAACATTCTCACGAAAGATTTTTGGAGACTAAACAAAGGAATTAAGTGTGAATTATATGTACTTCCCCAAATTGATAAACCGTAAGCCAACTTAGAATGTACAAATGCAAAGTAAATTTGTCGCTGTATTTGTTCAGGTAGATATGTTTTGATAAATGAAAACCTTCTTAAAAACATAAACATGTATTTTTTAAAATTGGAAATGTGTTCTCGAAACGACAGTTTTTCATCCAATTTCAAGCCTAGGTATTTAGTGCTTTCACTTTGAGCAACTTCACTACAATCACATAACTGGTTACAGCAGCCAACGCAGTGATACAAGCGGAACTTGGAACTGAAATGATTTAGAAACGGAAAAGTTTATAAACATTGTCTTAGCTACATTCAAAGAAAGCCTATTTTATAACTAAACCATAGACTCAAAAAATACAGGTCTTGTTGAATTTTTATTTGCAACTGACTTACCTCCGAATGTGTATAGGCCAGAGCTGTATCATCAGCAAATTAGGTAATAATGCCATTGAATGGTCGCGCGAACAAGTCATTAATAAATATAAGAAATAATATCGGACCCAGTACCGAACCTTGAGGTACACCAAATGTCAACGAATGCCATGTACTCTCTGAGGAACCGATTTTTACAAACTGCTTCCTATTTCCAAGGTAAGACCGAAACCAAGTCAAGGCCACCCCCCCTTATTCCAGCTGATTCCAACTTTTTCACCAAGAGCTCATGGTTTACTGTATCGAATGCTTTCTTGATGTCCAAAAACAAGCCTGATACTTTCATTCCCAAATTCAAATTGGAATATATATTAGACATAAAATTATGTAATGCTAATTCAGACCCTTTCTGAATCCAAATTTGTATGGCTGTAGTCACATTTCAGCTTCCAATATACTTTAATTAAAAGTACATTAACAAAACCATGCACAATATATTTAGTCACAGAGATTAAACAAAACAGTACAACAAATAATAAATAATTAATTAAAATATAATAATGATAATGTAAAACTGTATAACCAAATACATACATTGTATTACATACATATTGCATACATACAGCATTAGCAAACACAATTTGTTTTAAATTCTAACTACTGGTAGGTACTTTAAAACTAAATGGTACCAAGTAAGTGAAACAAAATTCATTAATGCCATAAATGGATACTGAAGTCACTCACCAAGTAGAAGGACTTTGACAATAAAAGTTGTCTTAGGCTGTTTTTAAATTTCCTAAAATGTGATTCCAGTATTATGTGGTCTGGATGTTTGTTAATAAATGTTACACCAACCTACAGGGGAAGCTCTCTGTAAACATTTAGCCTATGAGGCTGTACCGTAAAATGTTTGTTTCTCTGGTGTTATAATCATGATTTGTTATAAAATAGTTCAGATTTGATCCAATTATATATAATGGTCTCTGTAATATATGGTAACGATATTACTAAATTTGGGTTCATTTTAAATAAAACACATTGTATTAGATTATAGCTACGACTGCGTGTTACAGGTAGGAAGGTGAGTTCAAGACTGGCTTGAATATGTAGCCAGGGAAAGCGTCAGTAATAAGGGCTGGTGGGAAAAGGTACTGGTTTGCAGCCAATAGCATTTATTAATTTGTCGTATGACATATCGAACCATATGACGTCACACATCATACGATGTCATGCGATACTCCCACTCTTGTACAATTGTATACATCACAATTCCTCCCTCTTAATTCTTTTAAACAATACAATACACAATTTTAGTTTTTTATATAAAACTTAAACACATCTTTTTTAAAACAAAACTTAAACACATAGTCGTATAACTTTAAACCTAGAAACTTGAAACAATTTGACAATTAAACTAGTAACGTAAATTAACACATGATAATTTGTTAGCAAAATTAAATTAGCAGTTTAAACAAATAAAATCTTTTTTTTTTCTTCTTAGTTGTAAATTATTTTAAAAAACAATTCTATCCAGAACACAAACATTTTACAAAATACAATTATACATAATATATTATTTATTAATCAAGTCTTACAACAGGTTTCCTTAATCTAATTGGATATCTTCTTTCAACAACATCAGTAGTATTATTGTTTACAACGGGTGTTGGAGAATTCCGTGTTTGAATCATAACGGGACTGGAATGTCTCATAACAATTGGTGGAGAGCGGATGCTCTTCCGGGGTGAGATATTTCCCCCTGTTTGAGTGGTATCTGTCACTAAGTCAGTCAATGACTCGTCCACTTGTTTTTGTTTATTTTCAGAAGGAGGCGAATTGACACCAATTAGTTGGTCAATATGCCTTCTCCATATTATACCAGAATTTAACCTTACTAAATACATTACTGGACTAATTTGCTTAATAAAAATACCTTGAATCCATTTATCATTTGAACGATACTGTCTTATTAATACTGATTGATTTACAAACAATTTTCGTGTTCCCGTTCCTCTAAAATATTGAGTTTGTTTTTCTTGCTTTAACTCTACTGTTTTGGCAATATTAGGTCTAATTAAATCTAACCTTGTTTTCATTGGTCGATTAAACATTAACTTAGCAGGCGTTTCTTGAGTTGTAACATGAACTGAATTTCTATAATCAAACAAAATTCTGTACAATGCTAATCTAGTATCTATACCTTCTCTAAATGCACATTTACTTTCTCTAATTTAGTTTTAACATACTTAACAGAATTTTCTGCTAAACCATTAGATTGTGGGTGGTATGGTGCAGAACTAGAATGTTTAATACCATTACATTTTACAAACTGCTCAAACTCAAACGAATTGAAAGGCGGACCGTTGTCCGTATGAATTACTTCCGGTAAACCAAATCTACTGAACAATTCCCTTAATTTATCTATTGTCTGACTAGGGGAAGTCGACTTTACTTCAAAAACTTCTAACCATTTAGTATGTGAATCTATAACAATTAAATACATTTTCCCTTTAAATGGACCCATGAAGTCTGCATGTAATCGTTCCCAAGGTCTACTAGCATACTGCCAACAATGTAATTGATTCTTTGTAGGATTTTGTTTTTCAAAAAGACAGGAAGAACAACCATCCGCCAGATTTTCTATATCTGTATCTATATTTGGCCACCAAATATATGATCTCGCTACTGATTTCATCTTAACTATCCCTAGATGACTTGTGTGTAATTCATCTAATATGTATTTACGGAAATTATTTGGAATAATTACTTTATAACCCCACATTATAATTCCCTGTTCGATTGTTAATTCTTCCTTTCTTTTGAAATATGGACCTAATTCAGAATATTCTACAGAAACATGATTCGGCCATCCATACATTACATAATTATACACTTTTCTTAATACTATATCTTTTTGGGTTTCAATTTTAATGTCCTCACAAGTAATAGGTAATGAACTTTCTTTAACATAATATAGATAAGTTCCTAACCAATCTAACTCTTGTTTATTGTCACCATGCTCGACTTTGAGCGGCAAACGTGATAATGCATCTGCATTAGCATGTTTAGCTGATTGTACATACTCAATCTTAAAACTATAGCCAGATAAAAACAAAGCATATTGTTGCAATCGACTTGCTGCAAAACCAGGTAATCCCTTTTTGGACCCAAAAATACTTAAT
Organism: Aphrophora alni; assembly: GCA_963513935.1. Lineage (NCBI taxonomy): Eukaryota > Metazoa > Arthropoda > Insecta > Hemiptera > Aphrophoridae > Aphrophora > Aphrophora alni. The sequence continues at coordinate 86,024,279 of OY740765.1, forward strand.
AATGGTTTATGATCTGTACATAAAATAAATTCTCGTCCCCATAAATATTGATTAAATTTCTTTACCCCATAAACCAAACTTAAAGCTTCCTTATCAATTTGTGAATATGCTTTCTCTGCCGTGGATAAAGTTCGCGAAGCGTATGCTATCGGCCTCTCAACACTGTCTTTTCCAATAACAGACAACACACAACCTAAACCGGTTGGTGATGCGTCACACGCCAATTTAATAGGTAATTCAGGATCATAATGCGCTAATACTTTAGAAGAAGCTAACAGTTTCTTGACTGTATTAAAAGCTTTTATACATTTTTCATCAAATTTAAACAATACATCCTTTTTAAGTAAATTATAAATAGGATTCAAAACACTTGACATATTTGGCACAAATTTACCATAATAATTAACTAATCCTAAAAATGATTTTACCTCTGTAACATTAGAAGGTGTTGGGGCGTCTAGCATAGCTTTAATTTTCGCTTCTGATGTGTGCAGACCTTCCTTGTCGATAATAAATCCTAAATATTCTAATTTATCAGAGAAAAACTTACATTTATCTTTTTTCAATGTAAACCCTTTTTGGTTTAACCTATTACAAACTTCTTGTAACCTACTGAAATGTTGTTCAGTATTTTCAGCTGTTATCAATATATCGTCAAGGAAAGCTACAACACCTTGTAAACCTTGAATCGTCTGCTCAATAACCCTTTGAAAAATTCCCGGTGCAGAATTAATACCATATGGCATTTTTGTATACGCAAATAAACCTTTATAAGTGCTTATTGTACACAATTTTTGTGATTCATTGTCAAGCGCTAGTTGCATATATGCTTGGCTTAAATCTATTTTTGAAAACAATTTCCCCTTTTTCATACAAGCAAAAATATCCTCTATTCTTGGTACTGGATAACGATCTATTTCTAAAGATGGATTTAGAGTAACTTTAAAATCACCACAAATGCGTAATTTACCATTTTTCTTTAAAACTGGAACTATTGGTGTTCCCCATTCAGAACTTTTTACAGGAATTAAGATTTTATCTTCTACTAATCTATCTAACTCATTTTCTACTTTACCTCTCGTAGAAAAGGGTAAGGGTCTTGGTTTAAAATATTTAGGTCTAAAATTCTCTTTCAATTTCAAAGAAACAATTTCTGTTTTACATGTAACCTAATTTTTCAGTAAATACGTTTGGAAATTCCTTACATAATTTATTTACTAAATCTTCACGTTTAGCTTCATTTACAACTTCGTTTGGGTTTGACCGACCCAATACTCCTAACAATTTATTTTCAAAACAAATATTTATTTCCAAGGTCTTTAACCAATCTCTGCCCATTAAAGGATGAGCCCCCCTTTTAATTACATACAAATCAAGCATTTTACTTAATTTACCATGTTTAACATTAACCTTTAATTTTCCAGTTGGGACTATTTCTTCATTAGTATAAGAATTTAATTTTAAATCATTAGGATATAGTTTACAATTACTAAAATTTCTGAAATAAAAGTTTTCATTCACTACAGTTACTGCAGATCCTGTATCTACTTCAAAAGAAATAACTTTACTCCCTACCATTACCTCAACTGTAATAGGCTCTACTTTAACTCTTTTAGTATTATTTTCATTCTCTACTTTAAACAGATTATTTAAATCATACACATCATCGTCTACATTTGACACTCTATCTCTATCTAATTCTTGAGTATGTTTCACTCCAACGAAATGACTTTTGTTGTGTTTATGAAAATTATTATTATTTCTAGATACATATTTATTCTTATTCTGAGATTTGTTAACCTTTTTCCTACATACCTTCGCCAAGTGTCCTTTAATTCCACAATTGTGACAAACACTATTTTTATGAAAACACTTCTTTCTAAAATGACCTTGCTGGCCGCAACAATAACACATCACTTTTCGTTGACACTTTGAATTCTTCCTGCTTCCCAGGTTTCCATTGTCTCGATGAAACTGCCATTCTCTGAATTCTGAGTTGAGGGTCGCTGCCTCCGGCTATTGTTTGCGCATCCTTTTCCGCTCCCTCAATGGAAGTACTAATTTTTACTGCCCTCTCGTATGTCAGGGTCGTCTCGGATAAAAGTCTTTGTTTGATTGAATCACTTTTTAAACCGCTAACCAATCTGTCTCTTAAATATTCGTTTAATGTCGCGCCAAACTCACAATAAGTTGATAATTTTTTTAAGTTAGCAATATATTCGGCAATGCTTTCGTGTTCGTGTTGCGTTCTTAAACTGAATTTATATCTTTCGGATATAAAAGAAGGTTTAGGATATAAATGTTCCCTAATTATTGTCACTAATTCATTGTACGTTTTTGTTCCGGGTTTATTCGGAGTACATAAGTCTCGTAATAAGCTAAATGTTTTTACACCTACAACCGTTAATAAGGTAGACACTTTTTTATTGTCTGGAATGCTGTTACATTCCACAAACAGTTCAAACCTTTCTATGTACGAACTCCAAGTCTCGTCCGCACTATTAAATTCAGAGAGAGTTTCCCAATTATTGTGGTAGACATGTTGCTTACACTAGACACTGAAATATTCTGATCCTCAGACATGAGAGAAAAAATAGTACTGCCACTACACGTTCTTTTCCCTCCGTAACTTTACACTTTTGTTACTAACGAGAACTTATTTAAACACTTTGCAATAACTTCCCTAACACGTCTTCATGTCGTTTAATCTTCTACAATTCATTATAAATCGCTATCCTCGTCGCCACTGTAATATATGCTCGTTGCCACTGTAATATATGGTAACGATATTACTAAATTTGGGTTCATTTTAAATAAAACACATTGTATTAGATTATAGCTACGACTGCGCGTTACAGGTAGGAAGGTGAGTTCAAGACTGGCTTGAATATGTAGCCAGGGAAAGCGTCAGTAATAAGGGCTGGTGGGAAAAGGTACTGGTTTGCAGCAAATAGCATTTATTAATTTGTCGTATGACATATCGAACCATATGACGTCACACATCATACGATGTCATGCGATACTCCCACTCTTGTACAATTGTATACATCACTGTCTCAAAAATATATTATAGACTTTGTGAAGTTTTCCAAATTTTTGAATACCTTCCTGTAGAATTCCATTCTTTTTAAACCAGGCAAAAACCTAACTGCTTTTTTGTAAGTGTAAAACTCTTTGAATTTATTGACTTGAAGAGTTAAATACCTCTCACATTCTAAAACCATTTTTTTAGATGTTGGTTATAAGTTTTATTTTAATGTGGTAAGATTTAAACTTTTTTAGTACAAAAATTCTAGAGCAAATTTTTGAAAAGTATTGATTTGTTTCATTCACATTTCAAAATGCGTGCATTTTGCTTTAACAATAGTGGATTCAGCCCTAACAATAACTTGTGTCATTAGTATAGTTAACAAATGATGATATTCTTCAATATATATAATGAATAAAACAGGACATATCCTTGAGGAACTCATACATAACTTGACGTAGGGTTAGGTTGTTGGAAAAGGATGAGAGGTGCAGGGAACGTGGAGTTGGCCCTGAAATAGGTCGAGTCGTTCATAGAAGTGGACGGATATGTGACTCAGGAAGGTTTCGAGGGCTTGGTGCATAGGAATAACGGAACCTAAGAGTGTTGCTGGCCCTGAAAAGGGCCAGTTGGCCTTAGGTTAGGTGAGGAGAGATAGGACGTGATCTGGTTTGAGAGATGGATGTTCACCCACTATCGCCGGCGCCAAAGCACCTACAATTTCCTTTTCAGGAGGCGACTAGGGTAAAGCAAGTGCTGCCGTTGCCCAGATTTCTCCGTTTAATTTCCCTTACGGGAGGCCACGGGGTGAGTCTTGAAGAGGCGACGACACTGTACAGGAGTGAAGTTCAGGAGTTGGGTGGTGTATGAAATGTTCCAAAACGTGTATTGGTTGAACAGTTGTTGGAATGTGGCAGGTGGCAGCAAAAGTGTCTGGTGGAGCTTGAGAGTAGTCTTCTTGGTGTGTGGTGTGAGATTGTTGAGGGGTCTCTTGGTCTTGCGTAAGAAGACCGTGGGAGAGATGGTCCCTGTGAGTCTCGCGTCAGCAGAAGTGTGGTGTTGGTTTCTAGAAGGCGAAGTGATTGAGATGATGTTTGTTGAGGATGCATTGTCAGTTGTCCACTGCAGGTCTCCCGGAGAAGTGTTCCTGGCAGGTGTCCAGGTTGAGAAGTGTTCGTGTTGCTGCGGGTTTTCCGGAGGAGGTGTGGTGATTTTGTCACATTGAAATGGGTACTTATACAATTTTGGCTCTGCTAGCTTGTATCTTAGCTTGCCTAGGATTGGTCGATCCTAGACAATGAGCCGTCCATTGTTAAGTTTCCCGAACCAATCTCGACGTGCGATGTGTGTGAGATTGGTTCAGAGTTTTGTCGCGGTTTGCCATTGTTGTGGACGTGGACTTTTAGATGCTCGACGTGAGCTGTCAGCCAATCGGAGACAAGTAGCTTGTGTGGGGCTTGTAATGTGGAGATTGGCCGAAGCAGAGCCATTTAAGGCCGGGGAATTGATGCCTGTGAGTGTTGGCAGGTTTTGCTGTGTAGATTGAGGGAAACTAGTCGGGGGAACTAGTTCCCTTGGTGGTGACGTTAACAATTCCCCCCTCACTTGAGGAACTAAGTTTACCCTTGTGGGATTTAAGCGGGGAGTGTGTGATTTGTGTGAAGGTGTGTGTGTGTTAGTGTATTACTTCCAAAGCCGGAGCTTTTTACCACATACCAACTTTATTTATTTTTCATAAGAACAAATACAGATATATAACACTATTATGGTTTCTCAAAAACCGATAAACATATATTATTGAAAAGAAACAGGTAATAATCACACAAGTGTCCCTACTTTCAAAGTAGAGGACAAAATTGTTCATATAAATCTTACATACTAAGCAGTCCAACCTTACATACTAACAAGAAGAGAATAAAAAATTAGACGTAGAAAACAACAACGACAAATCAGGTATTTTACAAATGTCCCTACTTTCAAAGTAGGGAACAAAATTGTTCATAAAATCTTACATCTAAGGACAATAAAATCTTATATACTAATGTTCAATTGTTTGTAATCTTAAGGCTAGTGGGAGGACATACAATAGTGACGACCACAGTTTGACGGGAGAAAACACTATTCCCATTCAGGGGGAACACACTTGTGGGGAGCACTAAGTCACTTTCTTCGCACTGTCATGGGGACCACTTATAGGGGGAGTACTAATCATCACTGTCGCACTATTCAGGAGAAGAACTTTCACTGTGGGGCGGGGCGTTGTTGTTGGTGGTGTTGGTGTTGGTTGGGGCAGGGTATCGGAAAGCCTTGAGGTTTCCTCGATGGCAGATGTCGCAGCCCAGGATGGCTTGGATGGAGGTAGTCCCTGGTGTTGTATTGAGGTGAGGGCAGTGGTTGGCCAGATCGACGATGGTGTGGTTTATGAGGAGGAGGTCCAGGTGAAGGGTCGGTCCACGTCAGGGTCCGACATTGTTCCAATCCGAAGGTGAGAGTACTGTGGGCGAAGTCGATGCTTACGTGCTGGTCGGTCAGCCAGGGAGAGCCAAGGATGACGGTTTCCGCTAGCTGATCAGCGACCAGGAACTCTGCGTCGTGGCGTTGGTCATGACCTTGATCGGGAGTTTGAGGCTTCCGCGGATCTGGATGCTGGTACCACTGTTGGCCGTGCAAGCAGTTTGCATCTCATTCTGGAAGTGTCCGAAATCCATCGGGGACACCTGGTCTGTCCATAGAAAATTTCCATTGGTTCCCGTGTCGAGGAGGGTGGTAACAGTGCGGTCGCACCAATGGAAATCGGTGTGCGGGGCAGGTCGCTAGGAATGATGGAGGAAGCGGGTAGGTTGTGTGTAGTAAGGGGTAGAGTTGTAGAAGGGTGAGGAGAGTGGGAGACGAGGTCGGGTTCTAGGTCGACGAGGGAACAAGTTGGAATGTTGTAGTGCTTGTCTGTCTTTAGTTTCACCAGCGTGTCTTGTTGAGTCTTCAAGACCGGACATTAGCGGTGAAAATGGTAGTCAGGGTAGTAGCGACACTTGGGGTCCCTGGTCGGCGTCAGTTGGTTGGAGATGGTGGTTGCGGAGTCTTGTTGAAGGGTAGCCTGGAGACTAGCCTTCCCTCGGTCCTCGTTGATCGTAGGTAGCTCGTTTGGTCTTCTTCCAGGTCCTTCTCGACGGCTCGGGCTTGATCGATGAGGTCGGTGGTGTCCTAAAAGCTGTTGCCACGTAGCCTGGATCGAATCGTCGGCTATAAGAGTTCGAGGTAGGTGCTATGGCGATGAACCTTGCTGGCCTGGGGTTGGATTCTGCTCGTCAACCTGGTCTTCCTGAGCAGAAAGACGTCTATTAACTCTTCTGGCAGTTGTTGCTTGCCATAGAGCTCTGCGCGTAGTTCTGCTAACACGGCAGGCGAGTTGAACTGAGTCAGCAATCGTTGCTGAAACTCCTCCCAGTCCAGGAACATTTGGGAGTAGTGCCTGTACCAGAATTCCACTCTGCCCTTCAACTCTGTCTCACAGTTGGCAAGGAACGTCGTCGGGTCCTGCGTTCCGTCCCCGCTAAACTCGGGTAATGGCGTCGGCGGTGGTGATGGTGGGTGCTGGCCCTACAACAGTTGGACCAACGTTTGTAGGACGTCCATTGTCGAAGGTGGTGTTATAGGTGGTGAAGGTGTCTGTGTTGATGGTGCCGAACTGGGTTTTAAACTCCTCGAAATGTAATTTTGTGATGTCGGGGCAAAGTTTTTTTCTTCCACCGAAGAATGTTTGCCCCACGTTGCGGCCGCCAAATGATGTAGGGTCAGGTTGTTGGAAAAGGAAGAGAGGTACAGGGAACGTGGAGTTGGCCCTAAAATAGGTCGAGTCGTTGATGGAAGTGGACGGATATGTGACTCGGGAAGTTTTCGAGGGCTTGGTGCGAGGAATGGTAATAGGAATAACAGAACCTAGGAGTTTTGCTGGCCCTGGAAAGGGCCAGTTGGCCTTAGGTTAGGTGAGGAAAGATAGGACGTGATCTGGTTTCAGAGATGGATGTTCACCCACTATCACCGGCGCCAAAGCACCTATAATTCCTTTTCAGGAGGCGACTAGGGTGAAGCAAGTGCTGCCGTTGCCCAGATTTCTCCGTTTAATTTCCCTTACGGGAGGCCACGGGGTGAGTCTTGAAGAGACGATGACACTGTACAGGAGTGAAGTGCAGGAGTCGGGTGGTGTATGAAATGATCCAAAACGTGTATTGGTTGAACAGTTGTTGGAATGTGGCAGGTGGCAGCAAAAGGGTGTGGTGGAGCTTGAGAGTAGTCTTCTTGGTGTGTGGTGTGAGATTGTTGAGGGGTCTCTTGGTCTTGCGTAAGAAGACCGTGGGAGAGATGGTCCCTGTGAGTCTCGCGTCAGCAGAAGTGTGGTGTTGGTTTGTAGAAGGCGAAGTGATTGAGATGATGTTTGTTGAGGATGCGTTGTGAGTTGTCCACTGCAGGTCTCCCGGAGGAGAAGTGTTCCTGGCAGGTGTCTAGGTTGAGAAGTGTTCGTGTTGCTGCTGGGTCTCCCGGAGGAGGTGTGGTGATTTTGTCACATTGAAATGGGTACGTATACATTTTTGGCTCTTTTAGCTTGTATCTTAGCTTGCCTAGGATTGGTCGATCCTAGACAATGAGCCGTCCATTGTTAAGTTTCCCGAGAAGCGAACCAATCTCAACGTGCGATGTGTGTGAGATTGGTTCGGAGTTTTGTCACGGTTTGTCATTGTTGTGGCCGCGGACTTTTAGATGCTCGACATGAGCTGTCAGCCAATCAGAGACAAGTAGCGTGTGCAGGGCTTGTAATGTGCAGATTGGCTGAAGCAGAGCCGTTTAAGGCTGGGGATGCCTGTGAGTGTTGGGTGAGTGTTGGCAGGTTTTGCCATGTAGATTGTGGGAAACTAGTCGGGTGAACTAGTTCCATTGGTGGTTACGTTAACAAACTTGAACATGTTTTAACACCCTTTTTGCTATGAGTCCTACCACACATAAAGTGGCATGTCCAATCTTTTAAATTTGTTATACATGATTTGGAAAGTCTTAGTCAAAAGCTTTTTCTCAATAGGCTAAGAAATCTCATAACTTTTCTTTTCAATGATGAACTCAATCAAGTTGACCTTTGCATCAATTGTGGTTTTTCCTATTTGAAATACATATAAATTTTTTGATTAATATGATATATAAGGTGGAAAGTTTATTTATAGTTTACTGAAAATTGGCAACAATATTAATCTGAAAAGGAAATGACTTTGTCATATTTAAACTAATAATGGAAAATTCTCTCAGAAAATGACTGATTAGCTAAATATGTTAATTGATTTCCTACTTCCCTGCATTGTTTACTATACCATATTTAAATATCATTTATTTCTTTGTTGACTTTTTATTTTTTAAATCATTTATAATTTTAAGAGTCTTGTTCATTGACAAAGGTAACAGCAACATGAACAAAGCCATCTGATTCATATATCTCAGATCAGCCAATAGTGTACTTCCACTACAGCTTGCAACTGAAGTAAAAAACACAATTGAAAATATTTGCAACATTAATTGGGTTATAATAAGATGATCTGTTTACCTCATTTCTTGTACATTTTTACTGCTGTGATCACCTGTCTGTAAATATTTTAATACCTTTTGAAATAATTTTTTAAAGCCAAACTTGATTGAATTTACATATTTCCTACAACATACATAATTTATTTCTGGATACTAATATACCCTTGATGACCCAAGTACAATGTTTGAATGTATTTTTCTTTGTTTTTACTTGCCTGAGATAGTGTTGAGATAATCAAATAGTTTCAATAATTGAATAGATGCTATTTGATAGAAACAATTATTCAAATAAAATACTCAAATAATTTTGGAGTTAAAAAATAATGACTTAAAATTAAAAATAATTTTAAACAATACACTGTAACTGTAACTATTCAAATATCTTTTTGGACAAAATATTCAGGTTTTAACAATTGAATAATAATTACTAAATTATATTATGAAATGCACTTAACAATAATTTGAATTACTTCTGGATTGTAAATGTTCATACAAATCAAACTGTATAACCTGCTGTGAAGTATATAATATTTAAATTAAACTGACAAGTTTCAATAATGTTGATGTCCATTTTATTTGTGTTGGTGCATTGGAGGCAAAACTGTCCCTCATCTAACGTCAATATCACTCAAACGCAAATCACATGGTAGTCCAATATTCTTATATTACACTTATTTATTTATTAGTACAATATTATTTATCAGTCATATTCTGGGTGTTGCTTGATGTTGAGTATTGCAGTTGCTTTTAGTTATTTTTAGTTCTTATTATTTTTAATCGTTACCGGTAGTCAATCTTTTTTTATTGTGTAGTTTTAGACTCGACATTTAATAGTGTATTTATTGGATTTATATTATTTTATAATTATATTTTTCAGTTATTATTTCTATTTAAGTTGTTGCTATTTTTAATCATTAGTCAATATTTTTTTCATTGTGTTTTTTTTAGAATCTTAACATTTTTTAGTTGTGGATTTATTTAATTTAGTTATTCATATTTTTAATGGTTATTAGTAACTTGATCGTTGTATTTTTTAAACTCTTGACATGGTTTAGTAATGTAATTTAGATAGTTATTTCAAGTTTAATTGTTATTTTTATTTAGTTATATTACTTTCTTTCTTTTACTTTCCGCTAATTAAATTGAGACATTATTTTCATTATGGGTCTTAAAGATCTTTTGTTTGGGAATTCTCACGATGTAGAAAAAACTATTGTCATCTGTAAACTATGTAGGAAAACATTTAAACACCAAAATAACATGAACAATATGAGAATGCACCTGATAAATAAGCACCCTCATTCCAATTTAGATAGTGAATTAAATCAGGTTATTATTGTTACTAATGGCATTAGTGTTTTGCTACCAACCGGGATAATAGGGAGTGACGAAATAGCTTCAACCTCTACTTCTTGTAATCAGTCTGATTCAGCATCTCATTCACAAGAGCTCTCCTAAAAAATCTCCATCAGCTAAAACTTTTTACTACTAATAATTCACTTTCAGACATGGATAAAAAATCAATTGATCACAGAAACTGCTATCCAACCCAATTCCAAATACCTGTAATGAGATTTCAACTAAAATTAAAACCATGTTAGTTAAAATTAAAAATGTTGTTATCTACACAGATATATAGTCCTCTGACTCAATAAATCTTTTCTAACTGCCATGTGTCACTATATTCGTGATGACATCAAGGAAAATGTAGTTCTGGAAACAAGGGAAATTCCAGGAAATCACACTGGAGCAAATATTGCTTCGTCACTGAAAGAAAAGTGGACATTGCTGAGAAGGTGGTTGCTGTTATTACAGATAATGGGTCCAATATAAACTGTTCAATGAATGAATGTTTAAGAAAGGTTCTTATCCCATTTGTTGCGCATACATTAAATTTGTGTATGGTAAACTCAATAGAAGATAATCCTTCTTTCAAAGGTGCTGTGAAAAAATTGAAAAATAATGTGTCACACTTCACATTAAGTAATTTGGCTGCAAACAAATTAAGAGAGTTACAAACTTAAAATAACTCTCCGCAACTTCAAGTCAAGCGAGACATATCTACTAGGTGGAATTCTACCCTTATCATAATTGATAGGCAGGCTTCTTGAAATTCATGAGCCATTCATTATATGTTGCCATATTTCACTTGCCAATGGCTCCAGAGGCCCTAAATGCCGGAGAATGGCACATTTTAAGTGAGTGTGGTAAAGTGCTTCAGCCAATGCTGGCAGTGTCTGAAAAAAATGTCTGATGAAAAATACCTGACCTTGGTAATGGTAACCCCATTGATAAGAAGTATGCAGCATGCTGTTAAAAACATTGCAATATAAATTGATGTAGGATTTTCTCCGAAAACTAAATTACTCAAGGTCATCTCAAGAAGATTTTCAGTGTGGGAAAACAACAAAATAGCAGCAAATGCAATATTTCTTGATCCACGGTTCATGAAAACTGCTTTTGGACTTCAGGAAAACGCAGATAAAGCTGAAAAGTTAGTCATTGAAGAATTGGAATTTTTGAAAAAAATTCAAACTATTAATACATCTGAAGTGGCATTACCAACATACACAAAGAAAAAACTGGGTCGTAAACACTTGATGGAATGGTTCGACACAGGAGTTTAAGAAATAGAGAAGGCGCTCAGTGGGTACACCATAAGTTACAACCCAGATTGTGCAATATTACTTAAAATTACAACAAACAAAGATAAGGGAAAATCCGTTACCATTTTGTGCCAACTATAAAAATATTTTACCTAAAATATACACACTTTAAAAGAAGTATTTTTCTTTGACCGCTACATCTGTGCCATCGGAAAGACAGTTTTCAATGGCTGCCCAAGTAGCAAATGAAAGAAGAAACAGACTAAAGTCAGAAAATATTAATAACATTTTATTTTTAAATGGTAATATGAAATAATAGATCATTTATTTAGTTTTATTTATTTATAATAAGTTTTAGATATATTAAAACTGAGTGTATATTAATTATAACTAAATTAATTATTTATAATAAAAACTTAAAATCATTATGCTCTTTCCTAATTAAAATAACAAAATTATACAATATTTTTTCTAACAATTTTACTAAACACAGTGTAAAATTATATAAACTATGTGTAAAAATATAAAAGTTACCTAAACAAATTACTGCATGATTTGAATAGGCTACATATTTAAAACTGCAATCAATAAAATTCTTATAAATGATGAAAGCTGAAAAGGAACATAACTCGATGACAAAGGGCAGAATCTATATTTTCCCAAATACAAAAGTTCGAATAAACATCCACTATAACTAAAGCATGTATTCAAATACTAAACATTCCAGTTTGAATCCATTTGAATACTTCTTCTTGTTGTTACACATTGTTTTCACAATCATTATCCCTATTACTCTTGACTAAAAAAGTATTTGTTTGAATGACTAACAAATAAAATAGTTTAAAACTACCATATATTCATTAAAGTTATTGATGCCTGTTCTCTCAAGTTAGTAATGGGTTATTCAAATAGAAAAAGTGTTTGCTTATTTAAAACTTCAATTTTATTAGAATATTTGATATTTTGTACTATTAAGAGTTTTGAGAATGAAGTATATCAGAAACGCATCAAAAACGTTAGATTAACAAAGCTGGGAAAGGCAGAATAATGTACTAATTTTAAACATAAAATTATCCATGAAATTTTGAAAATGATTATCTATTCAAGTACCTATTTTTTTTAGTAAATCCCAACTTTCCCCTTTTCAAAAAGTATTTCAGTAAGTCAATATTTTCTGGTCTCTAATCCCTTACTGTTTATAACTGTGACTCTGTTAATATTAGGGGACACTCCCATGATATTGATCACCTGAGCAAAGTGGTCATAAAGTCCAGATTATTATATTGTTCTTCAATATAAAATGCTGAAAATACTAGAAAATTCTTAAAAATGTGTGAATTAAACCAAATTCCAATATTTTAAAGGCAAGGTTGCTAGAGTTTGTTGAAGTTGGACTAAAAATTATAATATTTATAAAAATATGTGAGCCAAAATTATATAAAATACAACATGCTCTTCTTTGTGACCATTACAAATTTGTATTTTATTTGAAAAAGAGTTGGTGAATTACCCAACTGTCTCTAGAACGCTGAGAGAACTATAACTAACTAGTTAAAGTTAATAATTACATACTACTTAAAAACCTATTGACATACATTGTAATGAGAAACTTGAAGGGAAAACAAGTATTTTAATTTTATCCACCATAAGCGAGAAAAGTGATATATTAGTGAGGGGTTTTTGAAATTGACTAATTTAATTTATACTTGAATGTAATACTAATTAACGTATGATAATTGCCTGTAAAACTATAAATCATGGCAGTTAAACTTTCTTAGAGCCTATCCTACTGCCAAAATCATAAAATATTGTTTCATTTAACACTTCCACTAATTTTTAAATTATGGATTCCTGTTTAATATAGTTAAGTCGAACAGAGGATTCCAATTTCGAGAAACCTTGCAAATGTGCAGCCGGAGAGGAATGGATAATTTTCTATAAAAGACCAAACATGAACAAGTCCTCTAAACTGCACAAAATTAGCTATTAAATATGAAAGAATTATTTCAAATTGTCTTGAAATTTTCTGACCATTTTCATCTTTTTTGTTGATATTTTGCTTTTTAGGTTTATGCGTTTATTATTTTTGTTGGATTTGCAGTTATATGCCTTTACTAAAATAAGAAAAAAGATAGTTTTACTGGAGGATCAATCCAGCTAATGCTGAATAGCTTTGTTTGAATTAAATTAAATTTATGTATATAATTAAAACAAATTTTATAGTATCTATGTTTATGTTGTAAATATATAGTGTGTTTTTTATTTGTGTACTACTAGATAATATCAAGGACTAATTTCCAAGGTAAGGCTGTGTCTCCCCTATCCATCTATATATATATATATATATATATATATATATATATATATATATATATATATATATATATATATATATATATATATATATATATATATATACAAATACACACACATACGCACATAAGGAGTAAATTTAATGTAAAACAAACCCAATATTTTGAAAATCGCTTAAAATTAAAACTCAAAATTTGTTATATATGTTTGTTAGAGTATAGCAGCTTTTATTTTTAATTTCTAGTGGCCATCTTGAAACTGAAATTTTGAAATTAACTTAAACATTTCAATGAAGCATTGTTTCTTGTTGCCTTTTGACTGTAAAACCAATGCTGCATCCCATTTTTTATATTTATTTTCGTTCTTAACACATCGATTATTGACCGTGTTAAAATAAAACACTGTGACAAAACTTGAGTAATATTTCAAGTACAATATCACACAGTACAATGTTGGACACAACAAACAAAGTTTTACTTTTTTTATTTATACTTATTGTTGTTTTGTGTGTGTTTCATGTTGTTAACTTTTTAATGTCCTTAGTAGAGTGATGTTTTCATGAACTACACCTGATGATGAATCCTACCCATTTGAAACTTCAGTAGTTTATATTTTCATGAACAAAACATGTAGTGGTAAAATTCAGGTATTATTTTATTTATTGAAATCAGTGGTCTGATCAGTGACTTCATAATGAAGTCCATTAGATTTAGATTTCTAAATCGGCTGTTGAATACATCTCTTTTACTCTTGATGTGGTCGTTCAGATTCGGGTAACAATTCAAGTATAATGCATTGTAGAAATGTATCATCGCCCAATCTATATAGGGACAGTTAGTTACCTTTTGGAAGTGTAAAGGTGATGTGCTGTTACTTAGAAGCACTTGCTTTTTTCACCACTTTGGTGAAAAAGATTTGTCAAGAATACAAAATATTTTCTGGGAAGATCCTTTAATCATTTTAGGGTGATCAGATCTCAAATCCTGGAACTTTTTTCATATCCAATTACCTAACAAGCTTTCTGGATGACACTGATGTCAAATGGAAGCACAGTTAAATAGTTTCATTGTGGTTGTTATCAATTGCAAAACTAATACTTTGTCAGAATCATTAGGTCTAAAAAATGAATTTGACAGGTCTGAATGTCAACGATCCAGATACATTTTCTTTTTTTGTAAATTACTTCTGAACAGAAATTTTCTTATACGTATGATGAGATATATCGTTAGATGAGAGAAAATGACAAGAAGTTTACAGCGACTGTTCGTCACTACGAGATTCTTTTGATTAAAGTTTCCAACCCCAATTAACTTTTTATCTCCTTTCTCTGTTTTGTTGATTTGCCCTACTCATTAGTTTTTCAGGAAGAACCAATTTCAATGAAAATAAGCATCCCCATGTTTTATTGACACTGATTTTAAGCATTCAGTTTTGATTTAGTTTAAAACTATGTTTGAACCATTATATTGTGCAAAATTGGGGATTGGAGTTGGAATGTAGAATAATTCAAGGACGTTACTTTATTTTTTCATAAACATGAAGAGAGAAATAAATTAAACTATATAGGAAAACTATTGATAATGCTTGAATAAACACATCTAACTTCTTAGTTACTTGACATAGAAGAACAAAACGTCGAGATTTAAAAAAATTATGATACTATTTGGAAAATCTGATTTGTTTGGTACTATTTTTTAATATAATTTGATAAGCACATGTTTTTCAAGTTGTACTATTCATAGGGGAAAATCTTTAACAAAACACTTTTGGAACCAAAGGAATGGTAATGTCAAGTGAAGAGATTTAGTAATTTCGATTGCCCGGTAATTTATTTAACTTCTTTTAAATTTAGCAGTATTTGAGTTAACCATTTACAAAAAAATTAACACATAACATTAGTTTGCTGTTAAAAAGAAACAATTTGTAATGAAACAATTGATTATTTATCTATACTTATATAAAAAATATATATATATTTTTTATACGCCCTTAAAACAAATATTATATAACATTAATCAAATTCCCCCCCCCATATAATTTAAATTACAAAAATGAACTCAGATAATGATAACAATTTGTTAATGGTTCTTAAGTTACAAAAGATTCTAAGTTTAGATTATTAGAAAGTTAAGAAAAAAATTTAATTAATTAATTACACACACACACACACACACACACACACACACACACACACACAAACACACACACACACACACACACACACACACACACACACACACATATATATATATATATATATATATATATATATATATATATTATGTAAGTTGGCCAACTATAATAAAAGATCCATTAAATATATATAAAAAAATTAGATATTTGACGTCAATATTTTAGAAAATTAACCCCTTTGTGGTCGTGAGGTCCAAAAATGCTAGCTTATCCCTTCCAATATAATTTATTTTTAGTGTTGCCTATTAATAAGAAAAATATTATTATTATGATTTTTTCTTTCTAAAAACAATTAATTAAAGCATCACTTAAACAAAATCCACTACAAGTCCTCGATTAAATGAAATACATGGTTTCAAGTTCTTACTATTTTCGTTTTCACTTTAGCATTTTTAAACAAGCTGAAATGTCCTTTGGTCTTGTCTGGACTTGAAGTTATAGCATGAACTTAAATTGTAAATGCAACTTGAACCAGCACAAGCTGTAGAAACATACATGTTGAAATTAGTAAATGAACAGAGACCTTTTACAAGTTTAAACACTTCTGTTCTAGGTTTATAAGTAATATATTTCTCTGTAACTAAGCTTTGAAACTGCAATTTCTTTGAAATAAAATGTTACACATGTAAAATAAGTCAATTGATGATTTCACTTTATAATAACTAGAAATGAAAAGAATTGCTATTCGTTTTAAAAGACTGTTTGAAATTAATTATACTCTTATAATTTACAGACAAATTAAAATTTAGTTGTAATTAAATTTAATTATTTTCAATTAATGATTTGACTTTATAATAACTAGAAATAAAAAGAATTGCTATTAGTTTTTTCTTTCAAAAGGTTATTTAAATTTATACTCTTAAAATTTACTGACAAACTAAAGTTTAGTTATAATTGAAAACAGATTTTAAATTTTACATTTATAAATAGAACACATATTTTAACATAGTTAACTCAATGAAATTAAAACAGTAACTTTCCTTTACCTGGTTCAAGAGTTGTCGAAAGCGTTGAAGACGAGCCATGAAGTATGAAGATGATTTTTTTTTTTAATTTAGAGAAAGAAAATTGCTCACATTTTAGTAAAGCAACTGAGATGGCACTTTCTAAACTATTTTATCACATGGATAGATGAGCATGATTACTGTGAAGCAAAACGGTAATATTTAGACAAAACTTTTAAGGGTATGCCATCACTATTAAGCCTAGATAAGAACTACCGTTATCTCTCTGAGTACCGTTACAAGGTTACTACAAGTCATATGACACTGCTTTCGGAGTTGCACTCTAGAGTACAGCACCTCCCGACAGTAAGTTCAAGAAATAAAATTGGTAGGTCGGTACAAAGTTATTATGTAAAAAACCAAACCTTAATTAAACTTAGCACCTTAAAACCATACATGTTATAATTTTGATCAAATATGTTTATTAACAAACTTTCAAAATTAGTCGTCATATTTTGGAGTATACAGAGGTATAGTACATACAAACCAATGTCAAAATCAAACTCAATGCTACAACATGAACATGCATAAATATTTGGAGTTTAGTTAAACTCAGGCTATTAATACAAATTATCATAAATGTCTGACAAATCACCTACTAACTATTGAAAATCAGCATAGCACTTTAATAAGAAAAGTACAGTGTAATAAGCTTTTAAAATTATAAAATGGCAACCATAACTTACAGTTTTAACATTCTCACATCTGAACAGAATAAATTTATTTCATTGGACAATCAGTTCACTATTTAGTGTTTCATGAAATATTCATTTTGTGACTTACTGCATGAAATAAAACGATCCTTAGGAAGGAATAAATCAGTGAAGGAAAGATCATTCAATATATACATTAATCGTTCATTGCAATAACCAGGAATCTGTCTATTTTATATAGCATTTAAAATCATTCTGAAATATTAGCAATTTTCTATAGATATATTAAGGCTTTTGATACAGTACCGAATTCAACTTTAGTTAAACTGACTTCATTAACCGTGTGATAATTCAAAATTTAGCCTTCTAATATCTATGAAGCTATTTAAAAAAAATATAAATTATATGAACCTGAAGGGTTCTTATATTTCGTTATTACCATATAAAAGATGAATTTAAAGTTTATTTTAACTATTTGCACAGCAATTTAGGGCGCCAGATGTGTTAACATCAATTTAGAAAAAAAATGAATTTAATTATTTAAATCTCAGGGTGTAGTTCTTTTAAAAGTGTACTTACAGTGAAATTGGATTTGATCAATGAAAACACTTGTAGCTGAAATTAACATAAAGGTTTATTAAACATAAGTTCATTTGAATTATACATATACATTCAAAATATATATATTCTAGTTAAAATTATTACTATTACCTTTGAAGAAGGGTTTACTATTTTTAAAATTGAATTTATTATTTATATTTAGTTGCAACTTTTAAAGAAAAGCTTTAAAGAATCAAGCAAACTGAAACATCTGTTTCTTATTATTGAAATTACTTTATTTTAGTAAAATTTATGTCTTTTAAATAGACATCCTTTATCTCAAAACATCAAAGTTTATTATTTTAAAACAAACAAAAGCTTCTAATATCTAAAAATCCTATAATTAATATTTTTAACAAAAACAATTATGACTTTATATATTCTCACAACATTTGATTAAAATTGTTTTTTATACAAGTTACCATGAGGTTGCATCAGATGTATTTTCCCTCCACTAAATGGTGTCTTCAAGTTGATTAGCAAAGGTCAACCATCTTCTTGTCCATTTGAGGTGAATACAGTTGTCCTTCTGTTGAATTTAATATTGGAGAAATTCCACATACTGACTTTAGTTCTTTTATAAAACAAAATAATTCATTATACTATACTGTCCACTCATAGAACACACCTTTTTTGTAAATAGTTCATACAAAAGGCACTAAAACATGTGAGTCACGTCTCGTATTGTCACAAAACCGCCCGATTTACGTCTTTATTCTTTATCAGATTACTGTTCACACTTGTTACATTTAAATTATTTTTTATGTTGCGACTCATTGTCTTTTAGAAAATGTTCAACCGACACATAAACGCCTTTTAGCACAAAGAACATTCTTCTTATTACATAAGAAAATACGTCCGTCGTCACCTTTCAACTGTTTCTGATTAACCGACTTTAAACTTGTATTAATTTACATTGTTTATTCTGTATAAATCACTTCAATAAAATTTCATTGTCCTCAGACTAACTCTTTCTCTAATTGAAACCACGTCTGTTCATTTCAAAAACACAACCTTGCTACGCCAAGTTCTGAACTAAGACTCTCCTAGCAATTTGCCACGAGATACTTTGTCTTATTACTGGAAACCGGACCTACGTTCCTCATTTATTTCCGCTGTTATTTATAGTTCACACACCCCTGCCTTTTCACACAGATTATTAATTATTTATGAAACAATTAACACTTGTACATAATTATTTTATACTAAATTTAAACATCTGTACATAATTAAGCTATACTAATATTAAACATCGTTATTTGTTATGTTGCCTTCAAAATCTATCTTATTTCCATAAAAGAATTTACCGAAGACTGCATATCATTCAATGGCTTCTCCCCCCTTCTGTCTTGCATCACGCGCATTTAAATATATAGTAAACTCTAGACTTTAACTCTAATTTTTCACATTATTACAACCGTTGGCTGCCTATTCAACTTTAGTCCACACTTGTGTACATTCATTTCTCTATACTATTTCAACCAAAGTCAAAGAAAATGAACAGAAATACAATTTAATATTATTTAGATAGTGCTGCACTCTAGTGGTGACAGATCATAAAAACTGTCAATGTCACATGACTGTTTTCTTAATGTCTAGCAGTATGTTTTCAGTTATAAACTATTATTAGTTTTACAACCAGTGTATTGTTATTAATATGGTTTAATCGAACATTTGTGTATATATTTTATCCTTGTTGTTTAAAGGTAAAAACCTTTTGATCATCCATCGCCTCAAAACAAAATGAAGGAAAAAACATATAATAAAGACTTCTAGCTTCCAAATGCTCTAATAGCATCATGCTCATTTGATGATTTATTATCTTATTATTATTTAGTAGTGTAGGTAATATTCAGTAGAAAGTGAATTTTAATAAAATTAGCAAACAATTTTGTGAAAGTTATACTGAAGACAGACGACAAAATTGCATTTTGTATTATTTCAATCATTTTTGTAGTGTTTTTAAAGAATATAAGTGTAAAAATAATTTCAAATCTCAAAAATAGATAGTCATAAGAATATATAAAATACTTACCCAACAAATTATTTTAAAAAACTAAGCAAAAATGAAGTTTTTCACTATGCTAAAAAAAAGGAAAGAGGAACGAAAGGGTTAAGAGAGCTTGTCTAATTATTTTTATGACATATGGAAAGAAGCATAGCATATTAAAAAGGAAAGTACAGTTTAATATGCTCTAAATATTAGAATTGGTAACCATAATTTACATTTTAACTCATACACGCACACACACACACACACACACACACACACACACACACACACACACACACACCATACATACATACATACATACATAGGCTACATACAAACACACACCTTCACAAACATATATTTGTTTGTGTGAATATATATATATATATATATATATATATATATATATATATATATATATATATATAAGTATATATATATATATAAGTATATATATATATATATATTGTAAGGCAAACTACGATATACCTCTGGAAGTAAGGCAAACTACAATAAACTTATTAAGGGTAAGGTAATCTACAATATTCCTATTGAAGGTAAGGCAAAATACGATACAATAAACCTATTGAAGGTAAGTGATTTGAGAATGTTGCAAAGTTGTGCAACCAGTTCACTGTTTAGTTTTTTATATCCCTTCTAAGATCTGCTGAGTGAAATCAAATAATTCTTAAAATAATATCTCATTGTAATATTCTCATGATCATTCATTGTAATAAATACCTTCACTAATTATTTTTAATATGACATTTAAATTCATTCTGTAACACCGATAATTTGAAAGATAATACTAAGGAAGGGTTTTGAAAATGTTCCATTCCAAGGGTGTGTTTACCCCTAAAACAAGTATCATATATTTATCATATGTTATTTATATATGTTATTATATATTATATATGTTATTTATGGGTTAATTTTTATCATAATTGGTGTCTTGCTGTATTTGGGCATAATTTATTTCCATCGCACCAATATTAGGGTTGTGTTAAAAACATTTTTTCTTTATAAAACTATCTCAAATATCCCCAGGTGAAACTGGGGCCATCAGCTAGTTATACTATATTTGTGGGAAAAACTGTACTTACTATCTAATGCATTGTAAGCTACCATCTCAGTTTTGTTTGTAATTGTAATAAAATATTAATGCATTTTCTACTTTTAAAACAACAAATTTGAATTAAAATAGGAAAGTTACATTGATATGATGTTGGAAACGAAAAACTTAATAAAACTAAAAATAAACATCTTATATGTTCATTTCATGAAAAAAGCGACTGACTGAAGCTAGTGATTACTAGATTAAAAAATATCTACATTGGTGGATCTAAAAGATATTAAAAATGTACATAAAGTAAATAACTATGCAATTTGTTGTAAATTTGAAATAAATCCGAAATTTGTACCATTGAACGTTCTTAAAACTGTATTGTACAAGCTTTGGCTACTGAACTTTTTTTTTAATGGTTTCAAGAAAATTAATTTCATTAGCAACTATACTCTGAATAGGAAGTATTGATAAACTGTTTGGTCTTGTTTGGCTCATTGTTGAGCAGAGATAGATTTTTATCATTGTTTAAATTGAAAAACATCTTTCGCTAGATGCACTTGATACACAGACTATAAAAAAGCACTAAACACAATTTCGGGACTAGTCCATTTCCACAATGAATGCCAGCATTATCATTCAAGGTCTTTTTTTAGCTCCTTCAATTTTAATTTCTGCTACTCTAATGTGATGTTGTAACCATCTGATTTCTGATAGAATTTCTTCTTTATTACATCAATAGTTTCAGTGAGGTTTTAAATTAACCGAGAGAATTCTTAAATTTCTGTTGCAATGACTGTACAGTATCAAATCTTTAATATATATTTTGCACCGATTCTGGTCTGGTTGTAAGTTCTTGATAGAATGTGTCAATTGATTGTTACATACATCATTTTATCTTCTAACCCTGTTGCTATTAGAGTACTCATCTCATCCAGAATGTTACATCACAAAAATACCAGTAAGGTAAAGTTACAGATGTGTTTCATCAAAATATATACTAAACCTTTCGTGTAAAATTTTTTCATTGTATCTACCAATTTTTCAAAGTGCTTCATTATGGGTTTCACTCCATCGTACTGCTCCATCTGGTGTATTACCATTGCTCCCAAGCACAAACAAGAGTGTACTGTATATATATCACATCGATATATATATATTCTTCAACGGTACCTTTTTCTATGTTCTTCAATTGGCGAGCCAAGTCATCAAAGGGTTCATTTACCCTCATTGACAGCGCCAATTTTTTAACAGATATGTTGAGAATAAGTTGATATCACCTACTGGAAGCTTTAGGCTTTCACTTTAATCAGCCTAGGTGATTAACTGGTTGTCCAAATAATTAACCCTATAATTATTGTGACTTAAAAAAAAACTTTTTAAAACTTCCAGTAATTTCTTTTTTATTGATTTTAATATTTTTTATAATAAGCTCAGTTTGAGAACACAAGAATTTACCTTTACTTTTAATTGATCTCGTAGTAGTGAGTACACTGAAATTACCCTTGTAAATTTATTTATCTGTGCTTGATATATTTTATAAATGAACACTGTGATATGTCAAGCTATAAAGGACTAAAAGAATGGGATATTCTAATACTAGGTAAGTTTTGAAATAAAAGATTTTTATAATTTAAAAATAACAAGTAATTATTTATTTAACTCAAACAAAATTAAATATCCTTTTTGGTTGGAATCCTCCCAAAAACATACAAATTATTATATTCAAAATTATTTCCTTAAAACTATAAGGCAGAACAAATACTGATTTTACTTTAATTTATTCAGATATTCTTAATTATTACTATTTTACTTTTTTATTAAAATTTTTCAAAGTTATTTTGAAGTTGATTTATTTTAAATTTACAATGATTATAATTAATTAATTTTAATAAAAGACTTTACTTGATTTAACATCCTATCTATACCCAGTATAAAAATAAATTTAAATGAATTTAATCAGGCAAATTTTTACTTGGGACTAACGTATGTACGCTTTTTACCGACCTATTTAACACTTGACTTTGCTGTTGCTACTGTTTTGATGACGTCAGCAGTTGTAGTAGGTAGACGGCTAATTTTACTCTCTGGAGAGATGTCCGGAGTCTGATGTCGTTCCCTATGTCGTGTTGGCAGGTGTGGTGTTGCTGAGTACCAATGCTGTCTGTTGATTTACAGATGTCGGATGCTGCAATTAAAGTTGTCCTTTAATGATGATTTGTGAATTTCCCGGGTTGGTTCGTTCCTTTCCCTGTTGTTTAGAAGCTCATGTTATTGAAGATCGCCAGTTGAAATCCAGAAGTCCAGAATGAAGTTGCTTTGCTACATTTAAATAAAATATGTTGACATTTTTAATAAACTTTTCTAAGTCCCTTTTTCGGTGTTAGAATATTTTTACTGTTTAAAATTAATACTGGAGCTGAGCAGCGTAAAGACTATCCGTCGATATTTTGATGAAGACCAAGATCAAAAAGAAGAGATCAAGATATCAAGATGAGATCTCGCTCCCTTGAAGCGGTGGGTTATATACCCCTGTTTGAAACTAAATTCAATGCCAACCTTACTTGCTAGGCACTATGAATTTCCTTCATTAGGAATCTCAACTTTCCGGGACTTTCCGACTCTAGTTACTTTTCTTTGTCGTTTACTTTTAATTTAGAATTTTTGAAAATTTTTATTCTATTAATTTGTAATTAGTTCAATTGTTTTCACCGTGTAATATCGTATCTGCAGTATGTAGCGTAGTTGGCTGATCTCTGATTCGTCCGCCCTTCCCTTCTACTTCTTATCTAGGCTCGCTAATTTCTTCTATTGTCTTCTATGTTCTTCGCTGTAACTTCTTGCAGCGTCGTCTAATTTTCCCGCTAGTCGACTTTCCTGGATGTACATGTTTTTTTCTATCCTGTCGATTTTGAGTGGTTGTTCTACTCCTTTGCGTTAGCGAGTTTTTCATGCATTCGCGAGTTTTTCATGCGTTCGCTTTTCACGTCTCATTTCCCGGAAAAAAATCTGTGGATTTTAGTTTTTCCGGATTTTACTTTTGACACTTTCTAGTCCTTTTAAAGTTAACACACTGGCCGAAATTTCTTGAATTTTGCTTGGTTTTTTCCTGGTGTTTTGCGTTAGGGATTTCTACGGTTTTTCGCTTTTCTTTGGGCTATTTAATTTCCCGAAATTTATAAATCATACTGAGCTTTTCTTACATTTCTAATAAGATAATAACCTACTCTATATTACCATGTATTTAAAATTGTGAATTTAACTTTCTAAATTACTTTAAAGGTGTGAATTTGATCACCCTTTCATTTTAATTATTTTTTGAAATTTTACTTTATTTTATAATAAAACTTTTCGCTGTTTATAACTTCTTTTACTTGGATTTTCCAAAACTTTATTTTTCTATACTTTATTAAAGTCTAAACTTTAATATTTTAAATAACTTTTTAAATATGCAATTTTTCCATATACCTTATTTGACGTTTATTTTAGGCCTCTCCTTGTAGAACCTAAAAACCTTTTTCTTTTTTCATTTTTAGCAAATTTGAATTTTTCCCATAACTTTGATCTTTGATTACGTAAGAACTAATTTTTATTTTGAATTTGGAATATTACAGCCCACACTTGCGTGTTTAGTGCAATATGTTTTCCTGAACAAAACTTAAATACATAATATTCCTGGTTTCTGTTATCCCCTAGGAAATCAGATTGAAAAAAGTTTAAGTTAATTTTCCAGTTTGTACACGCATAGTTACAAGTTCACCTTGACGGTAGATAACGCTGGTTGGCATTTACCTGTCTTGTGACCTTCAATGTTTCAAACCGCTGCTAGCCTAGAAAAATCGAATTTTGCAAAATTAATTGCAAATCCCAAAGTACCAAGAAAATCCTTCTAGAAATTCAGGAAAAACAAAGCTTCTACAGGATTGCAAACTCATCGTCTGGGATGAATATACTATGTCCCACAAATCCGCATTCGAAGCACTTGATGTAACCTTGAGCGATCTTAGACAAAACAATAAAAGAATGGGAGGTATCACAATGGTCATAGCCGGTGGCTTTCGACAGACACTTCCGGTTATTCCCTGCGGCACTAGAGCAGATGAAATGTAGGCCTGTATAAAATCATCTCACATTTGGAATGATATTCAAAGACTTTGACTATCAACAAACATGAAAGTACATATGTACGGTGATCCTTCTGCCCAGCAATTTGCGGATAAATTACTTCAACTAGGAAATGGTACTGTATGTTCAGACAATGGAGATGGATATATAGCGATGCAAAATATTGGACAAATTGTGAACACTCAACAAGAGCTGAAAGAGCCGGTGTTTCCAAATGTGTCACAGCACTTTTCCAATCACGCGTGACTGTGTCAAAGAGCAATTCTTGCTCCAAGAAATGATGATGTAAATATCATCAATAACAAACTTTTACAGGAATAGCCCGAATGTCTTCATATTTACAAATCAATCGACACTACCTGTGATAAAAATAAGGTTGTCAACTACGCACCTGAATTTTTAAACACACTGAACCCACCCGGAATACCCTCACACATCTTGGAATTAAAGATTGGA
This sequence comes from Aphrophora alni, assembly GCA_963513935.1. Classification (NCBI taxonomy): domain Eukaryota; kingdom Metazoa; phylum Arthropoda; class Insecta; order Hemiptera; family Aphrophoridae; genus Aphrophora; species Aphrophora alni. Next base: position 86,049,878 of record OY740765.1, read on the forward strand.
GGTCCAATTACGCTTCTCCGTAATATGCATCCACCCTCACTCTGGAATCCTCTCTCACCTTTACTATCAAGTCTCTCTTTTCCAGCTCTTGTTCTCTTCCAATCCTCAAGCTATTAGCCCAGATACCTTATATAAGAGAGTGAAGACAAGTGGGAGGGGTTGGGGGAATGACCTAGCAGGTAGAGGAGGGTTAATGAACTAAGTTATAGGGTGGATTTTAGAAGGGGGCTTTCAGTTGATATCGAATCTATAAATAAATTTGATGTTAATATTAAATATTTGTGTTCAGATATAATTTGTGATAATATAAAGAGTCTTCCTAATAAGAAATATTTTAACAATGAAGTTACTGTTACTAAACAAATAAACAAAACAAAGTGAAAGACAACAATCTTGTTATTTCTAAAGCCGATAAATGTAATTCAGTTGTTATTTTAGGTAAAGTCAATTATGTTTGTAAAATTGATGATATTCTGGATCATAAGTCTTTTAAATCATTAAAAAGTAATACTACTTCTAATTATAGTAAATAAGTAAATAACTACAATAAGAATTGTACGTATTTGTTCCCTAATAACGCTTGTAAATACCTCAGAGTTACCAACCCCCCAACCTCTTAGATTATAATATGCCCTACCTAAGCTTCACACAGCTGATATTCCTGTTTGTTTCGTAGTATTATTTAAGGAATGTAAAAAAATTGTCAGTGACATAATTAGTGATACCAATAGTGATACAGTACTTAGTAATGAATTATAAACAGCTACAGAAATTTGCATTAGTCAAAATGATTTCAAATTTAACGATAAATTTCATCAACAATTAGAAGGGAAATTGGAAATGGGTTCACATTTGTCACCTCTTCTATCGGAAATTATCAGTTCACATTTGTCAACTCTTCTAGTGGAAATTTTCATGGCTGATTTCGAAAATAATTTATTTAATAAAAACAATCCTTTATTTAAGAATATAATTTATTGGTATCATTATGTTAATGATGTTTTGTGTTTGTTTAGTGGGACTAATAGACAGTTAGACTCTCTACTTAAAACTTTAAATTCTGTAAATAGCAACATTCAGTTCACTATAGAAGTTAATGAAAATAACAACATTAACTTCCTTGACCTTAACATTAGTATCACTGATAGTTCTCATAAATTAAAAATCTTCAGAAAACCAACCTGCACAGATACAGTAATACCTGCTGATTCTAACCATCCTTTTCACAACATGATACATAGACTTATTAGTACCTCTCTCAACTAATGACTTCAATGATGAACTGGATGTTGTTAAACAAATTGCTGTTATTAATAAGTATGTTGTTAGTTTAATAGATAATATTTTACGAAAGAAGCTAAAACGTAAAACTGAAAATCTAGTATACTCTTCCCATAATGTTAGCATTGATGAAGTTAAATTTTGTAAATTATCTTATATTATCAACAAAATTATTTATAACATCAGTAACCTTATTTCTATTGAATGTAATCATTAAGGCTAAACATCCCTAAAAAAGTTGTGTTTCTGGCCCGGTAGATAGCAGCACCTCTGTGGCAAAATTGCATTACTGATAATTTGCGTAATTATTGTCCGATTTTTGTTTTGTAAGTTATTTTGTAAATAATATCAATAAAATATTTACGCTACGAAGGTGAAACTTTTTTAGATTTTTTTATAAAAAAGTTGTTGAGCAAAAATATTATTATTATTATCATTATTTTTAATCGCAGGTAGTCATTTTTTAAATAATAATTTTAAATGAATTTTGCCGTTTTCAGATATGAAATCGGTCAAATGGTCCTATCGGAATCGTGTTTTAAATATACTGTCATTATTTCTCTCACGCCCTGCGCCCCCCTTCCGCGTGGTGCACCGCCATACTGCCCAGCCGCTCTGACGCGCGGCCCCTCCTGTAGTAATGTGGTGCTAATTAGCAAAGCAGCTAATTCCAAGCAGCTAACGAACGTTAGCAGTTGCAGAGCACTCCTAACAACTAGAAATAGCTGCTTAACAATTAGCAGAACTTAAACTAGCTGATGGTAGTATTTTCAACTGTTTTGACAGCTGATTCTGATAACATTTAAAAGAAGCAGGAATACGGATTTAGCAGTTAAATACAATGATGAATGGAAACAAATTTAACAGACACTTGCCTTTGTGGAATGTTTGAGTATTGTAATTTAATTTTGTATGTTGTTGACATTGGCTACAAAATTGTATTTTTCAACAACTAAGGCATAGATTTAGGTTGTGGGTTGTAAATTGAGATATGTAAATTTTGGTTTAAATAGAGCTTATTTTGTGGATTGATTATACATTTTACAAGAATGATTTTAATTTGTTGTTGCTGTTTATTTGTTTATTTACTGCTTTGACTTGTATATTTATAATTTATCTGTCTTATACAAAAAAAATTTGTCTAAAGGACTAATAAAAAATTGAAAATGGTTGATGTTAAGCTAATACACAAAATTCTTTTTAAAAAACAGAATATATTTTTAACCAAAACTATAACAAACGAAAAAACTTATTTGCTACAAAAAAGTACAAACGAAACGATAGAAAGATATTTTCGGGTTACACAAATATTAATTTTATATATATATATACCGGTATAGAGAGAGAGAGAGAGAGAGAGAGAGAGATACTGTTATTGTGCGAAGCCGACACTTCCACGAATTGATACTTGATAGATTCCACGAATCTAGCTATAGACGATAACAGATCAAATGACTTTCTATTTAGTTTAGCAAACTATTCACTACTGCTTATTTATCATTGCATACGACAGTTAGCAGTTGCTAATTTTAGCTGATAATCAATATTAGCATTAGCAGCTTAAGCTGCTAACCATAATTAGAACGATAATACTTTCAATTAAAACGATAAATAAATAAACAATAAACAGTGCAAAAGACGTTAATTTACTTAACTCAACCTTTCAATGTTCTTTCAAACATAAAAGAGTACTGGTATGGCAAGCTACAGGTACATCCATGACAGCTTGTTTGGTACACAGATGGATGATTAAATTATCAACATTCTAGTAATGGAGAATACTGACAAACCAATAAGGCCACTTTTGAAGCTATCCTAGGTAGGATTTGTACAGTTTTTCAAGCTAAGATTTGTGCAATCGCAGCATGTGTACATCGAGGATTAGAAAAAGGCATTAAAGGTAAGGATATTCTAATTCTTCATAGCTTCAAGTGGCAATGAAAGCCTTCAGCTCCATAGAAGTCTCATCCAAATTGGTATGGGATCCTCTCCATTCCTTTTGCGTCCTGTCAACTGTCAACCTGGGATGGGTATCTGGGCATTGATGATCAAGAGTAATGAGAAGGCAGATCTATTGGCCAAAAAGGGGGCCACTGTCTGCCTTGTGGGACCAGAACCTGCTTGCAGGATCAGCTATTCAATGGCAAGAAGAGTGATAAAAAATGGGCAAGGAAGAGCACATTGGAACAATGGAGACAGTTTCCTGGCCAGAGATTGGGAAAACGTCTTCTCTTGGGATAAATCCTATACTGACAAAGGTGCTGGTTCAGTATGGCAGGAAGTCCCTGAGGACAGATTGTTGTCATGATTACCGGACATGGCATATCCAGAGCCATTTAAATAAGGTAAGACAACTACAAGTCTCACACCTAAGTGTTGTCTTTGCAGTCTCGTATCTGAGACCGCAGTACACAATTTGTTTTATTCCAAGGTCCAAAAGAAGGAGAATCTTTGAACTTCAGAAACCAGACATAAATTTTGATAAGAGCACTTTACAGAAGGGGGTGAACGGGAGTGATGATGCGTAGTTGCTGAACACCTAGCAACGTAACATAAGAACTTAACAAGAAAGTTCTCTTAGCCTCTCTCACTCCAACTCCAGCACTTAACCTACTAGAGGTGCCCCTGTCAAGCTGAGTAACCCAGTGGAAGATTGGGTGTTAACCCCAGTGGGAAGCTGGGTCAGTGAACAGATATGTGCTGGGGGGACTGGGGATTAACCCAGTTTTCTCTCTTCCGTTTAATGGAAACTTAAGGCAATGGAGAAAACAAATACGGAAATACGTACCCCAGGTGGTAATTTGGTTAATTCAAAGACTCCATCCTCTTCGGAGGCCGGCCCCACGGATTCTGGGGGGGGCCAACTATTGCTTGAGAGCGATCCATTTAGGAAAAGTCTCATGATTCAACGTTCTCCAAAGAACAGTGCAAATACAGAAAATTATTGTAAATTGGAAGAAGAAAATAATGAACTAAGAAAAAGACTGAACGAAGTAGAGCTTTTGATTAAAACATTAAAGAAAGAAGTATCAGATCTGAAAACAGAAAATAAGGATTTAAGAACTCTTCATTTATCAAACAAGAAGGAAAAGCTAAAAATTTTATCTGAAGAAAAGCAATATCAGAGTGCAATAAGTAGAATGGACGGTTCCCAAGAATACTACACAGATGAGGATGAATTAGCTAAAGAAACAGAGTGGATAAGGTCTAAAAAGAAAACATCAACATCAAGAAGAGTTAAAAAGAGAAAAGCTGAAGATTCCCCTGAAAATGAAAAAATTGGTAATAGAACACCTCAAAAGGGAAAGCCCTGTAAAGTAGAGGCAAAGCAGGACAAGATAACAAGAGATAAACCACCTCCACCTATTAATGTGGTTGGAATTAAAGATTTTGCTTCAATTAAAGCATTAGTAAACGACTTTGATAAAGATAAGACAATTAAAATTGTTTCACTCAGCAATGATGTCTGGAAAATTAATACTCCCGACTCAGAGACTTATAGGACCCTGGCGACCAAACTGAACAGAGACGGGTTACAGTGGTACACATATAAGGATAAAAAAGACAGACCCATTAAAGTTATGGCAAGAGGGTTTCACCCTACGTGTTCTAAGCAAGATATAATTGAAGAAATAAAGGAGAGTGCTCAATTGAAAATAATCGATGCTGTAAATATTATCAAAAAAGAAAGAAGTTCAGGCAAAGATGGAAATGAAATACTCTGCAAAAAAGGGCTTCCATTATTTATGCTTACATTTGATAATAACGAAGATATAGGGAAAATCTATAATATCAAATCCATCTTGCATATGAAAGTTAAAATTGAACCCTTAAGGAAAACTACAAATCAGATACCGCAATGTAAAAACTGCCAAGGGTTTAACCACACAACAAAGTATTGTCACCGGGAACCTAGATGCGTAAAGTGTACAGGGAGGCATGCTACTCAGCAGTGTGATATTAGTAAAGATACACCTCCAAAATGTGTCAACTGTGGAGGGCAGCATCCTGCTAACTATCGAGGATGTGAGGTAGCAAAAGAATTGCAAAGGATCCGAAACAAAGTTAGTAACCCTCAACAAAGGGGCAGACAAGATAAGGAAGAACGTGAGACATTAAAATACACGACAAAAATACCAGCAGAACGGGAAGCAAATGAAAGCGATAGAACTTTTTCGCAAGCAGTCCAGGCTAAACATGTTAGAAGGGAAAATGTAGACGAGAATAGTGTCCTCGAAAAAGTATTACAGAGATTAGAAGTAATAGAAAAACGGCTAGACTCTAACGATAAAATTTTGAAGAGGTTCTCATAAACCTTACTGATATTAACAGATATTTTACATAAAATGAATAAAACTCTTAGAATAGCAGCATGGAATTCAAATGGTTTGTTACAGCGTATCCAGGAGTTTGAGATATTCTTGGATAATGAACAAATAGATATTTGCTTAATATCGGAAAGCCATTTTACAAAAGCATCTTATGTCAAGTTGCGTGGTTTTTGCTGGTATGGGGCAGTCCATCCTGCATATAGAGCTAGAGGAGGATCGGTAGTATTTGTAAAGGAAAACATCAAACATTATGAAATTATAAAAATTGAAGAAGAAGATATGCAAGTTATTGCTATTAGGATCCAAGTTAACGGAAACAAGGAATATGATGTTGGTGCAATATATTGTCCACCAAGGTATAGAGTTAATCGTGAGAGGTTTCTTTATTTATTTAAAACTCTGGGAAGAAATTTTGTCATTGGAGGAGACTTCAATTCAAAACACACATTCTGGGGTTCAAGAATAATAAATCCAAAAGGTAAAGAATTGCTAGCAGCAGGAACGGCACTGGGGTGCGACTTCTATTCTGGCGGTGGACCTACATATTGGCCGGCGGACATAAACAAGACACCTGATATCATAGATTTCTTTGTTACTAAAGGAATTTCAGAAAACTACATTCATATAGAAGATAATGAGAGTCTTTCCTCGGACCATACACCAGTTATTATGACAATAAGTGAGCTGATAGTAAAAAACAAGGCACCAGTCCCAAAAATAACAAGTGGGAAAACTAACTGGAAATTTTTCAGTAGCATAATAGAAGAAAATATAAAGCTAAATGTACCGATTAAAAATTCAAGTCAGTTGGAGGATGAGCTCGAGGTATTTATTGGGATTGTTCAGGGCGCTGCTTGGAAGAGTACTCCAGTGAGCTACATGAAAAGAAATGAAGTAAAGTACTATCCAGTCGAATTAAGACGGCTAATTAAAGATAAACGGAAGGCTCGGAAAAAATGGCAAAGGAGTAGAGCACCAGAAGATAAGCAAATACTTAACAGGTTGTGCAACAAAGTTAAAAATTCTATTAAAGATTACAAGAATGAATCTATTAATAGATACTTAAAAAATTTATCTCCCACAAAGAACAGAGATTACTCACTTTGGAAGGCAACAAAAGGAATCAAAAGGCCTAAAATACAAATTCCTGCAATTAAGAATGACAATGGAGCCTGGGCAAGAAGTCCTAAGGAAAAGGCAGATCTCTTTGCAACATTCTTAGAAAAGACGTTCCAGCCTCTCCCTAAGCAAAGTGCTGAAGAAAGTGTTCCCGATATAAAAAAACATGAAGAAATGGAAATTTTACAAGTAACACTGAGGGAACTGAAAAATGAAATCAAAAACCATTTGAACGCGAATAAAGCACCAGGGTATGACTTGATTACTGGGCAAATAATTAAAAATCTACCAGAGAAAGGACTTAGAAAGCTACTGCACATAATAAATGCAAGCTTAAGGATTAGGTATGTTCCCCTACAGTGGAAGGTAGCGGAAGTCATCATGATATTAAAACCGGATAAATCACCAAATGATAGGAAGTCATATAGACCAATATCATTGCTCCCAGTAGTTTCAAAATTATTCGAGAAGCTGCTTCTAAGAAGACTCAGACCCATTATTGAGGAACGAAGTCTCATCCCTGACCATCAATTTGGCTTTAGACAAAGATTTTCTACAATAGATCAAGTTCATAGAATTACAAGTATCATAGAAAACACATTGGAGAAAAAAGAAATTTGTGCAATTGTCTTTTTGGATGTAGCACAGGCCTTTGACAAGGTATGGTATAAGGGGTCTGTTGTGGAAACTAGAAAAAGAACTACCTAAACAATATTTCGAAATACTCAAGTCATACATGACTGAGAGGCATTTCCGAGTGAAATTTGAGGGAGAATACTCCATATTAAAGAAGATATCAGCGGGTGTTCCACAAGGTAGCGTGCTGGGACCGGTCTTGTATTTACTTTACACGAGAGATCTTCCAAATGACAAAGATGTAACAATAGCTACTTTTGCAGACGACACTGCAATACTAGCAACTGGGAAGAAAATTGAGGAAGCTGCAGGGAAGCTCCAGAGGGCCTCCAATGCGGTGAGCAGATGGACCAAGAAGTGGCGTATTGGTTTAAATGAATCAAAATCAGCCAATGTTAACTTTACAAACTTAAAGATTGATTATCACCCACCAATTTTAATCAATTCTGTACAAGTTCCTCATGTTAATACCGCGAAATACCTGGGAATGACTTTGGACGTGAAATTGAAATGGAAGGAACACGTTAAAAAGAAAGTTCAAGAATTAAAATTTAAATTCAGAAATATGACGTATTGGCTTCTGGGAAGGAATTCCCAACTATCAATCCATAACAAAATGCTCATATACAAGCAAGTCTTAAAGCCGGTGTGGACCTATGGATTACAGCTATGGGGTTGTACAAAGAAGTCTAACATAAAAAACATACAAAACTTTCAAAATAAGGTGCTCCGATGTATTGTTGATGCACCATGGTATATAAGAAATGACAACTTGCATAGGGATTTGAAAATGGATACGGTTAAAGAAGAAATAAAAAAGCAAGCAAGCAAGCACAGACATCGCATTGAGCAACATGAGCATCCGGAGATACGCAGATTGATGGATACAACAGGTTTAGTTAGAAGACTGAAACGATTAAAACCATTGGACTTAATGGACTTTGGACATTAAGGGAGTAATGACCAATGGGTTATTTTACCTCAAAGTGTATATATTATTAAATGTAAATTACTAGATGGGTTTGTACTCAGTTGTAATAATAATAATAATAAAAAAAAAACTTTACAGAAGATTTTAGAGCTTGTCAGATGCACTGAGGTCAGTGTATGGTGAACAAAAGAAAATGGAGCACAATTGGCTCATAGCTAAAGTGCCAGAGGCCAACAGTGCTTCAACAATACATCCTCTACAAAAAAAACTTTTAGCAGAGCCAAGCATAAATTATCCTTAGGCACAGTTTTTGTTAAGGAAATAATCACTTTTAAAGATCTTTTATTATAAAAGTTTTAAAAAGTCTAAGTTTTAAGTTTAACTTAGTATGTATTGCCTATATTATGCACAAGTTTTTTTCCATATTTTTTCTTTTCTATTCTAAAAAAATACTCCCCATTATTATTCTTTTCTCATCCAAATAAAACTGCAGACTAATCACTCCAGAAAATATATTTTGTGTCAATTTGTATATAAATTTCCTTTCTTACTAAACGAATTGATTTTGTTCTATATTAGAAGTCATCAACTACAATATTAGATTAGTGTCTTAAATAAGTTATACATGATTTTACTTGAATTACTGTTGAAAACACCAGAATTATTTTAAATTAATAAAAAAGGCAGCAAAGTAAATATTGAGCAGCTAATTATTTTTTCATGCCAAACTTTAGTCGTATAGGACATCTTCCAAAAGAAGTATTTCCTGCAACCATATTAAAACTTGTCTTTTCCTCATCTTGTAACTCATTACTACATCCACTTTCATTGTGTACCAACATTTTTGTAACAATAACTTTGGCCAAAGGGATGTAGTGATTCTATGTGAAGTCAATATAATCAAATATCTACAGTTTAATTTATAGCATAATCCTATGTGTGACTTTATAGTAGTATCAAATGCTTCCAAATAACTGGGTTTACTGCTAATGAATCATATTTTCTTTCCCATGTAAGACCTAAAACAGTTGTATTGGTAAGACCTAAAAGAGTTGTATTGGTTTTTTCAAAATATTAAGGCCTTAATACTCCTAACCTCTTAATTCAGACGGTGGTTTAAAAAATACCATGTCAGCTACTATAATAAACTGTTGTATCTAATTTATTTTATGAAACTTGTGACACTATTGTCAACAAAAATACTTGTACTCAAGCGATCAATAAAACTTATAGGATAAACTAAATCATCTGTAGAGTGTTCCAAATACTTACTCAAATAAAAATCAACTTCAGTACCAAATAAAAAGGACTACACGAAACTAGAAATACAACTTTAATTTGGCGCACATTTTCAAAGATCCATTATTATCAACCGAATCAATCCCAAAAAATATAAGATATCCCTATCTTGCACATAATTATTAATCTTAAGAAATGTATTTTTTATATCAGCTACTACTAATATTCCTTTGAATCTAAAATGTGAAAATTGAGTAGGTATAATTTTATTTTAATGTATCCCATTCTCCAAACACTGATTTAATGTTCAGAATTCTCATTCTCTAAAAGCTGTATAAATACCAGCCTAACTTTTATAGTTCTAATTCCTTAAATACAGATTTGTGTGGTAAATAATAATAGCAGTTCTTTCAAGGAATAACAGTGAATGTGAAGAGACATATGTACATATTGCTGAAGTGGCTGAGAGAATAGGTGGTGGTAGGAGATTGTGGCTATCAACAAGGATAAAACTAAATGTATGTTGTTGTTAGGGAGACAAAGTCAAAGTGAAAGGAATAGATTAAACGAGATATAATTTACTAAGGATTCCAGACAGTATTAAAATCAAAAGCTCTAAGTAGGACAACAAAGAAAAGAATCTACAAGACAGTAGTTGGACTAGTTGTACCATATGGAGCCGAGTCATGGACTCTAACAGTAAGAGATAAGACTGCTACAGAGATGGGAAAGGAAAATCCTTTGTAAAATCTATGGAGCTATTAAAGAAGGTGGACAATGTAGGGTTAGGAAGAATACAGAGTTGAAGTAGCTATATGAGGTCTCTGGAATAAAAAGGGCTAGAATTGCATGGGCAGGTTATGTTCATAGAATGAATGAAACATGAGTAACTGAAAAAGTGTTCCAAAGAACATTGGCAGAAAGAAAACTGAGAGGACAACTCTGGACAAGATGGGTGGAATATATAGAGGATGACTTGAGAAGGATGGGGATCTAGAGATGGAAAAGAGTTGCCGACAACTGAGGAGAATGAAGAATGGTTACGCGGGAGGCCAGGGTCCTACACGGTCTGTAGGGACAAGGATGTAAGTATGTATGTAGTTTTAGTTACTGATCAAACTTCTCAAGCTCCATTCTTCTTACATTATCAGAACATAATTTACCAAAGTATATTTTTTTGCGATAAGAAAACTAAAAAATTTATCACTATTTCTTAATTAGGTAAAGTAATTATACTTGTTTCTTTCTGTTAATCAAAGCACTTTTCATTAAAATGTATTTACCTTCCCTTCCATTCAAAATAAGAACCCAAATGTTATTTAGTAGTTAATTGATTAAAATGACGTGCTTGTTAAGCAAAAAATGTCATATATACATAAATAATGAAACAAAATAATTTCCATATTTTAGAATGTTTTTACCGTTATTTCTGAACTAGGTTTGATTTTTTAAATAGGTTTGTACAAATATATATATATTTTATTTTTAAAACCATTAATTCCTTGGAGCAATAGCCCATTGTGGGCCTAATCCTGATAGATGGCTTTTCATCGACTAATGTTATATCAGCACATCAAGTTTTTATCACTGCAGTTCTTTACTTTGATGTAATGATGCTGGATCAACACTTTAAATTATTGAGGCCTGGAATCTCTTACACACAAAACTAGAGCACTAGACACTAGACCAACTGGTGTTTCTTTTTTTAATAGACCTGGGAAATGAGGACTGTAAGACTGTAGTGCCGAGAATATATGTATGTGGTAAATAATGTCTATTATTCCCGATATCTATCAAATATTTTCAATCATTTCTTTTTTAGATAATTATTTACTCGCCATCCCTAGCTTTGAAATTTGTCTCTACCTATTTTGTTATTGTTTACTCCATTCTTCCTTTGGTTAAATTGAAATTACTTGAATGGGTAGATGAATTTTTATCAATGGTAGAATATGCATAATGCTCATAATCATTTTGCTTACCTGTTTCTAGAAAATTTTTATAAACAGCTAATGTTGGTTGCTTCTTGGACTTATTTTGGACAAGATTTATGAATCCCTATAACATCGAAAACTTATAAGCTTGATAAGCAGTTACATTCATCATAGATGTTGCTGTCAAAGGACTGTTAACTTTTGAAAGTATCATTTTGGCAGTTATAATAAATCTAAGGAATGTTTTCATAGTCACATGTCCAGATGATCCATTGCGCATCATCATCATCATTACTAACTTCATCATCATCACTTCCTTTCCGTGATTTATGAGTTTAAAATATTAAAACAAATACGAATTTTCGCTTGTAAAACTAAAAAGACACAGGTGGTTGCTGATCCTGATTTTGTATTACAGCACAAAATTAAATATGTCAAAAATTAAAATAACAAAATTACTGAAGTTTTGAAAAGAGAAACCTAAGAAAATAGAAGTGGAAAAAAAGAAAAGAAACTTGGTCTCTGTTATCCAGAAACATCATCAACTGAGATGACTACTTACCTTAGCATAACTAACTAGTTACAAGAACATAACAGGGATGACAATTAATTATTGATGGTGAGCTGATTAATATTTAAGAAGTTATCATATTTCCCTAAATCAAAATTAAGGACAAAAAACAAAGAAAAATTAATAATCTAAACTCAACTGAATATAAACAAATTTAATGAATTAACATGTTGACAGTTAAATGTTTGCAAAGAAAACAAACATAGTTAAAATTGTTGACCAAGTTATAGTTTTTCTGATATCTTACACTTCTTCCTGATGAAAGGTTAAGTAAATATTATGTTATTTCAGAATCCAAAATAAGTACAAAAATCACAAAAACAAAGAAAGATTAATAATCCGAACTTAACTAAATATACATAAAACTAATGAATTAAAAAAAAGAAAGTTAAATTAAAAATTTCATCTTATTAATCTAAGTCTAATTGACAGTTATAATAAAATTAATAAGAGTAATTTCAATTAATGAATGGAAAGGATGAGCAAGATAGTAAAATAAATGTTTTGAAAAGAATCATAAAAAGATGCTAAAAAAAAAAGAAATTTAAAGTCAAACAATAAATTTTGATTACTACCCCACTCGCTCTATAAAAATCAAGCAGCCCAAATGAATAGATAGTGGACTAGTGGAACTAAGATTAGTCAGTGGAGTAGTATTTACAATCTATAACTCTGTTTAGAGTACCAAATATAACATAATATATTACATTTAACGCTGTCATCGCAACAAATTTTGTTAAATGCATCTAAGGTAAAAGTTCTATAATGAAAATGGTACAATAATTTGATCGTTATTTATATGAAAACATTAGACCGTATGTCACCGACTTGCATATCTCTGGTTACAAAGACTAACTCGTTTAGAAATGCTTACTTTATCTGTGGGTTGTGGTTACACTATTAACAATTGCCAGGGTCGGTCGGAGAGTTATTGTCATTGTGAAATTTCAGCTGTGTGTTTCTTGTGTTATTATTTTTCTTGGCTTATGTTGACTGTGTCTACACAACTGGACATAAATAAGCAGGCTTATGAATTTTTACAATTTTACCTGATATTGTGTAAAACAGTATATTTTTATATGTGAAAAATTGGTATTTATCATAGGTACTAATATGTATTTATTTGACACACTTTTCAGTGCCGTTATGTTAGGCTAGTTTGTATTCGATTTAACTACTGCTTCAACAATGTTTTTATGTACCATGTTAAATAGTATTTATAGCAATGTTAAATATGCGTATCGATTTCGGAGTGTTGTGTAGGACCTGAAGTTTCCTAGCTTTGGCTAGGTTAACTTTTATATGGACGTTGGCAGGAGGAGTAGGCCCAGTAGGGCCAGATCTCGATTGTATTCACTATCATCCTTAAAGCCAGGGTTAACCTTAACAATGGAAGAAAGTAAGTGGATAATATCTGTTGATGAATCAGGCCAACGACGATATTCTGATTCTGAGGAGAGACAATCTAAGACAAGCCAAAAACCAGGTAGGTTCAATTAATTAGAACAATGTTAATTCCCAAGTGCTACCCCAAGTAATTTATTTATAAACTCTTTAGATTTTGTGCTCAATTTGTTAACAAGCCAACAAAACATTTTCAGAAAACAATAGGGCCTACCAGTAAAGTTGATTGGGCTACTGTTAGTAAGCATGTTTGTAATAGTATTTATTTAAATGAAATGAATTCATGTATCCAGTAGAAGGGGTTTGAAATATATTTTTGAAATGTACAGTGTCTAAAAGTAACATTTCCTTTTAAGAAAAGATTGACGCAAACAAGTACTTCAAACATCTAAAACAAAACAAAAATATAATGACATTGTATTTTAGATATATCCTGGTCATCATGATCCATTTTATGTATTAAATTTCATTCTAACTGAATGAGAAGGAAATTAATAATCCTTTGTTATATATTTTTTAAATTATTTATTTGTATCATACTAATCTGCAGATCGACTAATGATTTACATATCCTATGTGAACATGAGCAGGACAATTACCACAGAATAATTTCCCTAACAGTTACAAGATAGGCCTAACTTGCTTAACAGCACTAAAACAGTTAATGTGGTTTCACTCTCTTAAGGCGATGCACATTATCCGTCACTTGAAGCACTGTTTCCATTTCAGTATTCTCATGTCTGAGTAGACGCTGCTTGTGTTTAATCGCGTTCTTCTTTATTTCATCTGCGACATAATGGATGTGCAGATCACGATGCAAATCCTTATTCCTCACATACCACGGTGCATTTACAATTCCACGTAGCACCTTATTTTGAAAGTTCTGTATCATGGTTATATTGGATTTCTTCGCGCACCCTCATAACTGGATTCCGTATGTCCAAAATAGGCTTCAGTAGGCCTATCTGTTTATAGATTAATAGTTTATTCTCAACAGTAAGTCCAGAATTGCGTCCGATCAGCCAATATAATTTTCTATATTTTTTCCAAGCTCCTCTTTCTTTTTTTTTTAACATGTGCCTTCAACCTAAGTCTTGTGTCTAGCGTCATTCCCAGATATTTTACTATTTTAGAATGTGGTATTTCTTGGTTATTTATCGTAATAGAATACGGAACTGTTTTCTTATATGTAAAATTTATATGGGTTGACTTTGTTTCATTGAGTTTTATTCGCCAACATCCTGTCCAATTGTTTACATTGTTAATTGTCTTCTGCAATCTGCCTGTAGCAACCCCAAATTCATCATTAACATCAAGGACAGCAGTATCATCAGCAAATGTAGCTATTACTGTGTCTTCATCATGCGGGATATCTCGAGTATACAATAAGTATAATATAGGTCCTAGGACACTTCCCTGGGGAACACCAGCAGTTATTCTTTTCAATTCTGAATAATCTCTTCCATGCCTAACACGAAAATATCTTTCAGCAATATAAGACTTCAAAATCTCAAAATACTGTCTTGGTATGTCTTTATGCAGCTTGTATTCCAATCCCTCGTGCCAGACTTTATCAAATGCTTGGGATGCGTCTAAGAAGACTGCTGAACACAACTTTTTTTTTCCTCAAAAGCATTTTCAATGACAGCAGTAATTCTGTGGATCTGATCAATTGTTGAATGGTTGCGCCGAAAATCAAATTGGTGCGAAGGGATCAGTTTTCTTGCCTGAATGACAGAGTCTAACTTATGCAGAAGTAACGTTTCAAAATTTTTTGACATAACCGGTAACAGTGATATTGGTCTGTAAGATGTAATTTCAGCTAGTGTCTTTCCAGGTTTTAATAGAAGAATTACCTCTGCAATCTTCCAGTGGCGAGGTACATATTGTAATTTGAAATAAGCATTTATCAGGTGCTGCAACTTAATAAGAGCAACGTCGGGAAGTTCCTTCATAATCTGCCCAGATATTAAATCATATTCTGGTGATTTTCTGGTACTTAAATTATGTTTTATAATATTCCTAAGTTCTTTTAGTATAACAAATGATATTTCCTGTTCGTCCAATTTACTAACAAATGATACCGTACGTGTTTCTGTATTGAGTTTTGTGGAAATGGCGTAAAAACTTCTGCTAGATGATTTGCAAAATGATCAGCCCTCTGGGTAGAATTTTTAGCCCATCCTCCAGTTGTCAGCTTTAATGGTGGGTTCTGATTTTTAGGCCTTTTAATATTTTTGGCAGCTTTCCAAAGAGAGTAGCCTACTCTGTATTTTCATTAGCTGTTAGATTACCAAGAAATCTACTCATGGCTTCGTTTTTAAGCTCACTCAATCGTTGTTTTAGCTGATTACTTAGCCTGTTAAAAGCTACCTTATCACCAGTATATTTTGATTGTTGCCACCTCCTTCGAGCACTCCTTTTTTCCAATAATAATTCTCTAATCTCAATTGCATAGGTAGTGTCTATTCTTGAATTTCTCCTCTCAAGAGGTGTACTTTTTTCTGCTGCTTGTTGCACATCAGCAATAAACTGCTCCACTTCCTTTTAGCGATGTTGATACTCGGGTGAAATAGATACTTGCAATACTCGGCTTCGAATGATTTCAATACTCGTATTATTAGTTCGACATCGAGTATCTGCGCAGAATGATTATGCTCATTATGTGTGTGTGTGACTGTGTGTTATATTTCTATCTGTTAGACTGATCCACCAAGTATTTATTTTTTTAAACAATATGTGATTGACACTTGTAATACGTAATTAAATGTTATCCTGCTTCGACAAAAATTCAGTAATTAAACGTAAGTAGCCTACAATTATTATTACCAACATTAATAATTTAGTTATTATTTAAAATAAGTTAATTTACTATATTTTTTATAAAGATGGTAACCTATAAATATTAATTTAAATATAAGTAATAACAATTAAATAATAATTTAATTTACTTTTTGTTAATGTGGAAATAAATGAATATTATTGTTATTTTAAATTGAACTTGTTACTGAATCTAAATCATTATACCTCAAAATCGTAATGTTTAATTAATGTGTAGTGAAAAATCAGCTTAGAAACTAATGTAACCAAAGTAGAAACACCGAGTATTTTGTTTGGAATTGACACTACACTAACGAATATCGTTGTCCGAGGATACTCGCACACCAAGGATACTCGCAGTACTCGCACAATGCCTCCTCCTTGTTCCTAGTTACGAGGATTTTGTCCGAGTATTTTAATACGAAACCGAGGGTTTTAATATTCGGACTCTTCCGAGGATTTTGATACTCGGAATCACCGAGTATTTTAATTCGAACTCACACATCACTACTTCCTTTATCAAATTGTTCCTTATTCATAAGTGGTGCTTGAAGATTTACAAATCCCTCAAGTTTTCCTCTGAACTTTTCCCAATTTGTTCTTTTAATAGGCTACATAGTTTTGGGAAATTTTTGTTCTGTATTCTGTGACTCACTAATTGTTAGAATTATTGGAGTGTGGTCAGAAGATAAATCACCACTACCTTCCACACATGAATGTTTGCAGCTTATCCCTTTTGAAACAAAAAAGTCTATCAGATCCGGAACTTTTGCCGGATCTGTTGGCCAGTAGGCTATGTTGGCGATCCTGAGGAAAGGAACATATACTTGTGATCCTACCCTGCCTAAACAATTCTCTGCCTTTTGAGGTTATCAATCTTGAGCCCCAATATGTGTGTTTGGCGTTGAAATGTCCCCTAAGTATGAAATAACATCCCAAAGCCCTAAAAAGTTTCATATAGTCGTCTTTTGTTGGTGGTTGTCTAGGTGGACAGTAGATTGCCGATATTTTAACCCATTCAGGTAGTAGTTATTCTGGGCCATACAGGACTAGCTGCAGCAATTAATTTTGTCGAAATTGCATGCGTTTCGTTTGAGCCTTATAAAAACACAATGGTTAAAGATAAATCAATGAATTTTTTACTAAATTAGTATTCTTTGAATGCATATAGAATACTTTCTTTTAAACAGTTACCATTTTATTTTAATTTGTTGTTAACATTTTTAGTTTTAAAAATTTGTAAAATTGAAAGTAATCGACTATAAATTATATTTAGTGGCATCTCACTTGACTTTTTTTTTTTAAGTTTAGAATATTTTTTACACAAATTAAAAAAGTAGGATCATATCTTTACTTAACCAAGAGATATAGCAGATAATGTTAGTGACTTACCGATTCATTTTTTTAGCGTTTTTCCCAAATGACACAATCTTCTATTTCCATGGTAACAATTTAGTATATTTACATTATTACACTAAACACTAAACACTGAACACTAAACACTAAACATTTTTCACATTATTACACTATTTACAAAATGCACATTTCATTCTTAGTAATTTACTAAAGTGTGAAAAGACTTATAACAATTTTCAAGATGTAGTGGAACTTGGCACTTTTCACACATCCATCTAGTTTCAGACCGTTTTTTTGTGTGCTGTACATACTTTACAAGCTCTTGTTGGGAATTGCTTGCATGTTGTTGGTGGTATTTGGATAGGAAAGTGAGCCCATTGCTTTCCTTGGAGCCTAAGGGGTGAAGGTACAAGTGCAGCTCTACCTGGTGTTGTTCTTGTAGGTAGCACTACTTCTTCCAGAATAAGATCAACAAGATTTAGCCTAAAATCTGTGTATTGCATATTTTTTGTTTTATTTACTTTTTTAAAAACAACAAATGAATTAAAAATAGTCATGTCCATCAAATAAATTTTTTTTTCTTATATGCTTTGACTGTGCATATATTTATAGCATGATAGGGAATGATGACAAGACCTGATCTTGTCGGTCGACACCAAGCATACCCTTGTTGTAATCTATTACACACTGTGGTTTCTTTATTTCTTCTTCTTTATTCCCTTTCTTCACTGTTTTTGATATTTTCATGTCAATATCATTGTGCCCAGTTGATAGCATATGCACATCTTTCCTATCGGACCATTTTATAGCAAGAATACCACGCCCAGATCTTTTTATGACTTCCCCTTTTTTTAAATTTTGTCTCTTTAAAAACTTGTGGCATACACTTTCTGTTTTGTACAACAGTGCCTACTGCATGAACATTTTTTTTCTAATAATTTAGTGTACAAAAGAGGTGAAGAATACCAATTATCGAGATAAACGGTAAAACCAGTTTCAAAAAAGGGTTGCATAAGGTCTAATACTACTGCCTCACTTGCCATCAACTCACTAGTTTTATCATCTCCAACATAAATTTTATAAACACTACAATACCCAGATGAAGACTCACATACTTTGTAAATTTTAACTCCAAATCTAGCTCTCTTCTTTGGATTATATTGTATTATTGAAAGCCGAGCCCTCATTTTCAAAAGCGTCTCATCCAAAGCAAGATCTTTTTCTGGTTCTAACATTTTCAAAAACTTAGCTTCTAAGTATCTAAGTACAGGCCTTATTTTTATCAATTTATCTACACCTTTAGCGATTTCTACGTCTTTGTCATAAAAATGTAAAAATCTAGAGATTGATGAAAACCTTTCGTAAGACATAGTGTCTGAATATATGGGTGTTTCAATAATTTTTCTCCGAGACCAATACATTTTAATATCAGGCTTCTTTACTTGTCCCATATTTATATATAATGCAAAATATGCTTTTAATTCATCAATGGTAATATCACACCATTTACTGTCAGTTTTTAAATTTTTTCTACCGGGAGTGTTTAGCTGTTTTTTAGCATAATCATTACTTTCTATGCAAATCATTTCCCAAAACTCATTGCCAATGAATTGATTGAAACAATCTAATTCATTTGGATTTTGTCCCAGACTACGCAATGTATGTACATTTACACCAGAAACACCTTGAAAATTAATTTGTTTTGGATCATTTGGTTTATCTACCCATGGCCAATCATTGTCGCAAAACTTATTATTAGACGATAATTTTCTTTTTTTACTTAGGCCTACAAAACTAGCATTTGCAGTATTCATTATTTTATTTCTAATTGGTAAAATAGGACTAACACTACTGGAATCTGAATCAATAGGTTCAACATTCTTGTCAACATTAGGCCTGAGCATAAAATCAATTTTTAGGTTATTTACAGGATGGCTATCAACTAAATTTGACTCCTCATCTAATCTAAGCTCTAAAACTAAAGGTTTATCAAATTTACCTACTTCATTAGCTAGATTAGGAATATCGTTCGAACTATTTTCCGAAGAAAACATAAAAAAACCGCCTTCCTGTTCTTCAAGGTTCATTTCAGAGTTATTTACAATCAAGTTATTAAAATTTTTATGTGAGTGGGGTATTATAATGTCTTCTACACTTTCATCACTATCACTTATATCTGAATCACTTTCACAGTCACTAAATAAATAGTTATCTACTTCTGAATCACGCAATAATTCACGCTCCATTTTCACTTGAAACAGAAACAAAACACTGTCGAAAGAAGGAATATTCGAGGTTAGTAGATGACACTCAACGTATGTTTTTGCTTTAAAATCAGGCTGGCAAACCACGAAAACTTAATATTTTGTTTCTAAAAGACTAGCTGAGGCAATACAAGCAATATCCATGTTATTTAAACGGAACTACGACGACAGTAATACAATGAACATAGAACACGAGACTATCTTGTGGTTCAGCGTTTGGTCCAAATATGCGACCACGAGTGTAGCTCGTGAGTCTACCTCAATGGGTTAAACGATTTTTTTCTTTGTCTGGACGCTTATTGTTGTCACTTGCATCGCTTCATTTTTTATAGTAGGTTATCATAATGTGTAATAGTTTCTTTTTATTAAAACTGCAGACCCTCCTTTTGCTTTATTTGCTGGATGAGAACTGTGGTAACAAGAAAAACCACGAATCTTAAGAAACGATTGGTATTTAAAATGTGTTTCTGAAATAAGGCAAATATCTAATCTTTCATTTCTTAAAAATATTTCCAATCCAGAGATATGCCTTTGTAGTCCATTTGCATTCCAATTCCCAATACGTAGAGTGTAGTTCATTTCTGTTTTGGACTACAGTTTTTCAGTATGTTTTTTAAAGATACTGACCTCATCGGTTAATAATTTGATAGATTTTTCTTGGTTATCCAACCGCTGTGCTATGGATGATAGTATTTCTTTAATTGAGGTTTCTTCTTCTTTTCTTGCATTTTTTACACAATTTGGGAATAGGTCTTAATATTTTGTATTTTATTATTACTTTCCGTATCCTTATTTGTTGCAACATCTGATTTTTTAATATATGGTTTTGCTTGTACACTCTGCCGATGATATATTTGCCTTTTTCTTCTTTCTTGTTGTTCCTTAGCTACTGGGCATCCTCTATAGCATGCAGGATGATCTCCCATGCAGTTCACACATATAGGCTTTGTACTCCTGTTTAAAGGACAGGCATTTGTAGGATGTTTTCCTGAACATTTTACACAAGCAAAATCTCTTTGGCAATATCTCTGAGTGTGACCAAACGCCTGATACTGCTTGCACTGCGGGATTAGATTATTCACATTATGCCTTAAAGGTTCAACTTTAACAACTATAGCCTTCCCAAGACCGATTTAAAAGCAAATATCTTGTTGACGTTTTCTTCATTATGGAATGTAAACATAAAGAGAGCTGCAGTTCTCTTCTTTGGCCAATAAGCTCTCCATTTCGATTTTCAATCATTTCTTTTTTAATGATACTTTTTGCTGACAAAATATGAAAACCCTTATTAGTCAAATCCAAGACTATCTCGTTTTCATCACATGAGGGATGCAGTCCTCTTACCATGACCTTTATAGGTCTCACAGATTTGTCTTCAAATGAATGCCATTGCTCTTTCAGCTCTGTCAACTTCTTAGTGACTGCTCTATAGGTGTCACTATCTGAAACATTTATCTTCCAAACGTTATTGTTATAGGGCATATAAATTATGTACATTCTTTATCGGTAACGTGCTTAATAATGTTCTTTAGTTTATCAAAGGTCCTTACCTACCTTAGAGACAATTATTGGTGGTGGTGTGTGTTGTTTCCTTGCCTGTTTGTTTTTTCTTTATCTTTATTGGCTGCATTTTTGTTTTGTTTTTATATATTCATCATTCTCCCTTTCTACAACTGCATCTGGGCTGTCCGTAGCCTTTCTTTTCTTTGTCCGCCTTTTAATTTCCATCAGGATCCAATCTGTCTCCCTAGATAATTCTTCTTCATCAGTATAGTAACTTATGCTGTTTGCTTTGGAACATGCTGCGATTGCTTGTCATTTATCTAGCATAGTGACTTTTGCTTCTAGCTTATTAATGAGTCACTTTAAATCATCAATAGTTACTTCTAAAGCTTTCCTTGCCTTTAATTCCTTTTGCCATTAACCTTATGAAAGTTTGTGTCACACTTTTCCGTTTGCTTTGATAATGAATTGTTCTCTTGGAGAGACAAGGCTTTAGGTGGTGATCTCTCTAACAAAGAGCTTTTCCCAAAAGGGTCACTATGATCTCATGAACGCAATAGTTGGCTCCCCCAGAATCCTTGGAGCCTGCCTCCGTAGAGGGTGGATTTCCCAGTTCAACTGGGCTGCCACCTGGGGTAAAACATCCGTCAGTTTTATCCATTGCTTCATTTAATCCGAATAATCGAGCTTTTTTTGAGGGTAATCCTCTAGGTTCTTTCGCCTATTCTGCCATTGGGATCCATCCTCCTCTGTCTTCAGAGCCGTTGACCGAAGTTCTTCCGCCTCCTCCACCATTGGGATAAATACTCTTCCGCCGTCACAGCCGTTGACCGATTCTCAAAGAGTTATACTCTCTTCCAGAATTCACCTTGCTTCGCAACTAATAAATTAGTTGTTACTACCAGAGGCACTACTAAACACTCTGTCTACAAGGCCTCGCTGTCCGCGACTGCTTATTCGTTAGGCTACTCAGTTCACCCACTTATTTCGCAGCTAACCACTGTATCCAGTGGCCATTCCACTATCCGCAACCGGTGGACGCGCCTAGTTGTTATATATGATCTGTTATATAGGCTAATATATACATGGCTATAATAATTGTGAATTTGCACAATACAATCATGCATCTGTTACTGTTAGGCCTATATAATTTAACATAAGTGAAAGTTAATGAAATCAATAAATCAAATTGATTTTACAAGCTGTCATCTTGTATAGGCTTATTTGAGAAAGTAGGAAACGCTCTGTTATTTTAATTTGCCAAATTCATAAACATCATATAATGTTCGTTGTATAGTCTACTCATTGGTAATTGTTTACAAAGAAAGTTACTGGCATTTTTGACAATTAAAAAAAAAAACTTATTCTAAATACCTTATTTCTTAATAATAAAATAAGTGTTCAACATGGAGCTAACTTTTTTCAAGGCAAAAAACAACAACATAATTTCAACTTTTTTAGGTTAAGGTCTATTAAGTGAATTACGCATTAAAATAGGTTTGTATGTAAATTTTTACCTTACAAGGTCAAGTAAGGTGGCTATTATATAGGCACCTTACTTGACCTTGTAAGGTAAAAATTTAGATGTTAAAGGTAAAAAGGCCAAATCTTAGATGTTGTAGACAATTAGGCCTACCAAGAATTAATATTTATCATTTTTCGATTATAACTCAGTTATCCTTTAAGCTACAGAAAGAGAAAAAAAGTATTTTGTTATTTTTAAATAAGAAAAACATTTTGTCTTTTGTAAATATTTTGAAAAATTAACAGTTTTTGAGTTATTAAAGTTAAAAAGTTTAAATTCCCACCATTGATATCAGTGAAGGAAATTGGTTGATTATTTTTCTCAAATTGGGTCTTTATAGCACATAGTAGTATACAAAATTTGAAGCCTACCGTTAAAAATATATCTTTTTTTGGTTAAAAATACAAAATGGTGGTTAGATAGTCCGATAGAACATGAAATATTTTAGGAAATATGTTTATAAAACTTTTTCAATGGTTTTGATATGAGGAATTGGCTCCTGAGTTTTGGAATGATTTTCGGAAACATCCTATATATTACGTATTCATATTTCTACACAAACTAACCCAACTTATCTTAGATGTAAAAGAGTTATTTGTTATATAATTGATTGCTGTAATTACATACCCAAGTTAATAAGAGCTGAGACATCTATAGCCTACTGCACAACAACCAATTAAACTATTGAGGAGACATAAAACTTAATATGATATATAACCAAGGAAGGGAGCTATTTACAGATTTCATAATATTTTTATTCCTTTCATTTAACTCGGTGATTTAAGGCGCAATGTGTTGGTCACAAACTAGGTCTTTTCCAAACTAAACATTTTTTTTTTTTTTTTTAATTGGTGAAATGTGTTTGTTAAAGATATTGATGTACTATTGTAATAACAGAATTTATGTTAAGTGTGGCCTTAAAAAAGGTTTTCCCATGTTTGCCATTGTGATGAAATATTTCAATAGTTCCCTCAGAGGTTCACTTATAGTGAGTACAGGTGTGGCAATCCGAAGGACATACTGTAGCTGGATCTACACCTTTCTTCATGAAGTCTTGGATTAGATCCCTCGGTTTCATCTTTCCTATCGACTCTCACTTGTCAAACTCTTGTTTTCTTCTCACCTTCATGCTGTTTAAATACAGTAAAGTATGGTTTATCCGGCACACTGGGTTATCCGGTTCAGTAAAATAAATAAACCAGTAAACAATTTAAAAATATGGGCTAAAACACATCTAAAACATATATTGGCAAATTCGTAGTGGGGCCTAAAAATTTTCAGCTATAAAATCATACATAATACAATTGTGTACGTGCGTAGTATTATTGCAAAATGGCAAGTGTTAGTACCGAGGCACAATTTAACTGTAAACTTTCTATGACCTATAAATATTTTGTTGTCCACAGCGGGAGTGCATACGTATATTCTGTATTTTGCGCGCTTTCTTTTATCTACATCAGTTGTGGTTGAACTATTGGTTTGTCATTAAGGTTATTTTTTGTATATGTGTGGATTTAGATTTTTATGAGATAGTTTTGTGTATTGTGTTATTGTTTTGTGTACTGTATTGTGTGAAGGTTTTATGAGTGAATAAGGAAAAAAGTTGTAGTAACGATGGAAGAGAAGCTCAATGCAATAAGAGACTTGAAGTGGGAGAGTCAGTCAAAAATTGCTATAGCATGGGAAGTTGGATAAAGTACAGTTAGTGACTGGAAGAAAAATCGAGCGGAAATAGGAAATAGAGAAATGGTGTACAGACCAATTCTTGGGATGTGGTATAAAAGTGTGTAAAGAAATGAAGAAAGATTCACTTTGTTCTTGTGGCAATGATGGGGAAGGGGGAAAGGTGTGCTCATATCAGGACCTTCAAGAAAAAGCACTGTAATTAAAAAAGTTATTAGAAAGTGAGGACATCCTGCAGCAGTTGGTTGGATCGTTGGAAAAAGATATACTTGTAAAATATCTAGGTAAAAATAAATTGTTCTACAATAACAATAGAATTCAAGATTACAATGATCCTCCAATATGTGGACATTTATGTATAGTTCTTTTGTATTTATCGTCTCAAAAATAGTACAATTTTATTTTAGTGTAATAATTAAGATAGGATTTATTTTCATATGATAGTGTAATATCGATGTTGATATAAATAAATATTTCTGGGTTGATAGTTTTGAGGAATAATCATTTGTAATATATTTGTGGGGGGGGGGGGGGGAAATTACCAAATTGTTTTCTTTTAATTCTATATGAGAGAGAAAAAATGGAAAGTGTATACGAGAAGTATATGGATGACATTGTACGATCTGAGTAGGGTACAAATCATTTTATGCTACGAGTAGCCTATATTGAATTTCAATGCGCCGAATAAGAAAATGGAATTTATGATTGATTATGGAGATTTGTTTTCCATGTCGAGATATCAATTTTACATTGCAGGATCGTATGTAAAAAATTCTGATGGGAAGGATTTTGGTGGAGGCGAAAATATTAAACTCATTGATAATTTTGTTCCGTTCCTATTCTCAAAGATTGAAGTAAAGAAACATAATAGAGGAAGTTGATCAACCTGGGTTCACTAGTATGGTTAGAGCTAACGTTTTCACTACGTAAGTGCGGATTTGTATCAGATTTTGAAGGATCTAAAAATAAATTCCATCTAGTTGGAGATTTAGCATATTTAGGTTTCGGATTTTTCGATGATATCAAAATGCCGATCTACAAAGGTGGATTTACAATTATGTTCATTAGAGTTGACGATGATGCATTATATGGGTGGAAATCTTACAAAACGGATGGAACACTAGCCGATGCTATGCTGCCAGTAGTAGGTGAAGTTATTATATCGAAATTCTTTATACAAGTACCTTTGATAGATTAAATTTGGAATCGAAAATTATGCTGATAAAATAATTGACAGATATCAAAAGTATTCCATTTGAAATTAGAAATGGCAATGTGTACAAAAAATTATACCTAAAGGAGCGAGTTTGTTACATTTCCATATAACAAATATTTAGAGGAATGTAGAAAACCCCACATTCTTCCTGATCTGTTTCCAAAGAAGAGCTTCAGAACAACAAACAGGTGATTACACTAGTTTCAGTTCAGTGCTAGTGAAAAATATTTGTATTCAGATTAATGAAGAAAATATCATGATGAGATGATAAATGTAGACCTAGGGAAAGGTAATTGTGCAATTGCGTACGAAATTTACAAAGATTTCAAAAGAGTTTGGATATGTTGGAATTACCGTTCTCATTCCAGGATAACAAATGTGTTTATGTTATCGATACAACTAAACAGAAAGATAACATTTTAAGATCAAGGAATAATATAAGTCTTTAAGTAGACTTCTCTAAACCTATCAAAAATGATATGACAGTCAATGTTGTAATTGTATCTCATGCAAAATTATTATATGATATTTTGAACAATATCATTAAAAAAGTTATAATGAAAACAATAAATAAAAATATAAGGAGGAGATGGAAGAGATGATGACTGATCAAAGTATGGAAAATGATAAAGCTATTAAAATACTCATCATAATTCTTTTTCTTTTTGTTATTGTTCTTCTGTTAATGAATTTGTAATTTTATATAAGAGGACAAGGAGATGGAGAATAAAAATAATGCTATGACTAATGTTAGCGGTGTATGGTTTTGTGAAACTTGTAATAAAAATGTAATTAAAAAAAACTGGGCAAGACATATAAAAACCAAAAAAGCATTTGAAATTAAAAAAAAAAATATATTAATGATATCGATGTAATTTCAGATAACAAAAATACTGATAGATTTTGTGAAACTTGTTATAAACTTGTGACTAAATCTAATTGGTGAAGACGTATAAAAACAAAAAAGCATTTGATATATCATTGAATTATTTATGGAACTTATAATAAAAATGAGACTGAATCTGATTGGATACAACATAAAAATAATAAAAAAGCATTTGAACTCTGGTATGGATAACGGTATCGATTCGATGGTTAAAGATTCTCTTTATAATAATTTTGGTTCAAGTTGCAATTCTCTTTAAAGTACTCTTGATTCAATCTCTTAATCAGTGATGAAGATTCCCAATCGCTAATTTTTTTTTTTTCAGATTTCAGAATCTAATTTTCAGATTTCAGAATCCAACTTTCAGATATCATATCCAAAATTCAAGTTGATGATGATGTCATATGTATGAGAAAAAAGTATTAACTTATCTCGTATAGTTGAACCAGAATCTCATTTTCTGACGATGTGAGGAATGAAAATAATTTTTTGTAATCACTTTGTCAAAAATTTGAAAGTTAATCTCAACCCATTTTTGTCGATCTCAACCCATTTTTATTGATCTCACCCATTTTGTTGACAATGTAAGGAATGAAAGTAATATTTGGTCCTCACTTCGTCAAACAATTTGAAAGTTGATCTCAACCCATTTTTGTCGATCTCAAACCATTTTGGTTGATCTTAACCCATTTCCTGATGATGTGAGGAATGAAAATATTCTTTTGTTCCTTATATAGTTTAAACTATATTTTGATGATAGGCTACAAGTAAAGTGAAATTGAGCCTTAATCTGAACTTTAGATAAAAAGGATTAACATATCTCGTACATGTTAAACTTGAGCCAGAATATAACTTTTCAGATTCTGGATCAATTTTCCAGATCGGTTTAAAAAATATTTAAAATTGCTTGAGCCAGAAGCCCCATTTCCTATACTACTTGTAAGGATTTGCTCTATATTACTCTGAAGGACCCCGGAGAGGGGGGGGGGTACCTAATAACAGTTAGTTGGCATCCCTAGTGGTCTCACTAAATTCTTTAACACAAGCTATCTTCTATATAAACATATATATTCAGTTCATTGTTAGGAATAAGGATTACACGTTTATTATAAGTTAGAATTATTGTAGAAATCAAGTAAGCAAAAGTAATACAAAGTTGTATAGAATTCAGAATGGAAACAGTTATTATGAAAGAAGTGAAAAAAATGTTGAATTGGTGTACCTTGCAAGCAAGACAGACGTCATTGATGCTACATTGATATATAAACCCTTGTATGTGAGGAAACTTGGTCAGTCAGCCAAGATTGATCAAGGGAAGGTGCTACAGGAATTCTTGAAGATAGCCAGATGGACTTGGCGAGTAAGAGCTTCTTGGGAGAATTGAGACTTCGGATGAGCATCCATAAGAATTGTAAACAGGGTGAACAAACTTCATATATTAAGAAACTTGTAATTATTTCAAAGTCAGATAATTTAACTATAACGTACAATCAGATATGTGAGTCACAACAATTAGAGTCATTCTGGATTAATAGTAATAATAAGAATATTATAGCATTGTAATAAGATAGGAGATGTTAAAAAAGGTTAATTAAGTACTGAACCATTTGATTATATTGGAAATAAAGAACACCTTAACATAGGGTTTTCATCTTAGAGGGGTGCAGACTAGCTGCACCCCCCCCATTGAGAGGAGTTTAGTATCCCTCGTAGAACCCGAGGTATACAGGGGTGGAACACTAAAACATCTCTGAATATACACACATATAACACTCATATATTTTTACATATGTTTGAGGCTCTTCACATATCACAAGGGATATATACGTACAAGGATATATATATATATATATATATATATATATATATATATATATATATATATATTTGTAATGACCTCTTGAATGATAGCACGGAGGAAATATTGAAAGAAGTTGCAGAACAACACATTATTGACTTCGAACATATTTATAGAACCAAAAATGGTGATAGAAACTAACCAGTTCTATTATTTTATCATTTGGTACTTCAAATTTTCTGGACTGAGTGTTTGCTGGTTTCTACAGTCTAACTGTTAGACCTTACATTCCAAATTCAAGGCATTTTTTCCGATGCCAAGGATTTGGACATGTTAGGAACACTTGCACTAAAGAGGAAATGTGTATTATTGAGGCAAAGTGTGCAAATTGTGACTGCGACCATCCTACACATTCAGCGAAATGTCCAAAATATAAAGTTCAAAAGGCAATTTTAGAAATAATGGCTAAAGAGAAATTTTCCTTTCCTAAAGCTAGGAAAGTATACAAACAAAGAACTACCCTACCCCCAAACATAGATAAATCGTACACAAATGCGACATCTGCCCCAGCCCTGAATTCATGTTCATCGTGTAAGGAATTGGGTGAGATGGTTTCGTATAGCCTACTTGCAGATGAAATAAAACAATTAATTCCAGTCTAATTAACGGGGTTCATCTGTTAATGTCCCATTAGTTATAAAGTTGACTTCTGGCTAAATCTACAAAACCTCCAAAGCTAAATCTGTTTTTCTTCTCCTTCCGTCTTGATGGCATTGTTTTCTGTGTGTGAAGCTGAGATGGTGGCAACACTCATAAGCCTAAGGAAGTCCCAGTCTTCAGGACTTTATGGAGTGTCCACTTGGCTTTTGAAAATGTGCCTTCAAGAGCTGACTAAGCCCTTAACAATTATGGTGAACAATTCCTTTATGGAAGGTATCTTTCCAGACTACTTTAAAATAGCTAAAGTTATCCCTATTTATAAAAATGGAGACAAGGAAACGATGACGAATTATCATCTGATATCCTTGCTCACTGCAATTAGCAAAGTCTTCGAATAACTCTTTTAGAAACATTTTCAAATTACCTAAACAAAAGGAACATT
The DNA here is from genome assembly GCA_963513935.1 of Aphrophora alni. Taxonomy (NCBI): domain Eukaryota; kingdom Metazoa; phylum Arthropoda; class Insecta; order Hemiptera; family Aphrophoridae; genus Aphrophora; species Aphrophora alni. The sequence continues at coordinate 86,079,477 of OY740765.1, forward strand.
ATTGATCACAGCCAGTTAATCTGATTGAGTTTGTTATAAAGGCCATGGATGGGCAGGAACGTGCACTTAGCATATTTCTGGACCTGTCCAAGGCTTTCGACTGTGTAGACTTTAATTTACTATTTAATAGATTAGAAATATATGGGGTCAGAGGCCTACCACTTGATTGGCTAAAGTCATATATGACAAACAGAAAACAAGTGGTTCAGGTTGGAAATGTTTTATCCGATCAAATTGACCTAAATTATGGAGTTCCACAGGGATCCATCTTAGGTCCAGTACTGTTTATCCTCTATATGAATGACCTACACTTTAGTGTTAGGGGTGGTGATCTAATTCAGTATGCTGATGATACCACTATAAGTCTACAAGGACATCGACTTTGTGATATTGAAATTAATGTGATCATACTAGTAAATGCTGCCAGTATTTTCATGAACATAATCTTAAAGTTAATCCATTAAAGATCAAATACATGCTCTTTGGATTGAAGCCTCATTTAGAGGGAGGTCTAAATATGGTGTTGGATGATCAACCTATAGAGACTGTATCATCGTTAAAGTTTCTAGCAGTAAGAATTAAGGCACGTCAGGGCCACCATGTTTCTTGTAGAAAGGAATTTAAAAATCTAAATCTTTTGAACTTTCCCTATATGTACATTTTTGAAGTAATTTTACATTATAAATATAAGAATTCTGTGACTCGGAACATTGAATGGATAACATATTCAACTTTAACATTAAACATAATCTGTTACTTTCAGATCTTTAAATCCTCAAACCAATACAATGACGATATTTGGGAAATTTAACAACTATCATGCAGGGGCGGCTTCAGGATTTATTTTTTGGGTAGGCACAGTTTAGGGGTGTCATGACTATGGCGGGGGACCTGGGTAAATACCCCCTAGGATAAGGGGGACTGCTTATTGAAGATAAAAGCATACAACACACTGTTAATTTTAAAACTATGGAGCCAGGTCAACTATGAAAAATAAAAATATTTTTGTTATTTTATTTTATTGCCTATAAGTGTCACAAAAGTAGTTGTTGAGAAATAATATTTAAATCAAAGTAAACCATACAGCTCGTTAATACACCTTAAAACGGTAATATGTACATTTAGGCGTGTCACTGGCCGAAAACCAAATAAGTTGGGTAGGCCCGGGCCTACCCGCTAGAGCCGCCACTGCTATCATGTTTAAAACACATGCATCTGCTCACCTTCTTAATATAGACCATGAATTTCTATCTGTACTAGTTGAGTTCTTTTTCAAACGTCTCTATGGTGACCGGCAGTGTTTCCTTGTCCTTCCAAAACTCTCAGGTCCAGTGACCTTCCAGGTTCATCAAGCACACCACTCCCTCCTGATGTAGTGTATTTTCAGGAGTTTATCTATATACTTGTGAATACCCATTGAGTGAAATTAATTTCACAGATGGTTCTAAACTGTACAATAAAATCAGTTGTGCATATTACTAATTCGGTCAGTATATATACGTACGTCTTCCAAATCAACTCTGTTTAATCAGCGTTAAAAACTTGTATTTCGGTAATAGCCTTTTTCAGATACATTTTTTAAATATTTGGAAATGAGCTTGCTGCTTTGTAATCCGCAGATGCTGCTTCTCCTAATATCTTCACAATGTATGAGAAAACCTTTAAAATTTTTCAAACCAACCTTTACTGGCTGAAAATGTTGGTTTATTTTCACCTCTACTTTCACCCCATTTAGAAGAAAATGGTCATATAAAAGTTGTGTTTTTTTGTTCGATGTGAACTGAGTGAACGATAACAGAACTGAGTGACACCCTTTTCTGAGATTGATCTTCAATCCATAAATTCAATGTTGTTTCAGTTTTTCAATCTTCGTGTCATGGCAAACGGACGTAACTTTCACTGCTTGAAAAGTTCCTTCTTTTAAACTACTGTGTGTTTGCTACTTTCTTGGCAATAGATTTTATTATTATTATTAAAAATAATTATAATTCCATAATATTTTGGTTTAAGCCTACCTTTGATTTTTTTAAACAATTGCCAAAAATTATGTTGTTATTTTTGGTTGATATCTCAGTTATCTTTTGACCTACAAACGAAACAAAAAATAATTTTATTTATTGTTAAAAAAGAATTTTTTCGTTCCTTGGAACTTTTGTTGTAATAATGTTTTCAAGATGTTCAACTTTAACAACTGCCATTTTGAAAATTTTTAACATGATTATACCATTTTTTTTTATTTGATAGAGGATGTATATATAAACATGTTTACCAAATATTATTGTGATATCTCAAACCAATCTTGTGATGTAAATTTTTCTTTAAAAAGTACAAAAAACAAAACGGAGGGGAAATTTAGACTTTTACATAGGGCATTTTTAGTTTAGTTCCGTTTGGTGTTTATAGTCTAAAATGAATAGACAGGTACAGTTTTTTTATTACACCCTGTAAAAATAATGTTAACTATGACCACAAATATATCCTAAAAATATTGGGAAATTAATTGAATAGACTTTATTTGCTCTTTCTATTTTCAGTTTATAGAATGAACATTACATTTAGAAAACGAATATTTGTGGTCATTTAAATTTTTTAGGGATATTTTACCTGCTGGCTCCTGACTATCAGTTTTTGAAAATTTTCAGTTTATTGTAAATATTGGGAATTTCCATGTACAATATTTTGGTGTAGGCTACTATCAGTGTTGGAGACTAATGATTCACTATCTTTTTAAAGACTATTTGATGTGTCCCTTGCAGTAAAAATAAAATAATGATTTGAAAAGGAAATATTAGTTTAGTTATTTAAAGTTATGTTATTTTATGTAAAGTTAAGTTATGTTAAAGAAACCGACTTATTTTGTTACAGAAGTATCAAATTTAGTTCTCATGAGAACCTCGACCCTTGGACAATCAGCACCATCATTATCAAACAGTATGGTAAGTTGTATTTCTTCTTTAAATATGTTATATACATTTTATGAAGATCCTTATAAACCTTACACAAAGCACCTCTAAAAGGTAATATTTTGGCAGCACTAATTATGAAAATTATTTATTGATGCTTCAGAACAATAGAGAACTTTAAAGGCTTAAATTCAGTTTATTAATTTTCTAAAAAACACTTTTATAGTAGATGGTTTTTATGTTATTTTAGAGGAATGGTTTTCAAACTTAATTTGCCCTTCCCAACTTTCAAGGCACAAAATTTACATCCCCCCTCCCTCATGATAAGGAATGAAGATGAATATAATAGGGATATTTAATTGAAAGAATTGATTGCATTTTATTATTAAGAAACTTACAAACTGATTTTAATAAATAATGTGAAGGATGAAGCTGGTGTTTTTTTAGTCTATAAGATTGTTGATATTAGGGTCAAACTTAAACACTTAATATTGAGGTCTTTAAACACATCTGTAAATTACCCTTCGCTCAGTTATTTGCAGTCGATTTATTTTCGTGGAAAGTGAACAACACTAAATAAGAAGACAGGAATGCAATTAATTTTTTTTTGACTATTTCACATAATCCAGGTACAAAATAAGAAGACAGGAATGCAATTAAATTTTTTGGGACTATTTCGCATAATCTAGGCACAATATCTGTATTGGTGGCTAAAGTCAAAACTCTTGGTATCCGCTTTTGAACCTTTTTTCCAGTTTTTTATTTGTTGTAAGTTCTATAAGTTCCTCTTCTAATTTTGGACATTCTGCTAGGTTTGAGTCTGAGAAAGGGTCCAAAATATTCACATTAGAATATCATTGAAGTGAGTTTGAAGAGCCTCCAAGTGTTGCCACTAAGTAAACAAATCTTCATTGTTTAATGCTGACAAATTTGAAAACATACTATATTAGTTTTGGCCTAAGTTCTGCTTATACAGAGAAAGTTTTCCTATAAAAGCAGTAACAATATTTTTTGTTTTATTTAAATTTAATCCACCATCTTGCAATTATATATTAACATAGTTAAATTTGTTGTATAGGTCTGTTAAAATGAGTGATGTCATTTTTTAAATCAATCGGCTTGTTTCACAGTTTGTCATCTTTTTTCTAGGAGCTGTATTATCGGGTCAAAATGATTATAAAATCAATTCAGGCAAGTATCTTTTGTGAGCTAACGAACTTCTGTCTGAAGCAGCAAATGATTAAAATCCTCCATTGTATTGAACATAGATTCTCCCTTAGTACCTGTTTCCAAATGTTTTGCATATAATAATTCTTGGTAATTGTTTTCATCTTTTAAGAATCGTGCTTATGTTAAAAGTAAGGTTTCATTAACAGGCAAAGTTGATTCATCAAGTTGAATAGAAAACTAGCATGTTCAATCCTTGATGAACAAATAAATGTTATTATTAAATATTCACATAATAGCTTTCAATGTCTTCAGCCATTTCATCATTCTTCTCTGCACTGAATTATTGCTCAAAGGAAATTTGTAAAACACAGTATTTATTACTTTACCGGTAGAATTGGATCTTCTCCAATTATATATGGTTTTTAAGATTTCTCTATCTTAATCCATCAACATCTTGTTTAGAGAATGACTCAAAAAGGTATGTTAGAGTTAGCTGTATTAAAAACATTTTTTCGAAAGCTTGAAAATATGACAAATCCTTTTATTTTTTGTTGCCAAGAATTTCATTGAATTGTTTTTGTAGCCTAGACGGTTTCAATGTCTCATTTGAAAAAAAAAACTTTTGACAGATCAACATATTAGTCATTTAGGGTTGGTTGGAGATTTAATAAATAATATTTCAGATATTCAACACTGTAGGGCTACTTTTAACACTTTTTTTTACATTCATCAGCCATGATTCCCTACAAAATAAATAAAACAAAAATATCTATCTGAGGTATACAAAATGTATCATTCAATTAAAAGTATTATGTTTATGTATTTACGAAAATGTATATAAGACAAATATAAAGGCATATACAAACTGTGAATTTTAGTGTCAAGAGTAACAAATATGTATGGAAAAAATAATAGAGTAACCACAATTGAAATATTGAAGAAAGGTATTCAATTCCGTATAAGTATTGCAATATTTAACAATCACTTATCGACAGTCTATACTGTGTTTAGTATAATTATTTTCACACTTTGTACACTATCACACTTTGCTAGTCTCACATTTGGTAGAAACGATTGTTTGTAGAGTACACAATATGCAATGAGAATTGTTAATAAGTACATTGTTTTTATAGACACAATCTATCCTACATCTACAGGAATATGGTGCTTGGAGTGATTTGTTTTGGAATACATATGACACACTTAGGACTGTGAACAAGTTACTACTTGCACCACCATATTCCTGTCTATGCATACTGAATTGTGTGATAGTTTCCCGATATATTCCTTGCTTGTCGAAACATGCCTACAGTGATGAATAAGGATGAATTAAAACATTTTATCTTCTAACTTCAAATATTCTCAAAGTTTAAAATTTTTGAAGTTCATAATTGTAATTTTTACAATTAATTATTTTTAGTTTTCTTTCTAAGTAGCTCCCCAAATATCTATTGGCCTGTCACCACCTCTTTAGAAAACTTCTATGCCCACTGGGGGGAGGGGGAGCGTAACGTAAAATGACTATGAAATTTTTTCTATGCTTTTAAGTTGTCAAATTTTTGTTATTTCTGAAGATTAGTAATTCCTTTTATGAAAATTTGTTTAATTTCTTGAACTAAGAATAATTGATTTATTATACAGGTTGAGCCAATGATTTTTGAATATATATGTATGGTTGTTATGCAATTTGAGATATTTAATATTAACTTATATGTGGTAAATTTTAAGTTAGTCTTTCATGTTTAACAAGCAATGAACTTAGTGGGCACAATAAATACTTACATCAGGCTTATTACATACATATGAAGTATTGTGTGAAGGTTACGTTACATGCTGAGTAGGAGAATTTCCTGGTGTTTAATTGTTTATTTCCGCATGTTGAATTTTAAGGTTAATTGCTTCTTCTTTCCTACGATACAGTCTTCATGGTAAATCAATTATAGGCCTAATTGCTTGATACAAGTTTATATTTTTGTTTTGGTGAATATAGTAGCTGAAACCAATATAAATTAAGTTTAAGTTATAATTTGGTCCTTCTGGTAGAATAAATATATATCGATGTTTTGTGTTTCATTAAATTACTAGGCTTTAATTTTTAAACTTAACTTTAGCCGATATTAAGGCTTTAAATAATAAAAGTACAGTAATCAGGATATTAGGAATGGGAGAGCGGCTACCATTTTTTGATCCTTGTAGGTTTAGTGGGAATACTGGGGAATATATTTTGTTGAATAATTTCACATGATTTGACCCTTGGCAAATGGCTGAGGGGAGGACAAGAAAATTATTTATTTTTCAATGTATTTGGAAGGAGTTGCGTTGGATTTTTATGAACATTTTGAATGGAAACAGGGAGAGTTAATATGGCCTAAAATAAAGAAAACATTTATGAGAGCTTTTGCGTCTGACTAAGAGAAGATGTTGTTGAAGTTTAACAATAGGGTTTAGCTTCCGGGGGAATATGTTATGAAATATAGAATGGATATCGTACTACTGTATGTGCGTCTAGATGTGGATATGAGAGTTAGACGTTGTAGGGGAAATTCGAATACACTGTCGTCTCAGTCACAATATATGGGCCGATACAATGAAAATTTCAAAAAAGAGAGCATGTTTTTGGGACCGGAATGCTTTTGGTGTTGAAGACTTGGGCACTTTGCTAGATATTGCACGGAAAGGAATAAAAAAACTAGTGTGGCTAAAATTGTGCAACGTATGTTCTATATGGTCCAAGTGAAATCGGTCAGATGACATAATTTACATAAATAATAATAAAGTATGAGATTCTATAGAGCACAAAATAGAACATCAATGTCATGTGCAATGAATCTAATAATATTTCAAAACTTGTGGTATTTGAGATATTAATTGTTTACCTATACACAAACGAATATCAAAACAACAAGAAAATTGTGAAAATGATCACGAAGTAGGAATGACGAATAGTACACTAATGACATTCCTAGGTTAATGCTGACACAGTAAGATAACACTAAAGCAATTACATCTGAACATATTGTTTTAAAACAACATTGAGTAATATCAACTCCAAATTTCTGTTTAGTTTCTGCTAATGCTACGCCGATGTATGTTTCTGGAAGAGCTATGCTAACATTTCATGTACAGGGTGTGCCGTATGTTCAAAGGATGTATTTAATACTAAATTTAACATCTGATTTTTTTAACTGGCAATGATTTTTTATTAAGAAATAAAGCAGTGATAAATTTTGTCGAGAAATATGTATCTTTGGGAACTAATAAAATAAGTTTTTTCAATGATGTGTTGGGAAAGTTATAAAGTCAAGATGACAAGGTAACACAGACACTCAGGAGGTGTATACAATCCGTGATATTAGGTTGCCACCACTTTCGAGTCAGAGTGTTTTAATGGTCAAAATGGAAAATTTAGTTCCTAGGGGAATAACTTATGATTCATTTGAAGGAGGAATTGGTTTCTCTAAGAGTATTCATGTTTGTATTGGTACACATTAGACGCCTGTGTGTCTAAGTATCGTTAATCCATCATTGGTGATTAAATGTATTTTGAATTTTACAAAATTGGGTAAAGTGTCCTTACACGCAAAAAAAAAAAATTTACCACACTTTCTCTGATAACAATGGCTCGAGCATGGGTGTAGTGAACTTGGTTGATTTTGATAAGGTGTAGACAGGACAGTGTTGACAGATTTGAAGGGGGTGTGGTAGTCATCAATAAGGGACTGTCTGGGGATGATTATGATGCGGCACAGGCGTTAATTCGTAGACATGTTAATCTTTTTGCACATGGACCAGACGATCTATAGGAAGCATGTATGCCAGCATATGCTATATATATGAAGACTGATAAGGCTGTTGCTGTAGCTCCATATCGTCTTAGTAATGTGGAAAGAATAGATTTGAATCTGCAAGTAGTCTAGGTAAAAAAAAAGGTGGGGTTATAGAAGATTATCGGAGTGGTTTTGCAGCCCTAGTGTTTTTGGTAAAGAAGCCAGGCGACCAGTATAGGATGGTGGTCGATTATCGGAAAATTTTATGAGCCAAATAGTGACGAGCATAAGACTTGGGTTGCTTATGAAACTCCTGAATCAAAATGACAAATGATGGAATGGCGGAACACTTTGTCACCAGCAAAGACTAAAGCCAAGCGAATCTTGACAACTCTAAAAATTATGTGTACAGTGTTTTGGGACAGACACTGCATTCTTTTGTTCGATTTTTTACTTTGAGGTGACACAATCAATGCAAATGTTTACTGCAAGATGCTTAGGAAACCGTGCTGTGCAATGCAGAATAAGTGCCAAGGAATGGTCAAAAATGGTAATTGTTTTGATTCATCATAATTCCCAACCTCACACTGCGAACGTGACATGACAACTCTTACAGAACTTTGGCTGGAACCAGATTGACCACCCTCCGTTCAGCCCTGACTTCGCCCCTAGCGATTTCAATCTCTTTTTGCACCTGAAATCGTTCCTCGGTGGTCAAAACTTCAACAACGATAACAAGCAAAAGAATATGTTACTATATGGTTCAGCCTTCAATGTTTTATGAAGAAGGCATAAAAAATTGTCGCGCAATGACAAGTGCCTATAAAATGCTTGGAGCTATGTAGAAAAATAGTTTAGTTTGTAGATTTTTTACAATAAATAGTTTTTCTGTATCTGTAGTAGTTTTGTTTTATTACAAAACGGAACTTATTTTTTGGACACACCTCATAAATATATTCATTATTAATATCACTTTTGTTACAAGATTTTAATACTATTATATCAATATATATATATATATATATATATATATATATATATATATATATACACAGTAGGACCTCCATATAACGAAATTGAAGGTTCCAAAGAAAAAGTTCGTTACATAGAAATTTCGTTACAAAGAAATTGTTTTTATTTTTGTATTACAGTTTAAAAAAACATATAGAAATACTGCAGTATTTAACTTGTGTTATTTTTGTATTATTTGTAAAAATAGTCGACTATCTTAGAAGCAGCTGATTACTGTATTTGTTTGTAAAGTTTGCCAATTAACGTACCGAGTCGACTAATATTAGGGACGGGATCGTGGGAACTAGTAAACAAATCCTATTCTCCGGAAATGTACTTTCTGCAATTCTCGGAACTAGCTTACTTTTTTGTTTTCTATTGAAGAGTGCTGACAGACACATTCACACCTGTCGCTAATGGTTCTTCTATGAATCACCAACTAGCCCTTGTGCTACAAAATAAAATTTTTCTAGATTTTAACTTTACCTAATTTTTACTTTAATTACTGAACTCTAAATATCATTTCTCGCAAAATGAGTCCAAACACGGTACAGTTGTGACAACTCTAACCGGTTTTAGTGAGTTTAAAAACTAGAAAATAAATAAAACGGGTCCTTTATCACGTACGGTATTTTATATTGTAATAATCAGACGTCTTTAATATAATAGTAATCAGATCAATAACAAGGAAACTGTTTAAAATTATTAAACTGTATTTTTTCTTTCTTCTCCTCCAGCTTCCTGACACTTCAAAATTGCATCCCTATTTTTATTACTGTTGAGAGAGTGCTTGGAGGAATTTCATACTTCTGCGCTATAAGTTTCTTCTGTATGCTGTGCTCGACATCCTTTAAAATGTTAATTTTATCTGCTACACTTAAAGCCTTCCGTTTAGACATCGCAAATGCTCTGTTCTCAATGACAACTCATTCTATACTGAGAGATCAAATATACAGACGAGCGCCGCCAGTACCACCAAGGTGGGGAGAGAGAGAGGGGGGTCCGGAGCCGCAAGCTGTCTGTGACTCATACTAACTCGCTGACAGATGCGGGTTCTTCTATGGCGGCTCTCCTTGTCACCATTACATAAATTTTAATAATAAAAATTACTTTTTGGATTTATTTTTCGGACATTTTAATTCGTTATATGGAGGATTTCCTTCGTTATATGGAAACATTTTTTAATGGAATTTCATTCGTCTTTTTAAAAAAATTCGTTACAGAGAAAATTTGTTATATAGAAGTTCTTTATGTAGAGGTTCTACTGTATATATATGGCTACTCAAGGTATGGTGAAAGAGGGGCATTCAACTCGTTATAAATAGACTGCAATCTTGGTCAGGATTGATAGGATTTAAGTTCTCTGCCTCAATAACACAATGTATTGCTTTTAGTCGCCATGAACTGACCCATCAGCCTATATTATTTCTCAATGGAACACAACTACAAAGTACTGTAACTGCTAAATTTTTAGGCTTATTATTTGATCATAGACTTTCTTGGATTCAACATTTTGTCGGATCTGAAAACACAGTGTTATAAAACATGCTACGTGTTCTCAGTGTTTCTCATTGGGGAGCCAATAGGACTTGTATGTTATGATTCTACCATGCTCTTGTTCGATCGCGGATTGATTATGGCTCCATAGTCTACTGATCCGTAAGACTATCATCCATTAAGAAACTTAAGTCCATAAACAACTCGCACTTTGTATAGTTTCTGGAAGATTACGTTCAAAGCTCAGTCTCTAGCTTACTTGCTGAGACTGGTGAACCATCTTTTTCTTGACGAAGACAGCAACTACAAATTTCTAATTCTATTCAGGCGATGTTGGGGGATAATACTCAGACACTTTATCGAGTATTGTTCTATTAGGAATAGGTTTTTCCTATACCTAATTTGTACGGGTTCATTAAAAAAAAAAAAAAAAAAAAAAAAAATGGATCAATAACAAATTTGGTGCTTCAGATTATTAATATTAATTTGTTCTTTATTCCCTTATAGTTGTTACAATTACTTTAGATTTATAAATAATTCTATGTCAGCTTGACATATTATATCCCTATCTAATATTTAATCCTATAAAATGCAATTTAAAACATAATCTGTCCTCATCAGATCTTTAAATCCTCAATCCAAAGCAATGGCAAATTATTGAATTTTCTAAACACATGAATCTGCTCACATTTAAAAATAGGCCGTGAATCTCTCTATAAACTGCCAATGAGTCCCTTTCATAAGTACGTTCCTGGGGCACGTCTCTCTGGTGACCAGCAGTGTTTCCTTGTCCTTGCCCATGTCTCAGATGCCACTGATCCTCTGGGCTGGTCTCTCTGCTGACCATTTTTATGGAGTTTAGAGGTGTCTGAGGCATTTCTTCTATTGTAGTATTATTGTATCACTTGTTATCTGTTTTTGTATCACTTGTTATACATTTTTGTATCACTTGTTATCTATTTTTGTATCACTTGTTATCTATTGTGATGTGTTGACAATTCCTATATTATTATTTTCACTGCCAAGCTTTGTAATCTAAGGGAAGCTGGATGAATAAATAAATAAATAAATGTTTAAATTTTATCTTTGTTAACTCTTTGCTGAGCCTTTTAACAGCCCCGTAATATATTTTTTAATTGTTGTTTATTGTATTTATCATAGTTTATTATTGTTAATTTGTGCAAGGCCTCTTTACAGCCTTGTAAAATGTTATGTTGTTGTTTATTCACAATTGTTATCTAGTTTTAGCCTTGTTATTGTTGTTTTAATTTTATGGTATTGTTTTTGTTTCATTTGTACGTTATTAATGTGGACCATCTTATGCTTAATTTTGTGAAGGGTGTGATGACTGCAGTGGATTTTTAGCCTTAAAACAACAAAAAACTACAAAAAAGATCATGTAATACAGAAATGTGTACAAATAATGAAATAATACTGTGAACAAATTCTATTGGTTAAAATTTGATGAAATTTATTATCCGAATACTCATTCATGTTTCAGGACCATATTCCCATCATCAGTTTAGAATACAAAATATAAACATTGCTCCTTGAGATTGTTGAATATACAATAACTTTAAAATCAACGGCATAAGGACATAAACACTTCACCATAAACGTAATATAATCTGTAATTAAAATTTAAAAAAGGTTGGTGCACACAAATCACATGTCATGCATGATTTTGTGTGGGTCAATATTATCAGAAACAGTAGCAAAATATTCTGAACACAATTTTTCTTTCAAGAGAAACACACACTACACTTGTATTTAGAAATAGTTGTTTTTTATATGCATCAAAATGCATGGACTGAACCTTTTCCATGTATTTATAAACATAATTTTAAAAGAAGTCCAATTGAAATCTTCTCTAACGGTCTACATTAAAAAATAATCCTGTATGTTTATGTATTAAATAAAATACATGTTTCTTAAAATCTCTCATGACATTTTAAAATTCTTGTATCATTACAGATACATTTTCTACCACTTTGGCTTGTATAGTTTTTTGTATAACTTTTAATTTGTTTTTTATAAACCATTTTTCTTTCAAATTTTTCCACTGGTGATACTTCATTTTAAAATCATAGTCATAAGTAAATTCCATTTCTTTGTTCTCGCATACCTCACATGTATTATTAAAGTCCTCAATACAATCTCATTTTTTGTCGAACATACTACAGAGTTTAAAGCTTCACTGATGTTCCATTTTTGAACTACTTTCATTTTATTTAGAGATAAAAACATCAACTGTTGAATACATGTGCATGAGACGTCTGCTTCTTCGGGTGCATTATCCATAAAGGTCTCGATCTGGAAAAATAAGAAAGCAAAATTTTGATTGGTTTTGCCCAAAAATTTTCTATTAGAATTTATAATCTATAAATGATAATGAATGGTGTGCCCTATATAATTCTCCTCTCTTAAATTATTATTATTATTATTTTCAGAAGTCCTTTTTGTCAAGGGACATTTTACTGGAAACTGTCATATTTATAGATATGTAAAATTATTTCTTTTAACTTAGGCCTATGTTGAATATATTGCCTAGATTTTCTTATATAGGCTACTGGAATTGATTTTTTCCTGAGATAGAATTTTATTCCTTTTGGTTTGGTACTATGTTTGTAAAATATTTCTGAAATCTGTATCTCTTTGAAACTTTATTTCTGATTGGTTTTCACATCAACTGTTGTTTTTTATTTTTCTTACCTACTTCTTTCATTTGTTTTTTTCAGCGCTAAAGCCTAAAACAATTGTTAATGAAACGTAGGGGTTAAAATTCTTTTCCTGTTAAATTTTACCCTTGTTTTTTAAGTGATCAGTAAGCTTTTGTTTTTGCTCTTTTTCTTTGCAGCCTTTTTTTTTTGTATTTCTGAACTTCTTTTAAGGTTTGGATCTGTACCACTTGCTTTTTTATTGTTCTGGAAACCCTTGTGTGAGCCTTTCTCAGCACTTTTCTTTCTCTTAGTTTTGTACTAATTCGGTTTCCCTATCTGCTGGAGAGTGGTAGTGGATTATTTGCTGTTGCTTCAAATATGGCTTTCTTCTTTGCCCGATATTTTCTTCTTTTTTAAGCTCAATATTTTTGTAATTTTCTCATATTACTCGGGGTAGCCTACTATCAGCAACAGTAAATTGTAAAACAATGTGTATAAAATTTATAGGTTTATTTATCTAACCATTTTGTTATAATATAATAGCCTATTATCAATTTTAAGTTATATCCGATAGAATTAACTTTTTCACTCCCATGCCTATTATTTACACAGAAGCCTCTATATACCAAGGTATACATCCGAATTAATACAATGTTATTATTCTCGATTATGTAAAATTATTAAATTACTAGCTTGGATAATTTTATAATTTATAAGACTCTCAACTTCCAAATCACTTCCCTCTCTTTCCCTCCTCTTTGTCTTTCTCTCTCCCTGACCTTTTCCCTCTTTCCCTTCCATCTTCCTCCCTCCCCGACTCTTTCTCTTAAACAATTTTGTTTTTATATTTTTTTCATTCACAAAGATAAAAGGGATACAAATAATATTTTTTGTAAAAATATAGAGAAGAACAAACCACAGGATGTAAACTTGTAGTGGTGAAGTCGAATAATGAAAAAAAAAAAAAAAAATAAATGGGGATCATTGGAGTATTGATTTTTGTTATTTTCTTCAAGCCTCCATTCATAAGGATAAGATTATCAATAAGGATTTGGTAAACGGACAGGTTATTATGTTATTTGTATAACTACAGCAACCAGGTTGAAAGTAGAGCAATAGTAATCCAATATAGGCTAGACTTACATCATATAGATCTTGGTCACATTGGGCATCTACATTGGACGATGTAGATCCTGATATTAAAAAAGTACGTACATATAAAAACCCATTTAGCAAAACTGTGAAGTATTTATTATTTTATATCTTATTTTCAGATATCCAGGATGACTTTAAAATGTAACTTCTATGGCTTATCTTTTTTAATTCCTAAGACTCCATTGTATGATCCCACCTACCTAAGAAAATGGAGTCTGATCTAAAGTCTATCTATGGAACTATTTACCTTGAACTAAGAAGCTATACATATCTTGGATAGTCTGTAGAACAATTTCGTAATCAGAAAGCACAAGATAATTATGAGGACTATGTAAAATAATTTTTAGGGCCTTAAATATTCCATACAGTTCAGCACTATAGACTGTGATGTAAGTTTGTTTCCCATTTAAATTAATACCAAATTCATTACTTACTTAAAACTCTGAATTAACTTAGATGTTAAATTTAGTGAATACTTACACAAAGTCTCAACAATTATCCAATCTCTAGACTTTTAAATGTTTTTTATTTAGTATTGACCTTGGATATAGCATTATTTATTTAATGAACAAGAGGTTTTAATAATCCATAACTCAATATGTAATATTAATGAATTTATGGTGTTTAATTCATTATTATTATTTTAAATTATATTTGTGATTCTGCTCATGGTGTGCCTTCTAGATAAGCTTTCTATCTTAGATTGTTTAATGGCAATTTATAAAGAGAATTGATTATTAGGATTTTCAAAGTATTTTTTCTATACTATAAGGATAGGTGTATACCGATAAATAATTTAAGTTCAGCTGGACAAAAGTATAACTAACTGTGACTTAATTGAAAGGAAAGAACCCTGGACATTGCCCTCATTCAATACTACAAAAATATAGTGACATAAAATATATCAGATTACTTGCGACAAACCCATACATAATGTTCAAGTGACCAACCCTACTCTGAAAAGAAATCCGGAATATTTTGGCCACACTGAGAGTGTGATGAAACTTATCACATATTGTAATGATCACAGTCATGGTTGGCAGATGGGAACTAGGATTGACTAATTACATCGATTGCTTCATTTTTTGCTTGCCAAGCTTTGGTGCCAACTAACAACTCATTGCCAGGTTCAAATAATCAATACAAATCACATTCGTTTAACGAATAAAAGTTGTTTATAGCTTGAAATTGTAAATTTTAATGTCCCATTAATCTGATATACAACAATAGCAAATCTCCCATATTCAGGTTTTCAAACGTTTTTGCATCTTGTAATAGCTAAAGCTACATCGATACTGATTTTAGTTAAACGAAAATATCTACTATGAATAGTATCAAAGTTCAACTATGTAACACAAAATATGAGACTTGTAATCTTCCTTTTGGTTAAATATGTTGTTATATATATATATATATATATATATATATATATATATATATATATATATATATATATATATATATATAACATTACAGCTAAAAAATAGTTAAATTTCAAAAATAAGCTTAAAAATCTATTTTTGTAAATGGATTTTAGTAAGTAATAAATACAAATATTTGTGAACCACATGTAAAATACATTTACTCAAAAGCTCAAATAAATCAAATACTATAAAACAGGCGAATTGAATCTAGTGTTTTCTGGAGTTAATAAGCCAGGTAGCTTTTTAAAACTATAAAGATTGGTCCTTCTGATGTCCAACATAAATTTTACATTCAATTATTTCGATGTTATTATTATGTTCTTCTCCCAAACTGATCCTGTTTTCTATTTACAAATAAATTTTTTTGAGGCTATGTTGACTACATGAAGTGTTAATTAATTATGCAGGTATTTTTTCAGATCTAAAATACATTTACTCAGAAGCTCCAATAAATGGCATACTATGATACTATTTGTATAATTACATTTATATGATATTTGGTACAATTGTACTTTGTACTCATTTATGGGGTTAAATAACCAGACTGGCTTGAACAGTGTAATAATCTCCTAGTAATGAAATAAACCTAAGGATAAATTTATAACTCAAACCAAAAAGCTATTTACAAATCAATAAAACATGAAAGAATTTATCCCCCCCCCGCCCCCAAGAAGTCTCATGTGCCATGAAATTGAATGGTCTAGGCTACCCACCCGCCAAATGTAAGACAATTCTTCAACTATCTATTGCAAAAAGAATGTACAGTTTAAGCGTAAATGATTTTATCATTATACACAGCAATGTGCATTGTACGCTAAGATTATCTGAACTATATATGGCCGTCATAACAATCGAGAAGTTATGAGCCATATTACTCTTAATTCTTGTTCTGTGCATTTTTACATGTAATAACATTATCATTTATTATTATTATTATTATTGTTTTATATGTTTCGATGTTAACTCTTAATTAATTTGTTTCTTATTTTTTATACATTATTAATCTTTTAGGCTTTATTACAATCTTTTGAAATAATATACGAGGTGTTTAAATCTTCTCAAAAGTTAGGATGTAAATTGTTCTCACTTAGAAAATAATCTTCTGGAGTTGCTGTCTTATAATTATTCCTGTGCGTCAGTCATCTTGTTATTCACCACATTTTTATATCAATCCCTACCTCTGTCACCAAATCTACTGTTCCTGCGAAAATCTTAAAGAACTTTGTATCACGCCATTCTCTTTTTAACTGTAATGCAGCAGTGATGGCATTTGAAGAATTCAGCTCTATGGATATATGCAGGACCTTTGTTAAAGATAGCATTAAAATTAAAAACTCTGAAGTACACAAAGAGCTCAACAAGGGCATTTCTTTAAATGATGTTGAGTAGTATTTAACCACCCTCAGGGGCTCACTTTAGTGAGTACAGACTTGGAAATCTTGAGGGAATCTAGATGGATATACATCTTTTTCATGTAGTCTTGGTTTAGATCCCTCTCTTTCACCTTACCTATCAGGTTTTTCTTGACCAACTCTTGATCTTTTCTAATCCTGACAATAGTAGAATATTTTAGGGCCAGGGGTCTCTATTTTATGTTTTTTTTCCTTCCTTTAACTGGTGATGACCAAGGTTTTTTGTGTTTAAATCAATAATTTTAACGCCTAATAATAAGGTTTTCCTGTAGCCTTTTCACTTCATTTTTGCAAACAACAACAAAAAGTCATTGCTTTAATAATTTGTAGAAATTAGATATGGAATTGAATAACGTCATCCACATTGATTCACATAGTCCTAACAACGGTTGCTATAAAGTTGTCTTCAGAACAAAGGTTTGTTCATTCCTATAAAACTGTTTGGTAACTACCCCATTGGTTCTAAACCTCTTTTTGTTAGCTAATCAAGGTATGAGCTCGGTTCAACTTTGTGTTTGATCATTTTTGTGGTAGAACACAGTTCTTTTGAATTGTGGTTTTACTTGATTTTGTTTATAAGTCTTAGGTATTTTGACAGCTCAGGCTTAGTTTTAATGCTGGGATCCTTTCTTAGGTTACCTACTAATTTTAGTTTCCAATGATCTTATAATACTAGGTTGTGTTGGTCCTTTTCACCCTTGTCATTTTCTAGGTTTTTTCACTTGATAACGAGAGTTATTTATGCTCTGAAAACAATTTTTGTATTATATTTTCTTATTCACAAATGATGGCAATTGTTGGAATAAACTATATCAATAGTATGCACAATCGATCACCGTTTGATACTTCATTTCTCCTATTAAAAAAAAGGAAAAATTAAGTTCTTCTAATCAGTACAACAAATAAATTCTGAATTTATATGCTTCTTGCTATAGGCTGATTCTTATTCTATTATTCTGATTCTTTTTCTTGCTATAGGCTACTCAATGTTGCATCATCATCGGGATAATGCTGCATGTCAACGAAAAGCTTCAAATACAGGAACAGGCGGAAGTTACTCTCTGGGTTGTAGGGGGAATGATCAATTTGTTCCCAGCCAAATTATAAATCACCATTTCTCACTAAGTTTTAAGTTTACAAGATGCACCAAATCATATTTAATGATTGTTTTACTTTGTTCTTTATTATGCACGTTTTTCTCTAACCTATTTTGTCACCATTTCATCACTCATTGTTTTTTCACCACAAACTTGACTAATCTGGTGATGAATCCCTGATTTCACATTTCCAGCACACAAAAATGGATAATAGTCCATATTTCACAGTTAGTGTGTTTTCAATTGTCTTACACTTTTTAATTGTATAAAACATACAGTAAACTACTCCATCTCCCGTATTATCATCTGTAGTCACGTAATATATGACGAAGTTCAGGTGTGCTGAGACAACCAAAGCAATCTAGTGACTACATTTGGAAATGGAACTTGCTTTCCGAACATCTCTCTTATTTTTATATTCCCATTAAAATCTGTTTCCCCCCTTTTTTTCTATGTATATTAGGCAATGTATGTAGGCATGTACAAAAAAAAGTGGTTTTACTATATGTCTACACTGATTTACTACTAAGTCTAGATCACCAAGACTAATATAAAATGTGTAAGATTCATCTAAATGACTGAATAATTATTGATATTCAGATTGAATATTTAAATCAATATTAAAAGAAAGACGTTCAATCAGTTGTTTTTCTGACACTGATGTGCTTTTGTATTTGCACCATCTTGTAATTTAATTTGTTGAAGATATTTTTTCAACGTTGGTAGTAAGGATTTTTTTTAGTTTTGGAAATCTGTATATAATATAAAATTGATTTTATATTATGTATTAAAAAAAAAATCAATAAAATAATAAAATGTTATAAAAATAAAAACTGTTAATTAGATCTAGATTACTAAACATTTCTCTATGGGACTGCTTATATAAACCCTCGCACTGAAGGTGATAAGTATTCTTCCTAGCCTCTGTTCTTAATGGACAGGTGTGTAGGAATAAAGTTAAGGAAACAGTCCAAAGATGCTCCAGGGGCGCTACAAACAGCTCCTGTTATCGCAAGACAAGCAGGTCTCTGGATTCCTGCCAGTCTTGTTGATCTCGGGATTTTACTTTAGACTACCACACATCACATGGTAGGTGCCACAGAGGTGTAAAGTTAAAACATCAACTTTAAAGGCTTTAAACTACAAGTTCCACCAATCATGCGTCTGCATGCCATAAATGACCATTTACCCCTATTGATGATATGGTTATTTGTGAAGTCTAGTTAAGTCTAGTATCCAGGACTACCTCTAAATATTTAACCTCGGTTCTTATTAGAGGTCCAAGACCTTCTAACTTCCTTCATCTAGTAAATGGAATGATATCAGTCTTGCATGAATTCACTGACAATCCAACCTTCTTGCACCAACATTCAACTGTCCTTAGTGCTAATTCAAACAGTTCTGTGACAGTTGATGTGAACTTGTCAACAAGTTCACAAGATCATCGGCATAGCCCTGAACATACACACCAGTGTTGTTGAGATTACTGATGTGGTCATCACCACTAAGTTCCATAATAAGGAGGACAATACTCCTCCTTGTGTACCCCCTCTTATTGTATTGAGCTCTACATTTTTGCTATGCAGTAAGGATTTCATAACCCTGCTTTCCAACATGGTCTTGATCCTGCTACTTACCTTTCCATCAATTCTACGAAGTAGGGCTGCCTTCATAATGGACTGAGTTGTGTGATGTTATCAAAAGCTTCTTCATTGTCTAGAAATCCACCTAATCCCACTTCTTTATTGTTAAGAGCATTTTCTATTCTGCCCATTAACTGATGCAGAACACAGTCACAGGATTTCCCTGCGGTGTAAGCATGTTGATTAATATGGAAAGGATTCTCCATTAATACACCCTCCCACAGAAACCCTGTAGACTTTTAGGAGAAATGAGGACAAGTTTATAGGGCGAAAGGACTTTAGTTCATTATAACTCACCTTTCCTGGTTTGGGTATAAACACGACCTTGGATACCCTCCATGTTTGTGGAATGTATTCCAGAGCGAGGCTGGCTCTGTATAGCCCAAAGAGCACAGGCAACTGCCCTGTGGACTGATTTGTTTGTGAACCAAGCCCTCTTTACCACTCACAATGGTTGACAACAGCTAACAGAGTTTTAAGACAGTACGTAATTGTGGAAACCCCTTCAGATGAACATAAAATGTTAGTATCTTTCATTCTCAAATCATACATGCCTGTACGGTTCAAAATTAAGAAAAGCAAGTACTTAACAGATGGTCCTGGACACGTTTTTGAGGTTATCAAATCCACAAGATTTCTACCAGAGAATTTGGGTCGAGTGGTTGATCCTGTGTTTGAAAGAAACTCTTTTTTTGTCTATCCAGAAAATTTGCTCCTTAGGATGATAATGGATGAAAGGAAGCACATCAGAGAGTTGGGCTTCAGAAGAATTATAAAAGCAAGAATGTTAGCCTCCAAAACAGAATCAATAAGGTGTTTTTGTCCTCCAAAAATTAACTTTCAGGCAACCGACTGTAGCCTACTGAAATATAATTGATTGGAACACCACTGCACTTACATCACCACCATTATTACGAAGAGTATCTGATGATGAAGTTTGTAGCTCGTGAAACTGTTGGTGAATAGAACTTTGGTAAATATCCGTGTCACACTGAAGCTGTTGAACGCTGCGTGAAGTTAGTGACTGAATAATCTCAAAAAATCATCAGGGTCAAGAACCGAGATGGTTTCATAAGATCCACCCTAGCATCTAGTTTTGATGCCAATGTTTGCCGGCAAGTGTAGCTTCAACTTACCCACCCAAAAATAGTGAGTAAAAGGCATTTCTAGAAAGACTAAAATTATATTAGTTAGAAAATGCATTAAATTGAAAGCCTGAAATTATCAGTTTCTTTTTAAATTGCAATTTTCGACCTAGAATTGTAGTAAATTATTGAGTAGTAAATACATAATTTTATAGAATAACTAATAACAAGAGAAACCAACTAATATAACGAATAACTGTAATGTTCAGAAAAGTTTGAATCATCCCTACAAAACATTTATTTATTCAATGTCAAAGTGCAATTTTCGGGTGTAATTAATTTTTATTTTTATTAAATATATTAATATAATAAAAAGTAAACATTAATTTGTTCTTTTATTTATATCCTGTATATGGTTATTCGATTAGTACAATTAATTGTAGTGTAAAGTAAAAAAAAAAAGTAATGGGCTATAACACACAACTCAGCATGCTAGACTACACCTTCCTTTAAGCTGCAAGTATACACCTTAAATGCAATAACTTACCTATTTTTGAGTATTTTGCGCTTCCGCAAATTGAAAGATTTAGACGGTTTAAATTTTTTGTTTTGTTTTTCAACCCTTTTAAAAAGGATTTTCACTATAGTAGTTTAAATTATTATTGGCAAAATTTTAAGTAAAATGCGCTAGCTGGGGTTCAATATATATATTTTTTAAATTTACATTTTACTTACCTACTCCAGAGTCAAGTTTTCCGCAGCATAGAGTTTCCAACATTTTTTTGACCCAACCTAAACCAGCATGTCTTAGTAATTTTAAAATTGGGACCTTACCCCTTTTTCTAAGTGGTGATAGCTCATTGGTCCTCCATTTTAATCCGCTAGACCTCTAATCTTATGAAAATCTCTAAGAAAAAACAGCTACGTAGAAAGAATTTACTTTAATAAACAAATTGCCCAACCTTGTGAGACAATTATAGTGATTTACTAAAAAGAGAAAAACTAGTAATAATAGAAAAATAGTAAAAAGTTGGGCGCCATGGCAAGTGCATATTTGCCAGTTAAAATTTTGAAAATTGAATTTAATGGGTTGTGAATTCTTTTGAAACAGTGTACTTAATAGAATAAAGGAAATGGAATGTAGAAATCTTTTATACTCTTAAACAAACATCATTTTTTATTTTAACATAAGCAAAAAGAACATATACACAAGAAAGAGAAATTTCTACGATTAATCAACTTAAATTTTTTTAGGTTAATGAATACATAATTATGAAATATGAAAAAAATATATGTCAATCTAGTATAATATAGCTTTTTAGTACTTAAATAAGGACTATGAGTCTGGGCCTTGCTGAACTCAACTACTCCAAACTCATATCCTGTTCATATTTGAACTTGTTGAAATTGCAAAGATAAAAAAAAAAAAAAAAAAAAGTATAAATGCTAGGCCTAGTTGTGCCATTATTATTAAGTTTCTCATCTAATTACTATAATGTTTACAACTCACAAAAATCGAACAAAAAAAAAAAAAAAAAAAAAAAAACTACATACATTGTTTGTAGTAACATACCACAAATGCAAGTGTATGGAATGAACATAAAAAATACAAAAAAAAAAATCTTATAACTAACAAACATTTTCTAAAGCTAGATACATACTCATGTGTCCAGAGTCCATTATTGTAAATTTGATTATTATTATTATTTTAAAACTACAATGCACTTTTACCATGAGTTTCAGACCGCATGGCAAATGAAAGTCTGAGCCCTATTCCACACTTCATTTTTTAAGTTTTTTCTTATTTTAAGTCTAACAATTACAGTTTCCAATAAGCACAGTTCAATCTGCAACATTGCTTCACTCCTACACACCATAGTATAAAGGGAACACTTAGTATTCAATCATAGTTCAATATTGAAAATCGTTCTACTCCCCCTAACATGTGCTTGCCTCTTATAAAATGCTTTCCCACTCACTATAGTCACTTTTATTCAAAACCAACCATCGTTGATCTTTTACATGTCCTCTTTCAACATAACTATTCATTTCATACCCTATCAGTGTCACATAATTATACTTTTCTACTTTCAAATCATGGTTAAAATTGTAGGCGACTCAAACCTACCTAGTTCAACTGAAGAATGCTTCCTGACGCTTTGTCGCGTTACCGCTCAAAAACTATATGGAACAAGTCACATGTCTCGCTTCTATTTCACTTACAATAGTTCTTCTCGTTTTACCTATTTCCAGACATCACACATGTCTCCTAGATTGTCCCTGATTAATCACATTCTTTAATATTTTGTCCTTTTTTATGTTATTAAAAATAAAAGTTCGAACTACTTTCTTGCGTATTAACACTATCGGCCTTTTTACAATTCTTTTCATATTTATTTTTTATTTCTAATTACAACAATTCTTATTTTCTACTTATCTCTAATTACAATTTACAATCCTCTAATTACTTTTCATCATTTATATATCTTCGAATTTTGATTTTTGTTAAATTATAAAAGTTCATTTTTGCAGACTATTTGGCTGTTCACAACTGCTTGCTGTTACTTCTGTCATGCATACCCCCATGCTTATTCAAACATCTGTTCTCAATTTTACAAGACAATGATTCAAAAATTCACAATGTTACAGACCTAGCACGAGTTAGTGGGCAATTCGCCTCAAACGAAGTTATTATGGCTTTTCTAAGGTTTTATGATGTTCTGTAAAGGTTGTCACTGTTATGGATCTTACCTGAAAGCTTCTTAATTTTCTCTTCCAGATAGTTTTTATAGGATATCCTGTCTGTCTTCTGGGATTCCTAAAAAACATTTTCTCAATCTTAAGGTCACCAATCCTAAAGCTAATATGTCTATGATCTGACAACGATGGCTCTAGGGAGATATGTCAGTTATGTACTCAATTTACAATTAGATTATTACACAGTGTAAGGTCAATTACCTCTCTTCTGATTCTGTTAACAAATGTTGGTTCATTACCTACATTAACAATCATAAGGTTATTGGAGATAATGTAATATAAAAGTAACTCATCTCTTACATTTCTGTCTGTAGTCCCCTACACCATGTTGTGAGCATTTGCATCACATCCCAAGATACAGTTTTGCAAGAACATACAAAGTCTTGAACCAAACTATCTGGAATCATTGGTTCATCGGAGTTCCAATGGCTTGAAACTGGCTCCAAAATGTTCTCAATATCATTTTTTTGCAACCCCCACTTACAAGGGTCAATGTTCTGTCTATGCCATATCTGGCATTGCAAATATACTCGTTCAATGTGTTTTTTGAGTGCACCTTCGGTAGGCGGTAACAAATTTAATGTTGTTGATTTTAGCTCTTTAGAATAGAAATACCAATATTCAATAATGTGAAGTGATTTGGAAACATTTTTTGAAGCATACAGCTTTTTTACTATTTCTATGCCCACTTGATACAATATGTCACAATCAGCATTTGAGGCATTAAATATTTCAGCTGACTTTTTTAACATTTCACAATTTTTATGTGACAAAATTTGAAATTTTTTTATTTTCCCCAAATTATAAAAACTTGATGTAGTATCACATCCACACATAGCGTGACAAAACAAGATAATTAAGAAAAAATTATTATCTAAAATAAAACTGTCAGATCCATAGATGGTATACTCACGTGACATTTTTGAAGGTTGTTTTTAAAAAGATATTTTTTATATTTGCATCGAGTTGCGTTAGCAATATCAAAAGATAAGTGTCCTCTCCTAGAATAAAACATCTACTATAATGAGAAGATTTTTTGATGGCAGTATGTATAATTAAAGCATCTGCATCTTCTTTATCTTGAATAACTTCAATTTTACAATAATCTGGCAAGGATTGACATTTTTGTGTGATGTATTCAATAAGTTTATTTTTATTCTTATCATTACTTAAGAAGTCTTTGGGATTATATGATATTTTATCATACAATGAAAATTCGATATCCGGAGAAAAATGTTTAGTAGCTCTTCTTGCTCTTTCATAACTCTTGGTTCCAGGCTCTTCTGGATAACCATAAAAAACAACAACACATTGAGCAAAAATTTTTATATAATCGATATATTTATCACAAATGCTATCGTAACCGTCAAATTTTTGCCAGGTTATTTTGTACAATAAAAAACCGCTATCAATAATACATATTTCATCACAATCAGCTGGTAAATATTGTAAAGGCCTAAAAATCTCATACAATTTTGATTTAGGAGATTTTCTAAAAAGAGCGCCATCAAATAATGCTGTAGGAACTGCAGCTAATTCATATTTTAAGTTTTTTGCATATTTTTTTACTATTATTTGATTTTAAAATTCTCAAAAATATGGATTCTGAATTTATGTTTTGCACTTTACCATTTACGAAAATATTGAATTCCATTGCAAGGGTAAAAATTTATCTACTTTTTTAAAATTTAACTGTTGTGCAACTTTTACCAACCATACTAATAATTAATTTTAAACCATTTTCTAATACTAAATGACAATTTATTTTGGAATTACCTATTAATCCAGATGATATAGACATAAGATAAGGAACTGCCGGGAACGTAGGATTTATCTTGAAAAAATCTGCAATTTTATTTAAAGTGTCAAAATCCTCTTCTATCTTACTTAGCCTAGAGTCTTTATGCTGCTCAGAACTTGTTAAAGAGATAGCAGTAAAATCACTCATGGCAGTTTGCATTTCAATTAGAGCGATAAGATACCCAATCCAAGTTGCAATGCTCCCTTCTGTTAAATTACGATTAACTAAGCCACCTTTTATCTTTAACTGCCTTATGAGGAACTGTTCAATAGTTTGATCGGTAAATACACCAGACAAAAAAGTATCAAAGATGCCAAAACAGTATTAATTAAAGAAAAAGCATGTACAGTAGAGTCTCGATTAACCGTCATTCTTTGCAACTTTCCCTTTGCACAAACGTTTTATAATTTCTTTTTTCTCATCTAAACCCAACACTACGCGTTTACGGTTTTCACTCCTGACACACTGAATCTAATCACTCTTTTACAATTAAAAAAATCACTAAAATTATGTACAGTACTGTAGTTTCTACACTGAATTAGACAAGACTGTCGGATGCCACGCACGAAACTAACATAATGATTTGTTTGCTAAGACAGAGGAGTGGGAGGGAAAGGAGGGTTTGGCCACTGTTCTAGGAATTGTGGACACACTCCCAATAGTGCCGTGAATAATGTCACGTTTACAAGTAGACTGAGGCACATTACTGTACATTATAGAATTTTTGTATAGAAATGCCGTGGTCAACTGTTTAGACAGTGCATTATTCTTTAAAATCAAATTTGAGTTTGATACTAACTTATAAACATTCATACCACATTAAATATATACAGTACATCATTACGTATTACATGTGTACTATTTTCCCCCCTGTCCTGACGGTTAACAGAAACTGACGGTATAAAGGGTGACGGTTAACCGAGACTCTACTGTACTACTCTTGCATATGCATGGCCACTTAAATTTTTTTCAATTGACCCCAAAGCAATGACTGTATTGAGTACTTCTTGTAGTCCACTGCCTTCCATTATGGTTCCAATACACCCCATTAAGCTCATGAGCCAGTGAAAACCACCAAGTCTTATTATAACATTTTCAAACTCAGGACAACTTGCTTTAATTTCCACTGCTTTGATATACAGGGGAAGGTCAAAGGTAACAAATATATGTTTCAGTTTTAATTTAATACATTTTTTGTGGGCTTGATATAAAACTGTGTAAATAGTATCAAGATCAGTGGCTTTAGCCATCACAAAAGGTAATGGAACCAGCCTAGATAATACATAGGTTTCACCAAAAAATATTTCTTCCATATATGTCTTCTAGTTTTTATATTTATAATTATTTTCGTGTTTAGCAAATAGCAATAAAAATTTTGCCTTATTAATGTTTATGTTCATATTAATTTTATTCAAATTACAGATGTCTTACAGTTTTATATCAATTAATTTTGCTTTTACTGTGGATTAAATTTTTCTAAAGGCCAACGTCCAAAATGTCCAAACATTGATGCAGCTGGTAACTTATCTAGCCTATCTATGCGAAAATCTGTTTTCACAGCCTTTTCTGGGGTAACGGATATTGAAATACCCTTGGTATGTAGTGTACAATAGCCAGTCGATGTTTGCGTATTCCAATACGCATTATCTACTATTATTTGTACATATCCATCAAGTATTTCAGCTTGTTGACTATTTTCCAAAATCGATGCTAAAAATAACTGAGTTTCGTCATAAGAACTGCAGAGTTCAAGAAATGCTAAAAGCCTAATCAATTCACTAGACCCAAATTTTTTATCCAGAACAGCTGAAATAGCTAACATTAAATTAGATGTATATTTCCGAGGACGCACTGCCTGCATAATTAAATGTGAAAAAGTTGTTATTTTTCGATCCCAGGGCTCTAATTTACCTTGTTTATTTTTTGAATTAAACACTCCAAGAAAAAACGTAAAGATTCGGAAATAATGCTGTTAACATTTTCTAAAAATTTATCTGGTGAATCATACGAGTTGTGGGGTTTATTGACAATTCTGCAGTCTTCAAAAATTATTTGAGCGCAATATTCAAGATGTTTAATTTTTTTACTACCTTCTTCAGAATCTTCTGTTTCATCTTTCTTATTTTTAGCCTCTTTTCTTTGTTCACATATCTCAGACAACATTTTATTAATATTTTGTAAGAAAAAACTGGTCCATCATCATTTGTTTTTTTAGATATGTTGACCAAACAGGCTTATCACCTTCATTCGAGTCATATATTTCTTTGAATGTAAATTGACATTCCTCAGGATTAGCCTCGAAATAATCTGCCATTTGCATTAAAAATATTGCTGGTTTTCTCTCATTATTTTCCTTTTTGATCCATAACTTTTTTATAACAATGATAATGATAACGCACGTTATTTTCCAATAAATCAACATTTGATTTCAAAAGATTTTCCAACATTTTATGATCATGGCCAGGTGTTTCAGATATTACATTTAACAATTTTCGACATAAATCAGTATTAGATTTAAGTACTGTATTCTAATATCATGTTTTATAACCAGATTTATTTTTCAATTTAATATACTCATCTGATGCATTTACCCTACTGATGAATCAACAATCTTTGATCGAAAAGGTAGATTCTACTTGAGGTTTTTCTTCTTTCAATATTTTCTTTAAATCAATAGTTACTTGTTTCCAAGATGTGTACAATTTGGAACACTTATTATTAATCTGAAGGTTGTTAGGTTTTTGGATTAAAATATGTTTGCCATCTTTTCTAATCTTACTCATTATAACCATGGATTTTTTTGCAATTTCTCCAACTTTGGTGCGATCTTCACCAAGTTCTAGATCACAGAGTATGCAAATATTATTAGCTATGTTTATATTGAACCTAAAAAAAGGGTCAGTGTTAAAATCTCTAGTCAATGAATAGTTTAAAAATGATTAATAATAAAAATAAAATTTTTAATTTAATTAAAATATAAAACGAATATCTGAACTGGTGAAAAATTAGAAGTTGGGTCGAAACAAATTTTTGCAAGTTTTAGGTATACTTTAAAAAATAGTTATTAATTATGTTTTTATTTTATAATTTATTTAATAAAAATGATTTTTAAATTATGATCTTATCATAAAAAAAAATAAAAAAAATTAAGTGTAGCAAAAGAGTACGTTTTCTTAATTCAATACTAAATTTCTAAATTGATAAAATAATTTTTTTTTTTTTCAGGAATTCCAATTTATATTAAAATGAGCCATATACATTTTGCGTTCACCAGATTTCAAAACTTACCTGAGAACTACTCATATACGTTTAAAAAAAAATCATCTCTATTCAAGGATAAAATAAAGCAAAAGCTTAAAGTTTCAAATATTTTAATAATATAAATGAGCTACAATTGTTTTGCCTTGCGGCATCATCGGTTGGCCCGATGATGCCGCAAGGCGAAACAATTGTAGCTCATTTATATTATTAAAATATTTGAAACTTTAAGCTTTTGCTTTATTTTAGCCTTGAATATGGAGTTTCAACAAGAAATATCTGCTATTACATTAAAGTTGATCATCTCTATTAACGAAGATACTGACATCTCCTATGTATAAGCATAACAGATGTCAGGTCTTCGTTAAGAGTGTTAAAATATAGGCTACAGAAATATTTTTATATAATACATAAAAACTATTTCTATTTATTAATTTTTTTTATTTTATAGCTAACTTTGCATATTTTATTGCACTTATTTTCAAGTAATTGCAATCAAAAATAATAAAAAAACGTAAAATAAATTTTTATGATGTTTATTTTGGTTTCAAATGAAAAAAAGGAATTTTGCACTTTTTTTCCTGTCAGCCATTTTGAATTTTCCAATTTTCTCTTCAGATTTGTATAAATTTTTCCTGGGTATAAATTTTGGACGATTTTCAATGGATTATAATTCTTTTTTTTTAATGCATGCCTATTATGCCCTTTTGGATGCAATTATTGGCTAAAAATGGACAATAGAAGGTCTTAAATGACTCAAAATGTTACTTGGGGTTTGTATAATACAAAAACAAAAAAATTTCTACAAGTTTTTATTAAATATTGCTGAAAAATCATTCAAAAATCCTACAAAATAGCTAAAAATGCACTTTCTTTTGGATAAAAATGCATTTTCAGATGCTGGCGGCCAATTTCGAGTGTCTGTACTATGATTTTTCGATTTTCCATACCCAAAAACAGTACCCTAAGCAATAAAATCTAATGGAAATAAAAATTCTTGAAAATCACTATTTTTTTATTAATTCTGACGGCCTATATGTTGTTCGGCGGTGTCCTAATCACCACCATACTTCTCCTGAAGGGATTTTTTTTCTTTTCCTAAAAGCAATGATTGGTGTCCTCCAGAATCCTTCACACCGACCACAGAAGAGGATTAATTAAAAGAGGACTAAAGAAGAGGACCACCTGGGGCAAAATTTCCAATTGGATTGGCCATTGCTCATTCGATAACATTATCTTTGGATATTTAATAACAGAGTGCTCTACTCATAGACCGATAGCTTCCATTGTAGCTTACAGAGTCCAGTCTACCCATGCTTTTTTATTAGAGTTTCTTTCTTC
This sequence comes from Aphrophora alni, assembly GCA_963513935.1. Classification (NCBI taxonomy): domain Eukaryota; kingdom Metazoa; phylum Arthropoda; class Insecta; order Hemiptera; family Aphrophoridae; genus Aphrophora; species Aphrophora alni. The sequence continues at coordinate 86,109,458 of OY740765.1, forward strand.
TAGTTATTGAAAACCATCTCTTACCATACAAGACAGCATAGGGCAGTGCATATATTAATGGCAACATTTACAAGTCATGACACAGCATCATCGTTGGGTTATTGCAGGATGAGTGTGATCTCGCCACAGGCCACCTCTTCCACATGGTAATGCTGCCGCCTCGGTCCGGGACTACTTGTTTGGCCAAGTCTTACCCGCCCTGGAAATGGTGGTCATATAAAAAACAACTTTATGCATTTTTTTATAGCAATAATATACTTCCATATATTGCAAATATATTTCCAAACTTTTCTGGTTATAGGTTACAATGAGAAAGTTTGAGATTCATCAGAATTTCAGTAGAAATATTATATTTTTAAGAGGAGAATTGCTGTTACTTTAAGAGCACAATTATATAAGCTAACAACATTGTTAATAAAATATTTATTACTACAATTTTTTTTTTTATAGAGAGAATTAAATCTTGGACGCCGAAGCAGTAAAGCTCTGCATAGAAAAAGTTTCATATCAAATACATCTCCGACGTTACCAAGATGTCATTCACCAATGTCAGGTTAGTACAGACTTTATAGTTTACATTATGAAAGTTGAGCATGAAAAATTTAAACAATTTGCACTCCTGTCATACTAGTAAATTTTACTGTGTGCGTGTTGTCAGTAAAATTAACTTCATTTAAAATACATATCCAATATTACCAAGATGTCATTCTTCAATGTTAGGTTAGTAAACGTTCTATAGCTTGATTCTTGAAGGTTGAGTCTGAATCTGTTAACCCCTTAACAGATGATTAAAAATTTACCTAAAACTACCTACAAATGCTGAAGTTTTTTTTATGCAAATGGTTGGTAATCATGTTAAAAACACAAAAATCTTCTTAATGAATATTAAAAAAAAGTTTTAAATCATATACATTGTGTCCCACGAAGGTATTTACATTTTTAAACAACCACTAAGTACATATGCATCTATCAAATTGTAAGATTTCTTTCATACATATTGGAAACATATTCAAAAGTGTACCAACAAACTTTTATGCTGATATCTGTAATAGAAATAAAATGATTAGTAATTCCTTAATGTTAGGTTAGTTAACGCTCTATGGCTTGCTTCATGAAAGTTGAGCTTGAAACTGTTAAACAATTTGTATTTGTCTGTTATATAATTGTAGTTTGCATTTGTTAATACCACTTGCATTGTTTAAAATGCATATCCAACATAACCAAGATATTCAATGTTAAGTTCCCTGCGGGGGGAGGGGGGTAGGTGCAAATTAGCTGCACCTAATAAGAGGGGTTTTGGCGTCCCTAACGATCCCAAGACACTCACAAAACAAACAACCATGCATATATATATATATATATATTATAATAGACATACACCCAGTTCACTTATATACATTTTCTTACTTTCACCTTTACTTAGGGTTTTATTGCAGGGGGGTGCAGATTATCTTCATCTATTGAGAGGGGTTTAGCGTCCCTCATGGAACCTGAGCTATACAGGGATGGAACAATAAAACATCTATGCATATACATCACTCAAATACTTTTTTATATTTGGTAGAGGCTGTTACTTTTCACAAATTACTAGGGATACACATTACAATGCACAACCTCAGTACCACCTTTGGCTTGTAGTTTATTTTCTTGTCTTACTCTTGCTCGCTTCTCTCGAGTTGAGTATTTCCCGCCCAAGTTAAGTTCAGATTTTTGGAATTGAATTAGAGTACTTTGTTACTTGTCTCATTTTTTAATTTAATTCGCTGTTGTTAACTTTTAAACATTTCGGGGAGCTTATGCGCTGCAGAAAGAACAACCCAGACCACTGGAAGTCTAGGCTGAATAATTGTCTGGCCTGGCCTAAGCGTTCCCTTCACCAAGTTCAGCAGCCTGAACTCGATGGAATCCCCCCCCCCTATTTATTCAAATACCTTCCAGTAATTATAGTTACTTTGCAAGTAACCGATTAGCTCCAGTAACTTTAAATTACTATTAATTTTCTACTATTGGTAATTTCTGGAGCATAGGATCTTATACCCAACTTGCCTGCAGTTTACTTAAATGAGAACTAATAAGGAAATTTTATTTCAAAAACAGATGGAATGATTTTAATGAAATTTTTATAATTATGAGATTTGAGTCTTTATGTTATTTATGCAAAACTTCTACTTTCTCTGCTTTTTAAGTTGAATTTATGAAGTCGACACAAGTCTGATTTAAAAAAGAAAACAAATTTTATTTGAACTCAAAAAATATAACTAACAAAATATATCAAAAATCCTGTAAATAGAAAACATACATCTTATAACAATCAAATAATAAAATTAATCACACTTAATAACTTTTCTGTAAATGAACAAAATTTAAATTTCTTAAACTTAGGCGCAGAGCAAAGCAGGCTTTCAATAAAAAATAAAACAATTTTCTTACAAATTGAGGAATCATTAAAAAAAAATATTATTAAAAAATTTACAACGTTTTTCTCACAACGATATTATTTTAAAATTGACAAATCGTATTCATAGAAAGAAAATTAATGTAAAAATGAAAATTCCTATTCAAAAAAGAAGATTAATTTAAAATTTACAAATTCTACACAACTCAGAAATTCTAATATAATTTTTATATAATGTTAGGTTTACGGCATACTTGTGAATTATGGGGAGTTCAGGGTTCTGGTAGAAGATGGATCCAGGTGACTTAAGCGGAGTCCAGGGTCCTGTTTCTGAATTTGGCAGATTCCAGGGTCTTGTTTCTGTATTTGGCGGAGTTCAGGGTCCTAGTTATCTGCTTCCTAGAAGATTTCGTCAGCGAGTTTCTTATCTAAATGGCTCGTATTTTTTGCTTTCCCTTTTTACTGTCTTGGTTTTCTTTACTTGAAACGAATATGACCTTTATCTTTTTTCAACTGTCTTTCTTTATGCTTTTAATTTTAACTTTTTAATTAATTTATTTATTTTTATTATTAATGTTTGTCCCGGCACTTTTTAAGTTCCCGGAGACGCGTGGTCTTGTTCGATGACTTGATTTTTTCAACTTCTACCCTGTAGAAACCCTAAGAAATCAACAATTCTGGTGCCAACAATTTCCCCTTTTCCTTGCTTCATTTGGTGCCTAATATTTTCCCCATTTCTTCCTGTTTTCTTCCATTTTTGGTCTGGATTTGCTTCAATATATTTATTAATTTAATTTAAGCGTTTCTACTTTATTTATTCAAGATTATTTATCTTTTAAAATTAATTCAGTTAATTATCCTTATTAGTGTTTTGGTTATCGTTGGCTCTACTGCAAGCCCTGCCATTTTTTAGCTGCCTGAATCCGCTGTGCAATAGCAATGTCCTTTGAATATTCCTATATATTTTAGCTATTGTTTTTTTGGAAACTCCCATATCTTCCTTCGGGATTACTGGAATTCCTCCAGACAAAGTTCTTTGTACTCCTGGTGATTTGGTGCATATTTGGAATTTCGATTGATTCCCGAGAAATTTGACTTCTTGTCACAACCCATTGTTGTAGTAATTTTATTTTGACACCTTGATAGTTTTGGTTTTGAACATCACTTCATTTTGGCTATTTTCTCTAACAAAATTTATGTCCGCACGGTGAAACTTGTACTTAACACACTTAGACGATATTTGCACCTGCACTATTGTCTTCTTTATAATCACAATTTTTTCGATTAATTAAGTTAAAATTTCGGAGTTTCAACTCTTATTCTTTTCTACATACTATTTTCTTTCTACACATATTTTATTGTTACCTTATTTTAATTATTTATCTGCTTTATTACATAATTTATCTCCCCTCCCTAAAATAATTTAAATTTAATTTTTATTAATATTTTTACCTTTATTTGACCTTACTATTTAATTTGTTTTAGAATATTTTTCCAAATTAATTTTAGATTTGGTGTTATGGACTTTGAAAGTTATCATTTATCAACCAACGTTTTATTAATTCATTTTTTCAAAAAACTTCATTCTTTATTTTTTATTTGTATTGTTATTCTGATTGTGAAACATAATCATATTTTATAAACATTCTTATTTTTTTTTTTGAAAATTTTGGAAAAAGTTTAAATTTTAGCATTACATAACTTATGAACGAGACAAGATAGAAAGAACTTGTGAAGGAGTAATCAAACGTACACTTTGAGAAGTATACTATATATATATATATATATATATATATATATATATATATATATATATATATAGTTTTGGCCTAATAAGAATTTTTTTGAATTGTATAGATAACTCTTGGAACTCTATAGAAAAATATATTTTAATTTTTAGGATTTAGATGTGAAGTATTTTGTGAGCAGTTTGTCGACTGTTATCAATTTTTTGTAGCTCAGGATTAGTACTTTGTTATGAATTTAGTTTTTTTAAAATATATATCTGGATTATATTATTTGATAATTTTTAGGATCTTGAATTGTTTGTTGTTTAATCAGGTTTTTAGGATAGTCTCTTCCAATAAAGATGTTGTTTAAATTATTTATGTAAATTAAGTTTAATATGACTCATAGTGCATTACGTTTAGATTTTGTATGGATAGGAGACAGCCTTACTCTTGGAAAGTGGTCCTTGGTATTATCTAGTTGTACACAAATAGAAAAACTGAAATAGAAAATGAGAAAATACACAGTGTTTGTGAAATATTTCAGAACTTTAGAATTTTATTGTGCGTTTTCTATTTGTGTACTACTAGGTAATACCAAGGACCACTTTCCAAGGTAAGCTTGTGTTTCCTATCCTTACAAAATTTAAACATTTATGTAAATTAAGAAATCTGAATCATTTTAACATGAAAAGAAATATTTTTGGAAAAATCTTTTTTATGTGCATAGGATGGCAACTTTTGTAATCCAAATATTGAAATTTGTTACTTTCTTAATATGAATTTTAGTTTTAATATAACCACGTTCAATAAAATATTAATGACTAAGAATATGACAAATTTAAAAAATATGTCCAGGTGAACTTTAATTTTGAAAAATTGTTTTAAAATGATAAAAATATATTTAAATTTTCAGTTCTATGTTGACAAATTATAAAAATATTATTTATAATCTGAACCACACCAAAGGAATAAGTGACTGATTTTTGAAAAAATCTTTTTTAATTTTTTCCAAAAATAAATTTGCATAGGAAGGTGCTAGTACCTATATCTTTGAATTGTAGGCAATTTGATATTGAAAATTATTCATGGTTAAATCAAAATGAATAAGAGTTAACACAAAAGAAGTACTTCTAAGGCTCTGATTTAGGGAAAAAATATATATTTTGTGTACGGTAAATCACTTGTTGGGATATTGTTTATTATGACATATCGGATATTGCGACTAAATCTGAAGGTTCTGGTCGACTTACATATAAGACCCTTTACTTTAAAAGGCTGCTTCAGTGACATTGCTTATTATGACATATCACTTTAATGTCTTGTTTTTATTGATTTGTTAAAAAATTGGTGTGTATATAATGACAGAATGCAAAAACAACACTTTGTTTATTGATCTGTTTCTTTCTTCCTTTTTTATACTCCATCCCTGCTGTTTTTCCAAGCAACCCGTAAATTTTTCTCTCTTTTTATTCAGTTACTTGTCTTCTACAGTAAAGTACAAAAGTTAATATCTGTTACATCTTCAAAATGTCACACAGAAAGAGGAAAGTGTTTAGTATTGAGAATAAGACACATAGAATGGAGATTGGAAAATGGAATGTGACTTGTCTTGCTCAACGATTTCGACAATTTGGAATGACAATAAAATTTATTTTTGGAAATAAATCTTTGAAAATGAAGCAATTGAGATCTTCCCAACGTAAAGTTATTGAGAAGGTTTTGTTACAGTGGTTATCACAAAAATAAAGGTTTTATACTCTACATGAATTAGTAGAGGACTTGCTAAATGTGAGTACGTTCAGGTAAAAAAAAAATCATTAACACAAATTACTTATATAATTTCTACAGTGTTTTCATAATAAAGTGTTTCTTTTGTTTCCTGTACTACAGTAATTAAAAAAAAAAGTATTACTATATATATATGCACTTGTTCTTTGAAAATAGGTTTTTACTCTTAAATAGATTTACAACGACCAAACCTGAACGGTACCTTGAACTTTGTTATATGTGATGTGTACTTTATACAGTAAAACTCCTTTAATTCAAATTCATTGGGACCAACATCTGTTCAGATTACCAAATGTTGGGATATCCAAAATCATTGCACAAACTTAGGGAAAGTGTACACATTTTTTCTTAATTTTAGGTAGACTAATTGTTAACTGTGCCAATGTCTCGATTGAGAGAGGGGATCCTAGTTATAAATTATAAAGTGTGCCACGTTTTATCAACTAAGCTTTATGAACACTAATAATGATGAAGGCCCACTACTCAAGGTAAGATGGTGAACAAAAAAAGAAATAATAATAGGTAGGTAGAATAATTCGGACATCAATACTTACACACTGTCCTACATGAGACAGAATAAGAGATATGGTTATTACTTATATGGTTAAAATACATGGATTGGAGAGATAGAATTTTAATACAAGCTATGTCTGTTGGATACAGACATTCCCTTATGGGAACACAAATAAAAGATGAGTTCAAGCTAAGGAATAAATAGCTGTGCATTTGCTCCTTAATGAAAACTTTTTATTCTCTTTATTATTGGATATCTAACAAATTTGTCCAGTTTTACACTCAAATTTTATGTAAAACATTTTAGAATAGCCGACAATTATAATTCTGTAGTCAACATCACACATTAGAATCCTTAACTTAAACAATGTATCTTAAACATACAATCAGTTACTAACTCTGTAACTATGAACATAACATACATGAGTCAGAGTGCAAAGGCACTTTCTTATCTGACATAGTTTGTGATTGTAAAGTACGGAATTTTAAGTTAATGCAATATTAAAATAGTATAACCAAATAGTAGTTGTAATCCTTAAAAAATTTAACTTTAATTTGGATACTAAAGAAATGGTTGTTTTAAGATTTGAAATATGAAAATAAACCGGGAGATTAATAATTGGCCTATAGAGAAGACCACGTGAGTCAAATGAATGACTGAAAATAAATATTAAAACAAGGGTAATAAAAAATTCAATATAGATTTCCAAAATATTAGTTTGAGGTATAAAATGTTAGTTGTAAGTTGTAATAAATGTTTAAGTGATATATTGTGTTGTGAGAATAATTGACAGGACATGTTATATGGATGGTTTAAGTAGTGTCCGTGGTGCAAAGTATGTGAACAGTTTTTTAGCTGACTTTGTACATCTGAAAGGACGCTTAATTGTGGGATCTAAAAAAGCAAGCATGAGGTGAGTCAGTTTAGAGGCGGTGTCTGACTTGGTCAGACGCAATTTTGTATGGAAAATATTTAAATAACTTGATTAATATTTCAGTGACAGTCTTAAGGCGGCGTCTGACTTGATCAGGCGCAATTTCGTGTAGAAAACATTTTAAATATTTTAGTAAAAGTTAGTTAGAGACATCTGAGTTGGTGACATGTGTTTTAAAAGAGTCTTAGGGAAATGTTTGAGTTGGTAATAAAGTAAATAGAAGGGGCAGTTTGAAATTGATTGACTGTGGAGTGTGTAAGAACGTGATGAACATTTTGAATAGTACTGTGAATTTGAAAAGACAATTTGAGATTAGCGGGCTAATTATGTCTGCAATGAACCTGCACTTCAGGAACGAGGGCTGCTCACCACAAAGGACACTCACCAAGGAAATGGCTACATGTGGTAACAAAAAATGATAGACAATTTTATATAAATTTTGTATATAAAAGGACCAATGATAAAAAATATGTTAAAATTTGTTTAAATAAATAGTTGTAAAGTAAGCAGTAATTTTTAAAAAAGGATTTAATCTAACTTATAAATAAAAAATAATATAAATTTTAATATATGAGAATAAAGAAGCTCATAACTAATATAATTATTAAAAGTTGCAACTGATTAAAGTAGAGTCATTAAAAAGAATTTTTATCTCTTCAAGACAGGATAATTTTAAATTTACAATATACATAATTTCAGATAATATACTAAAGATGTACCATGAATATATATGTCTGTGAATAATGTTAATAAATTACTATGTTTAGTTTAAGCAGAAAAAATAAGGATTTTTATTTATCAAACCACCACTGTTAGTACACTTTTAAAAGAAATCACGACCCTGAGATTATTTCAATTCAAAGTAATTTTGTATTTTTTTCAAAATTGATGAGTTAATTCCATCTGGCGCCCATAAGCTAAGCAATTTTTAAAAAATAAATTCTTAATGCAAAAAAGTGTCGATTTTAAGATTAAGCAGATCAATATATTTAAACCACCCCCTCTTTCGTTTAATATTTACATAGTATTAGGTTAATTTATATATCTTTTTCTGGAGTTTATTTTTCGCTGTTGTTTTTCATTTTTAAATTGAAGAAAAATTTAACATTCTCTACATTTGTAAAATTAAAGTAACAAATATGATGTCAGTTAAGCGGAATCTATAATCGATCTGTGATTACTAACCAATTAAAAAATTCTTGCAGTGGCAGTAGTAATTATATAATAACTGCAATTATTTAAAGCGGGTACAAAACAAATGGCAATGGATATGAATCAATCTTAGGATTTGATCCGTAAGAAGATTGATGACAATAGAAAGGTCATTTGCAGTCAGGCGATAAAATTTGAAGATTATATTTAAAAAATTGAACTAGATAGCTGAGAGTTCTCAATTAAGTGAACTAGTTGCAGATGGCATAAAGCAGTATTTCCAAATGAACACTGTGGAGACACATAGGGTTTCTGAAGACAGAGATGAGGTTGTGGTAAAAACTAAACAGTTGGTGGATGCTGCTGTAGATTTCAATATTTCTAAGACTATAATTGATGCCTGTCACAGACTAGGATGGTGAGCAGGTGGATTTGGAAGCATCATAGTAATGTTTGTACGTAGGTTAGATAAAGAGGAGTTTTTAAAGAAAAATTCAGGGATATTTAACATAGGATTTGTAACAACAACACTGTATACATCAACAAGTTGCTGAGTCTAGCAAAAAAGACATCTCTACGTGATTGCACAACAGGCATGAAGACTAAGAGCTAAGTTCATCTGGATTCAAAACGGCAAAATTCTTATGCAGAAAGGAAGAGAACGCTAAAGTTATCCAAATCAGATACCGTAAGAATCTAGGTAAACTAAAAGAAAAACTACATAATCTAAAGATGTGCCTATGTAAGTGAATTCTTAATATATTTAATTTGAAGTATTATTTAAATGAAAAAAAAAAATGTTTTATTATGTTGGCATAAATTACCTTTTTTAAATTTTTTCGAGAAAATGTTTATTTACTTAATTATTATTTTAAATATTGTGATAAATTGGTCATATGACTACTCTTTATTTGTAATTATAAACTTTTTCACTTCAAATGAGCAAGACTTATAGAAACTTCAGTTAACAAATTAAAAGTTTCACAATTTTACGCAATAAACACTTTGCTCAAGACGATGTTTCAGTGTCCAATTCAGGTACAGCTCATCCATTCTAGCATAGTTTTTGGGTTGTATCATCTGAGCATGTTGATAAGGTTAGGGTCTGATGATATGGTGGTAGATGAAGAACAAAGTGACCAGCTTTAAAAAAATCACATAAATAACAAATATATATATATATATATATATATATATATATATATATATATATATATATATATATATATATATATAAAGGGTGTCCCATAAGTAAAGTGCCAAACTCTGGGAAAATGTTATATGGGTCAAAATAAAGAGAAAATCACGAATAATTTTTTTTTTCCAAAAACGCTTCGTTTACCAGATATCCGCCATTTTGTATTTTTTACAAAATAATTGTTATCTTCAAATTTTTTCAACCGATCTTTATAAAACTCGGCAAGTATGTTTAAATAAAAGAGACCTACTGTAGAAAAAAATTCAACTTGGTCCAATTTAAAATTTCAAAATGGCGGCCATTTTAAACTTTTAATCTAAAATGGCGGGAAAACAGTAAAAAATACAAAAATTTACTAAGGACAATTTTTTTTATAAAATTTTATTTCTAATCTGTCAACACCAAAAACATGAGAATCGAATAAAACATAACCGAGATAAATTGAAACCATTTATCGAGTGACAACACATAATGGGATTAAAAAATGAGAAAATAAATTAAATACAAAATAAAATCTAACACAAGATAGCTTTTTTTAAAGTTAACAATTACAACAAATGTTCCATGTGTCCTCCATTCATTTCTATGACACAATTCATCGTCTTTCTCATCGACTCCCTCATTCTTTCAAATACCCCAGACTTTTGTCTTATCACTTCACAACCTGCTACAATTCGTTCCCTTAAATCCTCAATATTGTCAACAGGGGTATGGTAAACCAAAGATTTTAAAAAGCCCCATACAAAAAAATCTAGGGGATTAAGGTCAGGAGACCTGGCAGGCCATGGGATGGGCCCCCCACGCCCTATCCATTTATTTCCAAACACTTGATTTAAATGTCACCTTACATCCAATGAAAAGTGTGGTGGCGCACCGTCTTGCATAAACCACATATTGTTTCTCAAATAAAGGGATAAGTTTTCTAGCAATTCGGGAAGATCTTGTGTTAAAAAATTTAAGTAAGACACACCATTAAGTCGGTTGGGTAAAAACCATGGCCCTATGAGATTGTCCCCAACAATGCTTATCCAAACATTGAGAGAAAAGCGCACTTGATGCCTTCTTTGTGATATCTCATGAAGGTTTTCATCGGCCCAGAAGTGGTTATTATGAAAATTAAAAATACCTTCTCTAGAGAACCCAGCCTCATCGGTAAACAAAATGTTGGAGAGAAACAGAGGAAGTAATGCGATCTGTTGCAAGAACCATTGACATAAGTTAATACGGGTGGAAAGTCCCTATCGGTTAGGCATTGCACCCTTTGGATATGGTAAGGATACAACTGCTGATTATGTAGAATCCGCCACACTGAACTTTTTGAAATACAATGTTCAAGCGATATTCTTCTAACACTAGTACTTGGGTCTTCTTCCAAGGCCTTCTAAACTCTTTCTTGATTATTTAATGTATTTACAGAAACAGCCCGTCCGGTCTTCTCAGTGAATTTTAGTGTTCCTCGTTCCCTCAAATTCCTGTGAACATTTACAAACACTGTCCTACACAGAATTCGTCGGTTGGGGAACCTTTCTGCGTAAAGGCGACATGCCTCACGCGAATTCCCATCAGGTAAGCCATAAATAAAATGAACATCAGATAGCTCGAGATTAGAATATACCTAAGGCACTTTTCTCTTATGTCATTATTTTTAATTAAAATTTTCCTATTATTAACTGTTTTGTCCAACTAAAATTTAATTTTCAGAGTTTTACTAAAAATTATTTTGCACCCCGTAAAATTTATATTTTCTTTTAAATCTGCTAATAGTCCTCAATATAGGTAGTTGCCCATTTTTTAAATGAAATTCGTGTAAGTTACTTCTTATAACACACAAATTAAAATCATCAATGTCTGATTTTGTTTTTCTCGCCAGCCTTTTCTTATTAGAAGTATGAAATAGTCCACCGGACTGGTTTAGGGTTTTCTTTTAGTTTATTATTCTAAAACAGATGTCACACCAATATTCACGAATATGTTCAAGAATAAACGAATTACAAAATGCACTAATGACAGATTGTTGGACGATCTGTCCTTCACGCACATTAAACTGGCACTGACACAGGTTATTTCCGGCTATGTTTATGCTTTGCTATCAGATATTTACACACCCACCCTCAGCACTGCCCTTTAATTGTAAACTTCAGTCTTTACTTTTACTATAAATGGTTACATCGAAATATTATTACACCTAAATAAATTTAATTAATAATTTAATTGTTTGCTCAAGAAACGGATATTGTTCTAAAATATTTATTTACAAATTTATGAAACAAAATATTTTATAATTAATTGCAATCAAATACAATATGAATCACCAATTTCAATTCGTACATTCTCCTAAAGTAGTTACAATGATCCCCAGATATAAATATGTCATGATGTATTATAGCGGGTTAGACTCTGCAATAACTGAGTAGACCATGACCCAGAGATTATGTTAGAATGAATGAGCTGTAGACAAACCTTCATGGCACAAAGTTTGTCAACCTACTACTGATCTACCTTTTTGGTAGAACATGTTTAACATGTATTAAAAACAAATTATTAGGGATTTGAGAAAAGTACATTGTGTTCACCATGTGAGAGAATAAAAAAAAAACAATTTACTGTGACGATTAAAATATCATCTATATTCATTAAGCCTGTCATTCTATATAAGTTTTTTAAATTATAAAATCTTAAAAAATGTAATACTTATTAAAAATCTTTTAATAGTTCTTAATATCAAATATGTCAAAAACTCTAAGTTTACTCAAAATTTACAAGAGACAAATATTTTGCTCTTAGGCCACAAACAGAATGGTATTTTTGTTTGTCAAAGAATAACAGGGTTTTTGATAAAAAAGGCCTATGCTATTTACTTATTGTTTCAAGGCTCGGGGGGGGGGGGGGTTGTAAAATAATGACTGTTTTACTATTACAATTACAAAAATCCTTGTGTGAATCAATAACAATTTTTCTTAAAAAAAAAAATAATAATACCGAAGTATGAAAAAAAGGAGCATAAATTTCATTAAAAAGTTATTTAGGACAAAATATCTTAATAAATAAAAAACACAAAAAACAATTATTTTAACTAGTTTCAAACCAGGAAAAGGTAATATATTTATATCCATCTCTATATCAGGATGCAATTTGTCATTATATCATACAAGTTAACAAAAATTGAGTATAAAAGTTGAAAAGAGGACAAGATGTATACAATGAGTATAAAAGTTGAATAGAGGACAAATTTACATTCATTGAATAACCTATAAAAGTAGAACAGAGGACAAATTTACATTCAATGGGTATAAAAGTTGTACAGAGGACAAGTTTATATACAATGAGTATGAAAGTTGTACAGAGGACGAGCAGGGCCGGTTTTAGTCATTTTTCTAGTGTAAGCGAACAACATTCCGGCGCCCCCCCCCCTAAAAAACTTATTTGGTAGTAAGGATTACTAACAAATAACGTTAAACGTTAAACGTATCTCTGGATACGTTTAAAAATACGAGTAAATATAAATGCTTAAGAATGTCCGAAACGTGCGAAATATGAATAAACATAGAGGCTTAATTATCAGCATGTATTAGACATACTCGCCCTTATTTATTGAATGTAACATTTAAAAAATTTAAAAACCAATTACATATATAAAAATACAAAGTTAATTAAGTGTGAATAAATAAATAAATACAACAGTCAGTTTTAAAGAAATTAAACAATTTATTTAGGCCTACTCGTAAAATAACGACAAACTTAAAACGTTTACACTTAACACTGGAAAGAGATTTTCCTTGCTTTCATTTTGGCAAATTCGTTGAGAATGTAGTCAGTGTCCATTTGGTTTAACAAATCATTCTCAATGGCCATTGTTGCCAGTCCACTCAAACGTTTCTGACAAACGGTGGATCTGAGGTAAGTTTTTATTAATTTCAACTTGGGAAAAACTTCTTTCACCACTTGCTACTGAAACAGGGAGCGTCAGAAGGATTCTTAAAGAAACAAAAACATTAGGGAATGTGTCAATATAATCATTTTTTGTTATATACGACAAGTCCGTACTTGGAGAACTTCCGGGTGGCAACATTGGCGCAAAAATGTCTAGCTCTTCGAACAGTTCAACTCCGTTTACGTCACATTCTTCTCCTTCACTCAGAACATTGTGAAGTTGTATGCAGGCGTCTTTCAAAGTCTTCTTGTCCCATGTCTGAAGATTCCTAATGTCATACAGAAAACTAAAACTCTTGCTGTGGTTTTCCATTAGTTCAAACCTCTCTTTAAGTGAGTTGATTGCTGTATCAAGCACCACAAAGAAAAATTTCACTTTGAATGATGCCAGTCCAGCTTGAATCGGTTCATCCTCACTCTCGAACGATAGAATGTCACTATAACGCATGGCAAGAGGCAGTAGATGACTAAGCGACGCAAGACGCCACGGAGGGGGTGGGGCGTCTGCCGGACAAGTCCAAGTAGATAACGGAGGGGTGCCTGACGGACGAATCCATTTGTTATTATTTGTGGTTATTGTTATTTGGGAATAACAATAAATAAAGTAGTAGGAGTATGCGCAAGTTTCCCAGCTTACGATATACGATTTACCCTAACTCCTTACTCCTACAATTAGGCAATGTAAATCAACTTCAACCTCTAGCCTCCTTCTTAAATACTGAACATTGGAGAGCGCTTAGGCGCCCCCTTTTGCTTGGCGCCCTACGCGACCGCGTACTTTGCTTACCCCTTAAACCGGCCCTGAGGACGAGTTTACATACATTGAGAATAAAAGTTTGTTAGAGATATATTCAAAAACGAATATCTTAAAAATAATTACTATAGAAAATGAAGATTAAAATAGTTAAGATGTACAAGAGTGCAGGACAATTCAGGTTTCAATAAAGATGTGTCAAGTCTATGGTTTATTGAACTTCAAGTTCCCAGGGAAATAAGCAAGCTATATATAAAAGCCTGAGAATTCACCTCTGTGAACTGTAGTATAAGCAAAGGACTGCAAATTTCTTTATAAAGGAGAAAATTCAATCAGAAGCAAGCCTGTGATATAATAACCAATTAAATCTATAGTAAAAACAAATCAAAATTTTTAACCACTTTATAAACACGTGGGGGTGACATTTGAAAACTCAGTTTCAGTCAATTACAATCATCAAACCAACCAGACGTAATAAGGGCTATTCCAAAAAGTTAAATGTATTAAAATTCAAAATTTAAACAAGTTCATAAATCGAAATAATTAGTGTATTTTAAAGACAAGATAAGCCATAAAAAGCATTACGAAATCAAGAATTAAGTGCCAAGTGAAAAATCATAAATTAAATCTATACAAATTATCAAGAAAGGAAAGTGAAAGGTGTGAGTGATATAAACTTAAAGTGCTACAAACAAAAACTCAAACAAATTTGTAAGTAATTTCAAATTTATGTAATGGAGATCTCATAACCAAAATTGCTTAATTAATACTAAAACTAAAATTAACCTAAAATCATATAAATGCCTATAAGACCAAATCATAATACGTGAATCTAAAATAAGCTAAAAATCAAATAAATGTCAATAAAATCAAATCAAATTCAGAATAACTAAAATTAATTTAATATCAAGTATTTGTAACAAATAGTATGATTTAAAGATTAAAAACTCCTATATTATAAATTAGCTGACATAAGGATAGCTGACCTGCCAACCAATTTTAAAAGGAGCTAAGAAAATCTGTAATTAAATCGAAATAAAATATAATTTAAAATTGTATAAGCATGAATATTATGAGAATACTCTTATTATTATAGCAAGTAAGGAATTAATTGTGTATTAAGTAGTTCATTCAAAACAGACATTTTATATAATTAAATGTTGTTGAGCTGTATACAAAATAATGCATAGTTCTCTCTATAAATAAGATTAAAAACAATCTTTATAATAAAATAACTAAGTAAATTTTGTAAGATAGACTTCATTGTTCTTTAGATTTACTTGATATGTTTATAAGGCAAATCATTGTAAATCTCAAAATATTATTAGCTTTAGACCATTCAATTTCATCTCTGTACTTATTTTAACCTTTAATTACAAAAATCCATCTCATGTAAAAGCGATATTGATTCGAAATCGAATTTGGTAGAACCCTCTTTAAAAATCTAAGTAAATGAATTACAATAAGAAGGAATTTCCCAAGTGTGATATGGTGTACACACCTAAGTCTTACATCGTGGATTCTTACTATGTATAGTCTAACATGGTGGAGGATGGCTTAATCTAATGAGTTAATCTTTTGACATAGTTTTGAGCGCCTAACTCAATAAATTCGTATAAAACTAAATTATTATTAAGAAACTAAAGCAGCGAAATAAATACAGAGATAGAGGAAATTTAGTATATTTAATAAAGAATATGTAATACTATTTTTAAAAAAATACGGCATATGATTTGGTTTTATTAAGAGATTAAAATAGAAAAAAATCTTTTTTAGCGCTTATAAAAAGATCCAAATAACTATACATACAGACACATATTATAAAGATGGATACGATTACCTAACAAACTTTAACACCATAACTGCACAACAGAGGGCCAGATAACTAGAATTAGGGGAGTTAGAGTTATTGGGAAACCCAAATAAAGCAACCCAAGAAAAAACAAAATTTCCCCAAATTTAACACAAAAAACGACATAGATTTAGTAACATTTGAAAAATTATACCAAAACATACAAAAGGCAGAACGAAAATTTACAATGGAATTAAATAACCCTAAGCTAACAAGCATAACAAACCAAAAAAAAAATAAATAAATAAAAAAAAAATGGAAAGGAAAGAAACAAAACAACCTTAATCTACACAATATCACGATTTTTCGTCAAAAGTTATACATATGTTCTACAATGGGAAAATCGTTGTATGGTGCTGTTTTTTGGTCAAGGAAATGAAAAAACTAAAATACAGTTAACATGCAGGGATTTAACAAAGATGTAGCAAACTTTGCTGTTCTAAACGGGTTAGTAGATGTGGACTATGACTAGGGGTCTGATGTCACGTTTCTTGAACACATTTAAACAGGTGATTTGTGTTAGCTATTTTAGAATAGAAATCAGTATTTGATGAATTATGAAAACATGAAATGAAAAGGTTAAAGGATAGGTAGTTGTACAAACACTACATAATTCATATCTATTACTAGTATTTTATATTAATTGACACACGCAAAATGAGAAAAAAGAGAAACAATTTCAAAATTGGTCAAAATTCAAAAACTTAGTATTTTTATAAAATAGAATAAAATCTAATGTAAAATCATTCTTGAGGTTTTTTGGAAAAAAATGATAATTAAAAAGTTGGCAGAAAAGTGCAACTTTAAAAAAAAGAGAATTTAGTAAATGTTTAATATACAAGAAGATTAAATATAATAAAAGGTTATTGGAGAATAAAAAAAATTTAATCAAAAATCTAGAAGATATGGATTTCACATTCTAGTGTGAAAACAAAAAAAGATAAAAAGTCTAAATTAAAAAATAAGTGTTAATAATCAATTTAGAAAAGATTAGTGTAAATTCCAGGTTAATTCATTAAAAAGAAAACGTGAAAAGTGTTAGTGAGATTAGAAGCGTGAAAATCGTATGATAAGAGTGTTGGACAATCTTTCTTACGCGGCTAACGAACTCATAGGCGGTGCGCTATGAAACTACCAAGTTTCAATGAAAAACAAGTAAAAGTGTGAAAGTTAGAATTACGATATTACACAAAAACCATATCCCTAATAACATAGAACGATAACACCTAGGCACATCACTCAAAGTTGTATGTAAAGCCCTGGTTCAGACGAATAAAATGAGGCAACCAAAAGTGACAAACTCTGGAAAAAAGCCTGTTATAGAAGTTTGTAACAAAAACAAAAGGATTTTCGACAGGAACAATTTCAATGTTGCAGGATGCAAAGTTCCACAAATTCGTGACGTAGCAGAAGGTGGAGTTAGAGTACCAACTTTAACCAAGATTAAGGTTTAAGGCTAATTAATGAAAAAAGTAATTAAAAAAAGGGTTTTTAAGAAGAAAACTAATTAACCAACCTAACATATCACTAATAGAGCATACTACAATAAAGAAAAGAACAATTAAAAGCACTAATGAAGCGAAAAAAGCAAATATGGTATAATCCACAACAAGGGAAGAAATTGGTATGAGAATTTTTAGACTATAAATTGTGCCACACATCTTCCAGGAGGTCTCTCTTGAAAATAAATTTTTAACATGAAGTAAGCTAAATCCACATCAGTTTAAATCGAAATTAAAGTCTTGTAAAAAATATAAATAAATATAAAAAAGAAGTTAAAGAGTTGAGATTTATTTAATTTCGTGATCTCCCTGAACCAAGGGGTAGAGGGGTATAGATGCCTATACTTCCAGTAGACCATCTTCATTCGTTTTTATACTCGAGTTAACAGATCCTGTAATCTTCAATTCCAGGATTTGAGGTTATTGCGTTATTAGAAAATAAAAGGGGAAGGCACAGAGCCTAGCTTAGAAAAAAACTTACTGAGTTTTTCTGTTGTAGTTCATTGCAAGATACGAGATAGTCTCAAAACTAATGGTTGAAAGCTTGAACACATATAAATATATGACCCACATACTTAGCCCAAACAGCTTTAACCCTCCAGCTGGCGCATGTTAATGTGTCTTAAAAATTCTTCGTTCGTTTAAAAATTAATAAAATATATTATTTGTATACAAAACCTAACTTATAAGATATCATTTTTCTCAGAAAGATGCATAGAATTTATCTATGTAATAAAAAAATTAATTTTTGAAACGGTTTTGGAGTAAGCATGTTTGATGTCAAAAATGATATTATTTTCAGAAAAACCTGTATCACCCAAAATCAATAGCTTACTACCTATTTCTAAGATATACACAATTTTTGTGTATTATTTGTGAATATATTTAGGAAAAAAAAAATATAAATTTGTTACATTTTAAAAATGTAAAAAAATATTTTACGTAAAAACTGAATTTTCTCTTTATTTTTTAAAAAAAACATTAAAAATAGTAAAATATATTTTATACAGAACTTCTATATATATCATTATGTCTAGAAAGGTGCATAGAATGTAGGTGTATAGTGAAAAAAATGTTAGATGTATTACATTTGGAGTTTTTTGGTCAAATACCAAAAAATCGAGAGTAACGGAGAGAAAATTTTCACAGAAATCAGTACATAAACCATATAAAAGATTTTTTTCATTTTTTTGAAGAATTCCTAGAGATTTGTTATATATTTGTGGATAAAAGTTGCTAAAAAAAAAAAATCAATTCAAAAATTTTCATTAGACATGGGTCATTTATGATAAAAATCTACCTTCACAATAGCCTAGACGTTGAGGTTAGGGCTGTGAAAAAAACGAAAAATATGAAATATCACTAATAAATACACTCTACAAACATTGACACATTTATTATAAGTTGTATATACATTTATATATTATGTATATACATATTATAATAAATAAATCGTTTCTTGAAACTAAAAGTTCCATAAGCAAATCTAGAACTAGGCCTGAATAGTACTAGATTTGGCTAGAATAGGCCGAAAATATGAATTATCACTCATAACACTACACTCTACAAACATTGACACATTTATTTTAAGTTGTATAAACAAATTATAATAAAAAAATCACTTCATGAAACTTATATTCACTACAAAAACACAAAGCTATTACACTTTGAAATTTCTACATCGGCAAAATTCTTGCGAGATCGAAGTAACAAATTTGAGGTTATTCTTGGTTTTATAAAGTACCACAGCCTTTGTATTTTTACTTGTACAGATGTGTTTCAAATACATGGTTAAACATTGAAACCTCCTCTTTACAGTTATATCAAAAACGACAAGATTGTATAAAAATAAAGATCGGATTCTTCAAGGCTGTCTAGATACGGAATATCGCAAACCGGTCTGAAAGTTCAGAGGATCATTTCCTAGAATGGATATAACTCGTAAACTATATAAATTAGGATGATTTCGTCTTCATAGTTCGAAAGAGGAAGAAAAATACTATATAATATTGTCAACTTGTAACATTTGGACAAGTTTTACCATTTCGAAAAAATATATGAACATATAGGTGATATTTTCTATATAAAACTCGCCGCGGCAAATTGTCGCAACCTGGTGTTATGAACGTCAACTTCAGTCAAGTAGTGTTTTTATATTTTACGCAACTTTAATTTTTCTAAACCTGGTTTTGAAAGATTGAAAGATTACCTTTTCAATGGTATAGAATACATTTCGATAATATAATATCTACTAGGATAAAAGTTGAATTGCAAAAAATGTAATTTTTAGCGTGTAAAATAACGTTAAAATTCTTGATTTGGTTTAATTTTTATATAATAAAAACTATACTAGTTGGAAACATTTGAAAAAGACGGTTTTGAAGAGAAAGACGCGATCTATCAAGCAGTGTTAGGTTATATTTGACTGACAGTAATTTGGAAATAAGAAAAATAGGCAAACGAGACGAATGTTTTGTTTAAAACTTGTTAACGTAAAACTTTGACGTTTCGCATAAAAAATATGCGAATTTCACTAATTTTTGGAATATTATTTATAACGTTTTGTGGTATTTTTTTTCATGATATGCATCTACGGAACATTAGCTTTCCAACGGTATTTTATTTATTGCGATGGGACAATTTTAAGTGGGTGTAACGTTGAATGGCAAAATACGTGTTTTTTAGTTGGTGAAGTGAGCCATTACTAATGCCGCGACCCGGTCATTTGTTAAAACCGGGTCGTCCACCTGGTCGAGGGTTAAATTGGTGCGAGAGTTTTATTTAAAAAAAGCCACCATGGGGATATAATTTGGTAAAAAGCACAGTGAGGCCAAATCCCAAAAAGCTGGTCGAAATATGAAAATGTTTTCAATTTTAATAAAACTTGTATAATAGGGTTTTTGGGCTTGCTGATTACAATTTCAATGTCGAAGTATGGTAGATTAAAAATTAAAAACCTCTAAAAATGTTTCAGTTTTTATTAAACTTTGTATTTGGGCTCGCTGATTCCGATTGCAACGTTAAAATTGTAAAAACAAAATTTGCTTAAAGAAGGTCTGAAATTGTTTCATTTTTCATAACACATTGTGTAAGGGGTTTTTGGGCTTGTTGATTTACATTTTTAATATTAAAATTTCACAAAATGTAAATTTTCATATAGATCGAATGTAAAGGACTACACATAAAAATAAATAAAATGAAAAAAGAAATGAAGTATAAAGCTAGGGATAGAACTACAAGATTAGGAAGTAAGTAATAGATGAAGAAAATTTTTTATTAGAAAGTAAACAATTCAATTTTATTCATCGATAAAACATGACTACGTGTAACTATTTATAATGAAGCAAAACATATTAATCGAGTTCTGAATTTTATCTGTGTCATAATCTGTGGATTCCTCAGAAGAGGTGTGCATCTCAGTACCTTCTAGTTTTAGTATAAGTTGTAATGCATCAGGAGATAACGATTTCAATGTCTTCGATGGCAATTTTTGTAAGCTCAAAATAAGCGGATCTGATGAGATTGGTAGTCTTAAAGACATATTCTATAGTTTTAACTCTGTTGGATTTCCGCGAGAAGTCTTGCCGATACTTTTTGATTAGTTTGTTGTCAATTTTAGAATCTTCTGAAGATTGTTAAATTGTTTTGATGTTGTCTTGCATAGATAGCGACAACATTACGATTTTGTTAGATTTTGCATACGTCACTCTGTTACTTGGAAGATGTTCTTTATATCGTTTTTTAAATTGTCTCCCAGTTTGCCCTATATACGCATCTAACTACGCACGCCACATTATAGAAGAAAACCACTCGTATTCTAATTTTGAAAGCAACTTCCATCCAATTCACATATGCAAGAAGAGCAAACAAATGGACGCGCTAAAGGAATATGAAATATATAAAGCGCAGTTAAAAAGTCCAGAACATATGTTGAATGACCAATTGAATTTTAAGTCCAACTTAATGTACGACTTTGCTAGAGGAATAGATAAGAAACACAAACAATAAGCGGTACTGCAGGTTAGGGATCAGTGTATTAAACGTATTCGATGTTGTGCACACGCGTTGATATTTTCTGTGTTAATGTGCGCGTGTATGTGTATATGTATTGCGATATATGTGTTGTGTAATAATTTATTTTAATGTTTTAACGACCTCAGCAGAGCGATTTTCTGAAGATGGAACGAGTTCCGAAACGCGTCATATGATTATAAAGTAAGTAACTACTTTATTATTAAAAAAGTCACATAGACGGACATTATTGTTCTTTTATTATATAAAAAAGAGTGACTTGGATACAAACACAATGAGTTTTAAAATAAAACTTGTATAAACCTTCATACCTTCTGAAGAAAACAATAATAGTTTCTAATGAATATGTTTGTTTATGGTGGATGGCTTGATTTGGTATGACTTCTTTTGTATTTTTACAAGATTTATATATAAATCTTTTTTTGTTTGAAATTGTTATCAAATGCAAATAAAATGTTAAAAATTACATAGTGAAAAGTATTACTGATAATAAATAATTATTAAAAGAGGGAACAAAATTAAAAATTAGTCGACTGTGTAGTATTGCGAGGGCCAAATTTGAATGTATAGAAAGAGTTATTAAACTTTTTGGTAAAAATAAATATGCAATATACAAATTGTACTCCATTTTCAATACAGTTAACACAAAAATATTTAATTCTGACCAAATGTTTTTTATGGATTTTTTGTATTTGTTTATTACTTTGCAAACTGAAATTTTTTGAAAATTGTTTATAATCATGGAAATAATTCCTTATAATATACTTATTATAATTATATTATAATAATTATGAACATTACGTTTAAAGATTGGAAATTTTGATTATGTCGGATGTCAATGACTCCTAATTAGTTTCATTAATACTTCTTTCTTACTGTTATTATCATTACTGAAAATTATATTTATAATATATTTATAATTTAATAAATAGTAATAATTCAAAAACAGAAGCTTAGCATTCTGTAAAGTTGTTGAAAATGCAACTTTGAACCTGTTGTGCAATAACCTGCATAAATCCACATGGTAACTTTTCGGGAGCTTGTTTTTTAATATTTTATAGATAAATAGAAGAGAATGAAATTTCAATAAAGTTTGTTGCGGAACTCTGTGGAATTTATAACTTTTTTCAACTATGGAAAAAAAAATCATTATTAAATTTTCTTTGAACAATATTTATTAAATACGTAATTTAACATTTTCGTAATATATGTAAACATTGTACTAACCATCACGATCTTCGTCCATTTTGAATGGTTAAACTTGCTTGAAACTGAATACTTTTACACGCGTTTTAAGTAACAGCTATTTCACGTCTTTTGTGTCCCGTCGAAGGTGGTCACTTTTCAACTGATGCAGGTAGTCAGATTCAAGAGTCTGACCTTTCTAACGGTGAATTTGGACACTCTGGATATCTGTCTATTCAACAGCATACTTACAATTCCCTAAATAAAAACTTTAATTCAAATTTTGGCCAATTTTTTGGGATTTTGCTCCTCTGTGCAATGGCTCAAAGCCAAACACTAATAATGTTGTTAGAAAACAAAATGCAATTGGAATTAAAACTACCAAATCAACTTTTTATTTGAAATAGAGGTAATTTGTAGAAAATTGAATTCAAGCATGGAAGAAACACAAATAATTTCTCTTGTTATACTAAGATCGGGAATTTGTGGAAGGGTAATTAAAATGGAAAACTTAACGGTAAACCAACTACAAACAAATTTTAAAAAAATTTACCTAATAATTTTACAACAAACTCGTAATAAACAAACAAAAAAAAAAAAAAAAAAAAAAAAAAAAAAAAAAAAATATGTATGGGATTGAGAAACAAAAAGGGAAAATAATATAATAAAATGTGATAGTATAAAGACGTTAACAGAAAAGCTGGATAATTTGACAGAAATAGCCTAACAATACGGTAACACCCAGAATAAATGACGAACAATCTGCATTCAATTTCAATAAAAATGAGAAAAAATAAACATAATAGACATGGATGTTATGGTAGGATGGAAATTGTATATGCTAGTCCAGTACTGTAGCAGATAAGAAGCAACCTTATGTTGTTAGCATAGTTTGGATGCATACAGGCTATCTATAAGACCAAATGGTCCTTGTATTATCTATTACAGTAGTACACAAATAGGAAAAAAAACACATAAAACATTAAGCTCATGCCAATTTGCATTTAATGTATGGTCTTGACGGATGTAATAGTCGTGGAGCTAAACGGCTGTATCAACAACGCTTTCCTAACAGAATCATTCCATGTCAAAACATTTTCTGCCCTACATCCTTGTCTCTATGAATCTGGAAGCTTTTGTCATAGAAAAAACATACCAGGGAGACCACAATCTGTCAGAACCATTCAATTGGAAGAGAATGTTCTTAATGAGATATCAAATCATCCAGAAAAAGGACTAGGGAATTAAGCTTATAATTTGAAACTTCAAAAGACACAGTACGGAATATTCTGAAGGAATAACAACTTCGTCGATATCATGTCCAAAAAGTTCAATCCCTCATGTCAGAAGATCGCCCTCATTGAGTAAAGTTTTGTCAGCAGATTATTCGCAAATGTGTCAATAGAGAAACTTTTTAAATAAAGTGCTATTTCCAGATGTGGCGAAGTTCTCTCGAGAAGGGATTGTAAACTTACATAATACACACATTTGGGTGGATGAGAACCCACATGCCATAGTACAATACTGCCATCAACACCAATTTTCTTTAAATTTTTGGGGCGATATTCTTGGAGACCACTTGATATTTGGTTTTCCGTCTCAGATTCTTATTGGTGAGTGTTACTGCACTTCTTGACAAATGATCTTCCAGCCCTATACGAGAATGTCCCATTCAATGAGCGTTTGGATTCATGGTTCATGATGTATGGGGCCCTAGTCCATTTTAGTGTGGATGTTAGAATCCATGTTGGTAATACCTACCAAGAAAAATCGATTGGTCGAGGAGACCCAGTGCTGTGGTGTGCAAGGTCACCTGACGTTAATTGAGAATGGTATTGAGAATATTCGGCAAATGTCTCCAGTTTTCTAAAGAGTGCGGAAATCTATGAGGAGGCGCTTAGATGCATGTGTGCTAAACAGGGGCAGTAAACTTTGAACAATTCCTTTAGTTTGTTTATAAATAACATTTCTATAATTTGTTTATAATTTGTGTATTATAGACACCTACCAAGAAATTATGTTTTTAGCCAATAACATGGTTATCTTTTGAGCTACGTAAAAAATAAAGAACAACTGTTTTTATGATTAAAAAAATAACGTTATTTGTTTCCAAAAATTTTTTTGTTAGCGGTTTTAGAGATATTTGACATTAAAATTTTTAAATGCCCGCCATTTTGAAAGTATACAAAACAACGTTCTGCAATGTCTTGTCTATTTCCAAACATATTATTTCCGGACTTATGTTTATTGGAACTTTTCTTCATCTTATTTTCACCTATAGACACCTATTTTATTATTTTCACCTATTATACCTGGTTAAATTTGGGACATATTTTCTAGACACTCTTTATAGGACAAGTTTACAAACGTTGAGACTAATGTTATATAGAAGAAATTTGGCATACATTAAGTGTAAAAGTTATACTTAGGAAAAAATTACATATATCGAGTATATAAGTTGTACATCAGACAAGTTTACATACATTGTGTACATTAGTTATACGTCAGACAATTTTACATACATTTATCCATTGAGTACATAAGTTATACATTATAGATCAGACAAGTTTACATAAATTGTGTACAGAAGTTACACAGTGGATAAGTTTACATATATTGAGAATAAAATTTATACATATGACAAGTTTACTTACATAGAGTACATAAGTTATTACATTGAGTTCATAATTTATACATATAACAAGTTGACATCGATTGAGTAGAAAAGTTATACATTGGACAAGTTTACATACATTTATTACATAAGTTATATATAAAACGAGTTTATATGTACTGAGTAGAAAAGTTATACACAGAACAAATTTACGTTCATTGAATAGAAATATTATATATAGGACAAGTTTACATACTGTACATTAATTTAAGTATATAAGTTATACATCAAACAAGTTTATATACATTCTGTTATGTACATAAGTTATACATTGGACAAGTTTACACACATTGAGTGGAAAAGTTATACATAGGACAAGTTTACATACATTGAGTATAAAACGTATACACCGGACAAGTGTACATTACATTCACTGTACATTACATTTTCACTGTACAAGTGTAGGTGAAAAGTTATACTGATAAGTTTGCATAGAAAAAACTTTTATTATCCTTCCTATTTTTCTGATCTTGTGCTTCAGATTTCCATCCTTTTCCATATGTTATTTTGCTAGGAAAGCTAATACTAAATGATGATGAATTGAACAAATTCATTGTGAATTGAATAAATGAACATGTGGCGATTTTTTGTGATGAAGGATAAATAAACTTCTGCCACATCTCAGCAAGTGTTTGGTTCTCTATGATGATTATATAGAAAAATAAATTAATATTGTATTTTGTTTTACCAGTTGAAATTTATTCATTAATAAGTTGACTATGATCTGTAATACAAGAGTTCTTACTTAAAAAATGACCTTTGTATAAAGATCAACATTTCTACAGTGGACTTATTTCGCAATACTATAGATATCATTAAGAAATTGTTATTTTTATTTAGCATTGGTGACATTAAATTTTAATATTGCTTGCCTATTGGAGTATGTAACATATTAATTTTAGGTAGAGATTTTAATCATAATTGGTAGACATTAAAATGTTTAGACTAAGCTGTAAATCAGAAATCAATACATATATGTATATATGTGGGTATTTAAAATATGATACTAAAACAGTGTGGGTGTTTATTGGGACATTGATTTTCAATATAGCTTACAAGTAAATACTTGACACCTTCTAAAATTAATTATCTTTTTTTATATTTAACGTAACAGCAGATATTTCTTGTTGAAACTCCATATTCAAGGATTAAATAAAGCAATAAAGCTAAAGTTTCAAAATTATTTTAATAATAAAATGAGGTACAATTGTTTCCCATTGCGCCATCATCGGACAATTTTTTATTATGTCTAAACATAACAAGAATTTAATGCAGTGTTAATATTTTGTAAATCCTCTTTAATTTTATGTATAACAATTCACAGTATGTTTTAATATCAACTAAATGCTCTGATAATAACATTGGTGTTTTTATTTGGATATCACAATATGCGTGATATTGAGGTATTTGTCACATATATTAAACAATGTACAGTATTTTAGTTTCTGATTTTAAAGTTATTGAATAATGATTGATTTTTATTATTATAGTTTTTTCTGGCCTTTGCCATCATTTGTATACAAAAACTAATATATAAAGTTTTGAGTATAGATCAATTTTAAAATTAAAACATCTAAATCCCCAATCCATAATATCAAAATGTATTAAAATGATTGTTAATCAAAAGAAAGAATCTAACTAAAAAATGATAAGCATTTATCATTCATGATGATCCCTCTTCATGCCAGGATTATTGGAAAAAGTTAGGAACATTAGTAGGAAGTATAAAATATGTATAGCTTTCAATAACTATCAGAACATTGTTGGGGAACACCTCATCAAACCTAAACTTAAAAATGGCTCTCAGGACGCTAAAAACTGTATTTACAGTATTAAATATTAATGTGATGGGCAGTGTATTGACATGATAAAATAAAACTAGGTCTAGTAATTAAATCGAAATTAGCCAAATATTTGGTCTAATAATCATAACTTTAATTGTGAAGAGGCACAGTTAATATACCAGGATAAAAGGCTTTTATCAGCCAAATCAGTATAAAATGTGACTTTCATTAATACAAACTGAATTAAAAACATTGAAAATAAAAAATCTTCTACTTTAAGTAAGGCTGAAATTTTCACTGTTAATTTACTGGAAGGCGTGGCTATAAGGTGAGACGCTTAACTTTTGAGAGCGGGGAGAAAAGGTTTTTCACCCCCATTAAACTGTTAGGTAACATAAAACCTGTTGGTCTCGCCTTGAGTAGTTAACCAGTGTATGATCTATGTGTTTACAAGTTTTGTGTTAGTATGCTGTTCTCTAGATTTGTGGTAGGTAATATAAAACCTGTTGGTCTCGCCCTGAGTAGTTAACCAGTGTATGATCTATGTGTTTACAAGTTTTGTGTTAGTATGCTGTTTTCTAGATTTGTGGTAGGTAATATAAAACCTGTTGGTCTCGCCTTGAGTAGTTAACCAGTGTATGATCTATGTGTTTACAAGTTTTGTGTTAGTATGCTGTTTTCTAGATTTGTGGTAGGTAATATAAAACCTGTTGGTCTCGCCTTGAGTAGTTAACCAGTGTATGATCTATGTGTTTACAAGTTTTATGTTAGTATGCTGTTTTCTAGATTTGTGGTAGGTAATATAAAACCTGTTGGTCTCGCCTTGAGTAGTTAACCAGTGTATGATCTATGTGTTTACAAGTTTTGTGTTAGTATGCTGTTTTCTAGATTTGTGGTAGGTAACATAAAACCTGTTGGTCTCGCCTTGAGTAGTTAACCAGTGTATGATCTATGTGTTTACAAGTTTTGTGTTAGTATGCTGTTTTCTAGATTTGTGGTAGGTAATATAAAACCTGTTGGTCTCGCCTTGAGTAGTTAACCAGTGTATGATCTATGTGTTTACAAGTTTTGTGTTAGTATGCTGTTTTCTAGATTTGTGGTAGGTAACATAAAACCTGTTGGTCTCGCCTTGAGTAGTTAACCAGTGTATGATCTATGTGTTTACAAGTTTTGTGTTAGTATGCTGTTTTCTAGATTTGTGGTAGGTAATATAAAACCTGTTGGTCTCGCCTTGAGTAGTTAACCAGTGTATGATCTATGTGTTTACAAGTTTTGTGTTAGTATGCTGTTTTCTAGATTTGTGGTAGGTAACATAAAACCTGTTGGTCTCGCCTTGAGTAGTTAACCAGTGTATGATCTATGTGTTTACATGTTTTGTGTTAGTATGCTGTTCTCTAGATTTGTGGTAGGTAACATAAAACCTGTTGGTCTCGCCTTGAGTAGTTAACCAGTGTATGATCTATGTGTTTACAAGTTTTGTGTTAGTATGCTGTTCTCTAGATTTGTGGTAGGTAATATAAAACCTGTTGGTCTCGCCCTGAGTAGTTAACCAGTGTATGATCTATGTGTTTACAAGTTTTGTGTTAGTATGCTGTTTTCTAGATTTGTGGTAGGTAACATAAAACCTGTTGGTCTCGCCTTGAGTAGTTAACCAGTGTATGATCTATGTGTTTACATGTTTTGTGTTAGTATGCTGTTCTCTAGATTTGTGGTAGGTAACATAAAACCTGTTGGTCTCGCCTTGAGTAGTTAACCAGTGTATGATCTATGTGTTTACAAGTTTTGTGTTAGTATGCTGTTCTCTAGATTTGTGGTAGGTAATATAAAACCTGTTGGTCTCGCCTTGAGTAGTTAACCAGTGTATGATCTATGTGTTTACAAGTTTTGTGTTAGTATGCTGTTTTCTAGATTTGTGGTAGGTAACATAAAACCTGTTGGTCTCGCCTTGAGTAGTTAACCAGTGTATGATCTATGTGTTTACAAGTTTTGTGTTAGTATGCTGTTTTCTAGATTTGTGGTAGGTAATATAAAACCTGTTGGTCTCGCCTTGAGTAGTTAACCAGTGTATGATCTATGTGTTTACAAGTTTTGTGTTAGTATGCTGTTTTCTAGATTTGTGGTAGGTAACATAAAACCTGTTGGTCTCGCCTTGAGTAGTTAACCAGTGTATGATCTATGTGTTTACAAGTTTTGTGTTAGTATGCTGTTTTCTAGATTTGTGGTAGGTAATATAAAACCTGTTGGTCTCGCCTTGAGTAGTTAACCAGTGTATGATCTATGTGTTTACAAGTTTTGTGTTAGTATGCTGTTTTCTAGATTTGTGGTAGGTAACATAAAACCTGTTGGTCTCGCCTTGAGTAGTTAACCAGTGTATGATCTATGTGTTTACATGTTTTGTGTTAGTATGCTGTTCTCTAGATTTGTGGTAGGTAACATAAAACCTGTTGGTCTCGCCTTGAGTAGTTAACCAGTGTATGATCTATGTGTTTACAAGTTTTGTGTTAGTATGCTGTTCTCTAGATTTGTGGTAGGTAATATAAAACCTGTTGGTCTCGCCCTGAGTAGTTAACCAGTGTATGATCTATGTGTTTACAAGTTTTGTGTTAGTATGCTGTTTTCTAGATTTGTGGTAGGTAACATAAAACCTGTTGGTCTCGCCTTGAGTAGTTAACCAGTGTATGATCTATGTGTTTACATGTTTTGTGTTAGTATGCTGTTCTCTAGATTTGTGGTAGGTAACATAAAACCTGTTGGTCTCGCCTTGAGTAGTTAACCAGTGTATGATCTATGTGTTTACAAGTTTTGTGTTAGTATGCTGTTCTCTAGATTTGTGGTAGGTAATATAAAACCTGTTGGTCTCGCCTTGAGTAGTTAACCAGTGTATGATCTATGTGTTTACAAGTTTTGTGTTAGTATGCTGTTTTCTAGATTTGTGGTAGGTAACATAAAACCTGTTGGTCTCGCCTTGAGTAGTTAACCAGTGTATGATCTATGTGTTTACATGTTTTGTGTTAGTATGCTGTTCTCTAGATTTGTGGTAGGTAACATAAAACCTGTTGGTCTCGCCTTGAGTAGTTAACCAGTGTATGATCTATGTGTTTACATGTTTTGTGTTAGTATGCTGTTCTCTAGATTTGTGGTAGGTAACATAAAACCTGTTGGTCTCGCCTTGAATAGTTAACCAGTGTATGATATATGTGTTATCATGTTTTGTGTTAGTATGCTGTTCTCTAGATTTGTGGTAGGTAACATAAAACCTGTTGGTCTCGCCTTGAGTAGTTAACCCGTGTATGATCTATGTGTTTACATGTTTTGTGTTTGTATGCTGTTCTCTAGATTTGTGGTAGGTAACATAAAACCTGTTGGTCTCGCCTTGAGTAGTTAACCAGTGTATGATCTATGTGTTTACATGTTTTGTGTTAGTATGCTGTTCTCTAGATTTGTGGTAGGTAACATAAAACCTGTTGGTCTCGCCTTGAATAGTTAACCAGTGTATGATATATGTGTTATCATGTTTTGTGTTAGTATGCTGTTCTCTAGATTTGTGGTAGGTAACATAAAACCTGTTGGTCTCGCCTTGAGTAGTTAACCCGTGTATGATCTATGTGTTTACATGTTTTGTGTTAGTATGCTGTTCTCTAGATTTGTGGTAGGTAACATAAAACCTGTTGGTCTCGCCTTGAGTAGTTAACCAGTGTATGATCTATGTGTTTACAAGTTTTGTGTTAGTATGCTGTTCTCTAGATTTGTGGTAGGTAATATAAAACCTGTTGGTCTCGCCTTGAGTAGTTAACCAGTGTATGATCTATGTGTTTACAAGTTTTGTGTTAGTATGCTGTTCTCTAGATTTGTGGTAGGTAATATAAAACCTGTTGGTCTCGCCTTGAGTAGTTAACCAGTGTATGATCTATGTGTTTACAAGTTTTGTGTTAGTATGCTGTTCTCTAGATTTGTGGTAGGTAATATAAAACCTGTTGGTCTCGCCCTGAGTAGTTAACCAGTGTATGATCTATGTGTTTACAAGTTTTGTGTTAGTATGCTGTTTTCTAGATTTGTGGTAGGTAACATAAAACCTGTTGGTCTCGCCTTGAGTAGTTAACCAGTGTATGATCTATGTGTTTACATGTTTTGTGTTAGTATGCTGTTCTCTAGATTTGTGGTAGGTAACATAAAACCTGTTGGTCTCGCCTTGAGTAGTTAACCAGTGTATGATCTATGTGTTTACATGTTTTGTGTTAGTATGCTGTTCTCTAGATTTGTGGTAGGTAACATAAAACCTGTTGGTCTCGCCTTGAGTAGTTAACCAGTGTATGATCTATGTGTTTACAAGTTTTGTGTTAGTATGCTGTTTTCTAGATTTGTGGTAGGTAACATAAAACCTGTTGGTCTCGCCTTGAGTAGTTAACCAGTGTATGATCTATGTGTTTACAAGTTTTGTGTTAGTATGCTGTTTTCTAGATTTGTGGTAGGTAACATAAAACCTGTTGGTCTCGCCTTGAGTAGTTAACCAGTGTATGATCTATGTGTTTACATGTTTTGTGTTAGTATGCTGTTCTCTAGATTTGTGGTAGGTAACATAAAACCTGTTGGTCTCGCCTTGAATAGTTAACCAGTGTATGATATATGTGTTATCATGTTTTGTGTTAGTATGCTGTTCTCTAGATTTGTGGTAGGTAACATAAAACCTGTTGGTCTCGCCTTGAGTAGTTAACCCGTGTATGATCTATGTGTTTACATGTTTTGTGTTTGTATGCTGTTCTCTTGACTTGTGGTTTTCTTCAATCGCCCTGGCCTAGTTTTAGCCCTGTGTTCCTCTCTGAAATTACTATTTTTAGTTTTAAATTCTAACAAAATTCTAGGATACTAGGTTATATTAGACCTTTTTAGGTTTCACTCGATCCATACTCCCAAAACATACAATATTCTTGTTCTTGTAGACCCCAAGACTGAATTTAACATCGTATCATATCTAAATTGTCAAAATTTCATGATTTCACAATACAATATTTATGAAGTTCCAATAATAATATAATATAACAATATAATTTATTCCTTGCATATATTAATATCTTTATGTTATTGGCTCATTCCACTAATGTTTGAAAGTATCCACCTTTTACTGTATCAGCGTATCGTTTATGGCAGGGGTGCCCAACCTACGGCCCGCGGGCCGATTTTATTATGCCTGCCGTGTTGCCATAAAAACGAAGAATTTACAAGCATTCAGAGAATCTAAAATTTTTTAATTTCCTAATGCCGAACAGCCCAGCTGATTTTGCCCAGCAACATTGGAGAATGGGTCGTCTTGAAATAAGTAAAGCAGTTGCAGCCAATGATACTATGGCGAGCGCCTAAAGAAGTATGTGGCGGAGACAGACGGCGGGGTGACCTTGCGCTGTGCGCGCTGTAATCAAGTTGACTCGGCTCTCACAGGCGAGGGTGGGGAGGGGTAGTGCGGAGCGGCAAGCTTGCAATGCTAGTGCAGTCCAGCGAACACACAAGTTTTGCAAAAGGGCTCAAAACGCCTCACACTGAACGCCGTATTAAAAACACAGGCGCATTTTATTTATTATGTTTTATTTATTTATCAACATATTATTTCG
This sequence comes from Aphrophora alni, assembly GCA_963513935.1. Lineage (NCBI taxonomy): Eukaryota > Metazoa > Arthropoda > Insecta > Hemiptera > Aphrophoridae > Aphrophora > Aphrophora alni. Next base: position 86,142,485 of record OY740765.1, read on the forward strand.
CATGCAAGGGCTTAAAACTCTAATATTAGTATAACCTTTTAAGACTAAATAAGCATTTTAACAATGGGTAAAGCCTAAGTTTTAACAATGAAAATATATTTTAAATGGCCAAGATCGGCCAATAATAACGCTTCCTAGGATTGGATATTGCTGCCTGAATAATACCTATTAAGAATTGCTAAATTCAATTGTGTGTGTGTAAAATTATAACAAAATGGACTTTTATTTTATTTAAAAATTATAATAAAATTAACAATGAAACACAGGCAAACAGTTTAATTCATTTCAAAAACAGAGGGGGACTTGTTCAGCCTTCTAACCCTACTCAAGGACATTTGATTTATTTTTAACTACTGACGCGTCCTCCCACCACCACTGCACTAGCCAGTGTGCAGTCGAGAGTGACACGGGTCGGTCAGACATTCTTTTACGTGTTTTGTATAAAATAAAGCAGTAAAGAAGTGTTACAGTGTTAATAATAGTGTGTGATATATTTGTTTAGTTTTAGTAAATTACGCAAGTTTTGTGTCATTAATTCCGCTACAGTAACTATTTAAAAGGATTGTTTGTTTTTATAACAATGTCTAACTCTAAAAAGAGGAAGATTGACAATGAGTGTCGAGTTTTTAACGAAAAGTGGAGTGAGCAATATTTTGTGGTGGAAAACAGGAACAATGCACTATGTCTCATTTGTAATGAGTCCATAGCAGTGTTAAAGGAGTACAATGTCAGAAGGCACTTTGAAACCAAACACTGACAAACTAAATATGCTCAGCTCTCTGGTAAGCTTAGAATAGAAAAATTAGATGCCATGAAGGCATCTTTGACATCACAGAGAAACATATTCACCAAACGTAGTGATGAAAATGAATCTGTAGTCTGAGCGAGTTACAAAATTGCTCATATTTTTTCATAGGAAAGCTAAGGAAGCTCTTTCAGTGATGGTGTAATAGTCAAAAGTTGCATTTTGAAAGCTGTTGAAGAACTTTGTCCTGACAAACTTTCTTTGGTAGGCTCTATCAGTTTGTCTCGTAACACTATGACTCGTCGAACCGAAGATCTTGGCATTGACGTCAATCGTCAATTAAAGTTAGCTTGTGAAAACTTTTAATGTTTTTCAATTGCTTTGGATGAATCCACAGATACGTCTGATGCAGCCCAGGTTCTACTGTTTATTAGGGGAGTAAATAGTGATTTTCAGATTACCGAAGAACTAGCTGGAGTCCATTCAATGGAAACTACTGTAACTGGTATAGAAATATTTTCTAAAGTTAAGGAAACTATTTTTGGTCTGGGACTAGACTTTACAAAATTAAAAGGAATTACTAACAGATGGTGGTAAGAATATGTGTGGCACCAAAAGTGGTGTTGTTGGAAATGTCTGTAAAGCAGTGGAAGATGTTGGTGCAGAGAAACCAGTAATTCTGCACTGTATTATACATCAGCAGGCTTTGTGCGGAAAAAAAATTTGAAACATCTGACGTGATGGCAGTCGTTGTTAAAACAGTAAATTATATACGTTCACACTCCCAAAAACACCGCATGTTCGAGGTATTTTTGTCAGAAATTGACAGTACTTATCCGGACGTTCCCTACTATTGCGAAGTCTGGTGGCTCAGTAAGGGTAAAGTGTTAAAAAGATTTTTTGAACTTCGTGCAGAGCTAGATATTTTCATGACTGACCACGGTCGTCAAGTGCCAGAACTATCTGATACAGCGTGGTTGTGGAAATTAGCATTCTTGGTTGACATCACAGGGCATTTAAATTTTTTAAACAAAACTGCAGGGATCTAATTCACTTGTTCATAATGCCTACCATCAGGTGAAATCTTTTAGGAAAAAACTTGCTCTCTTTGAAAAGCTGCTGACTAAAAACAATTTAGATCACTTTGAAAGATGTAAACTATTTTTATCTGAAGCTAGTCTGCCGTTCCCTTCTGTGTTCACTGTTGAGGTAGTGAGCCAACTGAGCCACCAGTTCAATGAAAGATTTGAAGACTTTGATAAAGAGTGCGATAAAATCAACATGTTTCAAAACCCTTTCAAATGCGATATTGATTCTGTGCCCTCAACCCTTCAACTCGAAATTATTGACCTAACAACAAATGAAATGCACAAGGACCACTTTGAGAAATGTTACAAAAACGGAGATCTGTTGCCATTCTACAGTGCCTTGCCCAATGAAGATTTCAAAAACTTAAAAATGTGTGCTCGTACCATGTTCTCAGTGTTTGGCTCGACCTATGTTTGCGAACAAACATTTTCAAAAATGAATTACATTAAATCAAAATTCCGGTCTTCCTTCACAGATGAACACTTAAAATCGTTATTAATGATTGGTACAACCAAGTTTGAGCCTAAATGGAAAGACATTTTAAGTACAAGTGCAAAGCAGTTTCAACCATCTCACTGAAGCTAAGTTACATACAAACTTGATATTTTGATTAATAACTTTGTAAAATGAAAGACTAACTTTTTTGTAATTCATACAGTGTCAAACTCACATTTTGTGATAAAGCTTCTTCAACATGAAGCCTAATTTTTTTCATTCATACTGTTATTGTTGTATTTTTATACTTGTGTGGTTAATTACAATCATTTTAATATATATTTGAGTGTTTTATTTTCTTAGCCCATTCTACCCTTAAACTAACTCAAACATATAATAAGATCTTATTTATTTTATTTTGACAACCAAAGATTCACCAATATTATCCTACAACCTACAGTTCCATATAAGATCTTCAAAATAAAACTACGCTAGTAACAGAAAAAACTTTATTAACATGGTGTTTCAGCCAAAACCAAAACGGAAAAATTGACATTCTAGGAAGCATAAAACGTGTTTTATAAGGGTAAAAATTCTAAAATTTCCCAGACCCCCTGGTACACCACCGGCCCGGTCCGCCTTCCCTTGGAATATTGATTATGTGGCCCTTGATTAAAAAAGGTTGGGCACCCCTGGTTTATGGAACTTGTTGCTAGATTTCCTTCAGTCAATTGATATCCGCACTCAATTTGCAAAATCTCTTAAATTGCATTATCATGAATAGCATGGACAACAGATCTTTGCTTGTTGTGTGCGAGGAAAGGAATTTATTTTATATACAATGTATGATATGTATGAATGTGTGCATGAATGTTTGTAAGTATATTATCCCTATAAGTGCCAATGGTTCTCTCTGTAGTGTCAAACCATTTTAATGAATATTACAGTAATTTTTTTTCTTCAAAAATTCATTATAAATATAATTCTAAAATTTAATATTACTATTACTTATCATTGTATTCAGTAAACTCTAAATTTTATTTTGATGCATTCATAAAAAAATTATATTAGCAGTATATACTTATATTTTTCATACTTTTAACACTTTTTCTGGTGTTTTAAAGGGGTTAAAAATTTTGCCCCCATTTAAAAGGAGAGTGGTAGTAAAGGGGGCGAATTTCATTTTTAAATGGCAACCCCTATCTTGTGGCATATCATTGGAAAGCTCTATGCAATAAAAATAACAATGGCACTTCCGAAAGGTTTCTAGTACATCCCTGTCAAAAGTTACATGAAAAAAATAGTAGGTATGACTAACTTGTGTATCTCTTATCTGTTTTAATGTAACAAGTGCTCGAATTGGTGACCTTTGGTGGTTTGGCAGTGTGCTAGCTGTTTGTAAAAAACTGAGACAGCATTTGCAAAAGATTCTCTTGGAATGAATAGAGCCTAAAAATTCTCTCTGTTTGTAAAATTCTACCCTGTAGGTCATTGACATCAATTGGCTTAATTTCATAAACAAGGTTTTTCATGTGACCCCCATCTTATCAGAAAAAACATTGTCCAAGTATTGTCGTACATCACGGTTTTAGTTTGGTGGTGCTCCATCTTATAGCAACCAAATGTTTTCTCTCTCCTGTCGAAAAATATTTTGGAGTGCAGGCACGATGTGGTTGACAAGCATTTCCAAATATTTTTCGGAGTTCAAGTTTCCATCAGTTACAAACGGTGCAACCAACTGAATATACACAATACCCTTCAAAAGTAATGTTTGGGTAGGCATAGTTAAATTATATCTAGGTCTATCACGACTTATTTTATACTCTTTACATATATCAAACAAATCAAAACCACATTGTTAGCTATATATAAAACAAACCCCTACACTATATATATATCCTACTGACAACTGTGTCTTCAGGCAATCTTCATCCATATAAATGATCTTCATCTTAACAGGATGTTCTCATCTGTACATTAAAACACAAGTTGTTGTCAATTAATCTAACCAAGCATTATGATGACTACCCATATTTCATAAGTAGGCTTCTAATTTTAGGTTCTTATTCTTTTTAACATACCTTTCATACCACCAAAGGATACCATTAAATTTTTTTCCCATAATGAAAGAGCTTGCTGCTTTCCAAAATCTGTATTAACTTTACAACTCTTTTTTATATAAATAAAGATCAGAGTAAGTAAAATGCTATCTACTAATAATTAATAGGTAAGGATTGATGATATTTGATATTAAGTTACTAGTAAAGTCTCTGTAAATAAGCAATTATTCTCATTGTATTGAAAAAAGAAATTAAAAAGTAATTTGATGACCTAGTTAAGTTCCCTGTCCTTCTCCAAATTCTAAGGAACCAGAGAGTAATACAAGAGAAGTTTGTTAGCAAACTTATGTATTTAAAGTTAATTCATATTATAATAGTAAGTACACCTTATTTTGTACACCAGGTGATATAATTCTACTTCATATCAATTTCACTTCATAATTTTAAAGTTCTATTAAAAATATGTTGTTATCTCATGTTTCAGGAAGTCCTTTGGAGAGCCCAAGAATGTCTCCGAATCAACATTTCCCATTTACATCAATTAAAAGGTACATGCATATTGATTTTGAAATCAATAAAACATCAATAATATCATTGTAATTTGATTAAAGACTGAACTAGGTAATTAGTCACTTGAAATGAGCAACACTTATGAATATTTCAAACACCAGATGAAAAAACACAATTTTCCCAACAAACACTTTATTTGTAACAAGATATCATTTAAATGACTAACTCAACATCTTCAGTTGTTATATGTACACAAACCTTTCTGACACCGAACTACGAGAAATCAGGTCAATTCTTCATTCAGATAGCCTGTGTCACCTATAAGTCCAATGCTATTACAATATAGGTAGTGAAATGCAGCTTTAGATTAGTACTATTACAGTTTTATCCAATGCCTTCATCAGAGAAACAACATATAACAAAAATGATATATATCCTATTTTAATTTAAAAATAGAATTTAAAATTCGAACTGGCTGTAAACCTATTGACTCGAAAAATAAATGAAATAAATATAACACAGGAAAACAAGAAATAAAAAAAAAAAAGATAGGGAGGAAAGCACAGAAACAAATACAAAACCCCATCAAATATACGAAATGAAACAATAATAATAATAATAATTGGATATTAAAATAAATGAAAATTAAATTAACTATTGATTTTACAATTTTAAAATAGATTATACCATCTTCATCATATGGTTTGAAGCTTAAAAATTAGAGGCTGTAGTGGTGTCACATAACGGCTCATTTCTGATAACTTTCAAGGTCAGCTTGTACTCCTCCCATAATGGCTCTTTCTGAACTTGAACTGACAAAACTGTAACTGTTCAGCCAACACATTCAAGTTTCACAGCAATATGAAAAATATAAATTTTAAAATATTTATAACAAAGATAAAAAATGACATTATAATTAAATAAAACTTAGACATAAGAAACTAATATAAATCTTTGAGTACTAGTAGATGAAACCTAAGATAAACAAAACATGAATAAATGAATATATAAATAAAACAAATCACAATAACAAATAATATTTCAGTTAAAAATGTATAAAATAAATTTTAATCAATACAGATAAAACAAAATTAAGAAGCATACAAAAGAAAAGGAATCATACAAAACTTAATAATATATTATATTACCTTGGTTTTATAATTTACGTTTTTGTAGGTTCAGTTTTTGTTCTTAAATACGATTCATATCTTTTTGTGTATTGCTGATTTCTTTTAATTTACTTTTTAATATGTTATTATTGGGGTTTTATTTATATGTTTCTTTGTCTTGATTAATATTTATAATTTTTCATGTGTTACTCTATGATTTATTTTAGTTTTTTCTTTCGTCTCTGTTTTATTTGATTTAAATTTTTTAAATCTTACTATTTATTGATTTATATTTTAGGATACAAATTGTATATAAATTGTGTATACAAGTTACAATATATGTGTTTTTATTTCTAAAGTTTATGTTTTTGAGTGAATTTCTAGTTTGTGAATGGTATATGAGATAACCTAGAGAGGTATGTTGTAAACATAGGCCTATATGCAAATTTTCTTATATTGAGTGTTTTATTTGATTATACAAGTGTATATGTGTGTTATTCTTTGTAAAGTTTATTGTTTTAGTGAAATCTAGTGATTTTGTCTTAGGCCTAGCTTTAGAAAGTTATTAATTACGCCTAAATTGTAGAGGTTTCAAACCTAACCTCACTTGACAAGGTTACCTTTTTAGGAGAAAACGTTATTTTTATTTTGAAAATTTTAGAATTTGATTTTTTTTTTTACCAATAGTTATTCACATTTATACTAGAAATTGTTTTAAATCTTGAAAAATGTAAAACAATTATTTCTATGCTCAATTGGACTTTCATGGAAAATTTAGCCTTCGAATTTTGTTTGTTTTATTTGTTCTTTGCCATACTGACTCCAAAATTATTTTTCAAACTTTTGTTTCATTACATTACTAAATTCTATGAACTGTTCTGAATATAATAATATATAGAAGTTGGTTTTCTACAAATATTACTATTTTTGGTGATTTTTTGAAAAAAAGGATAAATTTACCTTTTTTCGTAAAACAATTTTTTTTTAATTTTGAAAATGTAACAATTTATTTTTTTTTCCTAAATATATTCACAAATATATTACAAATCTCTAGTAATCGGTGAAAAAATTCCAAAAAATCTATTTGTAAGGTGTACATTACCATTTCTGTGAAATTCTTCTCTCCGTTACGTTCCGATTTTTTGGTATTTGACACAAAAACTCCAAATGTTTTACATCCATCTTTTTTTTCACTACACCCCTAAATTCTATGCACCTTTCTGAATATAATGATTTATAGAAGTTCTGTATAAAATATATTTTACTATTTTTTGTGAATTTTGGAAAAAAAATGATCATTTTACCTTTTTTCGTAAAATATTTTTTTTTAATTTTGAAAAAGTAACAAATTTTGTTTTTCTTTTTCTAAATATATTCACAAATATGACACAAAACTTTTGTATATCTTAGAAAAAGGTGGTAAGCTATTGATTTTGGATGATACAGGTTTTTCTGAAAAATGATAACATCATTTTTTGACATCTAACATACTTACTCCTAAACCGTTTCAAAAAAACATCATTTGTATTACATAGATGAATTCTATGCATCGTTCTGAGAAAAATGATGTTTTATAAGTTAGGTTTTGTATAAAAATAATATTTTTTATTAATTTTTTAAGAAAACAAAACTTTTACAAAACCTTTAACATACGCCGGTTCCAGGGTTATATATAATTCAAATAAACACTTTATTAATTTATGAACTTTTAAATAAAAACCTCCCTTCACTTTATAAAATGAAGAAATATATATATATATATATTAATAAAGTGACAAATTTTACCTTATTTAACACCACCAACAACAAAACTAATTAATAATAAATTTAAAAAACTATCAGTAAACTGTAAATAAAACTTTCTTCAACCCTACAGTACACACACTGAATATTAAGTCATGAAGACTGACGTGGTGTGTTTTAAACTCCAATTTTTATATTGCTGTACTCATAGTTTTTATATATTTAATTGTGTTTCAGGGTTGTATTACATATAAATTGGTTACTTTCAAAAATGCATGGGCATATTTAGTTGTTTAATAGTTGTTCAAAGACTTAATTAATATGGATATTATGAAACATTAAATTTAAAGATTAAATGTCCTTGACGTTACAAAATCCGTTAACAATTATATACATACATTTAGAATTTTTATGTTTTTGTTACATTGATATCTAAGTGAATAGGTTAAACTAATTAAAATTTTCTAGTGTAAAGAAAGTCAAATGTAAATAATAATAGATCTTTTGTAAATTTAAGCTTTGGATGAATAAATATTTATGTGCCAAAATAAAGGATCGTGAATTCTGCTTAAATAATTTTAACAAAACCATCCGCTTGATTTTGACTTAGGAAATTATATTAAAATATACAGGAATAGGCTGGAAGCTGACATTCAAGAGGAAATACATGCTTATTGTAATAGTTTCTGAAGAGTAATGGGTAAAGTGATTTGGTTTAATTTAAATGATTTAACGGATCAGAAACAAAGGCAAATGTGCAATATTGGCTTAAAATTAGATAATGGCAGAAAAGTCACCAACTTGACTGATATTTGATGTATTTATTCATATTTTTGTGTGTGCTATAGATTATAATGGAAGTAATATTAAGAATATAAATAAATATTGAGCTTGATTTGTGATATAATATTATGTAGAAAATAAACTCAAACACAAGATCTCACAAAAACTACGTTTATTCAATCAAACGCGTTTCAACGACAAAGTCGCCATTTATCACTGAAGTTGGCGACTTTGTCGTTGAAAAGTATTTGATTGAATAAACGTAGTTTTTTATGAATCTTGAGTTCTAAATATTGAGAATACTGATACAATTTAAGGCTTTGACCCTCACAATTATTTTGGTGAACGCTCGGAAATGTCATCTATGTTTCCAAACCCAGTGACTATCACTGAAACTAGGAATATAATTTAATCACTAAAAAAGGGCAATTCTCTTGGAATTGATGGTATTAATTTAAAATCAATTAAAATAATTCCAATAAAATAATTGAACCCTTTAACTTATACTGAATACTAGCTTTTAAACAAGTATATTTCCAAGTACAATAAAAGCCATGGTGATACCGATAGATAAAAAAGTAGTACCAAAAATTGCAATAATTATAGACCTATTATGCTAGTTTCTACCTTTATAAGATAGTGGAGAAATGAATGAAGCTTATTGCATATTTTAGGAAGATTAGATTTTTTAGTGATAACCAGTTTTAATTTTGGAATAGGATATAAGACGAAAGATGCTATACACACTTAGTAACTCAGACCGCAAATGGAATAAATAATTGAAAATGTGTTAATGACTAATTCCTAGACATTAGTAAAGCATTTGATAGTGTAGATCAGGGATGGCCAACTTCTTGCACTCCAAGGGCCACTTTATTTTTGACAATGGAGGTGAGGGCCGCACTTTTTTATTTAGTGTTTAAACTTAAAAAATGGAGTAAAATGGAAATTAAAAATAAAAAGATAAAGCTTAATTAAATGTTTAATAATAAATTGAACCAAGAATTTATTATTTTATTGTTTTTTGTTTTTTTTATTGAATTTTCATTTTATTGTTACACAAAAAAAAATTAGTGAGAACACTGTGGGCGGGAACTTTCATTTACAATTACATGAAAATCAATTTTAATGTTGGTAGTAGCAACTTTCAGAAGATCTTGCAAGGCTGTCTGTAAGTCTGTTCATGTAATTGGATTTTATAAATTTCATTGTGGAAAATGTCCTTTCACAAATGTATGTACTTCCAAACATTGAAGTTATTCTTCTGCCAAAGTCCCGAAGTTTTGGGTATTTCTCTTCTGGAACCAGCCTCCAAAATGCAACGCCAGATTCTGATCTCGACTTCAAAAACGGGTCACTTTGCATGTCACAGAGTTCTAGGGAAAAGTCATCATCTTGCTGTAAAATGTCACATGTCATTGGGCTATCAAATAAGACGAGATGTGGTCTCATTTCATTGAAATCTGAAAAACAGTCATTGAATGATTCTAAAAGCATATTTAAGGATTGGGTTCCAAAGCTAAAATCACTGTCAGGGTTTTCTTCCTTGATTTCTTTGCACGAGGGAAAATGATTAAGGTTTCGTTTTTCAAAGGTGGATTTGAAAATTGTTAGCTTACTTAAAAATCCATCTAAGTGTCCAACTAACTCAGAGATGGTTTGATTTTGGCCCTGTAACTTCAAGTTCAGGTCGTTCAAGTGTTGAGTTATGTCTGTCATGAAAGCAAATTTGCACAAAAAACATAAATCAAAAAGATTTTCTTTGATTTCCAATGAACTAGGATTTTTTATTTGTACACTGAGAAACTCGATCACTTCTTTCCTCAATGCAAACAATCTTTTTAAACAGTTCCCTTTGCTTAACCAGCGTACTTCAGTATAAAGTGCTAAGTCACCATACTCTGCATCCATTTCTGATAAGAAAGTCATAAACTTTCGATGAGTCAAGGAATGATTTCCTCCTTTATAAACTTTCCATCAGAAAATGGTTTTTTTGCTTTAGCTATTTCTGCACTTACAATATACGAAGCTAAAAGAGAGTGTTTTTGCAAAGAGGTAGATTTGTTGTAAAAGCCTTTCTGAGCACTAACATTTTTCTTTAAGTCAGATACAATAGTGTCTCGTGCTTGTCCAGTGTAACAGTTATATTTAACTGCATGGTGCTGTGAATAATGGCGGTTGAGGTTATATTCTTTATGGACGGAGAGAACGAGCAAACACACTAAGCACTGAGGTTTGTTATCCTTATTATTTATAAACAGGTATTCGGTTTCCCACTTGTCCTGAAACACTCGGTTTTCTTCAGATACTTTCCGCTTTTTACTCATTCTGAAACTAAATTAGTTTACTTTTCAGTAAACAGTGAAACAACACTTTGAAACGTACCAATTAAAAAATACGTGCGTAACTGTAACTCCGTAATTTAACCTGACAACTTGGCTCCCAACTGATGTCTGGCGGACTGTTCACAGCGATAGGGAGAGTGTATGCGCACTGTGCGATGCGCAGACGGCACACACAATATGGCATCACTGCTGGTCTAATAAAAGCCTGGCTAGCTCGCCAGCACTCAGACTTACTGACACTGCTAACATTGCAGAATATTTATGTCATTAAAAAACACAGATGGCTTACTAACTTTATCGAAGGGATTTTCAAAACAAGTAAATACGTTTCTTTTCTAATTAAGGTATTATTTAATCCATGGTCAGGTCGCGGGCCGCATGACACAAGGGTGTGGGCCGCCAGTTGGCCATCACTGGTGTAGATGTATTTTGTTGTATATTTTATGGAAAGCTGAAGTTAGTGGGGTTGTACATGACTGGTATCGAAATTATATTAGTAATAGATATCAATGTTTCAGGATAAATGGTAAATTGAGTAGTATGGGCGAAGAGAGATTTGGAGTCCATCAAGGATCTGTATTTGGAGAAACATTGTTCAGAATTAATATTAATAATCATTGTCAGGGCAATTTCATAGGTTCATTTTTGTCTTTTGCTGATGACACCTGCCTGTGTTATGTAGGTATTACTCGGGAAGAAGTAAGAACAGCAATCAGTACTGACTTGTGTGTACTTAGGTGGTGATTTGCAAAACTTAAAATGTTACTTAATTCAGAAAAAAAAGAATTATGTTAATTTTAAGTTGAGAGAAGTGATTTTCGAAAATTCTATAAAATATAAATGTCTAAAATGTATAGGTTTCCATCTGGTTGCAACACTACATGTGTAGTTGTACAACAATCTAATTCTGTCAAATATCTGGGAGTTATTATCGATAGGGAAGTAAACTGATAAACATATATTAAATATTTGAAAAATAAATTGAATAATATGCTTAGATTATTCTATTTTTTGAAAAATGCCTGCCCTCAAAACATTTTAAGGCTAGTTTGTTTCGCTTGATCTCATAGTAAAATTGATTACAGTCTTTCCATTGGGGGTACTACGTGTACTACGCACATTGATGAAGCTGAGACGGCCAATCTAAAACTGCCAATGTGGGCCTACTCTTAATGGAGCATATGTCTGCTTCATGACAATATTTGGTCACTGATATTGTCACTATGGAATAAGTTGGAATGGGAAAAAATGTATCATTCCCCTCCCCCCTAAAATATTGATCTTGCGCCTTCAGACTCCATCATTTCAAAAGCTGAAGGATTTTATGGGAGGAAAGTGAACGGCAAGGGATGATAAATTTAAAAAAATATATATATATTTATATTTGTATATGTGGATTAGTTAAATGGATACGTGGCAAATTTATATAACAAGGGGTCAACAAACTTCTACCATGTCTCAACAAGTATTTTGATCTACATGGAAAATACGCAGAAAAATTAAGAAATGTTGTAGTTTGTATTAGTTGAAATATTGTTAATTATTAAAGTTTTCTCGGATCAAAATGGTTCTTACTTAAAACACTACCCTCGTACATATTCACATGCACATGTGAAGTGATGTTAAAAGTAATGGGTCTGACCCTTTAATTGTTAACTCATTAACATATCGAGGAGACATTTGTCCTAGAAGCATGTACCTTTAATAACACATTTTTGCGGAATGCATGTTTTATATTTGTATGAAGAAAAAAGTCATTCCCTTCATTTCATTTAACATAGTTAATGGCAGTGTATTACTCAATACATAACATTATGTTTAGTATATAAAAGAAAATTGATTTGGTCATTCATTTTCAAGAGCATATGGGTGTACTAGTGTAAAAAAGAAAATTATGACAGGGAAGGGGACTTTGAGATGGACCAGTAAAATTTTAGAAATTTATACTCCGCCCAATTGTTGTCACATATCTACTCAACCTTGCTTAACAGTAGCGACATTATTTTAATCATTCAATTTTGTTTTGTTTTGGTAGTTATAGTATACGATTTTGGCTTGTACTATTACAAAAAGCCCTGGTCAAAACTAAATACTATCAATCATGAGTCTATGCAAATTTTGTACTTTTTGTAAAGCTATATGTTTTCTGAATCATGAGATTCATCTTAGTGCTTAGAACATAAATTTGTCCAGTGTTTAGAACATTATTTAGCTCCACATCCTTATAACAAAGTGATAGGAATATGAATAAATAATGAGCTAGACAATCAATAGTTCAATAGACGGTATTATCATTTATATTCAAATATTAGTCATAATTATATACTATTTAAATGATTTAGCTTGAAACAAGTTTACAATGTACCCTGCCACAATGTTTTTGTCTTTCTATAGGAACACAATTCTCATTATTGGCTTCAATTGAATAAGTGAGATAGCTAATCAATGATTCAGTATTATTATGTAAATTCAAATATTAGTCACATTAAAATATTGTATGAATGATAATTATCAAGCTCAAAGCAAGTTAACAATGTAAACCCTGTCATGGTTTATTTGTATTTATATATTCCTACAGTATAATTTCTACAATATGATATATATATATATATATATACAGACAGACAGACAGACAGGCAGGCAGGCAGGCAGGCAGACAGACAGGCAGGCAGGCAGGCAGACAGACAGACAGACAGACAGACAGACAGACAGACAGACAGACAGACAGACAGACAGACAGGCAGACATACAGACAGACAGACAGACAGGCAGACATACAGACATACAGACAGACAGACCGGCATACAGGCAGGCAGGCAGGCAGGCAGGCAGGCAGGCAGGCAGGCAGGCCGACAGACAGACAGACAGACAGACAGACAGACAGACAGACAGACAGACAGACAGACAGACAGACAGACAGACAGACAGACAGACAGACAGACAGACAGACAGACAGGTAGACATACAGACATACAGACAGACAGGCATATATATATATATATATATATATATATATATATATATATATATATATATATATATATATATGTATGAGTCAGCAATGCATCCAACTCAGGAGACGGCGGAGAAAACTAGTGATTTCAGTGTGCTGTAAATATCTAATTTACAGAGACAAAAATCTGAGATTATTATATCCTTGTGAACTCACTTAAATTTTGTATATATTTTCATTTTCTTTTAACTTAATTTGATAAATTCTTTTCTATATACAACTAATAATTTTCTATGTTATTATGATTTTCATATTCTTAGGTCTATTTACAAGTATTATAAAAGCAGAACAACTCGATTGCTAAAATTATATTTAGTTTAGTCTTAAATTTAATAATATGAAATAGGCATAATGCCTTCTCTCATTTTGTTGTGTCATTATCCATAAAGATTATAGGGAAAATTGATAGGTCCTTCATGTCTTTGTTGTTCGTTCATATATTTCTCGGTTAAGAAAATAATGTTAATAATAAAATTATTTTTCTACATGATCTTAAACGGACAGAAATTGAAGAAAGTTGTTTTCATTTTGTTTACCTTGTTGTTTAAAATACTGTGACCTTCTCCACTTCTTTTGACCAGCTGGAAGCTCCGGCTGGCTGGAGACCGCGTACACTTTAGCCGAATCTTGTCGGGATGGGCCAAGGAGTCGGGTTAGGACGCTAATGAACTCACGCAACGCAAGTTAAATTAAATGTTATATTTTATTTGAGCTCCGAATTAGATTACAGAAATATTTATAATTTATAAAAAAGACATAACGGCAAGATAAAGCCTTAATAGTGGCCGAAAAACATATCGTTTAATTTAGCTAGCATGTGGTCGAAAATGGACTGACCTCGTCCCGTAGCGGTCTCTTCCTCCTCGCGGCTCTTGGAACAGACTCCCGCTCGGCTCGCTGGTTCAAGCCCTCCACTCCTCGTCTCTCCCCCCCTTCTACATAATCTTGCACTGCTCAACAAAATCGCAAGTGCCAATTCATATTTTATTATTTAGAATTCCTTTACATCCTAATTTATACTTATTATAGTTTTGGTTTGGTGGGCTCCTTGGTTGGGCCACAATACATCACTGTATTGTTCGTTTTGACATTTAATGGTCAAGTATTATACTTAGTAAGATTCTAATGTAGGTAATGGTTAATTTCAAAATGGAAACCACTTAAGAATTTTATGAACCGCTAAATCAATAATTTATTGATTGATTGTTCGTTTGAACATTTAGAGGTTATGTAATTATAATTTACATTTCAAATTCATGAAGTTATTAGCAGTGGTAAATTGTAATTTTAATATGACAATCGATGGAAGATAAAAAAAAAAAATGTATATTGTCCTAATTAAAGCAGGTTTTTACATTTATATTTTAAGAAAATAGTATTAAATCCATAAATTTATTTTTGCAGGTTTTTTTGAATTACAAAATGGCATTCGTTGGAAGACTTTTAATAAATTATTTACATGTTATTGCCATTATTATTTATTTTTAATATTCATTTTTACATTTATAGTTTAAGTAATCAGTTTGTAAGTTAAATTGAGTAAGTTATTTATGATGATAATTTTGAAAATTAAAATGGGCGTAATTAAAAGACTCGTAAAAACTTATTTAAATCTTGTTGACATTATACGTGTTCTTAATGTTCACTTTCACATTTAGAGTATAAACAGTGTGTAAGTGTGATATTTAATTACTTATGGGGTTCTTTAATTACGAAATGCCCGTCATTAGAACACTTTTAATAACCTATTTAAATCTTGTCGCCAATATTACAGGTTTTATAGTTTATTATATTTATATTTAAAGTTAACAGTTTGAGTGCTAAATTCACAAGATTATTTAACTGGATCTTGAATTTAAAAACATCAGCCATTGGAAGATTTTGTTAATCTATCCACACGTCTACGCCATTTTCACATACGATTTACACTATTGACCGATGGTACTTGGTAGAACTCCATTTTAATGAAAAACAAACACAATATTTAGTAAATTCTACAATTTATTTGAGTCTTGCCGACCATGGTTTCCATGGTCGGCAAGACTCAAATAAATTGTAGAATTTACTAAATATTGTGTTTGTTTTCCATTTTCACATGTTTATAATGTTCGTTTTCACATTTATAGTTTAAGTTAACAGTTTGGCTTCGAAATACATAAGATATTTTGTGCTTATAATCTTCAATTTAAAAAAGGTCTTCATTAGATAATTGTTAATAACTTTTCTGTTTCTTGTCGCTATTATTTCGTTTTTGTACTGTTCGCTTTCACATTTATAGTTTAAACTAGTGACTGGGTGCTAAATCTATAAGATCATTTATGCTGTTAATCCTGAATTTAAAATGGCCTTCAATGAACGATTTTTAATTCCTTTTTATTATCTTGTCACTATTATTATATGTTTTTATATACTTAAGTGTTAAGTATTATACTTTAAGTTAAGAGTGTGGGTGCTAAATACATAAGATTAGTTATGCTGGTATTCTTGAATTTAAAAATGATCATCATTGCATGATTTTTAATAATATTTTTTAGTCAGATCACCATTATTATGTGTTTTTATAGTTCATTTTCACATTTATAGTTAGTTAACTTTAACATTTTGGGTGGTAAATCCTTAAGATTATTTTAAGCTGGTATTTTTTAATTTAAAAATGGCTGTCATTGGACGACTTTTAGTAACATTTTTTAGTCTTGTCACCATTTTTACATGTTTTTATAGTTCAATTTCACATTTATATTTAACTTAATAGTTTGGGTGCTAAATCCATAAAATTATATAAGCTAGTATTCTTGAATTTAAAAATGGTTCTCATTGGATGGTTTTAAATTTTTTTTAGTCTTGTTGTTATTTATTTTTACATGTTTTTATAGTTTGTTTGCAGATTTATAGTAAACTTAACAGTTTGGGTGGTAAATCCATAAGATTATTTATACTGGTATTATTGAATTTAAAAATGCTGTGATTGGATGAATTTTAGTAACTTTTTTCTCGCTTATTGCATCCATTACATGATTTTATAGTTCATTTTTACAATTATAGGTTCATTTAACAGTTTAACATTTAATATAAAAAATTATTTATACAGTCATTTAATCGTAAATTTTAAATTCCCTGTCATTAATTGAATGTCAATATTTTTTTCTATCTTGTGGCCATTATTTTCTTCTTTTAATTATTATTTTCATGTTTATAGTTTTAATAAATTGTCTTGCTGAAAATATACATATTTGCTTGGTTTTGCCCTAGGATTGAATTCAGAAATGTTCTTCAATTTAACCATGTAATGTTGTGGATTGTTAGTAACAGCTAGTCTATTACCTTTCTCGAAAAATAAGCCTCATTTATTCCAGTTGAACTTAATGCACACGTACAACAATTTTCATATTTAATCAATGGCTGTTCGTGAAGCTGCCTAGGATGGGCATCAGATCAAAATCAAAAAAAAAATTAGTTTCTTGACCAAACAACTGAGATTCACATTAGTTTTAACAGACATACACGGACTATCTTCTGCCAACACATCTTGCTTTGACAAGGTTTTAATTCATTACAAAATCTAACCCATATTTCATAATCTATAATTTACTCAAAATTTGCGGGTTCTAATGATTTTCATAAAATTTTGTTCAAATGCAGCTTCTAAGGATATGTATATAAAAAAGATCATATCTCAAAAAAATTGCTGTTCATTAGTTATCAATAAAAAACAAAAAACAAAAATCCCCCATTGAGGCTGTTATGAAAGACATGATTTTTGAAAATCGACTCCCTTCAAATTGCAATAAAATGTGAATACTTACAAGAGCAGGAAAATTGGGAATACATTTTATGCATAAGAAGTTTTATGCTGAGGACGCATTTATAGCACAAGTGGAGCAAGTTTTGGCACTATTTAAATACAGTAGAGTCCCGTTAATCTGGACTAGATGGGACCGGACCCTGACAGAATCATTGAAATTCCGGATGGATTATACGTAATTTGCCTTAAAATGTATATAACACAAGTTATAGATGTGTAAAACTGAAAAAATCTATGGTTTTTCTTTCCCTACAGCTTTTTTTTTTTTTTTTTTTTTTTCTCTCCGTTCTGGGCTGTGAAAGCTTCCTTCAGAGGCCTCACTGGCGTCGACCTAAAGATCTTTTGCCGCCCCAATTTCCTTCCTACACCCAACTAGTGATACCCGTCATCCTTATGAAGGAACAGATACTACCAATAGGGTTATCTAGGATGGTTTCCATCTCTTTCCCCAGCAGGCCTAGAGAGTATAGCCTGGCTCGTCCTAACGCCTCATACTCTAAAAGAATGTGTTCTGCGGACTCTTCAGCCAAACCACATATCCTGCAAGTATTGTCTGCAGCAATCCCTATCCTGTGTAGATGTTTTCTGAGGTGATCCCTACAGCTTAATTTTAGTTTTAATATATATATATATATATATATATTCTCTCATGTTCATAAAAAGTTAGTGTACCTCAAAAAGATGTTACAAAAGATGCTCGAAATGCACTCCAAGTATATTTTTACAATATGCCAGCCTATGGAAAAAATCTCCTGAAGTACGTTTTGTAGCACCTCAGATGTAATTTTCCTTGACTTTTCCATTATGCTGTTTATCAGGTCCTCAGTGTTAACTGGTTTGGTTTTATAAACATTTGATTTTAAGAAAACCACAAAAAAAAAAAAAAAATCTAAAGGATTCATATCCGGCAACCTTGCCGGACACTCAATAGTGCCCCTCCGACCAATCCATTGGTTTGGGAACACTCGGTCTAAGATTGTCTGTACCACCCTAGCATAATGAGCTGGCACTCCATCTTGCTGGAACCATACTGATTTGAAATTTTGTCCAAGAAGATTGTGCACTGCTGGCAGAATTTCGTTGTTTAACAAATTCCGGT
Source organism: Aphrophora alni (assembly GCA_963513935.1). Taxonomy (NCBI): domain Eukaryota; kingdom Metazoa; phylum Arthropoda; class Insecta; order Hemiptera; family Aphrophoridae; genus Aphrophora; species Aphrophora alni. Next base: position 86,161,218 of record OY740765.1, read on the forward strand.
AGGCACCACCATTCATATTCCCATTTATCACAAATGGCCCTACAATATTGTAGTTAATTATTCCGGCCCAGACATTCACTTTTTAATTGGTTTGTGTTTGAGATTAACTCATCCAGTGAGGATTATGGTTGCTCCGGTATCGCCAATTATGTCTACTGACGTGTCCATTAAGCATGAAGGTAGCTTCATCTGAAAACAACAGTGAAGCTAAATAATGTTGTTTTTCATGACATTTTCTCATCATTGCCTCTCAAAACTCAGTCCTTCGGTCAAAATCGTCAATTGCAAGTTCTTGCTCCAGTGACACTTTATAAGGATGGTATTTATAATAATTATATAGAATATTTAAAACAGACCTATGACTTATGTCATGATCTGCAGCAGCTTTTCTAACTGAAGTATGAGGGTTTTCAATAAATGTTTGGATTACGTCTAATGATTTATCTTCAGTGCATGCAGATTTAGGCCTTCCTGGAGACAACCACCCCTCACGGGCAGTGAAAGCAGGGTTCCCTTTTAATTTTTCATTCAATTTAAGTGCAATATCTTGTAATGTTGGACTTGATAGCGGAACACTCTGTTTACGTTTTTGGCAAAACCAAATGTACAAAGTCTCGTCTAAAGTTTTTTTTTTTTTTTAAGTTCTTCTATTGCCTAAACTATCATTGCTAACGATTTTGGAATAAAAATCTTCAAATTCATTATTTAGGTTTTGTTTCCAATCAGAAACAGTTTGTTTTCCTGAGTCATTTGCGATTTTAGTTAGTGATTCCCCTGCATCAGTGCGAAACAAAGCTTGGAGTTTTTGGTCCATTGTCACAGTCACTTTCACCCGTTTAGTTGCCATTTCCACTCACAAATACTCGCACTGAATGGTATGTAAAACAATAAAACATAGCCGTAACAGACTCACAATTAATACGGTAGTAATATCAACTGACAATTTAAAAGAAGGAAACAAAAGAAAACTAGAGAGACTTTCTAAAAACAGCTGAAGGGGGTTAGTCAGTCACTGGAAAAACCGGCGGCTTTTTTGTTAGCCATTTCTCTTCTCATCATTTCCAACTAAGGATGTCAACCCCTGTCAAAGAATTATTTTTGCACTAATTTGATATTCAAATTACAGTAATAAATCCTGAATTTTTTAAAGTTTTATTATTGTTATTTTTATTCATATTTGTCACTTATAGACATTGAATGATGCAATTTATTTAATTTAGGTAGTTTATGTTAATAATTAAAGACTAAGAAAAAAAGCTCCAATTATTATGTATAGCTAATTAAAATTGTTTAGCCAAAAAGCAGGAACAATTTTCAAAATTGCATTTCCCTTCGAATTTCCTTATTATAGTGAAGTCACAAGTTTGCGATCCACATGGGGGCCAGCCAATCCTTGGTGTAATTCACGTAGTGTTGGTAGCCCAATTAGTGCCATTTGTTGTTTGTTAGTGCATACTAAATAACTTATATAAAAAAAAAAATCTCTTCCATTGTTTTTCTTATCACTTGAAACTATTTACAACTATATACAGACCACACCCTCAATGTTTATTTAGCGTCATGGTAAGCTTCAAAGCACCGCCCCAAGCATAGGCCAGGCTTTTCTTCACAAACATCATAATAAAAAGCTGTTTTTACGTTTGGCTTTTCCTCTGTAGTGCAGAATCAACATTTATTCCTTTTAATTCTGTTCTTAGTATCTCAATCTGAAATCTTTGACATCTGGTGCACTTCTTTCCTCAAACGCTTTTGAGCTGGAGATTTAACGTGTGGGGAGGGGGGGTAGCAACCCTTTAATTATTAACAATCTACATTCATAGAGAGACATTTTGTCGTTATACATGTTGTATAAGTAGTGTGGTATTCATAAGAATCATTTGAAGAGTATGTACAAATATGTTTTGTACCACCTTATGGTTTTCTTTTCACATGGGGACATCATTTGGTCCGCCCTATCCACACCACTCATGTGGGCATTGTACTTTATGATAGGTAGTTGTACACCCTCTTTTATCAATGAAATCTACCATCAGGTTTTCATATTCAGTGGAGAGATAAGTAACCTTCCTTTTATCCCTTCACACCTACCCACCATTATGCTATTTCCATACAGAGCGATGGTTTCACCGTTTTGTAGAGATTTATTCTGTACTTCACGGGGAACATACTTCCTGTTAGAGCGCAATGTTCCCGTGCAATACGTCTTCTTTGTCAATAACTTTGAGGCTAGGATGTAGGCCTAACTGTTATAAAAGTTGTTCATGTACACAGATTGACCCTTCTTTAAGTATGGTTTCAAAAGGTGAAGGACGACTTTTTCAGTGTGACCTTTGCCACCAATGACTGGATCACTTACCTGCATACATAAAAAATTAAAAATTAAACCTTGGTGTTCCGTCAGTGTATACTGCTTTAGGCCATACTTATGTCTTTCCCTCTTATATACTGTCGGAAGTGTATGCCCCCCCCCCCCCCAAAGCACCACAGCCTCATCTAGAGATAACTTTTTTTGAGGATAGTAAATATGCCTCATTTTGTCATTGAAATAGTCTACAACAAAACTGATTTTATGGGTAGCCCATTCACTCATACATGTATTTTTGTTTATGTTACAAAAATATAGACAGCGCATGATTGATAGAAACCTATCTCTACTCATATAACTACTGAAACATTTGAGGTTGAACAGGTAATATGTTCTCCAGTAGTCATGAATTGTGTTTAGTTTTATGGTTCCAGTGTGAAATAGAATACCTATAAAAGTCTTTAGTTCAGGTACTGTTAGGTATTTCCATTTATTGATACGATATATGGGGGTCAGACTAGCTTTTGCAAAAACATTTTCGAGAGCATATTTGTTAGTATACATGCTAATTCTCTCTAAAAATATCTCGTTTAACAGGAGGAAAAATAATCCAAAGGATTTCCATTACCAATAAAGTGTCTGATCCAGTAATTAAAGTGGTTGCATATCTGTTGTTGACGTACTCCAAATGGGCTCCACATTTCCAATATCAGGATCATCCTCACTTAAGTATTCACTTTCATCAGAACTATTGTTCTCAACAACTCTTTGAATTGAGACTATAGATCCGTCACTGTCATGTTCTTCGCTGTCATTTTGTCCATTTCCCACTCCAATGTTACTCTGAGAGGAAGTACCGGGTATTCCCAAATCGATTTTAGTAATATATATAAACACCTCATCTACTCAATAAACACTGATATAACACAGTAGAACTGAGGTTATAAACGAGCACTCAGAGTGGCCGAACCGATCAGCGAAAACGCAAATGAAAACTATTTGCAGTTGCTTGTAGTGTAAGGAAACAAGCTGCACAGAATTAACTGTCTACACCGAGTGACTGAAACACACTGAAGCAATAGGTAATTCACTATCTAGCGGCCAGCGGATAGGCCTGCCGCAGTGCGCAAGCTACGGGACTGGCCCACCGGGGGGGGGGGGGGGTCGCATTCAATGTGTTAAAGCAGTCCCTAATAATTGAATATATTTAATGATTTGGGATTGCTTTAATTAGCTACCAATAATAATTTGATTTTTTTCTTAGTCTCTAATTAATAATATAAACTACCTACTGTAATTAAATCCCGTCCAGATTAACCAGATGTCGGGACTAGCGAGGTCCGGAATAGCAGGACTCTATAGTATGTAAATATATTGTGAAAGATGGTGTCCATGGATTATTTTTACTTTTTGATTGACAACTACTAATTTGATAGTTTTGGTTGGTTTATATTTGGTTTTAAAGCTGGAAGTAAGAACGTTAGACCAATATGTTTGCATTGTTTATTAACTTAACAATAATTTCTTCAATATCTTGTTCAGATTTTGCCTCTATTATTGATTTTACAGTATTGATCTACAGTTAGTGCACAACAACTTGCCTGGGACTAGAGTAATGTTTTTATTTTCCTCAACATCCTTTGCTTTTTGCAGTGTAATTACCCTCAAATTATTACCCAGAGTGTCTTTGAAATGGATCACAAGCTTTTTGGTTTCTTTCAAAATATTTTACAAAGTAACACAAATGGTGGGAACAAATTGTGTCTTTTTAACTGTACTGATTATTTGTGTGCCAATACAAAAGTTCTATGTCTTGTTTAGACTTTTTATCAGAAATCATATAAATATCCCTGTTCTTTGTTAATGATGTATTTTTACAGTAAGAATTATAAAAAAAGTATTCATAGTACGTATCAGACTCACTACTAAACGCCATAATTTCCATATAATTTAGAAAAAAAACAGAAAACAGGTATATTACTTATCACTTCACATCAAACATTGTTAATGATTTAAAAAAAGGCCTATCTAATTAAAAATGTTAAATACATTACACACTTAACCCTTCAACCGGGGTATGTTAAAGGTTTTGTTTTCTTTAAAAAAATCATTAAAAATATTATTTTTATACAAAACCTAACTTATATGACATCATTTTTCTCAGAAAGATGCGTAGAATTCATCTATGTAATAAATTTTTTTTTTGAAACGGTTTTGGAGTAAGTATGTTAGATGTCAAAAATAAAGTTAACATTTTTCGGAAAAACCTGTATCATCCCAAATCAATAGCTTACCACCTTTTTTAAGATATATAAAAGTTGTATGTAATATTTGTGAATATATTTAGAAGGAAAAAAAATTTGTTACATTTTCAAAAAAAAATTTACGAAAAAAGGGATTGTTAGGCTTATTTTCAAAAATTCACCAAAAATAGTAATATTTATGGAAAACACAACTTCTATATATCATTATATCCAGAAAGGTGCATAGAATTTAGCTGTGTAGTTAAAAAAAAAATGTTAGATGTAAAAAATTTGGAGTTATTATGTCAAATAGCAAAAATCGGAAAGTAACAGAGAGGCAAGCATTTCACAGAAATGGTAATGTACACCATACATTTTTTTTTGAATTTTTTGAAGTATTACTAGAGATTTGTAATATATTTGTGGATAAAAGTTACTAAAAAGAAAAATTTTCATTAGACATGGTTCATTTTTACGTAAAAAGTGAATATTTGGTAACTATTTTCAAAAATTCACCAATAATATAAAATTATTATTCAAAACCCAACTTTTTATTACCTATGTTCTCACAAGTATATATAGATTTTATGTGTATAATGCAAAAACTTTTAGATGGAAACATTTTGGAGTTATTATGTACGAAATAAACAAAATTACCCTGTAACCAAGGCAAAATTCCACAGAAATAGGTATATAAACCAATAAATTTTTTTTTATAGATAGGCCTATATAAATTTATATACATTTTGCATATGTTATAGTAAAAACATAATCAAATTATAAAATTTTCATTTGACAAAATTATTTTTATATGTAAACAAATGGAAACTTGCTAAAATGGTCAGACCAGATATATCATAACCTATCTCTATTTATAGATAGGCCTATATAAATTTATAAACATTTTGCATACATTTTGGTAAAAACAATCAATTTATAAAATTTTCATTAGACAAAATTATTTTTACATGTAAACACATGGGAATTTGCTAAAAAAGAAGACCAGATTATAACATAACCTCTATCTCTTGACAGCCTCAATATTTGATGTCTGACAATAACATTCACTCAAAACAATAAATTCTACAAACAATAATATAGATATTGTAATTTGTATACACAATTTATAATAAATAAATAAAACAAACCTTCAGAATAACAGAAATATAATCCCAAGTCACATACGCACGCACTACGCCTTTCACATGTCATTTTAGTACACAAACATCGCTAACTTCCAAATAAAAAACAATAACCTATAAAAAACTCTAGGACATAGCATATACTACCAACAGATAAAATGAAATCTTCTCTACAACATACTGTAAAGATTGGTTACAAAATATCGATTTAGTAAACTGCACCGAAATAAAAATGAATTTGGTTCTGTTTGGTTACTACTTTGGTAAAATAGAAATATCTTGCGATCTATAACAGAGAGATAGATCTGAAAAGCACAGATCGAAAGAGAAAGATGTGATCTACAGAACAGTGTTATGGTCAACCTGTTTGACAGAAAAATATATTTGTGAACATCTGAGAAAAAATGGCGTCATTTCTACTTACAACGGCACAGTTCAAATCTTTGATTTTACTCATAAAAATATGCAAACTTTACCAATTTTTTAAATATTATTTATAACGTTTGGTGGTATTTTTTTTTTTTTTTTGCATGATTATGCATCTCCGGAACATTAGCTTTCCAACGGTATTTTATTTATTGTGATAGGACGATTCTAAGTGGGCGAAACGTTGAATTGCAAAATACATGTTTTCCGGTCGTTAGACTAAACCATGCGTCACCGAACGACCCGAAATGGGGTCACTCCACAGTTGAAGCGTTAAAATATCAAAGCAATAAAAAACAATACTGGGGATGAATACTGAACAGACTGCAAGAGATTCTGGAGACAGAAGGGGACTCATTTTGAGACTTGTTATGACCTATCTTAACAAGAGGGAGACACCTAGTGTGTCCCTGCAGAATTTTGTTTCACTTGACAGTAAAACTTCAAACTTTTTCTTAAGAATGCTTAATATATACATAATTTATGTCTTCTCATTAGAACTAAAAATATATTTTAATTCTTTAATATATTTCACCTATATTAAGTGACAAATAAATGAAATGTTAAAAAAACTGCAGCTTTATAAACTATTTATTTATTTCAATATTTTTTGATGTTTTAATTTCATAAACATTATTCTATAAAAAATTATATTTCTTCATCTTCCTAATGTAAACAAAGCAAATCCCTTCAATCAAAATCTTCAAGTAAAAATTGTTTGTTAACATTTGAGACATAACTTTGTATTATTTTCAAATAATTTGGAATGTTTACTTATCTATATTTCTTTTGAATTCAAATACTTTTCCTTGGTCTTTTTTTAAGATAGGCCCAGCTCTAAAATATTTATAACCGGTTACTAAAGGTTAACACCTTTATAAATATGTAACATCCAACAGTAGGCCTGTGTAAGTACAAAGAATACCATGCAAGTTTTATTATCTGTGATTTTAGCTCCATGGTGCTATATTTTAGAACATATTATTAACTTTCTAACTTCTTTACCACAAACTCTGCCTTTTTGATGAAAATACGTTTTCCTCTACTCAAAAAATAATTTACTAACTTTACATTGTAATAAAACTTTTAAAACACATAAAACCACAAATATTATTTCACCATTTGGAAGGAAATTTCATGCTCTTTTCAGTGATATATGGTTGTATTAGGGTATCTGGAGAGAGGTTGTAGCCAAAGATTTTTTGTTATATAACCGTCACGATTGGAAAAAACAACTTTTTATTTTATTTTGAAGGATTATTTTAATAATGATGAAAAGATATAATGCCAACACTTATAGTATCATATGATTCTCCATTAAATTTAGGACAAATTCATAAAATTTGAAACCTCTAGTTAAATAAATATAGATTTTATTTAGAAAAACGTACATGCATAAGAGCCGATTTCCTGCTCAAACTGCCCTCAGAAATTCAAATTTTCTAAAACTTCAAACAACCATAATTCTGAAACTACTGGTTAGAATTGGATGAAACTTTGCATTTTTTCTTATTTTTGTATTCACTTAATGTCTACGAATTTTCATTTAAAATCTGATACCGTGGGTGTCAGCCCCTGTGGATGGTTTGATGTGGAATGGCCCAGAAGTATCTTCGGTTCGTGTCGGTATAACATCCTTCGGCTACATAATATCCAATCAGCCCCTGGATGGTTTGATGTGGAATGGCCCAGAAGTATCTTTTGTTCATGTCGGTATAACATCCTTCGGCTATTATTTTTTACATATACTATAATACATTCAACATATTTGGAAATTGGTTAACATAGTATGAAATATAACAAATATGTAAAACAATTTATTCAGTATGCTTATACAAGTCTTTACAAATTTATGGTTAGAAAACTTAATGTGTGAGTCACGACGGTTTTTACTTTCTGATATGTACATAGTATAGAGATGAAATTGATGAAAAATTATCCCCAGAAATATTAGTTTTGAAGTTTCCTGATTATAAAACAGTTGACTTTAATAATTGCATCCATTTATGCAGTGCTTTATAGCCCAAATGTGTGGACATGTTGATCAAATTTAGAATGTGGATATATTTTGATCATAACTCAAGGTGATTTTTTCATTTTTCAGTAATTTGGGGGTAACTGCTATAAGAACGAACAGAAGCAAATATTCCCAATTTTCTCAGAATATGCTCTAACCATATTAATCAAAATTTGCCTAAATTAAACCTCCAGACACAAAAATTATTAATGTTCGCCATTTTCACAGAATTGCCAGTTCGGATGAAATTGGTTTGGCACAGTTGTAAATGTCCGAATATCATAAAACAGACTTTAATATATTTGATTGAATTGTACGGAGCATTTTTAGATAGCCTAACTACACATTCGGTGTGAAGCTGCCATAAAATCAAAACTAAGAATTGAAAATTCCAATGTTATCACAATCAGCAATAACAAATTTGCTAATATATAAGCCTTCTACTCCTTAAAAGTTGTGTGGGAGGGGGGGAAATATTTGGGGAGTTACGGATAAACGAACAAAAAATCATTAGTGGTGTTGTTATATTTTTTCCTTGTTGTTTAAAGGCAAAAAACCTTTCGTTCTTCATTGCCTTATAAAAAAAAGAACAAAGGAGCGTGAAATAAAGACCCCTACCCCTCGAATACCCTAGTACCATCAGGGTTGCAAGAGAACAAAAGTTGGTCAAGAGAGATCTGGTTGGAAAAATGAAAGAGAGGGATCTAACTACACAAAGAAAGGTGTAGATCCAACTAGGTCCTCAGATCCGCCACACTCGCTCTCACTATATGTGAGCCTCTGAGGGTTGGTTTTGTTATAAAATACAGCTCTACTGATTTTGTTCAAATTTTGACGAAATGTAAAATTTAGAACTTAAACCAATGTGCCAAACATGAAGTACAATAAATTGACGGTTCGTGAATAATTAAAAAAAATTCTCTAAGGTTAGTTTCCTTTTTTTTAAGGGAGAAGGCAACCAAAACGTTTGTTTGGGCCCATAGTGCTGGCATAACAACATTCCATGTAAACTTTGTGCTTGATTTTTTTTTTTTTTGGTTTTGTGTTTTGACATGTGGTGTTATGGTGGAAAGAGATTGTCACACATTACTTGAAGGAAGGACCAAATGACATAAAATTGGTCTAGAGTGTGTGTTCTATAAAATGATTAGAGTTAGGGTTATAAAATCATATTAGGTTATCTCATTAAGGTCATATTAATGAGGTTCGCCCTAAAATTATGAAAATTTTACTAAACATATTTTATCGTGGTGCCATAAGTTTGAATCCAAAACTTGTTCTAATTTTTTACATAACTCACCAGAAAAAAATATTTCAAACTGTGATCAGCCGATTTTAAGGAAATAGGTATCATTTACTGACAGTGAATTCGACTTAAACATCAATTTGGTTGTGTCTTGCCGCTATATTCATCCGTAAATACTGCAAAAACATGCTAACTTTCTCACTCACACGCCCATCTATAAACCAAATATTAACAAAAAATCTCATTTTATTTTTGTTTCTTTGTTTATAAATTTTACTTCCCCTGATATTCTCCACAGGTTTATTTTGAAGAGTCAAGAGAGGATTTTCGGCTTTCAGTCACGTCTATTTGTTTTATTAATTGTTTTAACTATTTCGTTTTATGGTAAATAATCCTAGGAAGCCATATTTATAAAGTAAAACTGGTAACACGGATATTATAACAATGTTCAGGCTTCAAATGCTATGTGTAACACTGAATTTCAGCATTTGGTGGCATATTCAGAGAGTATATATATAACTCTGAATATATATATAGGATAAGAAATTAACTTTCATATGCTGTGAAAACATAATTGCAAAGTGTTATCCTTTTTATGATGAGAAATGAGAAATTTAGTACCAACAACTATGAATGGAAAAAATTCTAAAAATTGCACAAACTTTTTCACAAAGACATCCCCAAAACCTAATCTTAACCAAACAATGTCAAAAATGTTAGTCCAGTAAAAAGTAAAATCTAAATGATTAACAACATATAAAATTTATTATGATTTTTATTTATTTATTTATATTTTTGGTTTGTTTAATGTTATAATAAAACCTCAATTTGTTTCGCCTGTGTCATAAACATGTATAATAATGGTATAAAAATCATATTTGAAAACCAAGTTTAAATGGCGATATTCAAAGTTAGTTTTCATTATTTGATCCAAATCGGTAGAGTCGATTTTGAGGAATTGTATTTTTCATGTCTCCTTGGTTGATTTTTTCATTTTCTTTTTTCTACCGTTAACTCAAACCAACATGGTTAGAGAGTTAACAACCAATATGTTTTGTTTGGGCTCTAATGGGCTATATTTTATAAACATTTTCTGAACAGATTTTTAAAATATCTTTTCCCCCCTCCAAAAAACCTTTTCTTTATTGACTCGAGAGACATCATGACAAATATATTCATGAAAAACTTGAACATTTTTTGTTTTTTTGTCTATTATGTAACCTTCTCTAAGCTACGCATATGTGAGAAAGTAAAATTGAAAAAATAATATTTCATATCACGTAATGTTCATGACAGATAAATTGTTGGCGAAATCATTTAAAATTACGTATTATTATTGATATTTTGTAATATTTTTAATTACTATTATTATTCATTTATTAATATTATTATTATTATTTTTACATTGAATAAAGATTTTTTCAACACAACTAGTCCATCAAAAGAAAAGTTTGATGATCTAAATCATATTACCTATATAGAGGCGCTGTTTTATAATACACATATTATCATCCAAGGGACAAAAAGCAAAACCACAAAGTGTTGGTGTTTTTATTAGGTAGAGAAATATTTTTTAAGATAAGTACTGTGAACATATTATTTTTTGCTTCATATATACTTTTTGACAGTGGGCAGATAATTAAACAGAATATTCTTAAAAGAGTAGAAATGTAGCCTAGTTAGATGTAAAATAAAAAAGGGATAGAGATAAGTATTTAAAACTAATGTGATGAGACGGGAGCTTGATGTGTTCAAATCGGTGTGAAGATATATGTGGGTTCATTAGTAAGTTCAATATACACTCCGACATATCAGACTCACTTGGTCAAATACACTGCTGGGTTCAATGCGCTGTGAATACCTCCTTATATGTATATCAAATTATGCCGATACAAGTTAATTTATAAGTACATTAATTCTAAACCTTCAACCCAGAATTGTCTCAATGATCATGACAATTATTTGTGATTAATCTAATCTTTAACAATTAAAGGAATTAAACACCAGGCTTCCTCACCTTCTATTGGAGCTATGATAGTCCTGAACTGTGACCCTTTTGTAGTAGATCCTTTTCCCGAAAAACTTGATACTGTTAGGATTTAGTATAAAAAAATATTTATTGTAAGTTTAGAAAATATTTTATTAACAAAAATAGTCAAATGTTAACACCAGTTAAATCTTCAATATCAGACTTGTGGTAGTTGTTGGGAAATAATTCAAAAAGTGTCACAACTGCCTAGCTTGCAGGTCATTAACATGACATGGGTAGTAATGCTCTATATAAACTGCTAGTGATCTAGAAAGAACTAGGATCATTGGATCCGAGACATTGATAAGGACGAGAAAACGCTACTGGTCTCCAGAGAGATGTGGCCCAGAAAGTACTTGCAAAAGGGACTCACTGGCAGTTTATAGATATTCACGGTTTATGTTTAGAAGGTGAGCAGATTTATGTGTTTAGAAAACAAGAGTAAATAAATTCAATAATTTACCCTGCATTGAAGATTTAAAGGTCTAATTAATACAGATTATGTTTTACATTGCATTTAAATAATTACATATTAGAAAGGGTTATAATATGTCAAACTGATGTAGAACAATAAGCATAGAATTATTTATAGACCTAAAGAAGTTGTAATAACTATAGGGAACTAAATAATAAATCAGCATTAACAATCTGAACCACTGAATTTGTTATTGATCCTTGTTGTTTTTTAATCCAATGAACCCGTAGGAATTAGGCATAGGAAAAACCTATTCCTAATAATATACCACTGCACTCTGGCAGCATTCTCCTGTCTGGCAATCTCTCGGCCTATGTCCAAATATGTCCGCTGATTGACAGACCTTGTTTTCCCTTTAGCCCAATCTTATATATAAACGAGTCTTTCATGATGTGTTTGATGGTTGCAAGCTAAGTGATTTATTATTTTTTTACTTTTATTATAATCCTAAAAACTAAATCCTAACAAAAGTAAAGTTAATTTTGTTTGCTTAGGCCTTACAATCACCTAAGCAGTGACTGCCATGGTGATGGCAGAAGGTGGTCAGTGGCTTCGCTTCCTTCTTCAGGGTATGGAACAACTCCAGGCAGTTCTAATGTATCTGTAAGTAGCTCTGCTTAGTGTAACACATTTTTCCTAAGGCCAAAATGTACACTGCTGCATAAAATAATATGTTTGGAGCAAATGAAACCAATCATTTTGTTTTGACTGAAAACAATTTAGTGTGCACTGAATTAAACTCATTAAAACAAACAAGCTTGTTTACAACATTTGGCTTATTATCATTCATAATTCTCTTTATTCAGTATTCTGGTTCAGTATTATTCAAAATTACTCTTATAATGTCTTTTTATGAGGAGGTAGATAGACGGCTTTATGCCAATTTTATTGCATTGGTTGTTATTAAATTCAAAAGTTTTGGGTGCACCCCTATAATAGAAGAAAAAAATGTGGTGTGTAGTAACACTGATAGGTGAATTAAGAAGATATATTTTAAAATTATACAAAAATGAGCCCATGAAGTTTCTACTTTACATTCAATTTAATTAAAAATTGTAATAAAAAATCAGATACAAATTTTTATAAATGTATTAGGTGTGAAAACAAGCTATTTCTAACAGTGATTTAAGCAACAAGTAGGAGTAACAAATAATTTTATTAACATAAAGTTTTCAAAGTAATTTTACATAATTTATCAATACATAAATTTTGATAAGTTCTATTAATGACGAGGAAGAACAAGATTTTTTTAATTAAGTCTTGCTTGAATATTGAGGGGTGTTGACAATGTTCCACAAGTGATATACGCTAAAATAAGCAACATTGTCTTACAAATTTCGATACAATATATTCATTACAGTTTGTTTGAATTTTCCTTTTCTTCACTTAGTTAATTGTCAGCATCTGGAACTATACGTTTTTTAAATGTATGTGTTTGATTTTCTGGTTTAGCTGAAGAACTTTGGTATGCGACTTTAAAAATAATAATTTAAATTTAATAATTTAATCTTTTCAACTGGAGCAGATTATTTCTTCTTCTTTTTCTTCTTATGTGCAGGTTGAAAAGGCAATTCATCAGGTTGAGCTGATAACTCTTCATGTGGGATAGGTATATCCAACTCTGATACATTAAATTGAATCTTAAGTTGATTTCATCAAGAGCTTCTTCAGTGTTATTACCAATTTCCTTTGAACACTAAACAAAGTCCATTAAAGAGTTAATAGCATCCATTAAGCACCAACTCTTTTTCTTCGAACCAGATGCTGTAATATCGTGACCTTCACAAACAGTTTGTTTATACGAGTCCAAAATATATGTAGATAATAATAATAAATAATATGTAGACATTTGCATTCTGCTACTGAATATATATATATATATATATATATATATATATTAGAAAGAGAGAAAGAATGTATCTTGTAATGGTAATACAATGTAACTTGGTTATAACGTCATTGAAGGGACCACACAAATTTTGACACCATAAAAGGGTTACTACAAAATCTTAATTTTAACATAGGAAAAATTAAAAACACTACTGTGTTTTATACTTATTAATGAAATTTTACAAATACAGTGTACTTCCGATTATTCGTGAAATTGGGTGGCACAGACATGATTTATTAACAAAAATTGTGGATAATCTGCAAGAATGCTAAAAATAAAGATAATAAATAAAAAATAGTTTTTACACAAAAAGACTTTACCTATACTGTAGATAAAACACATAATACACAGTAGAAACCTATAAATTAAATACAGTAAAAACGTTTTAATGTATATTTTACATGAAATAAAAACGTGTAATAAAAGAGATGTTCTTGTAGTAAAACGAAAGAACAATACAGGAAACACAGTACGCTACACTAGTACAGTACTGCAATTTTTAATCAAATAACCTGAAGCAAGACTAAACTGATTCAAATTGTTGTGTTTGACCAAAAAGTGTGGGTTTGTATGATGTGTATATGAAAAACTAGCACAGTTAGGCTATTAAAAAATAGACAATCCATTTTTAAACAATTTTATTATTAAAAGACAGGCTAACTACTTTAACTACTTTTTCACATAATATTCATCAATATTAAAACATTTGTCGTAGTGTGGAACAAATTTCTGAATACAGAATGATGCCGTCTTTGAAGACAACCAATGTTGCACAACTCTTTTGTCATCACCATCATTTTAATTGTTGAGTGACTAGGAGCCAATCAATTATAGTAGCAAGTGAAAATCACATGGAGTAGGTCAGGTCTGTAAGGGGGATGATCCATTTGTTTCCTATCAATTGACGTGACAAGCTTTTGGGTTTGAGCAGTATCATGTGATAAGAAATTATCAAGCAAAAGTCCTTTAGTGTTTCAAAAATGGTGCACATGAACTTCTGGGTAGAAATTATTTGCTTGAATTTTAGATTTTTTTTGTAAATCTGGTATGCTTCTACGTCATGGATCGTTGTTTTGATTCCGGTATAATATGAGATACCCACATCTCATCACCAGTTATGATGTGGCTAAAAAATCATCACCATCTCAGTATAGTGTGAGAAAAGTTAGAGCACTGCCAAGCGAATTTTTGACACCCAGTGTGAACATAATTTCTTATAATTTAAAGGATATAACCCAATTTCATATAGAACAGTGAAATTTCTTAAAATTTGTGACAATTCTATAGAATGTGATGAAATTGGAAGCTGCTTGTTCTCACAAAATTTTTCATTTATGAACTGCACCAAATCGTCATTAATGACATGGTCACCCCTCCGTTCCTCATTTTATGAGATTTTGGATCCTTCGTTAAACTTTCTAACATATTTTTTTTTCACCATTCTATCACTAATTGGATTTTCAGTGTAATATTTACTAATCTGGTGATGAAACTCTGCTTGTTTAAGATTTTCTGCATTTAAAAAAATTGATAACGAGCCCTAATTCACAAATTGTGTGTCTTTCAATTGTATTAACTATTCTTTTTACAAACAATTGATCAAAGTCAGCCTGAAATTTGATAAAAGGAAACAATAATATTAATTTAAGTGTAGAAGGGAGGTACTGTACTAACCCAAAAATAGTATAAAATTTATTAAATTCTTTCTTTGGCAATTTGGGAAAGTCTCGTGAAACGAAGAAAAACACCTCTTTCTCTAGAGCCTCCCCTTGCTTGTACTTTTTCCTGTATATGATGCTGAGCTGACAGCAGCACTGAAAACTCTAGAAAACTCAAAGTCCACTGGACTAGATAGTGTACTTTCATCGTTATTAAAAAAATGCTCTAAAGAGCTAATTAAGCCACTGTTAAAGCTTGCAAGGTATATTCCCATGCAGTTTTAAAGTGGAAAAGTGAATTCCGTATGTAAAAGTAGTGACAAGGAGCAAGTAAACAACTACCGCAGTATTTTTTTGTTACCAGTAATAAGTAAAATATTTGAAAGACTTTTTCTAAAATCTTTACACATTTTTTTTTGAAAAAAAACTAATAACCTTTCTTAAACCAATATTGTTTCATAAAAGGGAGGTTGGATCATCAATGCAGTTATAAATTTAATCGAGTTTGTTTTAACAGCCATGGAGAGAAGGGAATATACCTTTAGTGTTTTTCTTGATCTCTTCAAAGGCTTTTGATTGTGTTAACTTCCATGATTTGTTTTGTACCTGGGAAATGTATGGGATTAGAGGGCTACCTCTCGACTGGCTTAACTTATATGTGTAACAGGAAGCAGGCCATTCAGGTCTTAGAGGTTTTATCAGATTGTATTAGGCTTAAATTTGGAGTTCCAATGGTATCAATTTTGGGATCTGTGCTGTTTGTTCTGTATATAAACAGCTTGAATGATCATTTGAGATAATACTTTTATGAGCACACTGTGGCGAACTTAAAGATTAAAATCAAACCCAATACCACAATTTAATAAAACAAACTTTTATTTCCTGATATACATTTCAGTAACATAGTTACCATCCTCAGAGGTTGAGTATTACACAAACACCAAATCTTTAAATTTTATAAAAAGTTGTACAAGTGAGATTTCAACCCCACTCCTTCCTGTGGTTAGTTCAACCAATGGCATTAACCAAGTCATTAGCCTGGTCAATGCCCTGGTCCCTTTCACTACACCTGGAATGGGGGTTGAATACCCTAACAATTGTATGGACACTATTTTATAACAAATTAATCTTAACTACCTTAATTTCTAAATAGAAAGTGAATATAAAAATTATTCATGGAACAAAACTTGTCTTTTTAGGTACTAATTAACCTAAAATATATTTAAAACATGTAATACATTAGTATTTCATGTTTTAAATGTATAATAAAATTATTCTTAATTTTTACAAATTACATTTAATTTCAGGAACAATATAAATTAAAAATTACACATAAATTTGGGGGGGGGGAGAAGAAGGAGGGGGGAAAAAGAAATCTAATATGAAAATGACAAATTGTGAAATTGAGACTATAGGCTAATCGTATTATGTGTATGTGAATTATGTTAGCTTTAAGTGGATAAGTCTTTTTTTCTCTTTTTTTCCCCCTCCTTCTTCTTTCCCCCCCAAATTTATGTATAATTTTTAATTTATATTGTTCCTGAAATTAAATGTAATTTGTAAAAATTAAGAATAATTTTATTATATATTTAAAACATGCAATACTAATGTATTGTATGTTTTAAATATATTTTAGGTTAATTAGTACCTAAAAAGACAAGTTTTGTTCCATGAATAATTTTTATATTCACTTTGTATTTAGAAATTAAGGTAGTTTAGATTAATTAATTTGTTATAAAATAGTGTCCATGCAATTGTTAGGGTATTCAACCCCCATTCCAGGTAGTGAAAGGGACAAGGGCATTGACCAGGCTAATGACTTAGTTAATGCCATTGGTTGAACTAACCACAGGAAGGAGTGGGGTTGAAATCTCACTTGTACAACTTTTTATAAAATTTATAGATTTGGTGTTTGTGTAATACTCAACCTCTGAGGATGGTAACTATGTTACTGAAATGTACATCAGGAAATAAAAGTTTGTTTTATTAAATTGTGGTATTGGGTTTGATTTTGATTTTGATCATTTGAGAGTTGATAAGCTAATCCAGTATGCGGATGACACAACTCTAAATTATAAAGGCTACCATCTACAAGAGGTTAAAATAAGTACTTTTATTCAAACCTATAACCATGCCAATATTTCAGTAATCGTAATCTTAGAGTAAATGCTAGTAAGACTAAATGTATGATTTTTAATCTAAAGCCTGAATTAAAACCCCATTTGATGAAACACTTGAGCCAGTTTCATTATTTGTTAAATTCGTTTTAATCACCATCACTGGTAAATTAACAAGAAGGATCACACTAATGAGCCGTGTAGAAAACTCATTTCAATGGTCTTCTTATTAAGAAAATTGTGACAATATTGTCAAGAATCAATATTGAAAGTACTATACTTTAGTGTATTTGCATCCCAACTATCTTATGGAATTGCTCTATGGGAAAACTCCATAAGGTGGATGACCCAGAGAATCTTTCATTTGTAAAAGCAAGCAGTTAGAATCATTAGAATCACTCGTTTGGTTCATTGTTATTCTTGCCGAGATGCATTTAAAAATTCGGCCATCCTAATATTTACACATATGTACATCTTGGAAGTAATAATACATTACAAATTTAAGAACCTAACAGTTAGTAATAGTGATTTAAACATCAGTTAGCAAAACACCCAAATTAAATATGATTTCCGACGACAAAAGCTCAGATTAGCTCTAAGTTAAATGGCTCCCTCTGAGGGTGGTGTTGTTTTCATGATCACACTTCCTAAGAAGTTTAACGATATATCTGAGGTCATTATGTTTAAATTTAAAAAAGCTGTTCAGGACCAGTGGTTTTTACTCTTGAAGCCACACTGTAATCTCAAAACAAGTCATTTTGATTTAGCTATATATTTTGTATTATATGAGTTGAGTTTAACTAATGTAGGAGTTTAAAAATGTATATTTTGCATTGTATTTTAACTTATTTGGGGGAGAATTTGTTGTTGCACTTTTGGTTTATTATTGTGAAAGTTTTTGTACGTATGTTTATAGTTATGTTAATTATTGATTTGTTACTTTCATTGTAAGTTATTTGTCTTATTATTGATTTTATGCTAATTACTTATTGATGTATATGTGTTGTGGGGTATGACTAGTTCTATACCACTGTATTTGGTCTTATAGGACAATACAAATCTAATCTAATCTTCTCTCGTAATGGTGTCTGTAAGCAACTAATTAAATGAAGGAGTTCAGCAGACAAATGTACTCTGTCGGCTACATTTAGAACACACTGTATTTGGTCTTATAACACAATAAAAAAAACTAATCTTCTTTCGTAATGGTGTCTGTAAGCAGCTAATATTAAGTAGTTCAGCAGGCAAACATACTCTGGCGGCCACATTTGGAATCAGTACTTTCTTTTCAAACATGCCTCATACTGTGCCATATGAACTTTAGTTGATCTTATAACCTTCCTATATCTGTTAGGCAAAAAACAAACAAAATAGTTCACATAAAACCAAAAAGAAAAAACGTTTTAAATTAAATTTTACTATAGATCTATATATGTTAAAATTATCTTTTATGGAAAGTCTAATACTTAAAAAAAAAAAAAAAAAATCATTTCATTATTAGGATTTATAATCTTGATGAAATTATATATGTGTAGTCTTACTAATCTTTAAATATTGTAGCCATAATTCTAATTTTTGTTCATTTAGTAATAATTGCCCAGGTGTTTGAATTTAAACTGTTAGTCATGTAATTTTAAAATGTAATTTTACTTTTTTCATTTTAGTCACAATGCTCAAGCCAAGAACGATTACACCAGCTTCCATCTGTTCCAACTACAGACGAATTACGTTTATTGACTCAACATTTTTCATCCAATGATAGTAATCCCAGTGGCGAAGGCAGCGATGAAGGAAGAAAATCTCCATTTAGTAGACCCCGCTCCAGAAGTCTTAGGTAATAGTTAGCTATTACTGAACCAAAAAAATCTCTATATTCTCTATAACAAAAAATGGACATGTAATTTCCCATTCTTATGTTTAAAATTCATTATATTTAATTTTAAAATGTTTAATTTATTTTTTCAAAATTTCAAAGTAATTATAAAAAAAATAAATTTAAAACAAATATATCATAATATGGTGAAGTTAAAATCATGTACACTTTATATTTATTACAAGCTCTTTATATTTATTATAATTTTACTCTACCAGACTGTGAACATCACTTTGTCATGAGTGATTTTGTTAATGATTATTTAATAACCTCCTATGGCCTTTTTGTCTCTTCTCATATATTTTTACATTGAGGATATCTTTTAGGGTTTACACAAGTAAGTCAAAAACACGAAGGATAAAAGCAGATCACAGCTTGTTTTTATTTATTATACTTTATTGTACAATAATTTGTTTTTTATCAAGCAAGACATACAGCCCAATGAAGCAAGAAATAACATTCCTGTTCCAAAAGTACTTGTCGAAATGAAACATGGTGCATATAGAAAACTATGATGATAGTCGGTGAAGCAGGAGTGATAGTCTATGCTTTAAGACCAAGTGTTGCAATTTGTGCCCATTATTAGGTAAAACTCAAGTTCTAATTACTGCACATCATATATTGGTTATTGTCATTAAACCCATCTTCCTCTTGGAAACATATGTGTGCTTTGTTGGAAGTATACATTCTTTAAATTAAGAATGTGTCTTTTCATTTATTTATAAGGTATTTCACGACCCGTCTGCCAAACTATTGAGGGTGATTCTGAACACCAAAATAAAAAAAGTTCCAATAAACATTTATAAAAAAAAGCTTTTTCTGTTTATCTGTGATTATATCTTTTGCATAAACATGATATATCTCCATAGCGGATTAAGATGTTGATACCAAATTTTGTAGAATGTTTTATACTATTTGTTTCCACTGTAACTTATAATTTTTCACTTAACCGTTTAAAAATGGTGTTCATTTAACATTTTTGATGCCAAATATCTTGAAAACAGTTGGTTTTACAAACTGTTTACAAGCTGCAAAATATTTAGTCGTTTTAAAACAAAGCAATTTTTCCAGTTAGATTTTTATTTCACTAACTCCTGGAGATTACCGAAGTTCGACCCTAGAAATGGGTAATTTGATCTAGATTATATGTAACAACTGAAGATGTTACTTGATCATTAAAACATTGATTTGTTACAAATAAAGTGTTTCTAGTGGAAAATTGTGTTTTTTTTTCAACATATTTTAATTCCTCTATTGTGGTTACAGAATTCTGAGGCTCTCTCTATAACAGCAACACTTTCCCTTCCTCACAGTTCTTGTCTGTTACAAGATCTTTTTGGTATGTGGGAAAATTGTGCATTACTGACTTTACCGTCCCCAGTTATAATTTTATAATTTATCCTTGGTTGAGTGTGTATTGACTATTGTTTGAAAATATTTTTATATGCATAGTGTACTATTTCTATATGTAGGTTAGGGTTGTCCGTGGGTTAGAGAAAGGTGATAAATAAGTTTATATTTTCCGAAATTTTAATTTTGCTACTTTGTCTATAGGCATGCTATGAATAACTAAATAAAAACTCATTAAAACTTATAATGAAGAGAGTAGTTTCGAAAAAGATTTAAAAACCAGAATTAGAACAAATTGATCAAACAGTGGTTTCGGCTAAAAAAAAGTTTAGATTTTCAAATAAATCATTGGAAAACATAGGTATACAAAATTTCAAAGGCTATGATGGCTTGATAAATGTAAGTAGCAGGAAAATAAATGGCGAAGCTAAGGACACCAATCAGAATGTTATTAACGGCTGGTTAAAACAAATGTGTGGCTTATTATAAGAAATGATTATGTGTAAAAAAATGTATTCAATGCAAATGAAGCTGGAATATATTTTAAATTTTACAATTTAAAAAGGAGGAAATACAATAATTATGTCAGTGGAATGTCTTACTGAATTAGTCTATACCAATATGAATTGACAGCTAATGTTGTTTGTGTTAGTTATTGGGAAATTTGCAAAACCTAGGTGTTTAAAAAACATTAGAAATCTTCCACTGAAAAATCACAATAACAAAGCATTGCAATGACTTTTCAACTTTTTGTAGAAAAAATTTGTTCATGAGATGACAAACTATAAAAAAAGATCAAACAATTGTAGTGTTAGTGGCAGCGAACATTGATATTCCTGGACTGAAAAATATGAATGTTCAGCAAATACTCCTAATGTTCTTCAACCAATGGATCAAAGTGTAATAAATGCTACTACCAGAAGAATTTGTTGTTAACACTTGAAGAAATGAACTCGGAAGAGAAATATTCATCGTGTATCGTTCATTGTGTTTGTTGCAAAAAGCGTCACAAAATCTTAGTCCGGCACAAATACAAAATATATTCCAATATATCGGTCTTGTGTTTTACATCTGGAATTCAATGCGCCCTGAAGTGATGAAAAAAAGGGACAAACAATTTAATGTGCCACTCTTTCTTCAAGACATTTGAATCTTTACGTAGCAACCGATGATGTCCTTGTAACATTGGCTGATTTAAGGGATAACAGATCATAGCAACATGGAAAAAGGTAAGAATGAAATAGATTCTTAGGTTGTACTACTTTTAAATAAACAACACAGAATGCTATTCGGCATAGCAACACGTACTTATGTTGTCAAGATGTATATGAAAATAAACAAGTTTTGAATATTGAAGAATTTTATTCAAATTAAAAATTAAACAAAAATAACTAATATTTTTAATGTAAAATAACAATTTTCTTCATATACTATAGTGATAAAAATAATGAAGAATTGTACCTTAAAAATTTTAATTACCTATATTTTTATGTGCGATTTTATTGTGTTATTTAGTTAATTTTGTTTTAAATGTGAGTAAATGTTTTTTAAAATACTGTAGTAATATTAATATAATGTCAATGAACATAATAATAGTTAACAATATATAATTGGAAACTGGAAATACATATGAAAAGAAGAATTTAGAATTTGTCAGAAGCTGATATCCATATTTCATGTTCAGAGTATATGTTTTTACAGTACTGTATATACTTTTCTTACAATTTTATTAAATTTAAAACAATATTTTAAAGAGGTCAAATATACTTTCATTTCAATATTAATTACACTCAATATTTCAAATAAATATTAAATACATTTAAACAAATCAAATATGAGGTTAAACATGTTTTTATTGGGTTTTTTCTATAGCAGCAAAAATTCTTAGTCCTTTTAATTGTGCAATGGAGAGATTTCACTGTATTGGTAAAAAATTAATTAATTAAATTACTTTTACTTTTAGCCAAATATAATAACTTAAAAGGATGCTGCTAGGAATATACAAACACATTGGGGAATCAGAATTCTCTGTCTGCGTACTGGAGCTCTCATTGGACAATGTAGCAAATTAAAAAATAAAATTATTAGGAAATAACTTTAAATTAAATGAGAGGGAGAGACTGGACCCAAACAAACAACATAACTGATAATTCAATGGCAGGTATAAAAGGCTGATTGATTGATGTAAGAAGCAAAGTAAAATACAAGAAGCAAAAGAAGGCGAACAGTATCAATAACAATGAAATAATCACAAAAGCCTAACATTATTATTGTTTTTGGAACAGTGGGCTATTGTCTTTAGGTAACCTAATCCTATCAACCTGCCTAGTGATGTTTTAAATTAACATATAGGAAAACATACAAAGCTACAAATATAAAAATTAAAATTAATTAATACAAAACATGTTACGTTATTTAGATTTATAAATAGAGAAATAACCTAGCAACAGAAACAAGTTACTCAAACTTTAAAGTATGTACAATAATGCAGTTTTCATCCTCAACCAGCAAGGATATTATTATATCAATATTGATTTGACAATACTGGTACTTGTTCTTGCCATTGAATACATTTGGGAAATACAAACGTAAGATTGTTGTTTCAAACTTTTACAGTATTTTAGTAATTATGTAATTATATAAAAAAGTAAATAATAATTATATATTGTTCTCTCTCTCTCCCCTCCCTCCCTCCCTCTCTCTCTCCCTCCCTCCATCTCTCCCTCCCTCTTTCTCTCTCCCTCCCTCTCTCCCTCCCTTCATCTCCCTCCCTCTCTCCCTCTCTTCATCTCCCTCCCTCTTTCTCCCTCCCTCCCTCTCCCTCTCTCTCTCCCCCCTCTATCTCCCTCCCTCCCTCCCTCCCTCCCCTCCCTCCCTCTCCCTCCCTCCCTCTCCCTCCCCCTCTTTCTCCCAGTCCCTCTCTCTCTCCCTCTTTCTCTCTCCCTCCCTCCCTCCCTAACTCTCCCTCCCTCCCTCTCTCTCTCTCTCTCACACTCTCTCTCTCTCTCTCTCTCTCTCTCTCTCTCTCTCTCTCTCTCTCTCTCTCTCTCTCTCTCTCTCTCTCTCTCTCTATATATATATATATATATATATATATATATATATATATATATATTTTTTTTTTTTCCCAATATTTATACATATAGAAGTATTTTCAATAGTTAGTTGTTATGCAGAACACTATCCTTGGTAATAAATTAATACATTCTAGTTAATGTTTGTTGTTTATAGCAGTTCAATTAGTTTTCTTATGATGAATAATGACATTGCTATGATATAACACTTTGTCATTAGTAATAAATTAATACATTCTAGTTAATGTTTGTTGTCTATAGCAGTTCAATTAGGTTTCTTATGATGAATAATGACATTGCTATGATATAACACTTTGTCATTAGTAATAAATTAATACATTCTACTTAACATTTTTTGTTTACAGCAGTCCAAGTAGGTCTCCTGTGATGGATAATGACATTGTTATGATGAACATGCTCTATAAGGAAAGATTTCCTAAGGTAAATCCTTTTTCATCAATTTGTAAATATTACTATTAGGACTCTAGACTAGGTTTGTGCAAACCATTCAAAATTTGAATTGAAACAACCTCTTAAGGTTTGGTTTAGTTCCGAGTTTTTTGCTTTCAATTTCCGAACTTCTTTAACAAACAATAGAACTGGTTTGATGTTCAATTTAACATTTTGGAAATTAAATAACTATGATGATTGTAAATACACAGGGTAATTCAAAATTGCACTACAATATTTTGGGAGCTGATTCTAGAGCTAAAAATAAGAAAGAAAAAACATTTATGTAAACACAGGTACCAGAAAACCAAGACTTTATTTTGTAGATTTTCAAAATGGCGAAAGTTTAAAAAAATTTAATGTCAAATATCTCTAAAACCAGTAACATTATAAAATATTTCCCTCTTAACAAAAAACAATTTTAGTCAGTTTGTTTTAAATTAAAATCAAATTTCTCAAACTTAAATTGTTTTTTTTTGACTTTATTTAAATTTTATCAAAAATAAATTTTCTACAATTTTTAAACAAAAAATAATTATTGAAATTCATTTTAAAATAGCAGTCACCATTTTGAATCTGGTTAGGGAAATATTTTCATTTTTTGTACATTTCTGGGCAATGGATTATAATAATATTATTATTAATTATTATCATAATTCCATTGTATTTTAGTTTAGGTTACATCTTTGGTGTTATAGACAATGGTCAAAAAATTAAGTTTTTAGTTTTTTGTAGATAACTCTGTTAAACTATGAGCTCACAGGGAAAAAATTCTGCTTTTGATAAAAGAAAAAATATATTGTCTCTTGTAAATATTTTTTAATTTTAATACTTTTCAACATTAAGAATTTTAAATTTCTGCTATTTTGAAAATGTAAAAATCGAAGTCTTGGTTTTCTGGTATAGTAATAAAAGGTTACATTAATAATGTGTATGCAAAATTTTTGCAAAAATACAAAATGGCCAGCAGGTGAAAACAAAGTTTTCTGGCTTATGTTTATATAAACGTTTTTGTCTTATTTTTAGTTCTAGAATCAGTTCACAAAATGTTATTGTGCAATTTTGAATCACTCTGTGTGTTATATTTTAAAATTTTTCTATAATCCGTTTTATTTCTGCATTCAGTGTAACCTGATAATGGAAAAGAAGTTAAATACAAATACAAAAATTTTAGCTTTCATATTACTGTATGTGGAAATATTGTTGACAATTATAAAGAGAAACCTGTTTGTCCATTCCTATTGTTTTGGTATAACAATTGACAACACTGAATGTTGTAAGCAGAAATGATCCTAGGTATTAAAAAATATCTAGTCTTTTTTCTAGGAATTAATATTTTAAAATTAATTTATGATGTAAATATATACACCTGAGCTGATAAAGTAATGAAACAGGATTTACATTGATTTATGTCATATTTACATTACTGGTCAGAAAGATTAAACATAATTTGGTAGTAGATATGGGTAATATACTTTGTTAAGTGTGCATTTTGCAGTAATATTAACTATTTAAAGGTTATTAGTTTTATCAGATCTACTCACTATTTAAATGTCATAAAAACAAAACTTATTTCACTAATGCTCTGCATCTCAATGAAAACCTGTTTTACAAATGCTGTGAATCTTAATCAAAGTTGAACAGCAGCATTCCTTGTAAGTTCTGTTGTGTTGTATTTTTAACATTAATACAGTAGTTTAACCATAACCACCTGTGTAAATGTTTACTTTTTTTACAAAATTCATATAAAATAATAATATTATGCAAAACATATTATGTAAAATATCATTTTTCTCAAAAAGTTGCATAGAATTTATTTGTGTAATGAAAAAATGTATGTAAAGGTTTTGGTGTATGTTAGGAATAAAAAAATGAAGTGAAAATTCCACAGAAAATAAGCCTATATAAAACCATTCAACAAATTAAAACTTTTTTTTTCAAGATTTACTAAACTTTTGTAATGTAATTGTGAATAAATGTTGATAAAAACAAAAATCAATTTATAAAATTTTCATATGAAAATTTTTTTTTTTATATTTGCTAAAAAGTTAGGCCTAATTTGAAGAAAATTACCAAAAATAGTAATATTATCCAAAACACATCATCTAAAATATCATTTTTCTCAGAAAGGTGTATAGAATTTATCGGTGTAATGAAAAAACTTAAAAAAAAAATTGGAGTTAGTATGTCAGAAATCAAAAATTCTTACAAAAACCAAAGCCAAAATGACACATTAAAGTCCATATTACCATATAACAATATATATATATATATATATATATATATATATAATACTAGCTGTACCCGGCCACGCGTTGCTGTGGCTCATCTGGTTAAATGGAAAATAAATAAAAGACATAAATATAAAGACATTAATTAAAATATGTTTATTTTAACAATGCTTGTGGGTACACAATATTTTTTGTAGTTCCATTGTTTGTGTATATATACAGATTATCTGGTTTGCCGACTCTAGAACATGCAACATATTATAATTGTCCATGTGAGAAGCAATCCGTTTCTAGATCTAAGCCACGCAATTCTAAAGATTGGCCCTGAGCTAAATTAAGAAAACAATATGTTACAATCTAATTTTTAAAAAAGACATATTAGAATTTTATAGTAAGCCTATTTATATATGGTAAATGATATATTTTATAAATTGAAAATTGCCTCTTTTAATTATAACAATACAAAATCTCTGTCCTAATTAATATTCCCGAGAAAATAACATTGTGTACAATAACCTGTTTTAAAAAAGTTATTATTTATTTAACATTTAGATAAGTTTTTATTTAAATTGTAGGCCTAACTGTTACAATTTTATATTTGTATTTATAAAGATTCTTTAATTTTAAAATAAAGATATAAATATTGTCTTTTAAGTGTTTTTTATTTCATATTGATATATTAATTATCTTAGAAGTAATTAATTATATAGTTATGTTATTATAAAATTTAGAAGTGTAATACAGTTTAGATTATAAAATAAATGGGTTTTTTGAATTGTAGACCTAGTTGTTACAATTTTATATTTTGTAGGCCTATTTATAAAGATTTTTTAATTTTAAAAGAAAGATAAAAATATGACCTTTTAATTATTTTAAATTTTATATTGATAAATCAAATGGTTTAATAGTTAATAATATTATAATGATGAAAATAGGTTATGACAAAAAAATGTTATTTGAGTTATTGTAATTTTTTTATTTAATGTGGTTTAACCAAATGAAAGACGGTGAAAAAATACAACAAATTATTTATATTCACGAAATTAATGCTATGGTAAATGTTATTGTCCTAACGGAATGTCTTACAAAATAATTGATTTAAACATTTGTTAATTAAATCTATCAACATTTTATTTAACAACAATACATTTGGAAACATTGAAAATATTTAGTATAGTGTGTTTTGTTTTTACTTCAACAGATGTCGTTGTTCACAAAAACCTATCTTAAAAGATAGAAATCCAAATATACAGTTGTTTGAAGTTTGAAATCAGCTGATAATGGAAATATAGGAAACAGTTGACTACAGCTGTTATTATTATAGTCCATAAACATATGTAATGGCGCTTGCATTTTTGTTAAATATTGAGCATATTTTTTGTTGTTTTTATGTTCATTAGATGCTACAGTTTTTCAAAAAGTATATAAAAACACTCGTGGATTCGAATGGAATATTGTGTCCAATTTTCAAAGCAATCGGTGAAGAACTTTCTGAGATTATCGATTTTGAACAAACGCACATTTACATATATATATATATATATATATATATATATATATATATATATATATATAAATCAAGTTATAGAAAAATATGTGTGCATAAATGTTGGGTAAAAACAAAAATAAATAATAAAATTTTCATTAGACAAAATAAATTTTTATATTAAAAGTTGAAATTTGCTAAAAAGTTAGCCTTAATTTGAACTAACCTAGATCTTTGTACAAGGTAGGTCTGAAACAATATCACTGAAAAACTTAAAATTCATTCAAAAAATAAAGTCTAGAATCAATACCACACATATTTTAACTTGTATAAACAAATTATAATAAATAAATTCCTCTACATAACAAAATAAGTTCACAATAACAGAAATAAATCGAACTAGGGACGGAAGATTATTGACTATGTACGCATTAGGACACAAAACACCAATATAACGGAATTTCAAGTTCAGAATGGTTATATAACATTAGGCTTATGATGTAATGGGTTGTACCAACTAAAAGATCTAAATTTCATCTTCCTAATAGTGTGCAGAACTGTTACAATATATCAGTATAAGTAATTAATATTTCACCTTTCATAACTCCACCGAATAGAAAATGTGTCTGGTTTGGTTTGGTTACTACTTTGTAAAATGTAATATATCTCAAAAACTATGATAGGTAAGGACGATTTGGAATACGTAGTTCGAAATAGGAAAAAAACACCACCTATTAAATATTGTGGTATTTGGACAAGAATTACCATTTACAAAAATTATATGGGGAATGAGTTCACATTTTCTTATATTGCGAAGAACCGTGAAGTTTTGTTCTCTCATGGCAAAACACTCTAACTTCATCGAATTCTCTAATTTTTACCTTTTGCTGTATAGAGTTTCGGTTAAATGATTATGAATGTTTCAAACATTACCTTTACAATGATATATTACATATTTCAATAAAATAATATTTACTTGTTTCAAAATTAAATTGAAAAAAAATGAGATTTTTACGCTATAAAAATGTGTTAAAATTCTTTATTTTGTTTAATTTTTAGATATTAAAAAATATAACATTTGAGATCGAAAGATGGAGAATCGGTCTATAGAACAGTGTTATTGTAGATTTGTTAGACAGAAATATGGACTTGTGAAAATTAAACAAAGTATGATATAAATATGTGTTTCACAACTGCACAGTTTTTGCGTACGTGTTTGTTGCGGAATACATAAACTTTACCAATTCATATATTATTCATAAATATAGTATTTTGATTGCATGATTATGCATCTATGGGCTTTAAAATGGTCTTAATATAATTGCGGTACGATGATTTTTACTATGGTAAATGTTGAATTGTAAAAAATGTGATTTCTACTCTATGGCGAGCCGTTAACCTGATCAGACACTTTGCTCATCGACTCGGTCTGAGCTATATGCCTATAGAGGGTTAAGTTATAACAATAGGTGGAATGATGATAACATAAATTAGAGGTATCTCGTTAAGTTAAGTAAAGCAAGATGATGGGTAAACTTTGTAGTCCACAAGTAAAAAATTCCTAATAAAAACATTGTTTTTGTATAATTAATTGAAATTCCCACACAATTTATTCGTAAAATAGAATTTTTCACTAATACTGTAACTACACAAAACCTAATGTTAATGAAGGTAACATTAATGAATATAAACTATATAAAACCATTTAAAATAAGTTTGAGTATACCATTCAAACACAATCCTTAACCTTTATCGTTGTTAGTAATCAATCCTTTAACCAATTCTATGACTTTTTCTGTAACTTTTTTATTCCATTACTGAACTACCAGTTAACACTTAACCATTCCTTAATAAATTGGATAAACTATATCCAGTGCAACCTGTTTTGAACTATTGATCTGTCATGCTTAATTTAAAATGTTTTATTATACTCATACCTAACCTAAAGATATTTATAATGAGATGAATTATGAAATACAATAAGCAAAAATTCACCACACAATCATAATCTCAAAACTTTGTCAGAATTATAAAACACACATTAATAAATTTTATAGCTAGGCTTAAAAGATCTATTCTAAATAGTTACTTAATCTCTAGTTTTTTCTCAAAATCTTACCAAAATAATTATTCTCATTCAAGTTATTATACATATCTTTAGTGAAAATTGTATTTTTGAATATGAATTACTACAAAAATTATCTAAA
Source organism: Aphrophora alni (assembly GCA_963513935.1). Taxonomy (NCBI): domain Eukaryota; kingdom Metazoa; phylum Arthropoda; class Insecta; order Hemiptera; family Aphrophoridae; genus Aphrophora; species Aphrophora alni. The sequence goes on from OY740765.1 coordinate 86,191,438, forward strand.
ATAAAAACTATAACACCAAAGTGCAAATACTTTCCAAAGTATTAACTTTGGAACTGACAAGTCCAAAACATCTATACTGGCAGCCTCTTTTTGCCACTTTGGAAGTTAATTGAAGAAATCTCATAAAATCTAAGTAGCCTAATCAAACTTTATATTGTAGCGCATGTTTTTTCCTTTTTTTTTTTTTTTTTTAAGAAACCATGTAGAATATGGTTACTACTCTATGGCGAGCCGTTAACCTGATCAGACACCTCGCTCATCGACTCGGTCTGAGCTATATGCCTATAGAGGGTTAAGTTAAGTTATAACAATAGGTGGAATGATGATAACATAAATCAGAGGTATCTCATTAAGTTAAGTAAAGCAAGATGATGGGTAAACTTTGTAGTCCACAAGTAAAAAATTCCTAATAAAAACATTGTTTTTGTATAATTAATTGAAATTCCCACACAATTTATTCGTAAAATATCATTGAAGGTCTACACTACAATAAAAACAATATATAGGTTAAAAAGGTGAGGTTATATATATATATATATATATATATATATATATATATTGTGTTATAATAAATATTATAACACAAAAACAAATATGTTAGTTTTGCAAATGGTAGTCAACATACAAATGTTCTGAATCATAATGGTCAAACTATACCTGATTTTGAAAGAATATATGTCCTACAACTACTACTAAATATTGTCTTTTTTCTTATAGAATATAATATTTTAACATTTCACTATTATTTGGTGTCGGAATTTACTAAATATGGCTGAAGTTTGTAATTTAACGACATAAATAGCTAAGACGTTTTGATCATATAAAATAGCCGATTGCCAGTTGCGTGTCCATTTTAGATCATCTAAAATAACCGATTGCCAGATCCAGAATTTACCCAATTGACCTCATGACTTTTTATAGATTAATACGTTTCATGTGACTAATATAATATATTATTACAATGTTAAAAGTAAATTAAAGTATCCAAAGTTACAACTTCATAGTGAGGAAACTAATTTCTACTCTCACTAGTTAGACTATAATCACAGCTACTTTGACTTGAATTTTGTCAGTAAGTCTTGAATCTACAATTATTTATTTTCTTGAAAAATTCTAGTTTTTGTTTTTTAATAGTTTTTAATCAATGAAAATTGTAATAAGCCTTTCATTTATATTATTGAAGAATGTTGATAAATTTCAGTTCAAGATAATAATTTTTTAATTATAAAGTGATATAAAACAATATGGTTGTAGGTTCCAGTATGCCCATCTTATATGAATCCAACCTCTACAGAAATTTTATCAAAATCTAATAATTATAAGTGTTTCAAAACATTTAAAAATAGAATGATTCCAACATGTCCACCTTATATAAAGCCAACCCCTACAGATATTTTATCAAAATCTAATCATTTCAAGTGTTTCCCTCCCATTCTCAAACATTTAAAAAGAGAATGATTCCAGCATGTTCATCTTAAATAAATCCAACCCCTACTGAAATTTAATCAAAATCTAATAATTTCAAGTGTCCCCCTCCCCACTCAAACTTTAAAAAAAAAAAAAAGAAAAGACAATTGGTGTTATCTAGTAGTTGTATTCATACAAACTCATAGATATTGTTTGTAAAATTCACCCATGATGGAGTTTGTGCCATATTTATTCTTTAAGTGTTTTTACAAATATAGAAACTATTTACAAATTATTGTCTGCTAATGAAAACATTAAATAACATTTTTTTAAATAGGTACATTTTTTTTAAATCATTGCCAAAATATTAAAAAAATATTATTTATACAGAGGGGTGCAAAAGTTATGGATTATTAAATAAAAAGTACTAATTTTATATGTTTCTATTATCATATAATAATTTTGTTAAGTACCAGTAATGGGATACAATATCCAATAAAATATTTAAGTGTTCAAATTGTTGGCTTTCAGTAGTCACACTCTCTTGTAATCTAGATTTTATACTCAAACAAGACTTCACTGCACAGTTATTTATTTTCATTGATTTCTTAACACATTTTTCTTATAAATTGGATTATGTCATCAACATTATGGTTTTCTTGAAAAACTATATTTTTATATTTTCCTAATGAAAAAATTCCATTGGTCTTATATTCAGAGATCTTGCTGGCTATCAACTGACTCTTCTCGACCTTTCCACCTATTGGGGAAAATCATGGTAAAAAAATTCATGCACAGTTAGGGCATAGCGAGCAAGAGCCCCATCTTGCTGGAAGTAGAACTCCTCATTATCTTGGTTTTCCCTTATTTGTGGTATTGTGGTGCCGTGGTGCCCGAGCGATCAGAGGGCAGTTCAATCTGATGGATAAGTTTCTTAGACCTGCATTTATCCCTGTGGTAGAGGAGGTCTTAACATTTAATAATAATAAAACAAATTGTGTTAAAAGTTACAGTTTATTCGATGAATTGCATATTTCATTAAATGAATATCATAATTTAATTTTAGAAAGGTCTGAAAGACCCTTTCAGAATATATAAAAACATAATTTAGCTATTAAGGTTTAAAAAAATAAAACATTGGTTATATTTTATTGAAAAGTTTTAGCACATCTCAGCATTGAATCTCAGCGTCTTTGAATAGGCACCTTACCCATGGACATGATGATCATAGTGATCACTCGCAAAAAAACCTCAGGCCCTGTTTTGCAACTCGTTTTGTTGGTTGAGCTAAATCCGAAGATGGCACAATTCCTATGGAAAGCTTTAATTTCATTGGATATTAATTTAAAAGAGGGGAACCCTCGTGACATGTCTAAGTCACATATTCACAGGGAAACTAGCGCATTTCCGAGGTTTTGCATTGGCTTGATATCAAATAAAACCGGATGCTTTTGGTTTCCTATTAGGCCCACTCCATCCTATGTTAGTTTTATAACTCTATTTTATTAAACCTGTCTTATTTCCAATTAGGCCTACTGAAGTTAAGACTAAATTGTTATTAAGAGTTAATGAGTAGGAGTAGTAAGCAACCCTGTAGAGCATTACATTATGACAGTATTCAGCATGTTTATTTATATTTGAATTTATAATGAATAGTTGAATTTCACTACAGTGCTCATTGAAGATTGAAACATTTGTTGTTAAACTGGCCATAATGCCGTTCGTAGTTACATTGTAATAGGAGAGATCAACAAATAAACATTAGATATTTTTATGACTGTCACAATGGGGCAAGAATCACAATATTTTTTCTTAGTATAAACTAACTTTATGAGTAGTATAAAAGGAAAAAATGGAAGAAAATAGTCACATTGAAAAAGTTTGGGAGATTTCACATTAGAAAAGAAGTTTTTTCTACTAAAACCAGTTTGAACCATGCATTGAGGTAAAAAAAATCCATTATGTTTGCTTATAGCCCAACTGGATTGTTAATAATTAATTACTATTTAATTACCTTGTTTGAGGTGTTACCGTCGAACAATCCTTAATTGTAGTTTGCACTATCTTATATGATGTGTTTCGACTATTTGTCAGTCATTTTCAAATATAAAAAACACATATAAACACTTAACAACACATATTAATTCACATTTAATCGTGTTTTTAAATGTGAATTAATATGTGTTGTTAAGTGTTTATATGTGTTTTTTAATATTTGAAAATGACTGACAAATAGTCGAAACGCGTCATATAAGATAGTGCAAACTACAATTAAGGATTGTTCGACGGTAAGACCTCAAACAAGGTAATTAAATAGTAATTTTAAAAAAATATCTGTATTTCAATGTAGAATATTTTTTTCAAATGTTTATTTCATCTTATATTTATTAAATAACATAGACTGTTAAATTATTGATTTTTTTATGATTTCAAGTGTATAATACTGTTTAATACAATTTCGTATGTAAAAACGTGATATTTTTATGATCTATTTAGATTTAATGCAGGGGAAATTTTTTGAAAAAAATTCCTGCTTTCCAGCTCTTTTATTTTTGTATGGGATTCGGTTTTGAAGAATTATAATTTTAAGTAAGTACTATCTAAATGTACTAAAGCCGTACAAACATTTTTGACCAGAAAAGTACACCCTGGGACAGAAATTCAACTTCCCATTGCAGCCATCTGCACCACCTAAAATGTATGGGATGGCAACAAAAGTTATTATTAAATAAATATTATTAAAATAATGGAATTTTACGTTGGTTCAAATCACCACCCCTAATAGAGGTCTAAAAAGGGGGTGAGTTTCTCATTTACTGCCCCATGGCCCAACTAATGTATAGTTATTATGTAATGTTAGTTAACGTATGTTATTTCACATAAATGTACTAAAGCCGTACAAACATTTTTGACAAGAAAAGTTCACCCTGGGACAGAAATTCAACTTCCCATTGCAGCCATCTGCACAACCTAAAATGTATGGGATGGCAACAAACGTTATTATTAAAATAATGGAATTTTACGTTGGTTCAAATCACCACCCCTAATAGGGGTCTAAAAAAAGGGTGAGTTTCTCATTTACTGCCCCATGGCCCAACTAATGTATAGTTATTATGTAATGTTAGTTAACGTATGTTATTTCACATAAATGTACTAAAGCCGTACAAACATTTTTGACAAGAAAAGTTCACCCTGGGACAGAAATTCAACTTCCCATTGCAGCCATCTGCACAACCTAAAATGTATGGGATGGCAACAAACGTTATTATTAAAATAATGGAATTTTACGTTGGTTCAAATCACCACCCCTAATAGGGGTCTAAAAAAAGGGTGAGTTTCTCATTTACTGCCCCATGGCCCAACTAATGTATAGTTATTATGTAATGTTAGTTAACGTATGTTATTTCACATAGTGAAATAACAGATCCTTGTCAATATATACAATGGATTTTACAAACGTCATACAGAAAAATATCACCTTTACATAGGGGGAAATTTTCGGAAAATTAAAAATTTTCTAGTTTTCCGGTTTCATTATTTTTATATGACATTTGGTGTAGAATGATCATAGTAAGAAGTTATATCTAATTGTACAAAATTTTTTGACAAGTTATACCATAATTGGGTTATGGATATTCACTTTTTTGCTGTTTAGGAGTTATAGTTTAGTTAGCTCATGTATCACAAAGGATGAGTCTTTATCGTTGAAACACGATTGATTAAGTAAACTCAATTTTTGTGAGAACTTGTGTTCGAGTTTTATTCTATCCTCCAAAGCCCTGCTGAAGCTCAATCTCCACCTGGTGATTTGTATGGTTTGTGGTTCATCTGACCTTGTTTTCATTTAACATTCTAGATGTTTTCCTCTTTCTCCAACTAAAAGAGCAAGGTACAACACAATCTTCAATTGTCATTTATCTGGGTTGAACACAATAGAGTTAAGGAAGTGAGCCTCTAACAGTAGACTCTTAGTTTCCTCCACAGTTTCTGCATACATACACCTTTCTTTCTTTAAGAATCCTAAAGGGTTTGAGTGGTCTTTGCTTAAGGCCTTCTATAGTCGAGCTGCTGTTGGGAGACTGCTTATCCCTACACTGAAGCTCTTCCATATCCTTCTTTTAGACTCTTGAACTGACTCTTTTGCCAATGACCTAGGAGCAGATACCCCAGCCGGTAGAGCCTTCACCATAACAGCCTTTGTTGCTTTGGGTGTCTGATTATGTTTCCCCTTCAAACAAAGTTGGATTTTTTCAAACTTGTAGCTGAGGTTAGGCCCATCTCTTTTCAACTTTTGAGCTGTCGAAACATCCACAGAAAACGTCCATTATTCTTGGTTCCACATTCACCTGTCAGTACAGAGTGCCCATAAGCAATGGAAATCACATGGTAGTTACTGCGCTATTAGCCTCCGTAAAAAGCATTGACCCGCTTTTGGTCCTCTGTTTAGACAAAGCTGCTTATATGCAATTTATTATCAATTATTTATATTTAATTGAATTATTTGCCTAGATATTATTGGCTATTTATTTCATTATGTTTTAATTCAATTTGAATACAATTTAAAAATATATTTTATGTGTGATATTTTGATACAACTGTTATTTTTTAGCGTATAACAATAATTTATGGAATACCGAAAGAAAATATTATAACTAAAATAATATATAGGCATATAAATATAAATAAATATTGAGCTTGAATTGTGAGATAATATTAGATACAAAAAAATTCGAACACAAGATCTTACAAAATTTACGTTTACTTAATCAAACATGTTTTAACAACAAAGTCACGATCCTCAGTGATATATGAGCTACAATACCAAAACCCACGCTATTTTAGCTAGGGTGAACCTTTTGAGATTGGGTTTGCGGCATTGTGTTCTACTCATAAAAGCCTTTAATTCAATGTACAACTCTCATTTAAGATTTCCTACTTACTCCTCGGATCTGTCCCCTTGGAAAGTTATCGGTCCACTGAATACGTACTATAATAGGTTTTGTTGTCCATTAACAATGTACAAAGCTTTGTAGCTCTATCTCGATAGTTAAAAAATATAAAGCCGTCCCGGGAGTTATTTAACATGCGGTATACACTTCAACTATACACTAAAAATTAATTAACTTATTTAACACAATAGGTTAAGTTAGATTAGGTTAGGCACGTCCTCCCACCAAACTGAGAAATATTGTCGTCTGATAGTTTGAAGACACCGGATGCCAGTCATGTTTTGTCTTCAAGATATCATATTTCAAATTTTGTTTACAAACACACTTGGTGACATCCTCATAAATCAGCCTTGTGTCTGAGATTATGGTCAAGATGTATTTAGATTATACAAATACTAAGATTAATACATTTTTTAAAGACCATATTGTTTTAAAATTACAATCAAGAACACAATGTACGGGTAATATTGTTTAAATTATAGTTCTTTTTTTAGATTTTGTTTTCTGTTTTAAAATTTGCTTTTTTATTTTATACGCAACGCTGAGTTTTTAGAGTGAACCAAATAATTAGTTGAGCAATAAATTAAATTAAATATAAATGTGATGGTAAAAATACGATTTAAACTTAATTAACTAACTTATTTAATACAATATGTTACGCACAAGAAACACTTCTGTCAACGTTCGATTCTCCCACGAAATTGAAAAATATTGTTGTCTGTATAGTTTGAAGATACCGGATGCCAGTCATGTTTTGTGTACAAGATATCATATCTTTGATTTTGTTTACAAACACACTTGGTGACACCCTCATAAATCAGCAACAAATTTATAAATCATTGCAATCAAAATATTATAGGTTCAAAAGTTATATTTAAATTGTATGGTCAGTGGAAAGATTGAAATTTAATCTGTGACCTTCAGGCTGACAATGCGGCAGTTGACGCTAACCGCAAGGTGGCCGAATAGTTTGGAATAGGTAGTAGTTAGTGAATCTCCCATAAGAGTCATACTGTTGTGGAATTGCCATAAAAGAGCTTTGCTGCTCTCTTCGAATAACTTTCCATTGTTCAACCCTTAGGCCTTCATTCTGTGCCTTCAGTTATTGAAAAATGGTCTCTTTCGATTTTTCTTCACTGTTAGGGATATATCCCGTCGCATCCTGTGCAAGAGGAATCTCTCCCTCCGATACAGCCTTGAGAGGAGCATTTTCACATGGTTTGATTTTACTGGCTATGTTCTTGAGCCATTTCATAGTTTCTTCATTTGAGCAAATGAAGATGAGATATCCCAGCTTTGGTATCACACCTAGGAACTTGAGTTTGATCTCTTCCCTTTGCTGCAACACTTCTGCTAAGACGTCATTCCGAACAAGTTTAAGTTGGTTCACTGCAAGCAGAGTATAGGGGAAATCTTCAGCTAGGAAGTCTACTCTTATCCCTGCCATCACTTGGCCAGTCTTACTGAGGTGAGACCAGCCTCTGTATTAGGTCTATGGGCTTCAATGTGCCCTCTAGGCCTTTTTATTTAACTGAACTGTGATCTGATATGTTTTGTTTGATTTGCTTGGAGATAGCTTTTGTCTGGCTTCTGCACGTGCCTGTTCAGCATTGTAGCCCTGCGTTATCAGCCACTTCATCCTTTTTCTGCCAGCACCACTGAGTCCACTAGGATTTTTTTTTGCTCTTTTGGAAGCTGCTTGTTTCTCTGCTGTTTCAGCATTCTCTAAAGCAGATTGGTTTTGTTGTAAGCCTTCATCTATGTAAGCCTTTCTATGAGAAGTTCTTTCTCCAAATCCTCAGATGATTGATCAATCTTTTGGATTTGTTTCTTCAATTGAATTTTTTTAATTGTCTTCCATCTAGTTCCCACGAGATGTGAGGATTTAAAAGTCCACTCAGGTAGAGCCACTTACCTCAGCTAGGCAAATTTAAACTAGAGGGTCCCTGATATATATCCCACCCATCACGTATCCATCTGCATACACTATTTCATCTTGGATTGGAGGAATAACCAGATGGAGTCAAGAAAAAATGAATCTCCACATGTGCTCAAAGTATCTTGGGACAGAAGCAGAAGAAAGATAGGAAAGTCAAAAGTGAAGCACCGGCTAATGATTAGGTATGTTGAGTATTTTTGGTTAGGTTAGGTTAGCTTAGGTAAGAAGAATTGAAGTAGGAGAAGGGTAAGTTGACCATTTATACTGATGGACACACTGTCCTAGAACCTTGTTTGCGGTCACGAGGTGCACCGGTAGAAGCTACTTATCGTGAAGGTGATATAGGCAGTAGTATGGTAGAGGCATCCACATACCTAACACCCCTACATAGAAGTGTGAGCAGGTGCATTGTTGTGATGCAACAACTAGTTTTTGTCTTTTTACAATTTGAGCCTTTTTATCACACATTTTTTCTCATCTGTCTCAAAATGTCAATATAAATCTGAGCTTACTTTAACCCCAGCTGGCACTAACTCACGATGGGTAATGCGTTTTTCATCGAAAAACACGATGAGCATGGTTTTTGTTGCACTTGTGACCTACCATGCTCTTTTTCAGTCTCAATTTTCATAGACTTATCCACTGTAGTTACTGCTGTTTTGTTTCTGGATCATAGCCATAAAACTGGGTTTCATCACCGGTTATAACCCTGGGGATGAAGGTAGGGCCATTTTTTTTAAATATTCAGTTAGAAATTCTTGGCAGCTACCTACTTGTACTTGCTAGCTTATGCCAACACTTCTACGCAAATCATGGATTGTTTCACAACGGTCTTCGTGAATGAGTTGTTGAATTTTTTCAACATTTTCATCCGTTTTGTTTGTGGAAGGTGGTCTTGAATGGTGATCATCTTCAAGAGAATTTGTGCCAGCTTTGAATTGACCATACCACTCAAAAACCTGTGATCTGTTTAGGGAATGTTCTTCAAAAGCTTCTCGAATAGTTGCAAAAGTTTCAGTAGGGGATTTATCAAGTTGAAAATAAAACTTTATGTAAGGTCGTTGCTCGAATTTATCAGCCATCATAAAATTTGCAAATGAACATTAACACACGATTCCAAAACAACTCGTAGACCGAACACAACCTTTCAATGCTACGAAACTCATTACACTGACTCATTAGGTATTACGTAATTGGACGTTGGCTCGCTGGCTTGTACAGTCATATCTAGCAGCCATGAGTATAGTCCAGTTACTTTCTGATAGCACCTCTTATGTCTATGTATTTATTTAACAATCACTCTTGCTATACAAATATGATGCTGGATTTTGGAGGATCTCCTCTATTTCATAAAATCACAAACATTTTGAGTCCATATTTCTAAACAGTTCAAAATGTTTAAATAAACAACTGAGAAAATACAGACATATCATTTACTTCATAACTCATGGACTGTCAACTCAGAAGTTTAGATTCGTATTTGACATGATAAAAAAAAAGGGAAATTTCTTCTTGTAAGTTTTATAAAAAATATGGTTTGTCATTATTTATTTAATTTTAAAAAAATGAGAATGACCAAATACATAATTTTTTATTCCACTGTCACTAATATATTCAAATAAGATCCAGATTTTGTAAGAATTCATCTAATGTATCAAGTGACAAAATGAAACAATATTACTAAATACAAATATTTCGATAAATAGTTGAAAAAAAAAAAAAAATTAAACCGAACTAAAAGACATATTGTTTACTTTGTAACTCACAAACTATTAATATGCCGACTTAACTATCATTATTCTTGTTTGACACAATAAAAGGAAATTTTATTGTTTTGTTACAATACACTGCACTCTAGTGTAAAATATATGAATTAGACAAGATATGGAATGATTTGCCGAAGCCAATTGCTGTCAAAGAAGTTTGAAAAGAAACAAAAGTTGAGACTGTGTCTGTCACAATGGCAGGTCTAATGGATTAAATTCTTTCCGTAACATCAGATACAACCGCAGTCCTCATTGTGTTAGTATCTTTATGTAGTAAAACTTATCACTTAGCTTAGAATAGTATTACACACTATTATTCAGTGTTACACATAATATTTATATATTATATTTGAATGTGACAACAGTTGGTGCTTGATGGAATTCCATATTATGGAAATAATGAAACAGTTATTTAATTTCACAAAAGAGCTTTATTGAGCAACATATGTTTAAAGTTAATGGCAAAACATTTGTCGCTCATTAAAGCTCTTTGGTGGAAATAATTAATTTTTTTCATTATTTCCATTTATATATTATGTTTGTATATGTTTATGATATAATATTTTGTTGAAATAAGTTGTTTGTTAATTATATTTTTTAGGCTACACATCAAATGGAAGAGAGATTGATGAGTTTTATAAAAGAAAATTCCGCCATAGTAGACTTACCAGATACAAATTCTCATGAGTCAGCACCAATCATTCGCTTTGTACATCATCAAGTTCTAGAAATGGCTAGAGACTGCTTGACCAAATCTCAAGAAAAGCTGATTACTAGAAGATATTTTTATGAAATGTCTGAAAACTTGGAAAGATTATTGTCCGAGGTAATATGTATAGCCTACTTATTTATTGATGTAAAGGGAGAGAGTGAGATATTTTACATAGTCGAAATATGATATAGCTAAAAATCCATATCACTGCTTACCAATATAAAATTGAACATCATTCTAAAATGTATCTCTATCTAAAACTTATTAATAACAAACTATTCTTTCAGACGAAAGAGAAGTCCCATGAAGCAGCATCACAGCTAACTGGAATCATAAAAAAATTACTCTTGATAATTTCTAGACCTGCACGCTTACTAGAATGTTTAGAATTTGATCCAGAAGAATTTTATCATTTCTTAGAACAAGCAGAAGGACAAGCAACATGTCAAGGCATCAAGGCTGATATTCCACAATACATAATCAATAAGCTAGGCCTGAATCGTGATCCAATAGCTGGTATGTTTATAGGAAGTTATTGTCTGAGTTCCTGTCTTATGTTTAAAACTCTGTTTCTTTTATAATAGACATAAATTTAGGATATATTTTTATACCTGGAAAAGTCCACCTTAAATTATAAAGCTTGGTTTATTCTTTTTGAAATGTTTCACATCATAATGTTGTAAAATGCTTAACTCTTAGAACGCTATTACAAGAATATAAGCTACCACTCATTTAGTTTATAATATTTTTTCTACTTTTTATATTTTTTGTTTCTTAAAGCTAAGTAAATAATATAAAAAAATATAAAAAAAGGTGAATAAAACAAAATGATATATATTATAATACCATCATAATAATATACAGTAGAACCCCTCTTAACCGGTCTAGTCGGGACTGACACCCGGGCCGGTTGCCCGTTTGGCCGGTTAATCCGAGGTTCCCGTGATAAATCGGTTTTCGTTCAAAGAAAGCTTATTTAATTAGGTAGCACTAAGAATTATGCAATTAAGATGTTCTTGCAACTCATTTTATTGTACATAAATGTATCATATATATTATGTTATGTATATTATACATCAAACATGAAAAAAATAAACACTACAAAGCTTTTTTACAGATTCCCCTCTGTCAAGTCTTTTGACACATTTAACCGCTTCTCAAACGAAACCAACACACGCTTCCGAAAACTGAAAAGAAATGTTTAATTTTCCATAATGTATACTAAAATGATTCGTGGAAAAAGCGGCCCATCAAACGTTTTTGTGGGTGGATGTCTGCTATACCGACGGGTGCCAATGCCGCGGTGTTTTTATGCCGCCGACAATAGGATAGCGCTATCGAAAAAACCGTTTGACTCGCCGCGATGTTTTTATGCCGCCGACAATGGGATACCGACAATGGGATACCGCTATCGACAAAGTCGTTTGATATCGCCGCCGCTTTGGTGCCCCGGTGTTTTTACGCCGCCAACAATGGGATACCGATATCAACAAAGTCGTTTGATATCGCCGCCGGTTTGGTGTTTCAATTACAATTTATTTTCGGAAACTCTCATCCAACCAATACACTACGATATAGGCCGGTTAATCCGAGGACCGGTTAATCCGAGGCCGGTTAACAGAGGTTCTACTGTATATATATATATATATATATATATATATATATATATATATATATAAACACAATATATATAATATATTGGTTTATTTATTTATAATGTGAAGTTAGGAATAAACACTTCTATATACAATTCTACACATATTTACTTTGGGACATATATTTTTGGATTAAAACGGGTCTTACCTAATATTTTGACTAGGTATGACAAGCTTCAAAACGGACTCAGGGTGTACACTTGGATTGGCTGTTCAAGTTTTACAACAATAAATGGTTTCTTTCTTTTCCCCCTTCTTTGCACATACAACATACCTACCTCAAAGGAAGGTTCCTTTCTAAAAAGTGTTATTTTCCGTCCAGGCGTTCTTCTGGAGGTCCTTGCGCTTGCTGCCCACATTTCCTCTCCCAAGGTTCTGCCATCTTCTCCGCAACTAAGTCCAGTATCAAGGAATTTCTGAAGTGCATCATTGGTTTTTTTATTCTACTTTTTTTAGTGTCTGTAAAGTAAATACGAGTTTACAACTGTCACTTCCAACAACCAAAACAATTGTTTTCTGTTCCATTTCTTGGTTTTTCTCAAACTTTTTTTTTTTCAATTCAACAATTCACCTTCTAAAAATTGTCCTATCAAAATAATATAGGTACCATTCTAAAGCTAATGTTCTATAGATTAATGAAAAATATCTAATAAATCGATGTAGTTGGTATATTTTCCTGCTAGAGTGTAACACATGAATATTCATTGCAACTTAGCATAAAATTATGTCATAGTTTGTATATTTTTCACAAGTCTGAGGTGTGTTTTACCGCTAAGATGTAACACGTGAACATTCGCGTCGCAACATAGGACAAAATTATGTCATAGTTTGTATATTTTTCACAAGTCCAAATTTCTGCCCATCTAATCCTTAGTGTTATTATTCTATAGTATTTTTCTTCCTCTTTCGATCTGTACCTTCCAAATTATTGTAGCTCTGAGTTATTGAGATATCCCTGTTTTACTAATATTTTGTTTGGGCTGTACAAGCAAAGTTGTCATTCCAAACGTGTTAAGGTAAACTTGCTTTGTGATACTCAATTTTTGAATTTTGATTTGGTACCAATTATCAGCTGTTGCAAAAGAAATTTTATGATTGGTTGAAAGAAAGACGACATAAGTCAAGTTAACGTCTGTAAATAACATTTGAAATAAGATAAAGAGAAATTAAAATAGACTTCCAAAAATATGTATTTAAAATAAATAATGTTTAGTTTTAATATAGACTTGGTATTTCAATGAAAATTTATGTATGTAAAAGTGAGAGTGTGTGTTACCAAGCAAAAATGATTTAGGCAATGTCCGTGGAATTAGTAATGTGGACCCTGTGCTAGCATCGTGTTAGAATCAAGCGTGCAAACTCAAGGTTTTTCAGAGTCGAGAGATAGTGTCCGTAGTGGACGACGTATTTTTGTTTGTGGGAAAGATATTTTTGAGAACAATGTGATTCACATAAATATATCTTTGTGGTGAAAATAATGTAGACGACTAGTAAATATAGGAACGTATGAACTATAAAGTGAATAAACAGAGAGTCGGAAGTAGACTTCTGGAGTGGACAGACGTATTTTTGTGTGTGGAAAGGTACAATTTTTGTAGATCAATGTGAGTTAAAATGAAGGATAGATGATTTAAAAAATGAACGATTAAAGACAGTGTATAGTATCGAGAAGTTGTTGTTTTAAAAAACTGTAAAAAATAGACATTAGGATTCTAAAAAGCAAAATGAACAATGCAGTAAGAAAGCATGACGTGGTAAAAAATGTATTCGTTTCATGTGAACAAATCTAAAGGTGTTTTTAAATAAAGAGACAGTGAACTTTTATCTAACTGAACTTTAAGTGAATAGAAAAGAAATAATACATGATAATTTATGAATAGTGAATTCACAATAGAGACGATCAACCAAGGCACAATGCGAGGAATGGCGGATTTCTGTCGTCAATAGAAGGCTTCACGTTACAAAGGATGTCCATCTTGGACATTACTACAAAGTGGTAACATATACAACAGACAATACCAGTACAATTTTATAAAATTGAAACAATATTATTTTATTCATTTTGCACAAAAAGATTAATTGTAGAGTTTTTAAGTATAATTAAGATGTTCTAATATTTTTGTTTGTTTAACCCTTTGGGTGCCACGGTGACGATCTATCGTCACCATTTTTTCGTGCGAGAAATGCCACGATGACGATCTATCGTCACCATTTTTCCGTGCGAGAAATGCCACGGTGACGATCCATCGCCACTGCGTATTTCGTAGTTTAATTAATTTATTTGTAATCTGCTATATAGTATTTCGGTGTTTTAAAATACTTTGTGGTATATCCAGTGATATTCAGTGGTGGAAAAAATTTTGTTTTAGCTAACTAAACAGATGACAACAATTACTGATGCACAAAATCAGCTGTTGTCATTTTCACTTGCAGGTTAGAAGTGTACGGTACTGATATTATTGTGTGTTGATATTATTTTCTCTCTACAGTTATCAGTTTTTTTTGAAGTTTGTTGTTCGTGTTATTTTATTATTTGTTTGTTGAAGGTTATTATTTTAGTTATTACAAGTTTAAAGTAGTATTTTGGATAATATATTGCTTTGAAATGGCGGAAGAAAATCTAAGAGGTAGCGAAGTAGACAGATTACTTTTAGGTTATTCAGACGATGACTCTTTAGCCTCTGAAGATGATTTGTTACATTTATTTGGGGATGACAGTGATCTAGACCCGTTATATCAACCAGAAAGTGATAGTGACAATCAGTTTAGTGATAGTGATATTGATTTAAACTTAGATTAACCTAGTACATCAGGTAAACAAAATAGGCCTAGGATAGGTTGGGATAGGTTAGTTCTGAGATAAAAGTTTTTTGTTTGAGTTTGGTTTTCAACCAAATAATTTAAAAATTTGGTCACTTATAGAAAACAGTATATAGATAGAAAATAGCACACTTCCCATATATAAAATATTTTTGGTTTGTGAGGTAAAAAAAAAAATGTAAAATTTTTTTTTCTAAATTAGGCTATCTAAAGTTTGGTTTTTAATAAATAATTTTTTTTTACATATAGAATCCAACTTATTTACAAATATAATTGTAGCCTAGGTAACACTGAACATTTTGACACTAAATTTGTTAAGATATCTTGTATACAATTTAATCTGTGTCAATTATAACAAAGTTCTCCAAAAAACCATTTATACCTGTGGCATTTTTGGGTGAGTCTGTGCATTTTAGATGTGTTACCGAATTTTCCAGTTATGAAAATTTTCTTGTGGCACTCAAAGGGTTAATAAATTTAAGTGTTTTTTAGATAAAGGATATTTTCCAAAACAGTAATATAAAAGCTTAAACTCAATGAAAAAATAATTCAAAATAAATTTAAAACTAAATGAGACAAAGCGTTCTCATAATAAAATCATTTTTATTAAAGTTGCAACTATTTCAAGGTAGAATCACGTATTAAAGCTTTCAAGTCTCTTTAAGACAAAATTTTATTTGAATCAATAGGATATAATATCTAATGATAAATTTATGTATTTGTTCAATAATATATGTTTAATAAAAAATGTTCAGTTTCAGAAAAAACATAAAGAGTTGCTAATTTACCTGAATACCCTTTGGGAGTACACTTTCAAAAGAAGTCACGACCCTGAGTATATTTTAGAGCTAAGGAATATTAAAATTTTTTACTATTCAAAATTGGTAAGCAAACGCTACCTGGCGCCAATAAGCTGAGCAAACTATTTTTCTCTTTTGTTAAAAATAAATAAATTACATACACCCCATTTTATTAAATGATTACAGCTTTTACACTTACGGCGTCATTTTCAATGCTGTAACTTACAAGTGTTTCATCAGATTGGTATGTTTATGGTTATTTTTTTGAGAGTTTATTGCTTTGTAATTTATCGTGAATTATTTCTTATGTTTTGTTGATATCTGTTGATACAGATTTATCCTCACAACTATATTCTACAAATATTGTAACTGTTTGAATAGCCTAAAAAAAAATTCTGCAAGTTTGTTGATGATTTTTTGGCTCAAATTTATGTGATGTGAATACAACTTTTCTCATTCTTGTTTACTACACTCTAAAATGTATCATTGTAGAAAATTTATAAATTAATAGTTTAGTATTCTGTAGATCTCTAACAAGTTGTGTGTAAATGATATATTACATGTTGGGTTTTGTATAGACATATGGTGAATCTTTTTAGCAAGTCTTTTTTTCTTCATAAAAATTGATTTTTTAACAAGTGAATTTTATAAATTGGCCTTTTTTGTGCTGTTTTTACTTCATTTTTGCACATCATTTAATACTTAAAAAAAAAAAAAAAATCACAAAATGGCTTGCCAATTTGGGAATATCTAGTAGGCTTCTTAAGGGTTAAACATCTTTATGAGACAAAAAAAAATGACATAAAGAACGTTAAATTCTGACCATTTAAAACAAAATGGCAGCTAAAACAGTTCATTTATTTGCTTTTTTTATTTTTTCTCTTTCACCTAAAGATATTGGCCCAAACAGAATTCAAATATTTCAATAAATATGACGGTGGTAGTTTCTTTTCAACCATCCTGTATGTATATATCTTTTTGAAGTTCTATTTACTGTATCCGAATATATCTGTGTTTGCTAAATGCTATTTTATAATTTATAGATTTACAAGATGGCCTAAGTGATGATTCTAGTAGACGTTCAATTAATTTTGAACAAAATTTGAACAACCGCCTGCAATACACTTCAACTCCTAAAAAAGAAACTAAATTTTCTAAGGTAAGGTTATAGATTTTGCATTTAATTTTTCACAAAATATGAGTACAGTATTATTATATTAATTTAATCATAATATTGATTTCTCTGTAATCAAAACCTAGTTACCATGAACAGATTAGAAATGTACGTCATTTGTTTTATTTTTGTTTATTTTTATGTTGTTTTAAATTTATTTTGTTAAAAAAGGTAGGTCTAAAAAATAAAATAAACAGTCTTGTATGGGTGTAAGGATAGTTGTGTGAAATAGTCCCATAAATACTAATCACAAACCCTACTGAAGTAGATCAGATCGTTTGGTTCTACAGTAGAACCCCTCTTAACCGGTCTAGTCAGGACTGACACCCGGGCCGGTTGCCCGTTTGGCCGGGTAATCCGAGGTTCCCGTGAAAAATCGGTTTTCGTTCAAAAAAGCTTATTTAATCAGGTAGTGCTAAGAATTATGCAATTAAGATGTTATTGCAACTCATTTTATTGTACATAAATGTATTGTATATATTGTGTTATGTATATTATACATCAAACATGATAAAATTAAACACTAAAAAGCTTTTTTACAGATTCCCCTCTGTCAAGTCTTTTGACACATTTAACCGTGTCTCAAACGAAACCAACACACGCTTCCGTTTTCGTACGTAGATCATTAACAGTCAAAGACAAGAAGAAAATTGAAAAGATATGTTATATTTTCCATAATGTATAACTAAATTGATTCGTGGAAAAAAAAGCGGCCCATCAAATGTTTTTGTATGTCTGCTATACCGACGGGTGCCAATGCCACAGTGTTTTTATGCCGCCGACAATGGGATACTGCTATCGACAAAATCGTTTGACTCACCACTGTGTTTTACGTTGCCGACAATAGGATACCGCTATCGACAAAATCGTTTGACTCGCCGCCGCTATGGTGTTTCAATTACAATTTATTTTCGGAAACTCTCATCCAACCAGTACACTACGATATAGGCCGGTTAATCCGAGGCCGGTTAACAGAGGTTCTACTGTACTTAATCTGTGAATTACGTTGGTCTGGTCCATCATTCTTAATTCAACATTTACATGTTGTTGCTTAAGTATGTGCATTTGTTACACCACTTTTTATTACATACCTGTTGTGTTCTATCTTTAGATCAATGTTTTAGTCATCGCTTCTAATATGCCATGGCATATTTTCTATACACTGAAGGACTTCATTTTGGAACATTTGAATAATATTTGTTATTTTCTTATTGCAGCCCTAACATCCAAATGGCTGCCTTAACATTCATATGGGTTTCAGAATTTTTCGATATATAAGCAATTTGTTATTTACCATTAGCTCAGAATTCTTGTCTATATATTTTTTAATCTAATATTTAATTCTTCCTTATCCTTTTTTTTTCATTTCAACCCTTAAAAAAGAAAGTAAATTTTTCTAGGTAAGGTTAACATTGAATTTAATTATTCACAAAATATGAGTATTGTATTAATAATTTAGTCATAATATTGATTTCTCTATAATCAAAACCAAGTTACCTTGAACAGATCTGAAATGTATGTCATTTGTTATATTTATTTTGCGGTTGTTTGAAATTTATTTTGATAAAAAAGTATGAACAAAACAAAAACAAACAATCATGTCTCTCTGGGTGTATTGGTGTAAGGATAGTTGTGTGAATGTACCAGGGGTGTTTAATAAGTCAGTGATTTTGGTTCAAATCGCAAGTGTTATTTTACCTTTAATGTGTGGCATCTTATTTAAGCATACACACACAGAGTTTTGGAGTAGATCTGTCTAATAGAAATTTTATGACAGTCTTTGAAAATATATAAATGGTTTGTGTTTCTTTACTTTAATGGGATTCTGCTCTGTCGTAAGGAATATCTTACTTAATTTTGTTGTACTCATACAAGCATGATTGATGCCAAGTGCCCAGGATCTTAGAAATGAGGTTACAACTAAATAGTTAGTCAATAATTCCAAAATATTGTGTTTTATAACCTTCAACTAAAGATACAGGAGATAACTCAGATGGCAAACATGTTTTTAATATCCTCCATGAACATTTGGGTAGGAGAAATCTATTGGAAAAATGGGTACCATGTTTGCTCATAGTTGACCAATAACGGAGTTGGGTAAACATTTTCATTGTGAAACATTGTTTTGGTAAAGCACAATCCAAGTGAGTTTTTGAGGCTTTATGGAACCGTTGATGAAACGTAGTTCTATTACTGTACTCCAGAAGATGACTTTTATTGGGAATAGGTCGATCAGTGTTTATTAAATAACAATTCAATGGTTCAGTTAACTATATGCTTTTAATATAATCCTTCCTTGTCTCTATTAATACAATTTATAACGTTTTTAATGAAACCGGTGATTATAATTGTTTTATTTCTTATCTTTAATCCAGAGTGAAAACAATGTTGCGATCAGAAGTTAACGCTTTGCGATCGGATAGAGTATCATGCTCTTTTGGTTACAACATTGAGAACATACGCACAGTGTCTTGTAAGGTTGAGAGTTAAAACATTGTGTTTTGTGATGTAATTAGGGCTATTTAGTGTTGTTTATTGTTTCCTTATTCTCCTACAGTTTATATAACTATACTTTACCAGTTTTAAGAATGGCATATCATGGTCTATTTTATTGTCATGTCAAATATGGTGTTGACATATGGTGTATGTTGCTATAAAAGGGTCATTGTTAAAAAATATCAAAATTCAAAAGTATGCACTTTGGCCTTTGTTCGATAAGAAGTATAGAAACCCTTGCCTTCCTCTTTTCAAATATTTTAACATTCCCTTCAATTTATATTTTGAGTGTCATTATGTATTCTAAGTATGACACATAAACAAACTGTAGTCAAATACATAGCTATGACACAGGAAAAATACACAATCTAATTATACCAAAATATAGGTTTGTTGAAACTGCAAAATCAACAGCAATTTCTGGGGCCATCCTCCACAACTGTTTTCCAAATAAAAACAAAATAATAACAGAAGAAAAGTCCTTCAAAAAAGAAGTACTACAATATTTAACCCTAAAAAACGCTATTTGATATTAAATGTGTCGAAGAACACAGTAAATGACACAAAATCACTTTTTTTTCAATTCAACATTTCACCCACTAAATATCATTGTACCGCAATAATTTATATACCATTGTAAAACTGATGTTCCAAACATTTATATTCATATAACCAAAAATCCATAAACATTATAAATAATATTTAATTAATTGGTAAAGTTTCTATATTTCGCCGCTAATGAGGAACGCAACAACTTCGTAGTAGTGAAAGAAAAATTTTCATCTAATTTTCACAAGTCCATATTTCTGTCTAACAAATTTACAGTGAAACTGTTCTAAAGTACATTTCTTCAGCTTTTGATCTGTGCTTTCCAAATCTTTCTAACTGTTATAGTTTCTAATCTATAAAAATTAAACCAAAATCAAAAATTTTAAAACATTTTTACAATGTAAAAATCGCATTCTTTTACAACTTTTAGAATACTAAAATTCATAATTTTTAAATTATATATATATACTGTAGAACTAATGTTTCAATCTTCCAAAATCATATAATTGAAATTCTATTAAACGAAAGGTAAAAATTATTTGTCTCTAGGGAGGAGCACTTCAAGGTTCGTCGCAATATAACAAAATATGATCTCATTGATTTTTGTAAATTGTAATACTTGTCCAAGTACCACAAGTTGACAATATTTTTTTTTTCTATATTTTTTCTTTTGAACCACGTATTCTAAATTGTGTTGCTATTATAGTTTTTCAGATATATTCCATTCCACGAATGGAATGGTTACGAAGTAGTAACCAAGATGAACCAGTCTCATTTTCATTTCGGCGGGGTTACAAAATGTGAAATATTGATTACTTATATTGATATTTTGTAACCGTTCTGCATACCATTGGAAACACGAAATTTAGGCCTTTCAATTGATACAACCGAATACATCATAACCCTAATATTAGATATTACAACGAACCACTCGCCTCTTTTTGATGAATCTTCTTTGGAGTATTAGCGTCTTTTGCTATTTTATTTTAATGAGGTGTGGTTAGTTGCAGCAAGAATAACCAATTCCACTGGAAATAAAGGCATGAATTTTCCTCTAGCCTGGTTACTTTTTTTTTGTATTATCATTTCAGCCATTATAGCGTGAACAATCTCACATTCTTTACCCAAATAAATTTCAATATTTCTTGGCATTTTCTGACCTCCCTGGTTTAGGTGAGCCACCTTTATACATTTATTTTAACAAAATATTTTAAATTCATATTTTACAAGCTCCCGGAGTGGAAATGATTACATCAACTTCTTTAATGTACGTTTTTTGAAAACAAATTATTCTTTATGTTATCTTTAGAATTACTTGGTTTTTATATAATAACATTTAAAATTTGGATTTTGAGGTTTTTTGAGAAAGTTTTTTTATTTAATGGGCTGTAAATTTTAAACAATGCAAGATTGAAAACACAAGATAAAGTAACAGAAAGTTTACTTCGAGAAGCACATTATGACAACTTCAAAACCTGTTTTTTCCCAAATTTAAATTTCAACAAATTAGTTCCATTCGCTGCTAAATATCCTAAGTCTGAAAAACAGTTTTCAACAGTATCCTGAGTTGAAGGTCAAATCGGTGATAAGAATCTGCATCTCAGGACCTGAAAAAATCACCTTCCCTGGTTTTGGCCACGTGCTGTTCAGAAAAATTTAATTTTTACAAAAACAGCCATAAGATAATTTACAATATTGAACTATTTCAATGCTATTATTTATGCTATCTTATATCAATAGAACTAGTTACAAAATCAGTAACCTTATTTCAACTAAATGTAATAGTAAAGTTGCCTTTTATTGTACAAAAAATTTAGGGAAAATGTTGGTTAATAATAAAGATAAAAAAGAAATGTTAGAAAATAGTGGAGTTTATAAAATATCTTGTCAAGATTTTGACTCTGAGTACATAGGTCAATCAGGTAGATCTATAAAACTTAGAATTAAAGAACATGTAAATAGCTGGAAACATGCCTATAGAAACTCTAACTTTGCTAACCACCTTTTGGACTTATTGTTGATGAAAGGAAGTAATGTCATAGCACCTGACTGATAGGCCATACATGTGATATTTTGACAACTTAGTTAACATTGCTATATTTATTGTTTTATTCTAGTATTATATGGATTATTCAATGTTTGTTGATGTTCTTTGGATAGTTGTAATGTTGTATTTTTACTAGTTGCAGTGGTAGCACTGTTAGATTATTGACTAGTTCTATACCATATGTTGTTGTTTTGTGAACAATGGGTACAGGAATAAATATAATAATATCCAATATACAGTTGCATCTAATGGTTTAAGGTTTGTTATATTTTATTGGGATTGTTTTATATTGTAAACTGCTTATTATGTTTTGTGTATTATGTTGTAATTAAGTTTATTTATTGTATCTTAATAACTTTTCTTATACAATGATTTTTTTCTATAGGACCACATAAAGAAATGAAATGAAATTTAAATGATAAAGGAGTTCCTTGAATTTACACTAAAATTGAAAGGGTTGTTAAATTTATTGTTGGCATTGTTATTAGATGGAAATAATGAGATGATTATTTAATTCCACAAAACAGCTTTAATTGCGACATATGTTTCGCCGTTAGGCATTTTCAAATAATTCAGTTGCTTGAAAGTGCCTAACGGCGAAACATATGTCGCAATTAAAGCTGTTTTGCAGAATTAAATAATCATCTCATTATTTCCATTATCATGGAATTCCATCATGTACCGACTGTTAAAACATTAAATTATTGTTATTAGATGTTTATTTATAATAGTACAACTATAATTTAACTCTCAAACCACCTTTGAACTTGTCAACGGGTTGATCACAGACACATGGTTTTTGCAATTCAACATATCGGCCACTTAAAATCGTCCTATCGCAATAAATAAAATAGTATTGTTTTTCCATAGATACATAATCATGCAAAAATAAAATACCATAAAACGTTATAAATAATATTTAATTAATTGGTAAAATTTGCTTATTTTGATGCTTAAAAGCAAAGAAATAACTGCACAGTTATAAAACAAAAAATACGCCATTCTTTTCTCTAATTTTCACAAATCCCTTATAGTCAAACAAATCTACTATAACACTGTTCTATAGATCATGTCATCCTCTTTCGTTCAGTGCTTTCCAAATCTTTCTATCTGTAATACTGTAGTTTTTAATATATAAAAATTAAACAAAATCAAGAATTTTAACATGTTTTTAGACACTAAAAATCACATTTTTTTTTCAATTCAATTTTTATCTTAGTAAATATTATTTTATCAAAATGTATATATATCATTGTAAAGGTAATGTTTAAATTTTTCATAATCATGTATACCAAAATCCTTCTCACGAAAGATAAAAATTCAAGAATTTGATAAAGTTTACTAATGTTCTGCGAGATTGATGCCACTGACGTAACAGCCTTATATAAAAAAATATGTACTCATGGATCATATAATTTTTCAAAATGGCAATTTTTGTCCAAATACCACAAGTTAAATATATCTTATAGTATTTTTCTTTCTCTTTTGAACTACGTATTCGAAACTATCATAAGTTATATAGTTTACGAGATATATCCATTCTACGATGTGCTTCAAAAATTTACTTCCCCAGTTTGCTCTTGTGAGTATTTAGCCAACTTTGAATATTCCGATCTTAATTTTTATATAATCTTTCCGTTTCTTCTTGTACTGTGAAGAAGAAATTTAGATCTACAAGTTGGTAGCTAGTTCATGGGCATGGTATTTATATAGCAGTGAATATTAGAAGATTTACTTTATAACTGCCTTACTCTGATGTTTTATTGCCATCTTTTCTGTGTGTTAGCGTGGGATGCTCAATGTATTTCTATTATGTAAAGTTATTTTGTTATTTAGAGTTATTTATTTATACAAGTTATAATATGTGTGTTAGTGTTTCTCAATATTTTTTTGAGTGACTTTTAGTATTTTCAGTGTATTTATTACTACATAATAGGCCTAGTAAGCAAAACGTTTTGTAGGTTAGTACAAAGAAACTTATTTATTTATTTACTTATTTATTTTTTAAGTTTATTTATTCTTGTTTTACCAACTGTTATCCACACCTATATTACAAATCTCTTGTAATACTGGAAAAATTTAAAAAAAAAAAAAAAAAAAAAAAAAAATCTATAGGATATACAGTAGCACTTGGATAATTCAAAGCTGAAAGGACCAATGAAAAAATTCGAATTATCCAAAAATTCAAATTATAAAAGTTAATTTTTTTTCAAGTTTAGTCTCCCAAAATGCTTGAAATAATAATAATAATAATATGTGTTAGGTTAATTACTTTGTATAAGCTAACCTAACCTAACACATATTATTCCTAATATACAATCCAGGAAGCTGCACATACATTGTGTCTAAGTTGAAATAATAATTACAGTGTATATGTTTATTATATAAGCTTTATTTTCACAAATCAAAAGTTAATGAAGCTCTTTTATTACAGTGTATACAGTAAGTTTCTAGGCATATGTATAGCCTACACTAAATTAAAGTTTGACAAAGTATTGTGAAATGTCAGATTACCTTGAAGAATTAATTTTTTTAAGGTTTGCAAAATCCTCAAGTATGTTTAAAGAATGAAAAACAGCTTCACTTACATTGGTTTGTCCTTCAATGTACCGCCGAAACTCACGCAATTGCTGAAGAGCCTCTGACGTTGTAGGGATTGGAGACTCTTCAACTTCAGCTTGCTCTTCTTCTAAATCCGACAATTTGGCACTATTTTTGTTTTTCACTTCTGCTAAAATGTCTTGATCAGAAAGTTCTCCACACACTTCTACTTGTTCGTCTAAATTAACGTACTCCTCAAAGGTGACGTGCGTATTGCCTTCCCATCCGACAGGTAGAGGGGGAACATCTTCGTCTAAAAGTTCATTTAAAAGCTGGTCAGATTTCTTAACGAATCCAGCTTTTTTAAAACCATTCGCTATTGTTGTTTTAGTAACTTGGGACCATGCATTGTGACACATTCTTGCTGCTTGAAGGACATCGATCTTTTTGTTGCTGTTATTCAATGAATCTGTCAAGAGCGTTTGTACAATAAGTCGACAGTAAAAATGCTTATAATTTTTTTCAATGCCCTGATCCATTGGTTGTACAACTGAAGTCATGTTAGGGGGGAATAAAATACCCTTAACGTTGTTCATTAGTGTGATAGAGTTATGAGCGGTACAATTGTCAATAAACAAGATGATTTTTCTGTTCTGTTTACAGAAGGTTTTGTCGAGATTTAACAGCCAATCTTTAAACAGCTCTGCTGTCATCCAAGCTTTTTTATTTGATCTGTACTCGAGTGCTTTGGACTTTATGTTTTTAAAACATCTAGGATTAGCAGATTTGCCTATCATTAATAAAGGCAACTTTTCGATGCCATCCATATTGGCCCCAATCAATAAAGTCAGTCTTTCCTTACTGTTTTTTTCCCCCACTGCAGCGATCTCCTTTAAAAGTTAACGTTTGTCCGGAGTACATTTAAAAAACAAACCCGTTTTGTCTACGTTAAAAATGTCTTTTGCCGGGGTTTCTTCAATCATTAGAAAAATATCGCCTTTCCAAACATTTGCAGCTTCTTGATTCACACTCGCACTTTCACCACACACAGACTTAAAAGTAATGTTGTTTCTTTCCTTAAAACCATCCAACTAACCAGTACTCGCCTTGAAACCACTTTTCTCCAAACCAACAGCAAACTCTTCTGCCTTTGTTCGAACAAGGAACCCAGATAATGGAATGTTTTTTTCCCGAGCTTGCTTAAACCACTTTAGCATACATTCATCCACTTCGGGATTATCTGGTTCTCTGGCTCTTCTGCGGTCCTTTCCATTTCCACTCAAAGCACTGTTTAATATTTTCTCCTTATTTTTCAAAAAAGTAGACACTGGTGGGTGCTATCCCGTACTCCTTAGCAATGTCACATTTCTTCTTAAGACCCTTCTCCACCTCACGAATAACAGCGACTTTTTCACAAAATGTTAATGTCTTGTACTAAACGCGTGGTTTACTCAAAGACATTGTGATCACTCTCACAAACAAAAACTTTCAAAACACAAATGACTGACAAGCAGAGGCACACTACTGTAACAATGAACTGAAACTCAGCAGGACATCGATAATTTTATTTTTTAATTGTCTGCAGTAAGTCTCCGCCTACAGTCAGGCAAAGGCTAATTCACAGTCGGGCAAAGGCTAGTTCACTCAGACTGGCAGCACGACACTAAGTGTGTAACAGAGGTACCGCATCTCCTGACTGCATGTGAATCGGGGTGGTTTGACCGCAATAAATGCGTCAGTCAGAAGGCTCCTATTGGCTGGGATAAAGTCGCACGTTCCATTTTTACTGCAGACACTCCATAGATAATTCTCGGAAGGCGATAGCGGGCCTGGGAATTCAAACACTTGTCGAAACAATAGCGGCTAGGCTTTGATCCTCACGCAGTGTACTATTTCAGTGTACAAAATAATTCTTGGAAGCCGGTCCCTTTGATACAAAAACTTTGAATTAAAGAAGTTAACTTCGAATTATCCATAATTTTTTTACATTGATATCATATAAAGTTAAAGGGACCAACGCAAAACTTCGAATTAAAGGCAATTTCGAATTATCCAAGTTCTACTGTATATACTTTTATGTAGAATTTTTTCTTCGATATTTGTAAGAATTTTTGATTCTTGATGCCCTAACTGCAAATATTATACTTTTTTTTTTTCATTACACACACTGAAGAAAAAATGACGTAATTAAGTTGCGTTTTCAATAATATTAGTATTTTTTGTGATTTTTTTCTAAATGGGCCTAACTTTGGAGAGAATTCTCACTTTTCATGTAAAAATGTATTTTATCTAATTAAAATTTTATACTTTGATTTTTGTACCTATTCATTACATACTCTTCATTTATTTACCAGACTCTGAGCTGAACCCATTCTGAGCTTAACTTCTTGGAAGGGATTCAGCTCCTTAAATAGTTTCTCCAACCTCTCCTTGCTTCATGTGTTGGTGGAGCCCACAACCACAGCTCCACATTCCAGATGACAGCTGTTTATCCTGATGTCACCCTAAGGGCCACGCCAGCTGATCTGCCTCTCGATGCTTTGAGCTAACTCCTCTGTGAGCTTTGTGTCTGGGTGTTCAAGCTGCACAAGTGCTAGCTTTTCCACAGACACCTTGTCTGTAAATGATTCAACAGCTCTTCTTCTCATTCCTGTTGAATTATTTGCAGACTTCACCTTCTTCCTTTTTCCACCAACATCCTCTGGTGTCTGCTGTCACTGCTTATTTACACTACATTCATTTGATCTGCCAGAAGTAGTCTGTCTCCTCTTTGATGAATCACCGTGCGGGTTCAACACGAAATTTCCCTGAACCCCAGAGGGCCTGGCATCATTTGTGCCTACCATGTGCTTGCTTCTTATCACTTTCCTTTGTAGTTGACCATGGGAAAGCTTTAGTTTTGGTTCCTTCCTCTGTTTACTTTTGACCTTTTGAATGTTTCCATCCTCCAAGTTCAGGATATATCCTCCTGTGTCAGATCAGGCGGGTGTCAGATCATCCATGCTTAGTTTTCTCCGTTGGAATGCTTTCGGTCACAGGGCCACACTCCCAATTGGTTTATTGATTTTTTAAATATATTTCGGTCATTTTGTTTCTTTGAGTAGCGGGTTGCTACGGTCTATCTTTTCAAGGACTCAATTAAAGAGATGAGGATTACATACTATCCCACCTTGTTCCCAATAGCTACTCTTTTTGATACTGAATATACCCCAGTGCCATTAAGCCTTCTGCATGGATCTTACATCTTGGCTTAGGACACTCCTTCTTAGTTTGTCCAGGCAATTGTTGGACTTAATCCAGCTTCAGGTTCCGTAACTAGTGGCTGGACCCTCGAAATTGTGGTTTTTAGAAAGCTTGATCGTGGAACTGCTATGGTCTGCGGTTTGAGTAGTTTTGGTACGCAAATGGTTCTTTGAAAAATGTCCCTTGTACATTTTAATCCAAAGCCATTTTGTATAAGAATCTCACAGGGTTGTCTGTCAATTTGTTTAGTTATTTCTATATTATAATGTTTTACAAGAGTTTTTTTCTTGACTTTTTAGGTGCCAAATGAAAGTGACTTTGATGTAATTAAACTAATATCAAATGGAGCCTATGGAGCTGTATATCTTGTTCGACACAAAGAAACTCGCCTAAGATTTGCAATGAAGAAAATTATCAAGAACAATTTAATGCTACGTAATCAAATTGAGCAAGTATTTGCCGAGAGAGATATTATGAGTTTCACAGACAATCCATTTGTTGTAAGCATGTACTGCAGTTTTGACACCAAGGTAATGTATTAATTCTCAGATATTATTATATATAAAATATATCATTAGGATTATAAATCATTGTTAGTTTAAGTTAGAATATATATTTTTTGTATTTGTATTTTTATTTGATTAAAAGTAGGGGTGAGAAGTATATATAGTATTAAATGAGCCATGTGATAATAATATGTCAACTACCATATATTTTGGATTTAATATATAAATGAGATAATCTATGTGTGAAATCAAAATAATAATACATAGTTTCAGCATTTTTTGAATTCGGCTTCTAACTATGATGAGACAGGCATAGGGAGAAAAAAAAAGTTTTAACTTTAAACAAATATATGTGATGGAAATTTTGAAACCTGAGAAAAATAAACTGTTGGTTCCCAGGAACGATCACATAGTTTTCATTGCCCTTCAGAAAAGCAAGAATTTGTTAGGAAAATTTGAAATATTAGTGGTTGTACATATGTATAAAAGCAGTCATATTTCTTCATTTACTGATAGTCCAAAGTCAAGACGGTACAAATATATTGAAAATAAATTTTGTTTTTTCTTGTTTAACCACTCGTTCATCATTGCTTTATAAAAGAAGTAAGTATAGAACATAAATGAAGACTTCCTCGAATACTCTAATAACATCAGGGTAAAAGATAACACGAATTGGTCAAGAGAGATCTGATGAAGAAGATGAAAGAGAGGTATCTAACCCAAGATTACATGAAAAATATGTGATGATGCAGCTAGGGTCACTTAAGATTATCATTTTAATGATCTAAGATTTCAAAGAAAACATACTTATGACAAGTTTGAAGTGTTCGGTAATGTTTTGTTCGATACAACCATTAAAAAAAAATATTAATTAAAAAAATAAGGTAATTCAGAGACATTAATATCATTTAAAAAATTTATTCTTACACAAAATAATAAATTAACAGTGGAAATAAATAGCATTTAGTTGACACATTAAACCGCCTTGTGCTAACCTAATTTCCAATATGACGCATTCTATGACCATCACCAGATTTTAAAGGTCTCAACTTAACTTTCCAGGATAAACATACTAGTTTTCAGCGCATAATACTGGTTTGCACTACACCAGTAATCTGTATCCAGTTAGTCTAGGTTAGTGCTGAACACCAAATGCTAATTATAAGCGATGTAACTTCTACCAGGTAGGTTGCAAACCAGACTTCTGGGAAGGTGTTTCTGGTCTAGGGATGTGCAAGCCCTCGAAATTTCAAGCTAAGCCGAGGGCTCAGCTCGAGCTCCACTTTTGAACAACAATCACAAAATTTTTCGAGCTCAGCACACTTTCAGAACCTGGTTCAATTGTATGAACTCGGCACGGTTTTCCGAAGAGGTCTTGCTTTTATGAGCCTTGGCTTGGTTTCCGAACAAGGCGCTAACTGATGGAATAATACTGCAACAAATACGATAAAACGTGAACTATTTAAGAGAAAAAACTCAAAATTGATATCTGAAATGAAATGAAATACATGGATATGATAATTTATCTTTAGTGGCCCTTCTCATGAGCGAAAACAAATTTTATTAACATGTGTTGTGAGTTATTAAAGTCATAACAGGAAGTACCACGAGAGAGGGAGTAAGTTGCTTTATTGGTGCCCCCACTTGTCAGATACAAATATGACGACTAAATGCCAACACTCATCACTGCAGACGGACAGAAATGTTTTAGTTTTATAATAGATTTAAAACAACAGCGAAATAAGATAATTTCATTTCAAAATTGAGAGAGAGAGAGAGAGAGAGAGAGAGAGAGAGAGAGAGAGAGAGAGAGAGAGAGAGAGAGAGAGAGAGAGAGAGAGAGAGAGAGAGAAGACAATGTTGAAAACAGCGTCAATAGTCCAATGCATCTAGTTTACCAAAAACTGATAATATACTAAACCAAGTGCGAATAATATGGTGACGGGAGTACTAATTGGACCTTGAACATGTTTGCTGTTTTCCTATATTATACTTCTATTACCACAATAACTTGCAATTTACTCATATTTTATGTTTTCGTACGTATAATTTAGTATAAAGGAAGTAAAATTATGAAAAAATAAATTTTTAGTATTGTATACGAGAAACAGCCGTGAGCCCCCCCCCCCAGTACAAAATAAATAGTTTCCCCACATTTATCTTTCATGTTATGAGGTCAAAATTAGAAACCTATTAATCAATGCATATTTTTACCCCATTCAACCTTCCCTGAACCATGGTTTTATCAGTTCAACCGTTCAAAAATATAGGTCCAGCAGAAAATTTTTCCATTTTAATATTTTTGTAAGCAAAATGCGAAATAATGAAAATACAATCACAAAGTTATAATTTTCAAGTTATAACTAAACATCCACTGCTAATCTTGAGTTGTATAATTACTGTGCAAGCGCTCCAATCAGTTTTAGGTCTACGTTCGATTCATTCCCACATTCATACACAATGCACAGCAGTTTCATAGTGGCAACTAATATCTATGTTTAACATATTATCGATTCCCTGTAATCAGGGGCAAATAATATTACGTTTATGGTAATAATATCCCGTAAAATTAAAATGTATGCGCTGTTAAACGACTGAATACACTATTGTACTGATTTTGAGTTTGTCTTGCGTGATTACAAAAAATCAGTCCACGGTCAATGTCGCTACTGTATTTAACTTCATTGAAATAAAGTAAAGCAAAAATCAAAACGGTTCGTTTCCGATTTGACAATTCTCAATTATTTCTGATTGCAAAATAATTCCCATTTTAATCAGTTTTGTGTTTAATATCATATTAACTAAGGAAATGTTATTTATTAAGTCACATTGTACTATAAAGTTGTACACAATACTTTCTGAATATTACAAATTTACGAAAAAGAAAAATAAGCATGTCTTAAATTAGATATTTTTTATCCCAATGTATTGATAAAGCTACAATATAACCAGCTAGTTCTTCCACCTAGGCTTATTCTACTGATAACAACACATTGCTGTCTATCCTTTGGTAACACATACGTTTGATGCTTTTTCTTTATCACATATCTTAATATAATATTTAATTAAGAGAATAGGTATATGTAAAGAAAATGGAAAAATGAAACTAGATTTATGTTTACTGTAGAGTATATAATTCCATTAAAACTATTGAATCTGATTAAAAGCTATGGAGGAGTGATTATAATCCAGGCGGTGTTTCAAAATGCCCATGTTTGTACGTTTTCCATATGATCAAATTTTTTTGCTTTAATGGTAAAAATATATTATTATTATTGCAAAAATAGCAAAAACAAATATGTGAAAAAACAAGTCTTTCAGCGAATTTTCTTTTCGAGTACTTAGATATTAGGTAGGACCTTCATATTTGGCCAAAAAAACTTTTTGGTATGATAAATCACCATACCAAATTTCATGAAAATGGTCTTATAGTTTTTGCATAAAATTTTGCAATCCAAATTATTATTTTTTCCAACCAAATGAAATTTTTCAAGGTTTAACAGAGACAAAACTAAAGCTTCTAGCTACTTGAATATTTAATCACTTATAAAAGAGCACTCAAGCTTTTCTACTGCATTTTAATAAATTGAAATCCATTAATTAGGAGAGCCATGGTAAATGTTAAAAAATGTGTTTATTTTTTGGGCTTATAAACAAATAAAATAACTTTGCTAATTATTAATTAATTTTTTCTTTTAAAGTCATATCAAAAGTACTCGGAAAGATGTTTATTTATGAAAAAACATGATTATTTGTCAATTTGTTTCAGAGTTATAATCGATCAAAGTTAACCATTGTTTACGGAAAAACTACCAGGATAGAAGGGTGCTTTCTTAAACAAATACTTTTGTCATTTCCAGTATTTTCCACGTATTAATTTTAAAATCTTGCGCAAATGGCAACCCTGATAAAATGTCAATTGAAGATACTCAAATATGTAAGAAATTCACGATTGAAATCGTGCAATCAAAATCACACCACTCTTAAAAAATTCAATTATCTCAGCTTCTAGTGGAGCAATTTTGATGTTTTTAAAAAATCAATGTCTCGCAAGTTGAAAAGTCCAAATATCATATTGGCAAAAACGTATTATTAATAATTATCGAACTTTTAACACATCGATAATTATTCATTTTAAAAGTTACATTAATAATCATGTACATTTGTTTATTACACAATTGAACACTATAATCTCATGTATTTTTTAGCTATGAATGCAAGAAAAAATTATTTAATCCAAAATGGATACTGCCTGGTCTATTACAAATTTCATTGTTTAACAAAACTTTTTTTCAAAGAGATAAATTTTACCAAAATACCTGCAAATTCCATGCAAACATCCTTCAGTTATACTTTATTTTTGTTAGGTAATTAAATATAGAACATGGTCTACTTTATAAATTTTTGATTTCTTCATTACGGTTCGTATTTATTATTATTTTTTTTCAATCTCAAATTTTCTTCATTACAGTTTGTAAATATATATATTTTTTAAATCACAAATTTATCCAATGTTTGGCTTTAGCTATTGGATAAAAAATACACATACTATTTTCTGTCTTCACACATATTTCAACATGTTGAAGGCAACAGGATGAATGAAGCAAATCTATTTTCAGTCAATTACAGATATCTCTCCTTCCAAAGGTCTGCCTTGTTTATGTAACTTGTAAAGAATGAAATTATTAACGTGATAAGGCAGAGTTTCGTCTAAAGCTCAGGTAGTTCTGTCTCTGATCTTCCCACAATTTTCGGAGGTTTTTATTTTAGGTCGCTTGAGGCGCATAGACCTGATAACAAATTAATACAAACACCTCATTTCTACTATGCTTCACCCTAGCTATTGTGATAACACTTATGTTATAATTATGTTATTAAATACTTAAACTTTGCGAAAAATAGTTAACTGAAATTCACACTCGGTAAGTTCACATATTCATGAATTTTATTGCTATTTTTTATTTACGAAACCCAAAGTTTTTTCTCGATTTTTTAAAAATTGATCCGAACTAAAATAAACTTAATCTACAAATCCATAATTATTTATCTGTAATAAAATATGTAATTGTTAGAAAATATGTGAATGAAATAGGATTGTAATATAATTTCACACCAAACAAAGTTTGTATCCTTTATTTCAATCGAGAGTATCTAATTTTCCATCAATTACAGCTACTTCGCCTTTCTCACTACACTGGTTTTTCCGTACTATCTATTCCAAAACAAAAAATCGACATTGTACTGATTATTATTCAATTTAAAATTTATCGTAAGCTTTAAAAATCATGAGCTTGATAAAAGTTTGAGCTCATTAAAAACTTGATTAAAGATCTAGCTTGTTAAAAGCTTGACCTCGGAAAACGCTTGAGATCGGTAAAAAGCTGAAGCTCAAACTGCTCAATTTACCCAATACTCGGCTTGAATTCAAGAATCCAGGCTCGTATACCCTATTCTGGACACATAATATTATTCGACGAGGTAGACCAAACTGCGTTTTGTGATTTTCAATGTTGGAAAAGTGCATCTCCAGGATTAAATATTACAGAAGATATATATTGAATTATGACTGTATGATATGTTGAATGAACTTGAAAGAAGTAAACATGTATTTAAGACTGACTGAGAAGGAGAGAAAGACAACAACATCATTGTTTGGTTTTAACATCTTTGATTGAACTTCATTTTGAGGATCCGGTAGAATATTCCACTTGTTTCTGAATGTTACCAATGTTTTGATATTCTTCTAACCAAGGTGGAAACATTCATGTTAAAGGATCACACCACATCTAGCTGAAACTAGAGATTATTTTTTATTTTTTTTATTTTTCGCAACAGGAAATTGGCTACAGAAATTTACAACACCATTTTTTATTGTCTCAACTAGCAGTTTCCACTTTCATTCCAGAAGTTTGACTCCCTATACCAATAGCTGCATAATTATATCAAGGTAAGGTACAGTGATAGAACAATGTGTAACATGATTACCATAATTTTTATATTCATAATTAATAAAGTTGATAAAGTACAGTATCTTAGAAAATATATGTTTGTTTGTAATGTATATGTATATAGAGTGTAATACGAGAGGTGGGCATAACTTTGGTAGATGATATCGGACATCAAAAAAGTTTATATATATACTTTCTTTTCCGTCTACCTATCTGTTTGTTAAATTTGAAATATATATATATATATATATATATATATATATATATATATATATATATATGTAACTCAATAACTAACTTAGATATTGATTCCTAGTGTTGTAGAATATTGTATACTACTAGATTGCAGTTTTTCACAAAGTCGTATAATTTTTCACTTACATGTCAAAATGGCATTCATTAAAAATTGTATGCCATTTATCTTAAAAACTGTTGTCTTTACAAGACTAAATTGTTTGCCTTTTTTAACGGTAAACATTATAATATCTTTGTTTTTATTGTAAGTCGATCAATAGCTGAGATACTGATAAAAATTTTTTTGGAAAACTAATTATTAGTAATTTTCTAGATTACATATACCTTCTTCATCCAGTACTACTCTTATGACACTAAAGGTTTATTATAAAATTTTTGCTTTATCATATATAATATATATATAAAGATTTTGTATGGACAGGAGACAGGCTTACCTTGGAAAATGGTCCTTGGTATTACCTAATACCAAGAGAAAGAGTGGTTCTTTCTCTCTCAAGGGTCATTTTTTCTCACCACACATAGTCTTTAGATAATACAAAATCCGTTTTCAGGCCCCATGAGTCAATTTTGGTATTTGAGCATATTTTAGCTATATCTTTGGACTTTATTTATGTATTATTATTATTTTAATAACTCAAATTAGGAGTATCTGCCATAAGGAAAGAAACACAAAATTACTATTTGCTCATTGATTTTGATTCATTTAGCCTGTAAGGACCTAAACAAAACTTATTGGTTGCCATCTCTCCTAAATGATGGTTTGTGAGTTATTGATAAAAAAACCAAACAAAATCGGCCATGGGGATTTATAAAAGACTTAATTAACATTTTTAAAAAAAAACCGTTTAGTAAAATGTGAAAAAAATACCCAAACCTGACTGTAAAATCGAAAGTAAAAAAATATTACTATTCAGAAATAATTGGCAAAAAAGAGAAAAAAACCTTGACCACTGTATTGAAAGTTTGATTTTAATCAAATATGATTTACGATGAGGACACCTTTATAGCACAAATTAAGCAAGTTTATTCCCTATTTAAATCAAATATATTTTCAAAGAACTATGGTTCATTTTCACTTTTTGACTGACAACTACTGAACTGACATTTTTTTTGAGACAAATAGTTTTGGTTGGTTTTTATTTGATTTTGGGTATGGATGAGATATAAAGTTTAGTAACTGATTTTGTACTGTTTATTTTTTTACTTGCTTTTCTTTAAGTCACAATATGCAGTATGTATGTTGAATCTTGCATCCTCCATTTAACACACTTCCTGACATAACCTATTAATGAAATACATGCCTTTTTTTAGGCATACATGTAGTTTTATTAAAAGTAGTAGTATTGAAAAGTACATAATCTTATATTTATTTTTCATAAGTGAAAGAAAACAGGTAGTACATTATTTTTAGGTTACCAAATAATTTATTCTATTTTCAAATTATTTTTTTTACTTTTTAGTTCAACATTTTTTAACCCTCCATCTGGCGCATGTTAATTTGTCTTAAAAATTCTTCGTTCGTTTAAAAATTAATAAAATATATTATTTGTTTACAAAACCTAACTCATAAGATATCATTTTTCTCAGAAAGATGCATAGAATTCATCTATGTAATAAAAAAAAAAATATTTGAAACAGTTTTGGAGTAAGTATGTTAGATGTCAAAAATGATATTAACTTTTTTTCAGAAAAATCTGTATCACCCAAAATCAATAGCTTACTACCTATTTCTAAGATATACACCATTTTTGTGTATTATTTGTGAATATATTTAGGGAAAAAAATATATAAATTTGTTACATTTTTAAAATGTAAAAAAATATTTTACGTAAAAACTGAATTTTCTCTTTATTTTTTCCAAAAAACATTAATAATAGTAAAATATATTTTATACAGAACTTCTTTATATCATTATGTCCAGAAAGGTGCATAGAATGTAGGTGTGTAGTGAAAAAAAAGTTAGATGTATCAAATTTGGAGTTTTTTGGTCAAATACCAAAAAATCTAAGAGTAACGGAGCAGAAATTTCACAGAAATGGTGATCAAAAACATACTAATACATTTTTTGCAATTTTTTCAACCATTACTTGAGATTTCTAATATATTTGTGAATATATTTAGGGGGAAAAAATAATAATATGTTACATTTTCTAAATAAAAATGACGATTTTTCAAAAATTGGTATTCTGACGCTTGAAGGTTAGGGTGACACGTCAACCTTTTAGGCATAATTAGTAACTTTCTAAAGCTAGGCCTAAAACAAAAGCATTAGATTTTACTAATACAATATACTTTACAAAGAATAACATACATATTCACTTATATAATCATATAAAACACTAAATATAAGAAAATATGCATATAGCCTAAACTTACCATTTTTATTTATAGGTTATTCCATATACACACTCGAAATTCACTCAAAAACAAACTTTAGAAATAAAAACACATATATTGTAACTTGTATACACAATTTATATACAATTTGTATACACAAATCTTCAAAATAACAAAAATCTAATCCCAAAACCAATATGTGCCAAGCCAAATATTATAGTTTTCACGTCAGACATTTGCTTAATTTGCTACGTTTGGACTTCAAAACAACAAATTCTTAGTAAGCAATTGCCTATATTAAGTGGTACCAACTTATAGAAATGGAATTTCCCCTACAACACAGTGTAAAGAAAAATAATTTTAAAAACAGAGAGAAATGAATTTCGTCTTTTCGTAAAGCGCATCGAATGCCAAATGAATTTCGTGTCGTCAGGTTTGTTCTCTGCTCAACTAGGAATATCTCTGGATCTGTTAGACACAGAATAATTTGTAATCTACGGTTATAAAGAGAAACATGTGATCTATATAACAGTGTTTTAGTTGATTTAAATGACAGATAAATAAAGATGTAATCGTATCAGGAAAATGGAGCCGCGTTATACGAAAAGGCGCAGAGTTTCACCAATTTTTGGAATATTATTTATAACGTTTTGTGGTATTTTTTCTGCATGATATGCGTCTACGGAACATTAGCTTTCCAACGGTATTTTATTTATTGTGATGGGACAATTTTAAGTGGGCGTAACGTTGAATGGCAAAATACGTGTTTTTTAGTTGGTGAAGTGAGCCATTACTAATGCCGCGACCCGGTCATTTGTTAAAACCGGGTTGTCCACCAGGTCGAGGGTTAAGAAAAGTGTGTTTAAAACATATATATTATTTATTTATTGATTTGGTTACACTTTTAATTTTGATTTGGTTTACAATTTCCCCCCCCCCCCTCTTTTTTATACTATATACAAATATCAATCTCTTCTTAAAAGTGGTAATAAATTAAAGAAACACATTATACAATTAAGTATATGAACAACAATACACATGGAAATGTTTTGTCTTTTCATCAAAGTCATTCATTTAAAAAAAAAAAAAAAAAAGAAGAAAAAAAAGTAAAACAGAAATAAAAATAAATTAACTAATGCATCATAGCCATAGTAATTTCATTAAATATCTTTACAGTCGCATATCAAGGCTACTCCCAGAGAAGAATATTCCCCAGCAGAGAAATGATTTGACTGTAAATTTGAATTTATTATCCAAAGTAATTTTTCTTCTTTCCTTAGATTTATTGTATAGTTTCATGCCTGAATATAATAGACTTTCTCTAAACAGTTCTGTGCTATCTAAACGGTAGTAATGAGTGTTCTCATATATTTTATAGTAATGTTATGAAATTTCCCAACTATTGGTATATTATTAAGCTGTCAGTGTGTTGTTAAAATGGGTTCAAAAATATACAGAAAGGAAAGTGAGAGTAAGTTATAAAACTTTAAAATTTATGTTATAGCATGTAGAAATTTATTCATGTAACTTACATGATCGGTTGAGGTGTCATTTAAAGAAAATACATCCAATTTTTAAATAAAGAGCCATTTTGATTCGATCTAACTACCATTTGTGGTATGGCAGAGACTCCACCTAAAGTCAATTTTTTGCCAAACTCAAACCAGTACATCAAGCGTCACTTCTGCAGCTGTGGCATAAAGAAAAATCAAGAGGAGTCGAATTTGGTGAGTGAGGCAGCCATACAATCAGCCCTGTACAACTAATCCACCGCCTTGTGAATCGCTTACTAAAGAATTCTTTAAATTTTCTGATGGCATAAAAAACATTCACTTTTGAACTATTGTGAACATGCTCCAAAGATGCATGTTGATTTTTGAAAAAATAATTACAATAAAAATACTTAAACCAGCTCTTAACCAGATCTCTCATTTCATAATGATGGCACTTGCGAATAAGAATGGAATGACCCACATAATCAAATGCCCTTGGTAAACCACAGAAAAAAACATAAATGTCTTCTCTGACACTTCCTTAACCTGTACAATTCAATGGTGGAGGTACCCTTATAAAACCATGCTGACTATCATTTAAGATATTTTGTTCAGTAATAAAGGGATAGAGACACATAAGAACTATATTCTTTGTTACTATACACAGCCGTTTCGAAAAAGTACAGGATTCTGTACAATAATCTACAATAACTATTGACCTGATAAAACAAACAATACATTGTTACTAAAAACAAATTTTTATGTACATTATAATGAATATTCTAATAAATGTTATATTAGTAATATTTTGGAAAATATAAATTTGGAAATTTAATTAAATTTATTCTGTCTTTTAGACAATACAGAATATATATAAACATAAATTACAATAACACTTACATATACACACATTACACTTATAGATTAATCAAGAAAATTAAAAAAAAAAAAAAAACTCGAAAAACAGTTCAACACCCAATAAACCTCACACTGCCTTAGCAGCAGCGAACTGCTCCACCAAATAATAGACGACAGACACCAAATAGTGACAAGCTTTTTTTTAAATATGGAAAAATCTGTAATTTCTTTCAAAAGTTCAAGGACCAGATTAAGAAATCTGATAGCAGATTATGTGGGACTTTTCATTTATTCTTCATTGTGAGAGAATAAAAGTTATGACTTACATACAACAAGTCATAATTCATACATACATTACAAAACACTTAACAATTATACATATATAAACACATCAAAAATTTTTACAGTAATAAGTTATAAATCATTGCAATTGAAACAATGAACAATTTTGTATCAAGATAGAGGCAGTATAACAAACAATTTATTATAATATAAACAAATAAATACTTGAACACTACAACACTTAAGTTTATAAATATCCGTCCACTGCCATTGATAAAATATATTGCATTGCAAGCGTCAACAAAAGCTACAACAACATGTCTGTCCATATCGAGAATTTTGTCATTCTACCTGCCAATTATGGCTGAGGAACTCCCCCACCTAATAAAAGGATTCAGAAATTAGTAACTCCCTCAGACTGTTTTTAAAGGCTTTTTTGTCCTGAATCCATTTTAATTTTTGGGGAGTTTGTTTATAAAGATAACACCAGCCTGACTTGGCAATTTATTATACTTCTCAAGTTTGTGTGGACTCTTTTGGAGGTCTTTTTTTCCTAGTGTTATAATTATGCATTTGTCTTTCGACATTGGGCATATATTTATACTTGTATTACATTATTACCTCAAAAATGTACATACATGATAAAGTCATTATGGAAAGGTCTTTAAAGGCCAATTTGCAAGATTCTATTATGCCCAGGCCAGTTATCAGTCTCACTACTTTTTTTTTAGTGTAAATACTCGTCTTACATTTTAGATTGTTGAGAGATCCCACACAAAAACTCAATAATTTAAGTACGGAAAAATCATACCATAGTAGGCCATACGCAGGGTACTAACAGTGCCAAATGTTTTCACTGTCCTCAACAAATATATATATGATGATGATAGTTTTGGTGTCAATATGTCAAATATACATATGATGTCAATATGTTCTGACCAGTTTAATTGATTATCAATTAACAGGCCAAGGAATTTTGCTGATTGTACTTCTTCAATGACTTTCTCGCCCAATGTAACAATTGGACCACTGCTGGTTTTTTTTTTAATTTTGGGGGGGGGTTTATTAAAATGCAGTAGTTTGGTATTATCTGCATTTATGTGCAAGTTATTTTCAGCAAAATATTGACATGCAGAGTTTGTTTCAATAAGAGATTGTATTTCAAAATGTTGTGTAGAATCTGCTTTAATTGTAAGTGTAGTGT
This sequence comes from Aphrophora alni, assembly GCA_963513935.1. Taxonomy (NCBI): domain Eukaryota; kingdom Metazoa; phylum Arthropoda; class Insecta; order Hemiptera; family Aphrophoridae; genus Aphrophora; species Aphrophora alni. The sequence goes on from OY740765.1 coordinate 86,232,419, forward strand.
CATCTACAAATTGAATCAAGCCATCAGTTCCTACATATGATGACAGATAATTTATATATATATTAGAAATAATAATGTTCCTAGAACCGATCCCTGAAGGACTCTATAACTCACTTTGACTTTACCCGACAGTCTGTCTGCAACTTGGACTCGCTGTGTTTTGTTGGACACATACAAGCTCAACCAATACAAGCTCTTTATGGGTGACCTCTCACACCACAATTAATTGTAAAACTTGTTTTTTTAACAACTTGTTTTTTTTAAACTTTGTAACATCTTTTTAACACTGTCAAATGATGTTTATTCATGTAAAAGTCATGTTTATGTCAATTATCATGGATGAATGTCTCTGTTTCTAATTACATTCCGTTTGGTCTTATCAAAAAATAGTTTCCATAATGAAGAGGTAAGGCAGTATTAGAAATCCCGAGTACGTTAATACACTTCTTTCCTCTTAAATGAGCCTAATGGCTTTCTTTTGCAAAATAAAGACTCACCTGAAGTTAGTATTGGGACAGCCTCCCCACATAATGATGCCATAGGCCACGTGCGGATAGGTCATAATAAGCCATCTTCAGAATCTCTATTGAACCTGTCTTTTTGAGACAACAAAAGATAAATATATCAGTGGCTAATTTCATCCTTATTCATTTTATCAATTTTATCCATGTGTTCTTCCCAAGACAAACCACTTTCAATGACTAATCTAAGAACTTAATGGAGTTCACAACCTCCAGGATTTCTACTCCAAACATTCCAATTGGTTCAGTTCTCTATGGACTGGACTGGAATTCTCTCTTCTGGATCTAAAGAGTAACTGAGATAACTTAATTTCTTTGAATTTAATAAGTTATTTTCTGGAAAAAAATTGAGATAGAGCATAATATCCTGGTAGGTTTTGATTTCGAGATGTTGAATATTTTTGGCACTAAAACTTAGGTTTGTATCATCCGTATACTGGATAAGATGTTCATTGCAGACAAGAAGTTCTATGCTGTTTATATATAAGATGAACAACAAAGATCCCAAACCCGATCCCTGGAGGACCCCATATCTGTTACATACTTTATTCGACAGCTTGACTGTGATCTGTACACACTGATTACTATCGGTCATGAAAAACTGAAATCCGTCTTAGAGGTACACCATGAATATCATTTTTTCAAACATTGAAAACATAACATTAAAATCATCATAATAAAAAAGCTTTGGACAGATCTATGAAAATATCGAGTGTTTGATATTGCTTATCAAAGCTTTGAATTCAACAAGCTGTAATATCACATCTATTGTAGACCACCAATAGCCAAATTCCTAAAGCCAAATTGGTTGCATTAAAGAATATTATTAATTTTGAGAAATTTTAACATTCTATTTATTTCCATCATTTTACTTAAAATTGGTGATAAAGAGATAGGTCCTGTAATTATTCATGCCCAAAGGGTTAACACTTTTGTAAATAGGTTATATTTTAGCTATCTTTAGGGTTTCTGAAAACACCCCATTTTCAAAACATTTATGAATAAGAGAGATAAATCTATCCATTTTTACTCAATACACTGTTTAATTAACCAGACTGAAATTTCATTGATGTCTGTAACTTTGGAAGGTTTTTTTTTTTCACAGTGATTACTACCTCCTACTTTGATACCGGGGCATAAATATCAATTAAAGGTTTTCGTAGGAGGCATAGTCATGATGTGCATATGTATACCATGTTCCATAAAGGGTAATAATAGTCATTTCTTCCATGTTTAGCTCAGAAACTTCCATCTCTTTTGTCTTACCCTGTATGAATTAATTAATTTCCAAGGTCTTTGCAAGATTTTTTTAATAATAATTTAAGCAGCTCTAATAACCGTCTTATAAATTTTTGAAATAAATTAAAAATTCCTCATCTGATGTGATTTTATTAATTTTCGAATACAATTTTAGCTTGTCCCTTGAAATTAAAATGCCCTTAGTTATCCAGTTGCCTGCCTTTTGTCCTTCCGTTTAATCAACACTAGCGTGGGAGAATCCACCAACCAACCCAGAACGTATGATCTAAAAACATCTCCAGCCTGTTTTACAAAGGGGTAAGTTTTGTGTGAGACATTAATATTAAAGTTACCAACCAATATAAACTTATGTTCTTTTAACCAGGAAATTTAAAGTTCATTTAGACTATTCAGAAAAAAAATGTGGTCTTATTGTGGAAGAACAATACATTCTCACAATGACTAGTTTTCTCCCATTTATTTCTTTAATTTCTAAGCTTGCTATTTCAAAATCTTTTTCTGCAGTGTTTTCAATGTATATTTTAGATACCTTTATTCCTTACTTTACAAAGACTGCCACACCCTCAAGTAACCCTTTTAACTGGCATGAAGAACTTCCCAGAATGGCATGCTGATTTGCTCCTTTTTTAATAGTTCACCAAAAATAGTAATATTATCCAAAACCCAACTTGTTATATATAGTTTTTCTCAGAATAGTCTATAGAATTCATCTATATAATGAGTAAAAAGTTTGGATGTAAAAATGTTAAGAGTTAGTTTCTCAGGAATGAAAAATATTGTAGTAAAAATAAGAAAATGTCAAAAAAGTGCCTTTTTTAAAACCAAGATTTTTTAAGACATGCAAAAGTTTGGAATTCATTTGTGAATAAAAATTGGTAATAAAATATATCATTTTCAGAGAGATACATATTGAAAAATAAATTCTTATGAACAAAGTGAAAAATTGGGTTTATTTTGAAAAAAGTTACCAAAAATAGTAATTATCATCCAAACCCTAACAACTTTTTATATATCATTTTTTTCTGAAGGGGGCATAAAATTCATATATGTAATGAAAACAAATTAGGAAGGAAACACTTTGGAGTTAGTATGTCAGGAATAAAAAATTGTGCAATAACCGAAGCCAAAACCCCCACAAAAATGTGTATACATCATACAAATTTTTTTCTAATGTATACAAAATATTTATAATATACTTGTAAGTAGAAGCATGTAATAAAATATATCAGTTTAGAAAATTTTGCTAGAAAAAATAAATTTTTGTGAAAAAAGTATACAAAAGATTAGGCCTGTTTTGAAAAATCCTAACACAAACACTCACTCACTCACTCATACACACATGCACAAACATATATATACACATACATATATATAACCATGTAAATTATAAAAAAATAGATTAGGAAATGATTATTTATCGAAATTTTTTGCCTATATAAAAAAAATAAAGAATAATAATAAGTTTAAAATATATATATATATATATATATATATATTCTGAACTCTTTATTGTTTTAATGATAGTTTTGTAAGTAATAATAAACACACACATACATCTATGTGACAAAAAAAAAGAAAGAAAAGAAATATTCTTTGCCAATAGCACCTTGGAATAAATATATAGACTGGAGGCAGAATATAGTTGACAATACTCCTTGTTACCATGCAGTAAAAGTTTACGTTCTCCCTCAATTCTCTTATATATTGAACATAACTGTAGATCTTTCCTGTCTGTCGGAGCTGGTTATGATTTAAACTGAGGATAGAGGTTTAGGTTTCAGAAGGGTTTCGACAATATGCGTAATCAGTAGGAAATGACGTGGTAGGAGTTAGAAATGAGTTTGTCCTGAGGGGTCCGTCCTCAGACAACGAATGAGATAGAGTGCTGTCGGGATCAGCCATCAGACCATTCGGAGGTTGGAACATTCGTCTTGGAAAGATCAGCCTTCAAACAACGAACGGGAAAGTCCGTGCTATCGGGATCAGCCGGCAGACCACGGAGGTAACACTCGTTCCAAGGGGATCAACCCTAAGACAACGAACAGGGTCTCCGTGCTGTCTCAATCAGAGGACAGGAAAGACAGTTAACTAACAAAAAAAAAATTTAAAAAACAAGAGAATTCAGGTAGCAAGAGCAGCAAGAGAAAGAGAGAGAGAGGAGTGTTGTAGGTGACTCTGTGAATCAGAATGATTTTGAAGCAAATGAGGCCTGTATTTATAGGCCGCCGGGGTTGCACACACATGTCTCCTACTCTGCACGGCCTTGGTTAGTCTAGTGTTATTCTCTCTCTGTTGTGAGACTTGAGAAGTCAGTCAGTCTAGAGTCGGCCAACTCCAGAGAAGAAGAAAGGTAAGGAGGGCATTTCTATTTTTGTGTTTGAGTTTTACTTGATAGTGTTCCAGTAAATATATGGATATGTTTCTTGAGGAAAATTTTACCAAATGTGGAAAATATTTTGGTAGAATCTACAGAGAAAGAAGTAGAAATATCTGCTTGTGATTTGGCTGATTTAACGAAATCTGTTACTAGAGGAGGTAATACTGATAAAGATAACATCGTTGAGTAGATAAATATTTGCCGTCAATGATCAAGGCTTTGAACAAATCATAGATGGAGCAATCCGGATGGTTTTGGAGGAGAGTGAGGAAGAAGAAGAGTATAAAGCACAGAATCAAGTGAGCCATGGACACAGCTCTAAGACACATTGACTATCTGGAAGAACAGGACGATAGTGACACAATGTTGTTAAAAAACTTCAATCACAAATAAAAAAGACATGTTTAACACGAAAAAACACAAACATTAAAAAAAATTGTGTGAAAAAGTAAACCAACACACTTGTAAGTACTGTATAGAAAAGTACTGTTTATTATTGCATAATTGTATGTGATTACTAAATAAAAAATTTTCAAAAGCATTTTCATCTTGATTTGTGTTTTTTTGGCCGTGTCACCCAATTTCCACGGATAATCGGGAGTTTACTGTATTACTAATTGATATTTGACATTTCGTCACAGCGTATCAAAAAGAAGATGCACGTGGTTGAAGTTGATCATCATTTTGAAGAATTTTTATATTTTAATAACTATAAGAGCTATGATAATTTGGAAGGCACAGACCAAAAGAGGAAGAAAAATACTATAAAATAATGACAATGTGGATTAGTTGAGTAAAACTTTAAACTTCCCAAATGTCAAAGACGTTATTTGTGTTATATTGCGATGAATGTTGACATGTTGCTCCCTAGTGGCAAACACACCAATTACATCGATTTATTAGATATTTTTTCTTATGTTTTATTGACTTTTGGTTATATGAATATGAAAGTTTGAAACGTTAGCTTTACAATGCTATCTAAATTATTATGATAGGACGATTTTTAGTGAAATGTTGAATTGAAAAAAGGTTATGTCTCTACTCATGTGAGTCGAAGAGCGTAATAACAATTCTTGATTTTGTATAATGTTTATATCTCCATAACTATAAGAGCTATGATAGTTTGGAAAGCATATATCGAAAGAGGAAGAAAAATACTATATAATGTCATTTGTATCCCTAATACATATAGTATCCCTAATTATCTGTTTCTAATAAAATAAATATAAAAACTTTAAAAATAACAACAAGTGTATTAATCCAATTTTGTTTGCTGAAAGAAAGCTACATGTTTAGTGTTTGTATTAATTATATAATGCTAGATTAAGAAGTGTCTATATAATTGATATCTCTTCTCAAGCCTATATAACACTTCCCTGTCAGTATTGAGAACCCCCATTCACACTAGATCACCGTTTTTTCACATTATTCTCTCTCCTGTAAGATACCACCTTTATTTTTATTTGGTATCTTTAAAAATTAGTCCATTATTTAATAATCTATAAAAAAAATTCGGGTAATACAGACACTGATAATTTATTTGAGTTAAAATGTTTTCATAGACATTCTTATCGGCTCTTAGGGGTTCAATATTTGCATGCTAAACATGATTATTATTCGAATTAGAATCTCTCAATCTCAATATCATTTGGAATGCGAAGGGAAGGAATGTGGTGGGGAGAACTTGAATATCGGTTTTTATTATTCAATGGCAGTTTAGGAAATTAGCTAATCACAAGATCTAACAATATGTTCACAAGAAAGTGGAGAGATGGAAGGGGTGTATCTCTAGAGTATCAGTTTTTAAGATTAGAAATTTTTTTGCCAATAGTATTGGATTACAGGCGCTTAGATGTCTGTTTCCTTAGATGAGTTTATATTACAATTCAGTAGTTTCTTTGGTTTTATTTGTTATGTGAATAGCCAATGGCAATTACAGAAATTACACAAATTATATCAATATAAGCTGGGAGAAGGGGGAGAGAGGGGAACTAAAGTATTGGTATGTTTTCTTCTGATACCATGTTATTGGTTCAGCTCTAATTGAAATGTTTTTAAAAAAATTCTAAGATTTTTGTGAGAAACTGCAAATCAATAGTATAAATTTCGTATCTATTTCCCAATCCATTCTCAGGCCAAAAATATCAATCTTATTATTTAAATTATGGGATGATGTTTATGTTAATGACTTGAGTTCACAACTATTAGAAACAATTTATTTTATTTTGAATCCGGCTATAATCATTTTACAATGTTGCTCAGCCTGTTGACTTCATTCAGGATTATTTATGACGGAATCCTTTAGTGTTTTTTGTTGTAACTCATAGTCTGTGTTATCCTATTGTTTTTAAAAAAAATATTTCTAAATTGTTGTAATGAATAACAGTGGAGGCAAAAGTTAAAAGCAAAACAAAATTGTATGTGGAGTATTCATATAGTGGTAATCCAAATTTGAATATAATAGTTGTTTAAAAAAAAATTGTAGCGAGGGGATTTTATCACATATTTGGATTTGATTCTTTGCAGGCTTGAACTTCTGAAGAGGAGTGGTTCTTTTCAAGATTTTGAAAAGGGATTCAGCTATAGATAGAACGTCTCTGGCTGTTATTGTGGCATCGATGGGAAGCATGTCACTATAATACTTCCCAATGGCATTTGTGGATCATAACTACTAATTTAAATAGATAATCGTTAATAGCAGTGATTCTATATCTGATTCACTTAAACATAGTTTGTAGCCTGAAGAATGTGTTATGGTATTAGGCGATAATGCCTTTACATTAAGGAATACTTGACGAGATGGAAATGGAGTGCTGCTTTTATTTGAGAGAAGATCTATATCTATCGGTCATTTCAAATGAGAGGTATTGTCAAAAAGAAACCTTTAGAAATTTCAGTAAACATATTCATAATCTTCGAAAAACTAATCACAATTCTTACTGACATGGTAGATAGGATTATCTGTGCTTGTTGTGTTTTTGATAATTATTTGAAAGAATAATAGCACAAACTTACTTCTGATGAGTAGTAATTGATTGGTGAAGACTTGGAGAAATTATTCTGGGATCTTGGAGAAAATATTCTCAAGATTGTATGGATGGTACATGTTGGATTCCAGGAACAAAAAGAGCTAAGGAAAATAAAGAGGCGCACAAAAATATTTATATCAATGAGGGCGCAGTTTCCCAGGGAAATAAAATGGTTTATTATTGTGCAACAATTTTTAATAATATGCTCTTTGTGTGAGCATTTATAATAATATGTTCATTTTAAATATATTAATGTTACTATTGATTAAATACCTATAATTTTAGGTTAGAGTTTAATAGGGAACATAGGCTATTAGTATAGATTTTGTATGGATAGGAGATGTGTCCTTGGAAAATGGTCCTTGGAATCTCAAATACACACAATGGTCCTTGGTGTGTTATTTATACACAAATATGAAAACACACAATAAAATACTAAAGTTCTTAAATATTTCGTAAACACTATTCACTTTTTCAATCAGTAGAGATTATAAAAAGAATACTAAATTGTTGTAATATGGTTGCAGGGGATGGATCTGTGTTGAGTGTAGAATTAAGCCAGTTGGGAGAGGAAAAAGGATAAGGATGATTTATCTAAGATTAAGGTTAGGGGGTTTTCTAGATTTTGTGACCTATTGATGAGAGAGTTTCTATCTTCTTCGTTTTGAGGGGTTACATTCTGGAGGGAGTGATTGTATAATTTTTGTTGTGAAGCAGTTATCAAAAGTGACAATGTTCTGGATTGCTGCATGTGGTGAAGTTGGTTTCTCTATATTCATGAATTTTACATCATGCTTGTGGCCATTCATCCTGGTGCCTGTGGTGAGACCAATGTATTGAGCTCGGCAAAACCAGCACTGTAGTTGGTAGATAACACATTTTGTTGTACATGTGGAATGATCTTTAATTTAAAATTCTTTTTTTCTGGAGGAACTGTTGAAGTTGTTGAGGGAAGATGTTTTTTGCATCTTGGTCTATTGTATGGAAAAGAACCGTGGGGAAGGTTAGGTTGTTTAGGTGTGTTATGATCCGGATGCTTGGAGTGAACTAACATATGTTTCAGATTTGTAGGCTGTTTAAACACGACTCTGGGAGGTTCTTTAAGAAGATTCTTGGTATGGTTGGAAGCTTGTAGAATTTTGAAGCCTTCTTTCAGTATATTGTTATCTCTAGACCTGGGTGATAATTGGTGACCAGAGGGATGGACAAGTTATCTTTTTCTTGTTTGTGATATCTGTGTTTTGTGCCAAATGAATTTGATTCCTAACTAGTTTCTCAGGATAACCCCTTTTTACAATGCAGATGTAATGTTTTGTTAAATTCGTGTAGTTAACTCTCCTTGGAACAAATCCTTTTTGCTCTGATTGTCTGGCTATATGAAATGGGCTGTTTAGTATTCATAGGAGGGCTGCTGTCGAAGTGGTGGTATTGTAGATGGTTTGTTGATTAAACATGGATACCAGTTTGTATTTTGTCATTCCTTAGTTTTACATTGATGTCCAGAAAGGTAACTTATGAAGTAGACATAGTCCAGGTGAAATTTAGAATAGAAAATTTTGAAAGACTTTTCTAAGAAGTTATCTAGGCTTAACTGTCCTGTTGTCCAAATTAAAAAAGATATCGTCAATGTATCTGTATCAACAGATTGGTTGATGGGGTTGTCTCCTAAGAAAAGTTCAAATGGTGACCGTTAATGTAAACTTCAAATTAAGCAATATAATTAGTTCTTGAATTATTCTCCTACATTGTTATTTATTTATTATTTATCTGCATTGCTCTACTTTTTACATTTATGATGTTACTATTTATCTAACTACCTACAGTTCCCAAAGCTGAAATTTTCCCGTGTTACATGTTGCAACACTACACTCTATTTAACTTCTCGGTAATTATATAAAAAATACAAATTCAATTAAAAATGTTTATGAATAATTTTCATAGATCATAAAAATTGTGTAACAATAATATGTTTGGTATTATATAGGCTATATTTATACATATTTATTACTTAACTTGACCCTATTATAAATAGATTAAAATAATTTTAAAAAAATTATAAGTAATTCGGGGTGTCTACCAACCGGGAAAATTTGAAAAATCAAGAAAAAGTCGGGGATTTTCAGTAGATGGGGAAAAACTAAGAAAAAGCCAAGAATTTCTTTTGAAGTCCGAAAAAATTTTTTTTTTTTTTTAGACTACCAGTCCGAAAAAAACATGCCTAATATATTTTTTATTGAAACAACTACACATCTAGTAGAACAAAAGGATATTCACAAACTTTCATTAATTATGAAACTAAACTGTTCATGTTGGGCCATTTTATCCCAACGTGACGTACGGTTGCAGTTCAGCTTGGTCATGTTGCGTTATTTTGTAGTAAGAAGAAGAATGCGTTTAGACCTGATTCCTGTTTTGTTGCACACTTGTTTTATCGCATACTGTAGCCTTCGTTCATAGTATATATAAGTAAATAATTAAATTTTTATTATTAGGATTGATCAGTGATTATAAAATTACATGTTCTTTTATAAAACACAGATATATTAAAGAAAATACTGAAAGATTTAAGTTAATTCTTAGAAAATTCGGACACATAATTTTCATTAGATGATGATTTATTTTTTCCTTGGTCAAGAACATTTTGTTTGTTAAAAATTAATAAAAAATCTGTTACAATATTGGTGGTAAAAGTCTCTTTCGCCATACAGTATACGTTACATTGAATAAAGAAATAAATGAAACATAATCCTCCTCCAAAAATCACTATATTTGTGCAACACAAATACAAGACGACATTTCAATGACTAAGTCATCATCCTTAGCTGCTGCATGCACACAGACCCTACTGACAATATCCACTGTCAGTAGGTTTTGTGTGGTTGTGTGCATGTAGCAGCTGAGGATGATGACTTAGTTATTGAAACGTCTTGTAGTAGCTCATAACAATTGGTTACATTGAATGTAAAAATAAGCTTTATGTTACCTCTATGTCTTGTTCTTCAAACAAAAATCTAATTATGTTTCCAGTGTATTAAAACTTTAAATAAGAAATAAAAATTTATTTTTGAAAAAAAAAGTAAATTAATAATGTAGGTGACTTGAGTGCATCAGTGTTTGCATTGACATTGCCCAACTGGAACAATTGTGTCTTGTTTGGGAATTGTACCAAACTTCAGTTTCTTATCTCACACACAGTGTTTAATATTTAAGCGGTTGTAGGATTGGTTTCTTTAAACTGCTGGTTCTTTATTTTCAATCGGTTCAGTACTTCATTAACAAGAATACCCCCCTATCATATTGCAATGGTATGATCTTCTTCTTATTATTATTAATCCAGAATGACTAATTGTTGCAACTCACAAATCTGATTCTACGTTATAGTTTAATTATATGACTCTGAAATAATTACAAGGTTTATACACGAAGTTTGCTCACACTGCTTGCCACTCTTATGGATGATCGTCTAAAGACTCAATTCTTCTAGGAAGCTCTTACTCACCAAGTCCGTCTGGCTATCTTCAAGAATTATTCTCCCAGGAAGCTCTTACTCACCAAGTCCATCTGGCTATCTCCAAGAATTCCTGCAGCACCTTCCCTTGATCAATCTTGGCCCACTGATCATGTTCCCCCCCCCCTCCACCCAAGGGTATATATATCATTGTAGCATCAGTGACGTCTGCTTTGTTTACAAGGTAAGCAATTTCATAATTCTTTCCAGGGCTGTCACAATAATTGTTTTCATTCTGGTTTTTTAAAAAAGAACTTAGACTCTATTTCTAACTAAAACTATCTTAATTTCTAACAGGAGGAAGATAATTATACAGAAATTAGTGGTCAATACTTAACTGGGGATGAAAAATTGATACACATGCAGCTAAGTGTGCTGTCTGTTTTTACTTTCTAATTTATAATTAGTATGGAAAAAGTTTGTGATGGGTCAAATATTGATGTCGGGCTTTTTGCAGATATATCTGTTTTGAGGTCCCCTGAGTCCAAAACGGTGCTTTTGGACTAATGTCTGTCATCTGTGCAGTGCTCTGCATGCTAAAGCAAGGACCCGATATTTTGACCATAACTTGGTTTTTTTGATAACTCAAAATTTGGCAGCTACCATAAAATTCAAATAACATTTTTCTCAAAATCAACTCTAACGATTTTGATCAAATTTTGCTCAAAAACCTCCAAGAGCCTCCAAGAACCCGAATGAAATATTTGGTCACCATCCAAAGCCAAAATGGCAGACATTAAAAATATTTGTACAGGAATAACTTTAAAATGGCTAATTGTATTGTAATGATACCTTAGTTTTGAAGATTGACCAAAGATTAATCAAGATATGCTACTTTTTATGGTGCTCAACAATCACCTAACTCTGTTTATCGTCTGTTGTAAATGTAAACACAATAACCAGCTGATGAAAATATGCATTGTTTCCTTCTAACCTATTACAGTTTATTCATAGTTTCCAATCTGTAAAGAGTTTAGTAATTACATTAATTGTTTATTTAGTGTAATAATAACTACACCAATGAAGAGTATTGTGACATGCATTTTATTTATGGAGCTACTTTAGGAAGCTCTTCTGAGACACAAAGAATTGTTGGTGAATGATTTACACGAAGACGATGACCAAGTACAAAGACTTTTACTTCTGTTTACAATCGGCTACTTGAAACAGGGTCATTCCAAGTCAATGTATCAGATACATGTCGGAGTAGGAATATTTGTTCCGTTGAATTTGAAGAAAATGTTTTTGAACAGTTTGATGAAAACTACCGAACAAGTCCTCGGGGAGTTGTTAGTACAATGAATGGGAGAAATGCCACAATATGAAGGGTTTTAAAAGGTATATATATATATATATATATATACACACACATACACACACACACATACAGGATCATTGGTCAACAGTGTGATAAATGTTTTTGGGTTGAATCGCAATGTGGTGCATATTAGAAAGTTCAAATCCCAAAATTTACTTATTAATAAATTATTTTCAATTTTCTTTTAAAATCTATGCTCTTTGACACAAATTTATGTTTTCTCTGCTTCTAGTTGGTATAATTATACAAACAATACCATTTTCTTGTTCTACGTGAAATTTCCAATAAGAGTGAGTCATTCCTTTAAAGGTTAAACAAAGGAAACGCCTTCGTTTCCTGAGTTAACGTGCAAAGTTGCTGCAGTTTCTAAAAACTAAGAAATTGGACTATTGTTGTTTTGCACACCCTGTATACAAGGAGGTGACAAGTCATATTAAAAACTTCACCACTTTGTAAGCTTTCATAGGATGTGCCACATAATCAATGTTTCATTTTAAGTGAACTACTTTTATACATTGAATATTAAAAAAACAGTGAGGTAAGAATTAGCCAAGTTTTTATAATACTTTAACTTTGTAAGTAAAGCTTAATAAATTTATATGAGAAGTAACTTCTCAAGGAATTGCAATCAGAGAAAAATAATTTTAGATCAAATAAATCCATAATCCAGATAACAGTCCATGTATTTAGTAAAAATTGCCACATTCTTTATCTATGTAAATTCCATCTTATCTTCTCAGTGTCCTACTACTTTATCAAATTACAAGATCCCAAAACTTACAACCATTGTCTACATGATTTTTTTTTTTTTTATCTAACTCTCAGCTTAATATTCTCTCCGCCCAAGTTAGTTCAGTGCAGTTTACTATGGTGTTCGCTATGCAAGAGTATAAGAAGATGCACTTCATTTATGGCATTTGTGATGGAAATGCTAGTGCTGCCCAGAGAGGGTATTAAGCTAGGTACCCTGATTGTCGGCTTCCGTCAAGCTGTGTTCACATGATTGCATCAACGTATTGTGGTGAGAGGTACAGTTCAGAAACAACCTAAAGAGGTAGGAGCTGTGTATGATGTACAATTAGAGGAAGTAGTTCTCAATTTGGTTCAAAATGATCCAGGAATAGTAGTAGGGAACTTACCAGAGACGTAGGCGTATCCCAGTAGAAAGTTTTGGACATTTTACACAAAAAACAAGTTCCATGCATTAAAATTTTTCAATCAAATCATTTAGATCAACATATTATGAATGAAAGAATTAAATCACAAAAACAATCGATGATATCTGACTGTTTTAAGTAGGTCTAAAACACTAAATACAGTAAATATAATTTCTTTAATAAAGTAACTTTATTCAGTACATGTTTTGACACTTATTTCATTTAAAAAAATAAACTTCTTTGTTAAATATGAAATTAGGATTTTTTTTCCTTAATTTCGTTAATTTGAATTAATAGATAATTGCAATTTTTAAATGGTCTCTAGAGGTTCGAATTATCCAAGTTCTACTGTATGTTATATTTTTTAGTATATTATCATAGCTAAAAGAAAATATGATCGTTTTAAAAAAAATTGTGGAAGAGTTTCGTCAATTCTTAATTTCAGTGTTTGAAAGGAAAAGAACAATGTTATAAAAACATAATACTAGTTTATAAATGTTGTTTTTGAACATAATATTCCTGTTACTAGTTCCCATCATGTAGGTGCACTTTTTCGCAAAATGTTTCCTGTTAGTGAAATTGCTAACAAAATATGCTTGTATTTGAACAAAAAAATTGCTATAATTCAGGAAATATCATTTTTAAATGCTGATACAATATTAAGTGTGATCGAAAATGTCATTTTGAATTTCTACCGACGGTAGCAACCACAATGCAGCAAAACTTTTCCCCATTATGGTTAATTATTTAGACACAGAGGACTTGCAAATTAAATATGGTTTATTTTCTGTGCCTAATCGTAATGGTGATGCTACAAGACTTAGAATTACTGAACTTCTTCTAAATAAATTTAAAAAATGGTAAAATGTGCCGTTAGACAATTGCATTGGACAACTACAGGGAGTAGACTGAAGACAATAATGGGCTTTCCTGCCACCATCACAATAATTGTATAATAACAACTCTCTTTTTTACTGCACTATTGTAATCAGGTCAAGATCAGCTACTGTTGCTAATAGAAAAATTACATGACATGTTATTGTTATTAAAATTCACTAGTCTTCAAGACAAATAGTGTGAATCGACATCATTCTGTTTCTTGTGTGGTGTGTACTGTTTCAAGCTTAAATTTTGAAGTTTTAATGCTAGTTTATTGATGTTTACTTCTTATTCTTGGATGCTATGGCATCAAATTGTACAAAGAGCGTAAATATTTTTTTCAAGAACAAAAATAGTTGTGAAACTGGGTTGATAGAAATAGTCAGTGAAGTTCAAGCTAAAATATTGACGATTGTTACAATCTATATTTAAAAAATTGTGTTTTATTCAGTTTAGAAGAAAAAATGATATAGGTACAAGTTAAACTTAGTTCGTAGTATGCTATGCTTCAGTCAGATAAGTTAATACGTATGAGGAGTAGACTGAAGGCAGTAATTGGCTCTCCTACCACCGTCACAATTGTGTAATGACAACTATCCACTTCTATTGGCCTCAAGTGATGAGAACCTGCCTCATTTTACAAGAAAATTTGCTGTACTTAGTTTCTTCAGTTCAGGAACTCGAAGGTCATCCATGGCTTTCATCGTCTTCCACTTTCTGCCATCCTTCGGTGAATATTTTGTGCCACACCACTCAATGACATATGCAGAGTTCCCCAAAGCGTCATTAAGTATTTGAAAACATTCCGTTGGTATTTTGTTAGATTTTCCTTAAAGTTTCAAATTGACACATTACAAAACTGTAGAGCTGAGAATGTTAAACAAACCGTTTTCACTGCTTTTTTCAAGACATAGAAACATAGTCTTGTATAATAGTAGGAGGTTAATTTAAGATAACACGTATCAATGAATTCTTAGATTTATGTCTGGAGACTAGAAAAAAACCGGTCACCATTGGAAAAAGTGTCTATCAGTTTTGCGGTTAATATCATTAAATAAATTTACATTTTAATTACACTTTCAAATCAAATTCAATAAATAAAAAAAACATACTTTTTTCAACTACATAATTTTTTTTCAACACGATAATATTTCAACATGCCATATATTCAAGTAGCCACAGAACTTTAAAATTACTGAGAATTTATTTACATAATTTAGAACATAACTTAAATTTTATTTTAGAAAGAAGAAATTTTATACAGCGAATAACATCAAAACAATACAAAAACAAAACCAATAATAAAAATATTTAGAAAGTTTCACATGTCACAACAATCAACAAAAATATCAATGAAGGATGCATACTAGAAAAACCATAATCTGATTTCTTCTTTTAGTAAAAGGTTAACAACTTATAGAGGTGACTAAAACGTTACCTATCTATATTTTATCATCTTCTTGCTATACGTTTTCAAGAAATTTTTAGCAAAAGGGTCAAGGCACAAGATATAATAAAAAAGCTTTAATAGATATTTAATCTGTAAGCGAGTTTGTACCGAATCATAGATTTAGGTCCAAATGAATGAACCTAACATACTAACAGAATTTAGAGCACAAAAACTTTTGACTTTGGTAAGTCTCTTACATGTTTTACAACTTTAAATGGATTTTCAACAATCCCATATGACAGTTTATCTTGACACTGAGCTGGAAAGTAACGTATTACTAAACACAATTACAAAACATTTTAACTGCCATATGTATAAACTTTCATATTAAGCCATTTGTATAATTTTGATATACAGAGAGATTCTGATGTCCAGGCCATGGCCCATTAACAAAAAATTTTGTTCTCTCCACATAGTTTTTTCACTTAGTCTAATAGTCTATTGTTGATTTCAAAAATATGGATACTCGAGTTTGAATGTTAATATTTAAACAATCAAGTGACATAAAACAAATCTGATTGTAATATAAGTTTCCTTGTTTAAAGAAGTGTTTATTGATGTCAAAGGTATTTTTTTATTTTATTGCTATATTATTTTTATTGCTGTTGGAACAAAAACATAATGGTTTCATTTAACTTTTCAGACAAGTGTCCACTTTAAAAATTCTTAATTAATAAACGTATTATCCAATCACTACCAGATTTTTCTATAATGTTTATGTAAGTGTTTTATATGAAATACAGAATTTTTAAAGTAATAACAATTTAGTATGAGAACATTTTCTCATCCTTGAGTTATCCTATAAATTCAATTATTGGTGTGTTTTGTAGCTCTTTGTCATAGTGGTTATAATTCATAAATGTCAAAAATGTAATTTTGAATCAGTATTTTATATAGATTTTTATTTAACACTATGGTTAAGTGCACCGAAGCGGTTACCAGAGCTGGTTTCTATTCTCTCTGGTTGTGTTGTGTTTGCCTTTTCTTCCTGGCCACATCAAAACAAAACATAGTTTTTAAAGTTACATATAGTTTGGACATTAATGTGAAATTAACTAAGTGATCTAAAAAAAAACTGATTAAACCATAATTTTCTTTTTTTAATTCTGAGTTGATGGACGTCAAAGTTTATTTTTCCTTTTAATGCTATATTATTTTTATTGTTGTTAGAACCAAGAAAGTACTGGTTTTTCAACTTCAAAAATAAAATTGATTACTATCTTGTAACAAGGAATGTTATTACCCTATTATTTCTGTTGCAGTAATATTAGTGTTAATTTCAAGCTCACTTTGGTCAGTTTAAAAGCATAACACTATTAATTAAAAATTATGTTTTTGGCATCTATAACTGTTACGACAAAGAACTACATTACCAATAATCGAATTTGTAGGATAATTTGGTGATGAGAAACAATACTCATGCGAAATATACAAATTTAGTAGTAATCGGATAAAATTATGAATGTTTAAAGTTTACACTTGTCTAAAAAGTCGAAAAAAAATGTTACCTATTTTTCTTCCAACAATAAAAATAATATATCATTAAAATGAAAAATTTTCTTTCATTTCAATTGCATATCAAACACAGAATTGAACGAGGAAAATTATGGTATAATCGGATGCGTTTTATGTCACTTGGTTAATTTTATTCATTCTTTTACAACCGACAGTAAACTGTTATTTTCATACAAGTACACTTTCAAAAGTCCCTTACCACACTTGGGAATAAACAAAATAACAAAAAACAAACTTTTTGTCAAAAGTAAAATGTTTATTCCTATTAGACCCTTATAGCTATTACAACAACAAAGTTGTCATCTTCAGAGGGAATCTTAACAAAGACTAAATTAAAACTATTTACAACTAACGTGACCAATTTCCCTACCCCACTCCTCTGGTGCATTGACCTATCAACAATAGAGTTTGTTATTTTCATGTAAAAACTGATCCTCAATTCTATAAATGAAATAAAGCAAATAACCACTGGTATAAAAATGATACAAATGGCCCTTGAGGTAGGTATAAAATGATTGAAAGAAAAACAACACAAGGAAATAATAAGACTATAATTTTGAAACAATTTGAAAACGTTATATAACTGTTGAATTACTTTCATATATTTTTTTAATTTTGACCAGTTAGGTTATACTATTATCCTTGTGTTATACTATTATCCTTGGTTCACATTTGATGAAATTTGTCACTTTAGTTTTTCAACTGACCACTGTGTTTCTTGTAAAGCTTGTAACGGGTAGGTCGCCTTTGGCTGAAAACTGTATCATTTAGTCACTTATACGTGGTTACATCAACACTACCATAATATTAGAAATGATGCGCGAGGATGGTTCCCAGAGGAACGTGAATCAACAATTTAATTTCCCAACTCTTTTTTTGATTTATCTTACCAGACTAAGCCTTATTATTTAATCTAAGTATACGCTAAACTTAATATATGCTAATGTTAATAAATTGTAACTTAAATAATTAGGGACTACACTTATATTAACATTGCCTCAGCCTAAATGTGTTTCGGCCTAATCAACCATTTCACTTAATTTTGGATGGGTATGCTAATTAATACATCAAATAATTAATAGGGAATGCATTCCAGCTCAAACTCCTTTTTGCTTAATACCCATTATTGGGACTTAAGTTTCCATATTGAGTTTTAGAGCCTACAGTTAAATAATCAATACCAAAATGGCTAACAAACAACCATACTCATTGAAGACACGCACTCTGTGAGGAGGTCTGCGACTATGTTCTTTCCCCTCAAGTGGAGGTAGCGTTTTCTTCCCCACTCACTGTTTGTTATCTCTTGTTTTGTTATCAAAAAACTTTGCGTAGAACCATGTGGTAGGCAACTTAGGGTACCCACATGTAGTATGCCACAAGCCGATCAGGACAATGGACACAACAAGTAGTAACATATCTGCTTTGTTTTTTTAGCAGTAGCATCTCTTCCTTGACGTCAGGATGTTTGTTGTAAGACATAATACAACGGCCCCTTTTGCGTTCATTCTCTTGCAGTTCATGTCTTTGGTTGTTAGTAGGTCCTGGAATGTTATAATTTTCTATTGTCTTTCCATAAATCAATGTTATTGCAATATAAGTTTGCTATAAATGTCATGAGTGTTTACCACTGCTATGTTGGTAAGGAGCTTAATGTCTAACCTTACGCTACCATTTCACATCTTTGCAAAGAGTTGTACCATAAGCTGCCATTATTGAGTAATTACTTCTGTCATAATTGGGACGTCTTTTGTGGTAAAAAAGAGGAAGACATCTCTCTTGTCCTTCCATTTGTCAACGATAGACTTCTTGTTACTTTGCCGTGTGATCATCAGGCCTTTTTCTATCTTGGTGGAAACAACAGACTGTAGGGTTGTGTTTTTATTTAAAACAAGTTCCAATGAAGTAGGTTTTGTTCTGGTTGAGCAAATATGCTAGTTCCATACTCTTATAAAAATTGTCTTTTACTAGAGTATGGCTGGTATTCGGGCCCATTAGTTCCATCATAACCATTTTAAAGTGATTACCTCTCCCAGTAACTTCATCATTCCCAGTATATAATTTTATGTGGTAATTATAATTTCCTTGAATGGAGAGTTTACAGCTTTAAACTATACTTATGCTGCTTGTTAGGTTAGTAAATGCGATTTCTGTTTTTTTTCCACTACGCAAGAGAGACCTCAATGGTAATCATTACACCTCGGACAATTAGGGGAAGATAGCTGTCGCGTTCTGAATTCGAGAAATGTTGGAAGAATTTTTCAGTGAAGGGATAAAATAAACTTGTTATGCGTTGGGAGAATGTGCGTAACAGCGACTATGATGAATAATAAATATATAGTTTTGAAGCTAAATAAAATGTACTTGTATTTATTTTTTGCCCCATCTTGCAATCTCTATTCGTTTGTATTCTATAGGCGTGTGTGCATTACTTTTCAGCCTATCCTTGTATTGGTCCACCAACTGGACCATAGAGCCTTTGTCATTGACTATTGGTGTGTGAAAATACTTTGAATTATGTAAATAAAGAAGATCGTGGTTGTAGTGGAACTTTTAGATGAATCTAACAGCGCTGAAAGTTAGGGCAAGGTGTCAGTGATATTAGTGATCCTTATATAGACTAAACCTCAAATGCAATGAAGATGATATATCACTTGCTGACAATATTAATGAACTTAAGAGTGTAAAGTACGAAAGAAAAAAATTTGTAAAACCTAAAATATTTTATTTCACGGGTTTGCAAATTATGGTATTCAGTTTTAAATAGAGGTGTGCGAGGATGGCTACTAACTTCTGACTGTTTAAATATCTGAATCCTATTACTTACCTGATATTATACATCACTAGAAATTTATTAGTATTACTAATATTTACCATCTAGTGAGATTGTATTAAACTGTTTAAACCAGTAGACTTTGGTTTTTCCCATAATCAGAAATCTATGTTTGTGGACAGCATCTACTCTACTGGACATTTTGTTGAATTTAAGGCTCTTAAAAATGTATCACTGGATTTCTTCATTAGCTTGAGTGTTCCATCTTAAAAAAATGTTCTATAGACTACTTAAGCTACTTATTCCATAAACCTCTTAGTTAATGACATGTGTTTTGTATACAGACTTTATTTACAGAGTATTGGGGTGCCAGGTCATACTAGAATAACAAGCAAAGGAAGTTACATTTTAGCCACCACTTACTTATACAGCTTGTTGTGTTATCTGACTTTGTATCCACTACTAAATTGTCAGCGAGAAGAAGAGTGTACATTTAAAGAATTTGTAACAGAAAAGATACGGGCTGTCTATGGAGGTCATGTTTCCCATTCAAGGAAATCGTACACCTGTCTGTACATTGGACATTTGATGTTGACTGGGTTTCTTACGTAATACAGAAATTCTTTATAATGCTAATTTTGCGAATATGATTTCAGAATTTAAATATTCTCAATAAAAATGGGTTTTGTCAGGGTTTTTTTTGTATCTGATTTTGGCCAGTACCTAATACAATTATCTTATTATTTAAATGTCAGGTATTTTATGAACTAAAAAAACTAACCTAACATCACTTGTGAAAGTTACCTTTTTAGGGGAAATCGGTATTTTTATTTTGAAAATGTAACAAATTATTATTTTTTTCCCCTAAATATATTCACAAATATATTAAAAATCTCTAGTAATCGTTGAAAAAATCCAAAAAAATATATTAGTATGGTGTACATACCGATTTCTGTGAAATTATTCTCTTTTTACTCTTCGATTTTTTGGTATTTGACCAAAAAACTCCAAATGTGATACATCTAACTTTTTTTTTTCACTACACACCTACATTCTATGCACCTTTCTGAACATAATGATATATAAAACTTTTCTATAAAATATATATTACTATTTTTGGTAAATTGTTGAAAATAAAATGACCAATGTCCCATTTTTGTAAACAAATTTTTTCTTAAATATATTGACAAATATTACACAAAACTATTGTATATCTTAGAAAAAGGTAGTAAGCTATTGATTTTGGATGATACAGGTTTTTCTGAAAAATGATAACATGATTTTTTGACATACTTACTCCAAAACCGTTTCAATTTTTTATTATTTTTTTTATTACATAGATGAGTTCTATGAAACTTTCTGAGAAAAATGATGTCTTATAAGTTAGGTTTTGTATAAAAATAATATATTTTATTAATTTTTAAACAAACGAAGAAAGATTAACATGCGCCGGTTCCAGGGTTAACTCGAATTAAATTATATGTTATATTATGTTCTGTGTTAGTGTTTAATTTTAAATGACAATTCTACACCTGATGAAGCTAACTGTGTATGTTGAAACATCTCTATAGTGTTTCATACAAAACTACAAAATTAGAATTTCATAAACTTGAAAAAAAATAGTTGTAAATGACGTAAAATGAATTTAAAAAAAAAAGTATTTGTTATTACAACTAGACGGGTCTATCAAGTAATTTATCTCTAAGGGCAGGAACACTTTGTGGTGTATATACTTTGTTTGAAGTATCCCCAAAACTTCACGACATAATTATACACAAATAGGTTCATTCACTACACCAGTTCAAATGGTTTCACCCTCTTCAACTAACAAACCAAGTTTCCATTGTCCAAAAGCTGTTTCATCTCGGTGTTTTGATGTAGATTTAGTCTTCTCTCATGCTTCCTTGCATAATTTGAATTATTTCATCAACTCTGGCTATTCCAAGATCCTAGTGTAAGTCATTGTTTCTTATATACCAAGGGGCATTTACAATAGTTCGCAAAACTTTGTTTTGAAACCTCTGTAATATATTTACATTATTTTTTGCAGTACATACCGAAAGTTACACTCCATACGTCTATACCAGTTTCATCACTTCGATGTAAATTAACAATTTATTATGCAAGGACAGTTTGGAGTATCTTCCAATTGGTCACGGGATTTTTTCTGAACTTCATATCTAGTTCCATTCTTTTTAGTTTCACATGTTCATTCCATCATAATTTGAAATATTAATATTTCTCATTTCATTTATTGACTTTGTTCACAGCAGTTTGGAGTAGTGACTTCTTCAACTCTGACACCTTCCGCTATAATGACCCTGTCATCAGCAAACTTTTACTATTATTGTTTCTTCTACTACGGGTATATCATTTGTGTAAGAGGTATATAATAGAGGTCCTAAAACAATCACTTAATGAACTCCCACTGAACTGTCTTTCACATAAGAGTAACTATATCCATACTTTATTCTAAAAGACCTGTTTGAAATATCGGATATAAGTAGCCGACTATGTGATTTTGGCAAGTGTTTTAACGAATTTATAAGCTAAGCCTTCGTGTCAAACTTTGTCGAAAGCTTACGAACCATCTAAGAACATATTTTCTTCTCTTTCTAAATTCTTCTCAATTATATTTTTAATTCTATGAAGTTGGTCAATGGTTGTGTGTTTCTTCCTAAATCTAAGTTGGTGATTTAAGATTAGTTTCCCTTCATCAAAGATAGGTTTGAGTCTTTTTATAGTTCATTTTTCAAATACTAG
Source organism: Aphrophora alni (assembly GCA_963513935.1). Lineage (NCBI taxonomy): Eukaryota > Metazoa > Arthropoda > Insecta > Hemiptera > Aphrophoridae > Aphrophora > Aphrophora alni. The sequence goes on from OY740765.1 coordinate 86,254,966, forward strand.
AAAGCATGAAATAGGTAATGAAATCAGCCTATAGGAAGTTTTGGCATTTTACCTGGTTAAGTATCATTCTCACCTCAGCTATCTTCCATTGCACTTTGCTATTTTAACAAAACCTTTTCTGGGTAGTTCCTTATGAAGCTGCCCCGTAATGAGATCATGTCCGGGTGCCTTTTTTGTTTTAATATGTTTTGCTATCTCATTTGCTACCTCTAAAGAAAATAACGGATATTGAGGTATTGTCATTATTACATATTGTGTTTAAGTCTATAAAGTTCTCACCCGAATTCGGCTGAAATGTTTTTTCCAAATATATTGCAAAGACATATGCTTTTTGTGATTATCCTTGGCCCAAGTCCCATCTTTTATTTGAATAAGAATAATTTATTGCCTTGTTTGTTTTTACAAAAAAACAATATTACAACTTTACGGCTATATTTCTTATACATTAATTACAATACTAATCAATAATAATTTACAATTATACAGTGTGTCCTTATAATTTTATTACATAATTAACATTTAAAATGTTCAATTAGAAAATAAAAAATCTTCGATTGAATAATAAGCCTTATCCAGGAAAAAAGTCTTTATAATGTTGGTTCTAAATGTTTCAACATTAATAATATATTTTAAGCATAATGGTAGGGAATTATACAATTTTGTTCCATTATAAAAAAAAATATTTTGACACCATTTTAATTGTACGAGAATTAAACAAAATGATTCTTCTTATTTCTAGTATTGTGTGTATGCATATTTATGTTCCATGTAAAATTATTAATATTCATTTTAACAAATAATATATTTGCTTACACGAACAATGAAGGCAGAAGCATTATTTCTCTTAAATTTCTCTTATTAATTATTTCTCTTTAAATACCTGTCTGCATGAATCTCTTGATTTTAATAGGAGGAGATTGTATCTTAGGTCTTTTCAGAATTTTTGAGGCCTTCAATAAGGAGTAGTCATATCATTATAATCAGATAAATCTTTATGGTAATTGTTATAAATTTGATGTTTCGCATCTTTAATCTTATATTTTAATTGTTGGGTTAGAGTATTCAAATACATTTTGTCATCTGGCGATCTGTTCTACTGCCAACATTTCCAAACTCTCCTTTTCATAGCCACCAAATCTCTTACTTCTTTTGGATAATTCACTATCATGGATTTACTTTTCAGCTCTTAAGTGTATTCCATGTTACTTGCTACAAGATGACAACAAATATATCTACTTCATTACCTAACTGTTAATAGAAATAGCTTGAACACAAATTCTCAGAAATAGTATGTTTATTTATTCAAACGGGTTTCAATGACAAAGTCACCATCTTCAGTGATCCACAAGCTACAATAACTAAACTAACAAAACCTAGTACTGTGCCATCCCCTGTATTTAAGAGCGTGACCTAATCCTACTTTATAGCATTAAGGCATTAACACATTCCTTGTGTCATTCTAAATAATCTAAAGTTAAAATATAACTAATAAAATATTACTGAACCATTCTTATATTTAATAATACAATATGTAATTTACATTAATATAGAAATTTGTATAGGTCCTAATTCATTGTTTACAATTACATTATGGTCTTTGTTAATATAAAAAGTTTCCCAAACATCTTTTGTATTTATCTTTGTAACATTTTTCAATAACACAGAGTTTTCTACTTTAAAGGAATGTTTTACGTCTAAACAGTGTTTGGCCATCGCTGATTTATCAGGGCTATTATATTTAAAGTTGGCAAAGTGTTCTATAGCTCTTGTCTTATCATTTCTTTTTGTTTGACATACTTATTTTTTGGACATATTTCTCAATTTATATAATAAATTTATGGTTTATCATGTTCTTGAATTTTATCTTTAGGATTTCCCAATATTTTACCAAGACAAAGCCACATTTAAATTTGCATATTTTCTTAAATTATGCTTTCTTTATTAGGTTATCTAATATTTGTTTTGGATAACCGTTAAATATTGCTGCACCATAAATATATGGACTTTTTTCCCCGTTTTTTTTCTTTAGGACCATAGGATTAAAAGCGGTTCTTTTATGTGCAGATGAATGGTGTGAGTCCTTAGTTATATATGTGTAGGCTTTCTGTAAACAATATACTATTATTTTTCCTGATGACATTTACTTAAAAAAAATAGAAGGTTATTTTCTTTTTAATTTCTGTCATAAACTTTATGGTTGAGTAAAATCCTTTAATCATATTAAAAAATTCGTACTTTTATCAAAAACTGTGAAGATGTCATCCACATACCGTACCTACACTCGCAGAACTATTTCATTGAACTTTAACATTTATTTCAAGCGAGCTCATAAAAAAGTTAGTAATCAAACAACTAAATGGGGGGAGGGGGTTTCCCCATAGCACTACCTTCATTTTGAACATAATACTTGTTATTAAACTAGATACTGTTTCTACACATGGACAAATTTATAAATATTAAATAATCACTAACTTCACTACCATTTAAACTGTTAAAAATTAACCACTCTTTAGACACAACATAAAATAACACTAGGTTTTCATTAAACCTCAATTCAATGTTTTGCACTGTTTTCACAAACTCATAAGTGTTTTTCACGGCAAATGAAGGAGGAGGAGATAATACTTGCAGGTGTGGCACTAACCATTTCAAAATTATATAACTTTGCAAGTTAATTCCTGACACTATAGGCCACATTTTCCCCCTTCTGTATGAATATTTGGCAAACAATATAACCTTGATAAGGGTGGATTTGAAACGGTGAATAGTCTTCTAAAATTACTATTCACTAAACTTTTGCAATTTTTCAAAGTTTCACTAGTGTTCTTGTTAAATTTTATAGTTAGGTTTTTATTGCATAATGCTCCTTAGTGACCATTTCTACCATACTTTCTGTATATTATGTTCCTGCAAAAAACCACAAGAAAGAAATGTTCAAATTCAACTTACCAAGAGAAAAAAATATGTAATACCTGCAGCCCCCATTGAGTTATCTGTTTACATAAGTTTCGTGAATTGAAGCCCAAACACATGTATACATTTTTATTTAAAACCATCTATATACATTATGATATATATATATATATATATATATATATATATGCATTTTTCTTTAATGTGTAATTTAAGAAAGATTAATTTTTAGATTAAAATTTGTATATCTTTTAAATTAAATTATAGTGAGATTAAAAAAAATTATTTAAACAAATTTAACTAACAATTTAAATTTAAAATTTTGAAAATAAAATAAAAAATGAAGTTATAAAATACAAATATTAAAATATTACTCTTAATAATAAGATAATAATTTTTCAAAAGGTTAAAAAAAAAAAAATGTATATATATTAATTATTTTTATATTAAAAAAATTTTTTTTAATCGACTTATTATAAAAAAAAAATCATGAAATATTGTAATAGTCCTTTAAGGACTGAAGGCCTAAAAGTTGGTACCAGCACTTCCCTTTTATTTTGTTTCTATAATTTTGTTAAGACAACATTAAGCTAAACACATGGTGTATCATTTAAAAGCTAGACATGTTATGAGTAAAGTTCAATAAGCACTTAACGTTATCTCTTTCATAGCAAAGCAAAATTTATCATGATTAACAGTAAGGCGTGGTCATCGCAGGCAAGTGAGGGCTTTGCGCAGATGTTGATGATACTCTTGCCAAGTTTTTGAGTAGATTACAAAGTCATCAAGGTAATTGAAAACGTATTTGAATTTAATGTCAGAAAGAACCTTATTTAGGAGTCTTGTTAACACTTTGGCCTCAGTACAGAGACTAAAGGGGACTCATGTAAACTGCTGAAGCATCCTAGGAGTACAAAAACTAGTTATTTGCCGACAAAGGAATCTGATCATCGCGAAGTTTAGGTCGAAGACAGTGAAGAATTTAGCTCCAAAGAAACAGTTAAAACTTTGATGTAAGTTTAGTAACGGCACTGCTTCTATTATAATATGCTAATTTAGTCTCTGATAATCAGTCACCATACAGGGGTTTTTTTTTTTCAAGATGTTGAATTAGGAAAACATGAGAAGAGTATGCTGAGCGACTAGGCTCTACCACTCTCGTATTCTATAACTCCTTTATATGTTCTCTTAAAAATTCCATTTTTAATGCCCACCTAATAGGTTGACTTTTAACCGGGATGTTATCTTTGAGTTGGATGTCATATTCTATTAAATTTCTGAGACTAAGTATTTATAGATTGACATCTGGAAAGCCCTTGATGATTTTGTAAATGGAAGTTTTGTGATTCCCTACAAGATGGTCAAGAGGAAAGGAATTCTGTAGTTACTTGTCTAAAAGTGTTATGGAGAGGATTGAAATTTGAAATTTCAATTTGAAATTTGAAAAAAAATTTGAAACTTGGATTTGAAATTTGGAGGTTTAAGCACCGGAGTTCTAAGAAAAGAAGAATTTACACCTCCAGATATAGTGACTGGGTCTCTTACACCAATAGCAAATGGGCAATAAGGGGGTTATTAAGTCAATTACTATTTTTATTTGAATTTGATTTTAATTTATAAAGGAGTGATTTGCAAGTACTAATTATAATAATTTTGTGATATTTTCGTTTTTGGGTAACATTTTCGTTTGTTTAGAGACAGTGACTAGTTTCAAAACCTCACTCCTTTTTTTGAATACTGAGGCCCACTTGCAGGCCGATTGTGACAGTCAGGACTTTTATGGCCACGTTGCCACAATGGGTGATCTTTGTAGTCTGTAAATCTGTAATTTGAATTATTGATGTTTACTGGTCTTTTCTGTGGCAATCTTTGTGTGTGAATGAGATGTTATTTACATAGTGCTTAGTCTTTCTAAGTCCTTGAAATTTAGGGGACTAGTAGCAAAGACCAGACAGTTCCTGACTTCAGGAAATATCCCCTCTACAATGATCCTGTGACTTCAGCCTCCAATTTTTCCAATTGTAAAATCTGAGCCTCTTCATTAATAAAGTGGTGTAAGAGCTCTAAGAGCATTTCTACTCTTTTCTAAATCCGATTCCAAATCATTAAACGTTTTTTTAATAGAACTATCCTCAATCTTAAAGACTCTCATCAGATCTGTCCAAGAACTGACAAAGACGTTTCAAAAACACTAAGTCATGCTGAGATTTTATTATATTTCTCGTTTTTAATGGGTTGCAAGTTATCTATATCATCGGAAAGAAAACAAAGATTTCCTTTCGCTAAACATAATTATTGACCGAGCGTTTTCGAGATCAAGATCAATTTCAACTTTATTTTTCAAAAGTGAATTCAATTATATACGTCCATTCTTTCTACGGCGTCGACTGTTCCTTACCTAATCATTACTTCGTAAACGAGCTGTTTTTTCTTAAAATGTCCAGTAGGCCTATTTAAAAAAAATTGTTCAGTTAAGCATAGATTGTCGTGACTAAAAGAAAAACTTTTTATTTATTTATAAAAAGTTAATTTATTTTGACTTTTTTATTTATTTAAACAAAAATTACTTGTATATTTTGTATGTTTTAATTCATGTTAGACTCTCCTATTTATTTTAAAAAATTATAAAAAAGTTTGGACTATGTTGGATTTGAAACATACAAAAAAGAAAAAAATATTTAAGAAAAGAGAAAAAAATTCCTATTTTTATTTATTAATCTTTTGAGGATGACAATACAATAAAAGGTTAGTTTGATTTAATTTAAAAAAATGTTAACCCAAAATCAAGTAAGATCAGCATAAAATCAGCTTAATATTACGCTATGACTAATTATTTACAACCAAATGGAATGGCAATTAGATAAACACGCTCTGATATCTGAAAACATGCATGACTTCTCACTGCCTTTAAAGAAAATTTTGAATTGAATGTGTACTGGGCTGAAATTAGGAGATGAACGAGGGGAATGCACATTCAGTTCTGCAATAAACGACAAACAAGAAATGTTCAGATTCAGCTTATCACGAGAAGAAAAAAAAATGTGTAATACCTGCACCGCCATGTCTTGAGTTATCTGTTTACACAAGTTTCTTGAATTGAAGCACAAACACATGTGTACATTTTTATTGAAAACTATCTGTATACATTATGATCTATATATAATATACTGAAACATATACCGGGTGAATAAAAAGTCAAGACCCCCTCTCTAATATTTTTCTAAGTAAATATACAGAGATATCCTTTTGGTGGTCGTGCAATCTTAGCAGGAAGTTTCATTTTATGATTTTGAAAATTTTGAGTGTCCCCCAAAAATGGGGGATTTTGGGGGCAACTCAAAAATTTTAAATGTAAACCCCCTTCAAGTGACACCTCATTTTGAAGTGTTTACAAAAACTTACAGAATGGTGAAAACCAGAGTTCGCTATCTCTTCTTTATCAAAAATGGTAGCCCGTCAAATGTTATTGAAGTCTACACTTACATTAGTTTTCAAGGTAAAGTTACTTTCTCTGAAACAACTGGGTTATTTTTTTTTCTGTGTTCTAAATCAGTTAGTAATGCAAAGGACAAAGATTCCAATGAAGATTGTAAAGCCTACTGATAAGATGTTTGTTTGCAACGAGTGACCTTAGTACTGCGGGCTTTCTCAGTTTGAATTACGGTTTAGTACAAACCACCCCCTTCTTTGTTTCAATCTCATCAGAATAGGTCATACTTTAGAGTGGTAATGAAATAATTGTCACTGTCAAAAACATTGTAGTTATTAATAAATACAGTGTTGGTATCATTATTATGTGTTACTGTTTCGTAAAGTGTTTTGTTTAATGTGTGTCTGTTATTGATTTTGATTAGCTTTGTCGTTCTTATTTTTAAATTATCTCCTCTAATTATTATTACTGCCTACGCATAATAATGCCACAAAGTCACGAAGTTAAAGTGGACATGATATTTACTTTCGGAGCTTCAAATGAAAATTATCATGAGGCAGGAAGGCGGTTCAATGTTGCACATCCTGATAGACCTGTGACAAGGAAATATCTAAGAACTTTAGTGAATAAATTCCGAGTAACTGGATCCATCTCCGATGCTCCACGATCAGGTCGTCCTTCTTTGGACGAAGACAAACAATTTGAAATTGTTGCACAGTTTGTTGAAGATCCGCAGACGTCCACCAGATCAGTAGCAAATATTTGTGACGTTTCCCAAATCTCTGTGGTACGTTTACTAAAGAAAAATAAATTTCATCCTTATAAAATTCAGCTTGTCCATGAGTTGAATGAAGATGATCCAGACCGTAGTCTTCAATTTTGTGAGGAAATAGAAGCTCTAATTTTAGCTCATCAGTGATGAATGCAGTTTTTTTGTCAATGGGGCTGTAAACAAACACAACTGCAGGTTTAAAGATAATAAAACACAATTATTTATTTTGTAATATCCACTTTTAATTAGTCTAGCCGACCAATGGTTTCGCCTGCTAAGGCATTGACGAGGCTGTATTACAGACTTTTTTATTACAGACAGTTTTATTATCTTTAAACATGGAATTCCACCAAGAACCATTGGTTTTTTTGTCAATGGGGCTGTAAACAAACACAACTGCAGGTTTAAAGATAATAAAACACAATTATTTATTTTGTAATATCCACTTTTAATTAGTCTGTAATACAGCCTCGTCAATGCCTTAGCAGGCAAAACCATTGGTCGGCTAGACTAATTAAAAGTGGATATTACAAAATAAATAATTGTGTTTTATTATCTTTAAACATGGAATTCCACCAAGAACCATCGGTCTCAACAGTAATGAAAATCAACTGCAGGTACTGGGATTCAGTAAACCCCCATGTTTTTCGAGAATCCTGCACCCAGTACCCAGAAAAATTAAATGTTTGGGCCATGTCTTAACTGACATGTAAGTTAAGACAATTGTTTTCCTAATTTGAATAACTTAACCCTTGAAATGTCAACACTTGGCAATGTTAATTTTCTTCGTTTGTTTAAAAATTAATAAACTATATTAATATATAACAAAACCTAACTTATAAGACATCATTTTTCTCAGAAAGATGCATAGAATGTATCTATGTAATAAAAAAAAAATTTTTTTTAAACGGTTTTGGAGTAAGTATGTTACATGTCAAAAAATTATGTTATCATTTTTCAGAAATACCTGTATCACCCAAAATCAAAAGCTTACAACCTTTTTCTAAGATGTACAAAATTTTAGTGATATATTTGTGAATACATTTCGGAAAAAATATATATAAATTTGTTACATTTTGAATATTTAAAAAATTGTTTTACAAAAAAAGAAGAATGGTCAGCTTATTTTCAATAAATCACCAAAAATTGTAATATTTATGGAAAACCAACTTCTAAATATAATTATGTTCAGAAATGTGCATAGAATTTAGTAGTGTAATTTAAAAAAAGTTTGAAAAATAATTTTGGAGTCAGTATTGCAAAGAACAAAAAAAACATGAAAATCCAAGGCCAAATTTCACTTCAAAGTCCAATTGAGCGTAGAAAATCTATTTTTACATTGTTTACGAGTATTACAAAAGTTTTCTAGTATAAATATGAATAACAATTGGTAAAAAAAAATCAAATTCTAAAATTTTCAAAATAATATTACCACTTACAAGTAAGAAGTAATAAATTGCAAGGCTTACGCACTAACGCCTTGGTACTAATGATTTGTAGGCCTAAATCAACATTCACTAGATTTCACTATAACAATAAGACACAATAGATTCTACAAAGAATAACACACTTATATAATACACTTTTATAATCAATGAATACACTCGATTTATCACAAGAAATATGTTGAAAGGGACAACACGCACGCCATTTTGCTTTCGTTTGCAACGGTCACTCCGAAACCTCGTTGTCTTTATGTTCCTAAAGCCTACATATGACCGACTAAAACTTGATGGTTTATATCATTGGAAAGGTCTGTATTTTGTCTATACAAAGAGATAAGAACCTGTCAGATAGGGCAAATGTAAAGTTATTTATAGACTAAACAAGGAGAGAAGTAGGTTACAGTTCTTTAGCTGTCGAGTGCAGGTATCTGCCAGAAAAACAGTGGACTTCCAAGAATTAATTCAATTTTGCCCTACTATACCACGATAATCAAATTACATAACTCTAAAAGCTTGAAATATGAGCTTTTCAATGGTGTATAATTCATGTTTCTAAGAATTCATTTACTAGGGTAAAGTTGACTTGAAGAAAGCAACTTTTTTTTTTGCTCTAAAACGGTTTTTTTGTCTTGCACACAACCTAGAATGAAACTAATTTGTCTTACTGACATGTGGCGAACTCTGTACTAAGAACAGTATAATTTTCAAGGAAATTGGTCGGTAACGCCTACTTTCACAACTTGCTAAACGACGACTCCATTTTGTTTTCTTTGCCTAGCCGTCATGTTTCTGTCTAAAACACGCCAAACTTTACCAATTAATTAAATATTTTATAGCGTTTTATGAACTTTTGATTACATGTATATGCATCTACGAAACATCAGCTTTACAATGGTATAACATTTATTTTGATAGGATGGTTTTAAGTAACCCTAATGACGAGTTATAATATCAGAGTTTTTTACAGTTGTCTGTCTGCATCAGTGGGCGACATCGGCTCAATTTGAGCCGCGTGCCATTACAAAAGTTAATAGTTAACATCATATTCAATTAGATTTAACACATTAAAAAGATAAGAAAAAAACAATGTAATGGTAATATTGGCTACCATTTTGAATAGAGAAGAGATAGCGAACTCTGGTTTTCACCATTCTTTAAGTTTTTGTAAACACTTCAAAATGAGGTGTCACTTGAAGGGGGTTTACATTTAAAAATTTTGAGTTGCCCCCAAAATCCCCCATTTTTGGGGGACACTCAAAATTTTCAAAATCATAAAATGAAACTACCTGCTAAGATTGCACAACCACCAAAAGGATATCTCTGTATATTTACTTAGAAAAATATTAGAGGAGGGGGAGTCTTGACTTTTTATTCACCCGGTATAGGAATTTTTCTTTAATGTGTAATTTGAGAAAGAAATTGATTAAATTAGACAGACAGATTAGTATTTTCAATTAAATTACTGTGAGCTTTTGTTTAAATTATTTAAAAAAATTTATTAATTTAAATTTTGACAATAAAATAAAAAAGGAATTTACAAAGTACAAATATTATTATTATTAATAAGATAATGATTTTTCAAAAAGTTAAAAATATATAATTAATTATTTTTATATTAAATAAAAAAATAATAAAATATAAAAATATCATGACTTATTATATAAGATGTTCATGAAATTTTGTAGTTGCCCCTGAAGGACTGAAGGCCTAAAAGTTGCTAGAATCACCTAACTTTAATTTTGTTTCTATAATTTTATTAAAGACAATTTAAGCTAATCACATGGTTGTAGTGGAAGTTAGACATAATATGATTAAAGTTCAATAGCACCTTATTGTTGATACATGCATTGGTTCGACTACAAATAACCTTGAAATATTGTTCAAACTAAGTTTTCATTTTGAAATAGGTTGGTCGGTTTCACTGTTAAAATTTGGTAAATCCCAATTCTGGGACCAATGCAGCTATAAAAAAATTATTAAGGTAAATTGATAATAAAAAAGATGGTTTATTTTATCTCAGTTAAAAGTTTTGAAATTTTTTAGAAAACAATGAATTAAAGTTGTAATTACGTAAGCAGAAAAATTAATTGTTTGTTCAATGTAGATTAAAACAATTTATAGGTCAAATTGATGAGTGAGAAATTTTCTTGGAAGTAGTTTTGGTTGAGCAACATGAGACAAGTTAGGATGTTTTGTAGACTTGAAGTTTTTTTTTACACTGCCTTTTGCGCGGTGTCACTATGTTTTTTACTTTACAACATAACTGATTTTAAAAAGAAAAGAATTTTTAGCCCTCTGCTTATATTAAAATTACACGATGTTCTCCATTTTTAAACCAGCACGAGCAATTAGGAGAAAAAATTTATATCAATCATGTCTTAAGTTGACTCTGCATCTGAACATTCTTGCTTGACTAGTGCATCCACATGACTGATCACACAACTCACAGTGGCACTTGCCTAACTCGGTGGCAGCAAAAGAAACCACAAAGCTGATCTCATTGTGTGCTTTATACAATTTTAATATTTTATTCCATACATGAAGGATTTATACACACACAAAATTATGTATGTAGGGTGTGTTATTTATGTTACAATTTAATGGTTATCTAAAAGTAATAACATAATAAAGAAAACGAAATTAAAAAAAAAAATAAGGAATCAAGATGTACTCTTGTAAGCAGCAAGCCTCAACAACCATGGGTTTTAAACAACTTTTGCTCCACTAATGTCAAATATTGTAAAGAAATCACTAGCTAAATATGCAAATTTAAAAGTGGCTTTGTTAGCCGAGAATAGTTTTGGTAAAATATTAGGAAACCTTAAAAATTAAATTAAAGAACAAAATAAATCTGGAATTTATTGTATACATTGTGAAATACTGTATGTCAAAAAAATATGTAGGCCAAATAAAAAGAAATGCCAAGACAAGAGGTGAAAAACACTTTGCCCATTTTAAATATAATTTCCCTGATAAATCAGCGATGGCCAATCACTGTTTAGACGAAAAACATTCCTTTAAAGTAAAAAACTCTGTGTTGTTGAAAAATGTTACTAATCTAAATACAATAGATGCTGGGAAAACATTCTATATTAACAAATACCGTAACCTAATTGTAAATAACGAATTAAGAAAGACAAATTTTGAATATGAAAGACCCCTAGCCCTCTAATACTCTAATAGCATCAGGATTGGAAAAGAACTAGAGATGGTCAAGAATACACCAGTCATAGATGTAAAGAAAAGGGATCTGACACAAGATTAGGTGAAGAGGGTTAGATACAGCATAGGTAATCCATAGGATCCTACATGTGAGCCCCTTTCAGTTCTTTCTAGACTGGATCATTTGAATCAAATATCTAGTGCAGGGTTACCTCTGGCAGGATGCAGCTCTTTCTCTGCACTGGGATGCAAATCATTATACATACCAATCCATCGGTCTTGGGCAAAGCTAAGCCATGCTACTAAGACTATAGTGTTGATATGATGTAACGTGAGTGGGTAGACGAGTTGGGCATCATTTTGTAACGTGACACGGGTAGACATGTTGGGCATTATTTTTTAACATAATGTGTTACAAATAAAAGTTATTTTCTAACTTAGTATTATTAATTTTTACTTACTAGGTTCTTTCCTTCATCTCTGTACTTCCCAGCCTTTTGCGCGGTGTCACTATGTTTTTTACTTTACAACATAACTGATTTTAAAAAGAAAAGAATTTTTAGCCCTCTGCTTATATTAAAATTACACGGTGTTCTCCATTTTTAAACCAGCACGAGCAATTAGGAGAAAAAATTTATATCAATCATGTCTTAAGTTGACTCTGCATCTGAACATTCTTGCTTGACTAGTGCATCCACATGACTGATCACACAACTCACAGTGGCACTTGCCTAACTCGGTGGCAGCAAAAGAAACCACAAAGCTGATCTCATTGTGTGCTTTATACAATTTTAATATTTTATTCCATACATGAAGGATTTATACACACACAAAATTATGTATGTAGGGTGTGTTATTTATGTTACAATTTAATGGTTATCTAAAAGTAATAACATAATAAAGAAAACGAAATTAAAAAAAAAAATAAGGAATCAAGATGTACTCTTGTAAGCAGCAAGCCTCAACAACCATGGGTTTTAAACAACTTTTGCTCCACTAATGTCAAATATTGTAAAGAAATCACTAGCTAAATATGCAAATTTAAAAGTGGCTTTGTTAGCCGAGAATAGTTTTGGTAAAATATTAGGAAACCTTAAAAATTAAATTAAAGAACAAAATAAATCTGGAATTTATTGTATACATTGTGAAATACTGTATGTCAAAAAAATATGTAGGCCAAATAAAAAGAAATGCCAAGACAAGAGGTGAAAAACACTTTGCCCATTTTAAATATAATTTCCCTGATAAATCAGCGATGGCCAATCACTGTTTAGACGAAAAACATTCCTTTAAAGTAAAAAACTCTGTGTTGTTGAAAAATGTTACTAATCTAAATACAATAGATGCTGGGAAAACATTCTATATTAACAAATACCGTAACCTAATTGTAAATAACGAATTAAGAAAGACAAATTTTGAATATGAAAGACCCCTAGCCCTCTAATACTCTAATAGCATCAGGATTGGAAAAGAACTAGAGATGGTCAAGAATACACCAGTCATAGATGTAAAGAAAAGGGATCTGACACAAGATTAGGTGAAGAGGGTTAGATACAGCATAGGTAATCCATAGGATCCTACATGTGAGCCCCTTTCAGTTCTTTCTAGACTGGATCATTTGAATCAAATATCTAGTGCAGGGTTACCTCTGGCAGGATGCAGCTCTTTCTCTGCACTGGGATGCAAATCATTATACATACCAATCCATCGGTCTTGGGCAAAGCTAAGCCATGCTACTAAGACTATAGTGTTGATATGATGTAACGTGAGTGGGTAGACGAGTTGGGCATCATTTTGTAACGTGACACGGGTAGACATGTTGGGCATTATTTTTTAACATAATGTGTTACAAATAAAAGTTATTTTCTAACTTAGTATTATTAATTTTTACTTACTAGGTTCTTTCCTTCATCTCTGTACTTCCCAGCCTCAAAATCGTCCAACGTGTTTAGCTGAAAAGGTGTTCTTTGGTAATCTTTTAAGAACTAATCTTAAGATTTTTTGAATACACAAACTTTATTCAACATAAAAGAAAATTTTAATTCTATCAATTTTTAAACAATTCACAATATTCCAAATAAAATCAATCTTAAACCTAATTTTATGCATCTTGAATCTATCAATTTTGTATTGTCATGCTTGGTTATACCAATGACCACAGTACATAAACCTACTTACAGTTTCACTTCATCTACACCTTTAATTATTCACTTTATCACCTTCATAGGTACATCAAAACTCCATTATAAATCGTTCTACACTTATTTCTTCTTTTAATTTTTAAAATAAAGCCTCGCTTCGAGGACAACAATGTCTGACACTCTCGTCGACATTTTGCAGAGTGATTATAAATTCCGTTAAGTTGCTTTTTCCGTTTTGGTTATCGCAACTCTCGCTCTCCTCTATTTGAATTTATATATTCTGAGCCAATCACATTTATAAGATCAAAATCATGTCCATTTATGGCATATCACGCCATACTGAGTCTTTCTTTACATGAAAGCAATCTCCCCGCTTACAATTCATTAATTTAATTTCTCTTTTTCATTCCATCATTATAAAACACTCTTTTCCTTTCACCATTTTTTAAAAAAATCTAAGGTTATTATTTTTTAGACAATAGTTTCTTTATTTCTTTGATTAACCATTTATACTACATTTATTTACAATTACCAACTACAGATTTATTATTGGTCCCATGCTTACAACAACATCTAACTGAATTTACCTCTCCTGACCCTTAGTAAAATGAATGGAATATGTTAATTTAATATACCTAATACTTTTATTTTTCTTATTTATTTTTAGAAACATCTGTGCTTAGTAATGGAGTATGTGGAAGGTGGAGATTGTGCAGCACTGGTCAAAAATATAGGCCCTTTACCTCCTGATATGGCCAGGTTTTATTTTGCAGAAACTGTGTTGGCTGTTGAATATTTACATAGTTATGGAATTGTTCACAGGGATCTGAAACCTGACAAGTAAGATAGAAATGTTTTAACAGTTAAATTTAAACTTGCATGTAAGTTCTCCGTTTTCTGTACTAATTAAAATATTTATATATTTAACCCTATAAGTGATATATGTACCTTTCTTAAGTGACAGGTTTTTATAACTGATTTCAGATATATATTAAACAAATTTATAATAAAATGAAAAACAATCATAATTAAAACTTTTTTTGTATCATTTTACCCAGAAAATTCTAAATAACAGTATTTGTTCTTATAATTTTTCTTTTTCTTTTTCAAAATATACAAAATGTTGATATAAATATTTTTTTAAATTGAAATATGTAAAATTTTTGCAGAACCAAGCAATAAGAGCCGTAGCTTGTTTGGGTCATCATCATCCGTGCAAGATGTCTGTAAAAACTTTGGTATCCTCAGATTTTTATGCTCGCACATTGTAGAAGTACATTACAAATTTAAGAGCCTAATGGTTCATAATATTGATGTGCATTCATATTACACCTGAAATAAATATGATTTCCGTGGACAAATGCACAGATTTTAAGTTCAAAAGCTCCTTCTGAGGCTGGAGTCATCTTCATTAATACACTCCCTAAGGAGTTTAATGAAATTTCAGAAGTCAGTATATTTAAATGCAAATTAAAAAGCTTTTTAGAGTCAGTACTTTTTACTCAATTTAAGGAGTTTCTTGAAGTCACACTAGAATATTAATGTCATCTAGACTAATTTATTGTATTATTGCAATAGTTATTATATATATTATATGTGGTATTATATATGTATATTGTAAAAAAATCTTAAGGTATTTTGCAAATTTTAATAAAAACAAAGAACGAGAGAATAAAAACTGTATGGATCACTAAAACATGTGAGCACAGTGTGACTGGTAACAGTTGTTTTCAATACAACAATGTACACAGAATAGCTAAAGTAGAGAAAAAAACTGTCAATATGAAGCTTAAAATCTTAGCTATCGTTTAGTACCAAACTTGATTCAAATTGAACCATTCTTTGTATTTTTCTGTCACGTTTTGTGAGTAGACACTGTTTTTCGATATGTATCACTTAAGGAAGGCTTATAGACCCCATAATACAGTTTATCATCATTTCTAGTGTTAGAAATAAGTTCACATAAAGCATTATGGTACTTACCCAGCCCTGTCATGCAAATCAATCCTTAAACAAATACTGAAACTTGTAATTGTGGATATCGGTGATTCAGCCTTGGCATATAGGAAATGGTCTCTACTCTTTGCTTGAGTCTGTGTATTTGTTTTGGTGGGCCTTAAAGCTAAATATAATACCTCTACTCACAACACCAATATTTGTAGGCCTTTTGAGAGCTTTGTACAATAAAATCTCCAAATATCGATCTAATGTATACACTAATTGTACATACTTACAAGAAAAATATAGAAACATTTTTAAATGACCGCTATTTTGACAATTTTAGTTGGATTTTTTAAATTTCACACAATTGTTCCTTGTACCAAATTTTAAATATTTATCTTAATTTGTGTGGACACTATCAATTGTATAGATAAAGGTGAGTGGAACATAATTTTGATTAGACATTCAAGATTTATAAGGACCCTCTCCTACCTCAAATTTTATGAGTCGACTCATTGGGTTAGGCTGTTTTTTTTTTTTTTTTTTTTTTTATCATATTTCTGGTAGCCCTAATACTGATTTTTATTTATTATTTGTATATTATTTATTAATCTTTGTTACTTCTATATAATGTAGCTGAAATCTGTTCTACAACTGTTTAAGTTTGACAGTGTGTTGTTTTAATTTACTGAAACTTAATAAAATTTCCTGCCAAAAATGTATGGAAATGAAATATTATTAGGAAAACAAATGTTAGGTCTATTGTATCAAATAAGGAAAACTTAGTAACAGTAAATGTTTTTATTACATCAAAATTAAATGGAACTGAGATTACATTTGGTACACAGTGAAAGAAATATAAAATAATAATAATTGAATCATTGAAAAATTCTAGCTTTATGAAATTTCACTTTTAAAAATTAAAATCTATGTTACTGATAAATAAATTTTCGTACAATCTCACAAGTATTGGGTAAAATTTCGTCATTGCCAATAAAAAGGTATTCAAATATCAAGGCAATAATACAAATATGTTTAAAAAAAATTTATGATTAATAAATCATAATTCATCAGAAAAAAAGTTTATATGGAAATAATTCTAAACACAGTCTAACAACCAAAACCCACTTATTTTCTGACCGCTTTGATCAAATTTCAGAGTGGTCTGCTGACCCCCTGTATTCCGCCTCTGATATAGACTATAACTACAAAAAACCACAACAATGACAGATGGACAACATGTTGAAAATGGGTTTTTTTATTCCTCAAGAAGATTGGTTCAAAACTATTTTTCAAGTCATTTTGTTCATTTCATTTCCCATATTTACTGTAGACTGTATATTCCGAGTTAGTGAAATTTCACACATGATAGCGTTTCATAGGTTTTTATTTTTTGTCGCTTAATGTTGATATTTTATGTGAGCTACGCTGATGAGAATAAGAAACTGACAATGCTGAGAAAAGTTACTTTGTAACCATTGCTTGACTGTACAATTAGTGGAATCTTACCATGCAAACTCTCATCTTAGACCTCTTTGCTATGGTCATGTTTAGGGTTTTGTAGGATTTCCAAAATTCATAATCATCATTTATTTTTATTTTTGAAGTTTTTAGAAAGTTTTTGTTCAATTAAAGTTTTATAGTTGTTGTTTCTAATCGCTCAATCATGAGTTATGCCATTTTTGATCTAGTTTCCCAATAAAGACTAGGCAGGTCTTTTCTATTCTGTCTCTCTGCATAAAATGTTTTGCAAACCAGGAGGTGGTCCTTGTCCATCTTGCTCTCAAGACATTTGCACAGGGTGCACAACTCAGAAGCAGTTATGTTGATTCTGCTAAGGTTTCGTGCCAAGCAATCGTGTCTAGTGGCCAAGTGCAGCAAAGTGCAGATTGGAAGTTCTCTGTTCTGTATAGAGGTTTGATATATTTTCATATGGTTTACCATTTAAGTCTTCTTTCATTTTGCGGTAGTATTAAGTTTGATAATGCTTTTTTAGTTGTTTAATCCTACCACCATTGTATTGAGTTTTGAAAAGGTGCCAATTTTAGCCAACTCAGTGTGACGGTACCCACTGCATTACTATTCTGCAAATATTATTTTAATTGCCTTATACTTATCTCTCATGGACTGTATTATAGAACTTTTGGGCGAGTCGTTATTTACAATTGCTTATATAGCTGATTTCGAATCTATTAATATTACAGAATAATTTCTGACCATGTCTCATCAACAGTTGTTTCAAGGTTTCAAAAATATTTATTCATTAAGATTTAATTGTTATAAATAGAACTTTGTTGTGTACTAATTTTTATATAAACAAAATATAGCAAATGTCCAAATAAAATATATCGATAATATGAACAATCCATTATTGATAACAATTTATAGATTTTAACGCTTATACATTTTTTTTATCAAGCTAGTATTATTAATTAAATAATTATTTCAAGTCAAATGTTTTTATTAAGTACATATGTAAAGGCTGCAAGTCAAGTATACAGATTAGTTTCAATATCGTTTTGTAACAAGGTTTTTAATCTGTTATAACTCAAAAACTGCAGCAAATCAAGTGAGAAGTGTACATCCTATACTGTGAAGCAATCAAGGATAGCTCAGTTGGTATAGCATTGGCGCTTAAAGCCAAAGGTCCTGGGTTCAATTCCCAGTGTAGGTTGATATCGTTAAGTACATACGTAAAGGCTATAAGTCGAGTATACAGATTAGTTTCAATGTCGTTTGTAATGAGGTAATTGATCTGGTATAACTAAAAAATTGGAGTAAAAAGTCAAGTGAGAAGTGTATGTTCTATACGGGGAAGCTATCAAGGATTGCTTAGTTGGTAGAGCATTGGCGAGTAAAGCGAAAGCACCTGTTTTCAATTCCCAGTCTATGTCATATTTTTTCACTTGATATAATTATTTAATCCATTATTATCTAATAACTTTACACATTAGTGAAAGTTAAAATGACCATTTATGTTGACCATCGGTCAGCAGAGAAAAACACTCCGAGATGGCTTTGAGCATCAGTTTTAAGTTCTTAAATGTTTCAGTTTAAATAATAGAATATAAGAGTATGCAGGACATATGACGGATAATAGGTCTAAAAACTGTATACTGGGGTGGGTAAAATAAGAGTCTGTCAGTTATGTTGCTACAGAACAGAGATGGAAGAACACCTTCAGTGTGAAATGTTTGGCTAACGGAGATTCAGCAGACTTGGAATGGCTTTTGAAGGGGTGCTGATCTCAATGTTCTTATATGTTTTGTAAAAAGCCCAAGAAGGATCTGGAAGTCGGGTCAATATATACAGGGTGTGATTTATGTGCAAAATGCACCCAATATTGTGAGATAGATTAAAATTAAAATTTCACATTTGGTGTATTTGAGTTAGCATTTACTTTTACTTTTTGCACATTTGAATTTTTGGCAATTTTGGATGGAATATTTGGGTATAGTTTTAAGTACGATACTGCATGATGCACAACTAACGAAGTTTTTTTTTCCAGATTTAACTATATCAATTCTTAAAAACAATCCTTGTATACCAAAAATGAGCAAAATCTGTCCATCGTGTAATTTACAGCTTTGTGGATAGACAGACAACATGTCATGTTTACACTGATGTCCTAATTTGTTTTGTATTATAAAAATTAGTAGGTATCATTGAAAAACTTATTTTTGTTTATCTGCTTAACCTTGAAATTAGAAAAAAAAGTAAAAAATAAATCTGAAAATAAGACTTACAACAATAATTCTAGTAGTTAGAATTTGATTTTGGTTTTAGTCAAATTTAGCATCTACTGTCGGTTGCAAAAATATAAATACTCGAGTTTGAATGTTAATAGAAAATTAACCAAGTAACCTAAAACAAATCCGATTATACCACAATTAAACCATAAATTCTGTATTTATTGGTGTCACAGTTGATTTTTTAATTTTAATGTCATATTATTTTTATTGTGTTTGGATTAAAAAAGTACCGGTTTTTTCAACTTTTCAGAAAAGTGTTAACTTTAAAAATTCATAATTCATAAACGTATAGTCTGATCACTACCAAATTTTAATACAATGTTTATACAAATGTTTTATATGAAATACAGAATATTCAGATTTTTAGATTGATAAGAAGAGGTGTTATCACTTTTGCATTGTGAGTACTTTCTCTTATCGCTGAGTTGTCCTGGAAATTCAATTATTGGTGTACTATGTAGCTCTATATCATAGCAGTTATAATCCATAGATATCAAAAATGTAATTTAAATAGTATTTTATAAAGATTTCTATTGAACTGCATAGTTGAGCTCACCAGAGAGTATTAATCATTTAGCGCACAGAGCTAGTTTCTATTCTCTCTGGTCGTGCGGAATTGCCGCATTCTCCTTCATTCCCCGGCTGGATCAAAACAATACATGTTATTATATTATATATTATTTTTATTCTGGTTGGAACGTAAAAGTACCATTTTTTAACATCTGTTCTTTTTTGTTCCAACTGCAATAAAATTAATATAGTAATAAAAGATAAATATAGTAATAAAATTAATATAGTAATAAAATAGATCTTGATTATGAAAATTATGGTATAATAAGATATCTTTAGATTACTTGTTTAATTTTATATTAACTTCCAAACTGTATATAATGTTAAAAATCAGGTTGGTAGCGAAAGCTAACGTGACAACACAGCATGACCAGAAAGAATAGATACCAACTCTGAGTGCCAAATGATTAACGCTCAAGTCCACTCAACTATGCTGTTAAATAAAAATCTATATAAAATACTGATTCAAACTGAGATTTTTGACATCTATGAATGATAACCGCTACATAACCCATCAATAATCAAATTTGTAGGATAGCTCAATAATAAAAAAAGTACTTATGCAAAATTGATAACATTTTTTTTATCAATTTAAAAATCTGAAAATTCAGTATTCCATTTAAAACACTTGCATAAACATTTTATAAAAAAACTGGTACATTTTTTCTTCCAACGTTAATGAAAAATAATGTAGTATTAAAAATTAAAAAAATCATCTTTGAGATCAATCAACACAGAATTAACCAAGGATAATTGTGGTTTAATCGGATTTCTTTAGGTCACTTGTTTAATTTTATATGAACATCCAAATTCAAGTATCTATACTTTTGCAACTAACAGTAATCTAGTTTTTCAATATATGTGATTGTTTTGTTGTTTCATTTCATTGACTGTGATCCAAAAAATCAAATCAAACGTTAATTTATTTCATGATAATTTACATTAAAAAAAATAACTATTTTAAATGAAGGAAGTTGTGTCTAAATGGGTGTAAGTTTGTGTGAGCATCCATCATACCAAATATTTATTTATTTAATCTAAATTTACAAAATGAATACACATGCAGGTACTTACGTATTAACGCCACCGCAGCAGAAGTTGCTAATGCGCATGCGCCAATATTTGCTTACTTTGCGATATAATTATATATCACGACAGGTTTGGCCAGGTAGCTATATATATATATATATATATATATATATATATATATATATATATATATACAAATCATAAAATGAAAGTATATGAATCTCAAAGCTGAAAAAAATGGAATTCTGCTTCCCTTAAACCAGTTTGCTCTTTATTGGCGCATGCGCATTAGCGCAACTTCTGCTGCGGTGGCGTTAATATGTAAGTACCCACATGCATAATAATTTAACTGGAAAATCAACTAATGGGCTCGTCTGCAGGTCATATGTCAACAGTCTCTTACAAACATAAATTTAATAATTAAAAAAAGTCAATTCAATGGAGCACGAAAGAAAGATAGAGAGGTGTCTCATTAGTTATTTCTAAGTTACATATAAATATAATTAAATAACCTTAAATATAATTAAAGTAAATAAATATAACAATTCTTAATCTAAATATAATATATTAAATATAATTATTAAACATTAATTATAATATAATGCTAATAATAGTGTTAAATATAACCTATAATACACGATACACATTAAATTTAACTTAAACATAACATTAAATTTAACAATAATATAGATTATAAATTCAACCATTACTAATAAACATAGTACATAAATATAATGAAAGCATAATTGAAATAATTATAGGTTCAAAAACAAGTTTGAATAAGTATACAAAAATCCAAATGAACAATAATCCAAAAGAAATACACATTACATAACACAACATATTCACTATATTAAAAAATTTGTTGTTTATATTTTCTTCATCCAGATTAATTATTTTATTTTATTCTCTAAGCACTTGTAGGAAGCAACTTTGGTTATATACTTTGGTATACATAGTTTTTGAGTTCTTACACCATACTTATTTTTAAACTAGTACCATTTAAAATCTTTGTCTAGATACATAATGGTGTAATTTTTTTAATTTTCAATTACTATTAAAAAAGTGGTTAATAATAATGAAATAATTCAATACTTTTCCCATAGTAGAGATTGCCCAAAACTGAACAATTGGTTACTTTTTAGGTTTTTTTTTTATTTCTAGGTAAAATTATTATTAATGTATTTTTCTTGTAAATTTTCATTGTTTTATATATGAGTAAATAAAGCAATTTCCAAGGCTCGTAGTCCATATTTCGGTATAGATTCACAGAAAGTAAAGTGAATCATAGAAAACACAGTATGTTTTAGGGTATGTACTCTCTTCAGTATTATAATTTATATGAACAAAATCTTAATATTGTACATATTTCTTCTCTATGTTTGTCCCACTTCAGATTGTGGTATAATATTATTCCCAAATATCTATATGAAGCCACAGTATCCAAAGGCTTATATTTACACAGATTATGTCTAACAAATTTTCTATTCAGGCAATTATTAGGGTATTCTCTGTTTAAAATTATTTGTTAATGATGGAAGTTCAATTTTATTATTATGCATTTTTCGGACATTTGCCATCATTTGTGTGTTAAAAATCAAAACACGACGTTTCGGGAATAAGAATCAATTCCCGTTATCAAGTGACTAAAAACTAAAGAAACATGAAACTAGAAACTAAGCCTATTTTACAAACGTAAAATAATTGAAGCCTCATATATAAAACTAACGGATAATCCTATCAGCCAATCAAGTATAGAAGTAAGGCCATTATGGCTCCGATTATTAAAAAAAGAACTAAAATTTGATTATAATACCCCTACAACTAAAAAACTAGGCTTAGTTTCTAGTTTCATGTTTCTTTAGTCTTTAGTCACTTGATAACGGGAATTGATTCTTATTCCCGAAACATCGTGTTTTGATTTTTAACACACAAATGATGGCAAATGTCCGAAAAATGCATAATAATAAAATTAGGGTATTGTGTCATTTGAATTATTTTACAAACGTTAGGAGATTATTGAAAATGCATTACTTTAGATTTATCATTACTATAATCAATTCATTATCATGACATCACTCCAACATTATGTTAAAATTATTTTACAATATTCTTTCTGCATATTTTTATGAGTTAGCTGCAATAGCTGTATCTTCAATATACATGAATAACGTACAGTTTTTTATGTAATTTGCTAGGCTGTATAACATAAATTATAAAATAGGTCCTGAACAACTGTTCTGTAGAATTTTCTCATTTTTAATTCATACTCTGAGGACATACTATTAGCTAATTTTAACAGTATTTTTCTTTGACTCAAACCATTCCAGGCATCCACTTGTTACCCATATCTCTCTCAGTGCTCTTGGGATTTTATTAAACTTAAAGTATCAAATGCTTTACTAAATTCTACAAATACTACAGCCAATAGATTTGCTTACATACCGAAGAGTAAAACATTTGACGAAAAATAAGTAACTTTTTTACTTTGTAATTTTGTTATAAAATATTTTTCGATATATAGCCATAGGTAAGTAAAAAATTGTCAAAAAATTTTAAACATTTCAGAAAGGTGTAAAATCAAAATGCACAACTATATTACTCCATTATCCTTATTCAATTCATCATTCACAAAATCAGTCTATAACATTTCTGTAATTTTATTTTTCTTAAAACCATACCAACAGCTTGTAATAGTTTTATTTTCACGTAATTATTTACTAAGTATATTCCCAACATGATCCTCCATAATTTTATCAACTGAAGACAGAATAGAAATTGGTTAATAATTTGTAAGTAATGTATGAATTTTTTCAGACTGTTTCAGTGTGTCTGTCTGAGAAATATAAGAATTGAAAATAAACAATGACACTTATAATAAGTTAAAGCTGCTTTGATCGCTTGCAGGGAAGATATAAAGATCAAATGTTAGGGAGGTAGATCGAAAAGAAATAAGATAGGTCAGCCAGGAAGAGCAAACAAGCTAGCTACTAGTATATGGACATGATAACATGCTCTGTTGCATTCCTTCTTATGTCAAAATACACTTAATAATACGTTTTTTAAGTTTTGGTCATTTATAGTTTTTAAACATATGTAAGCTCTCAGGGAGATTTCTATGTATAATATGAGCTATATAATGTAAGTTAATAATAGAAAAAGTTTTACTTAATTTTTTAATTATTATATCTATAAATTTTAAGCTGTTCGTTAAATGTTGATGTCAGCTTCTATAAAAATATCATTGTCATTTTTAAAATATGTAAATTACGTGTCCCCCCCCCCCATAAAGTTTTCTCAGGCTCAGAACTTTACATTCATCAAAGGGCATCAGTGAGAAAATTGCCGCTCTTGTTTAATGCAGTTTTAGATATAGATATTTAATTATATTTAATGATTAAAGAATTGATTTAAAAGCACTCCCCCAACTTCTTATACCCCTCATGACTAGTGACTGCCATAAGTTTGTTTCAACTTGTAAAAATGATGTATATTTCTAAGCTGGTTAATCATATAAATTAATTTCTAATTTTATATTTAACTTGTTCAGATAATTTCATCCTGTTATCAAACATTACACATGGATATCTTATAAGAATCAAAACTGTAAATTTGTTTACATAAACATGTGTTACTGGGATAATCACTACAAGAGTGCAGTGCTACTATATCAGTGTTAACCCTTAATGAAATTGACAAATATTTTGAGACAAGGGTTAATGTGTTTTGGTCAAACCTGTTTTCTCCTGTATATAATCTCTTCAATAGTTTGGTTTGAACTTTTTTCCAACTATCTCCTGCAAATAATATAGCAATATCATCAGCAAAAAGAAACGATTTGTCTTCAATATTATTAATTTTAATTAAATTATTTATATAAAACAAAAAAGTAGGCACTAAAGTTCTTCACTGTACCACCCTGTAGGTAAACAGGATAATAATTACTATTTACCCCATGTATATTTATAATTCATTTGTTACTACTTTTGTCCAAACAGGTAATATAATAACTCTCTCTGAAAAATAATGAGTATAGGACTTTAGATAGAAACTTTTTTGTTTGAAGATTCTAAAACTAAATGTACATGTGATCAAACAGGAGCTTCATAATTTGTGAAGTGAAGCTTCAAATCTTTATATCCTAACACCACACTTGACTTGTTTGAAAACAGAAGAATTCTCACCACTTTTATATCACAATCAAGTATTTAAATATAGTATGACTTACTGAATCAGTTTTATATTTTTTCCTCTCTGTTTTTCAATCAATACTGTAAACAAGCATCTTGTGTTATCTAAAACCCTATATTGTTATAAATCGTTCACAATTTCTGGCTTTCTATGTAATACTTAATATATCATATATATATAACAATTTACTGTATATAAAAGTTGTCTGTGTCTATTTCCTTTTGTTACAGCTTATTAATCACAGCACTTGGCCATATAAAACTGACAGATTTTGGACTCAGCAAAATGGGATTAATGTCATGTAAGTATTTATAGATAGTTGGGGATCACGTTAAAGTTCTGGACAAAAATTAATATAGTGTTATTGTCTGTGAATAAAGAATAAACTTTTAAAATATTTTGAACAAATTTAGTTTTACATTTATGCATTATTGGTATTTATTTTAAGTGTTTAAGATCAGGTCTGTAAACTAAGTTTTAAATTAGAGATTTAATTTTGTTTCATTAAAAAAAAAAAAAAAAAAGGGAAATAAAAGTTATTACATACCATTTAAAATTATACTATAAACTATGTACGCTATTTAATAACTTAGTTTTCTTAAACAAAAATCAAAACTATAAAGGCTTTTTAGATCAAATTAACACATTAAAATTCTATTTTGTTTTAGAAGATTTGTTTAATTTGTTTAATTTTTTTGTTAATCGACTCCTAGCTTACAAGTTTAGTATTTTAAAATTTTAATCTCCAAAATTATAATTCTTGAAGGATTTATGATAAACAACTTTTTTGTAATAAATTTACAAAAAGAAAAATAGATCTAAAAAGTAGTTGAAAAATAGATCTAAAAAGTAGTTCTAGAAATTAGATATCCAATTAAGTTCTCTTGTAATTCAACTTATAATACATACTTGGTGAGTCATTCAAACAAACCCTATAATTTTAATAAAATTCATCGACTAGTTTATAAACAGTTGTTGTTACTTTAAATAATATGCTATATTTACAAGAAACAAAAAGACAAGCCAGTGGTTATAACAAAGGTCCCCCACCACATTCTCATTATCCAACTAAGTTTCTTAGTATTTGAATACAACTTCCTTGATTCCAGTCCTCATTCTATCCATAAAATGTAATATGTGTTCACCCAATAAAAGTATCATTAACTTCTAGATGTTGTAGTCAAAGATACAGCTGTGTAGTTATTAAAAGAGGAATATATGTCTCTTCTATCTTCTACATTATTTAAACAAAATCATTTTTTTAGTATATTCAACATTACAATTTTAATGGCCACCATTCTGAATATGTACAATGTAAATCTTGTTTGTTTTTTTTAATACTGGTAAAATAGTATCTCATCGATTTCTGAATTTATAAATTTGTTTATTAATAATACAAAAAGACCAACAGATGGAAAATGAAGTATTTTAGTACACATGTTTACTGGAACTTTTTTCTTTGTTTTGATGCCCTGAACCCATTTTTGAATTATTACACACTCATAATGACTTGCCTTATGTTTTTGTATTACACTAAAATTTTTCAAAGTATATTTTTGCTAGACGACACATGCAACTCTAACAACAGGCATATACTTGCTTAAGAAACTCTCGGATGTGTGCTATTGGTGGAAAGTAGACTCCTTCTCCTCAATTCCCCCCCCCCCACTGTTCTTTTGCTTATTGTAGACCTATAATTTTCACATCTATGAATACTACACTCTAGATGTGTTTAGTCTGACCTTTATTTAATGGTCAGGCTAAACATGTGCAGTTTCTACTGTTAACCCTTTCAGGAGTAATAATGTACCAGTATGTCGCCAGGAGCACTACTCACAGGAGTAGAGTCCATATACATAAAAATTACACTCATAAGTAAAAAAAAATAATTAAATTTTGATAAAAACAGATATATTTAGTAACAAAATCAATACCTTTATACATAGTGAGTTATTTTTGGTCTGAAATAGTACAAAAAGTCGAAAACTACATTTTTAAAAGTTTTTTTGTATGAAATATTTCAAAACATGGATGAACACAGAGGGCAACATTACAGTCTAGACACTCGTACTGTGTATCTTCTGGTTTTTTATTCTTGAGTTTTGATGTTTGAACAAATGTAGCAACGTTTTTGAACTCTTCGATTCTGTCCCTCACAATTTGGCATTGGACATGGAAAGTGGCGGCCTGTCGGGTGTAAAGGATGCTTGTTGTCATTTGGTGCAATTACTCTTGGTACAGGTCTTTTTTCTTTTGGAATTTGGTGGGTTTCAAAAATCTGTCTCATAAGATTTGTCCTGAAATCAAAAAAGGGACCTTCTTTGTTGATATATTCATCAATCTAAACATGAAGAAGGCGTTCAATTTGGTGATGCCCAAAAAAATGGAAAAATAGTTTTTGGCACCACTTAGTTATTTTTCGGGTGAAATCGTTGAACGATAACATCATATCTAATAATCAACTAGACCCATGTTTTTGCATTAATCGAACACTACATTTGGTTTCAGCTTTGTATCTCCTCGTTTTTAGTTTCCTTCATTTTATGCTTATGTACAGAGGAAATCATTATAACATTTCTTTGGTCATACCACTTCACTACAAGCAATTTTTCATTACTTCGAACTGCACAATCACTTTTTTTAATTTTATTTTATTGCAAACACGGTAATCTTTTGAGGTTACATCTGACTATGCCACAGGCACCAGTGTCATGGTCACGTAACCATTCAAACAATGTGGGGCTTGAATACCAGTTGTCAACGAAAAGTATATGATGTTTTCCAAGATAGGGCTGCATAAGAGTCTGAACCACTTTGGCTGACGATTGTGAATCCTCTTACTCAGAATTATAGTCAGTCCCCTTCCCTGTATATATATTAGGAAATCCAAAACAATACCTGTGTCACTTTCACGCGAAACAAAGATTTTGATTCCAAAGTGTTTACGCTTAGAAGGTATAACAGTGCGGATTGTATAGAGTTTGTCACCTCCATGTGCAAGTGAATTGTCATCTAAATAAACCATTCTGAAAAGGAGCAAGAATCGGTCTTGGCTAAAAACTTTACCGAAAATGGAAGTTTCCAATAAGGGGTCAGTGGCCCAGTACAACTTGTAAGCATTTTTTTTTTTGTTACAATGGGACATTAGGAATAAAGTTGCAAAAAAACAATAAAGGTCAATTCACACACGTCAGTCACGTCACGTCTCAGTTCCGTCAATTCTGAGAAGTATCAGTCACAAAAAATATCGTTACTTTGAAAGTTAATACCACTGTCTACACTCAGCCGGCGCCGTCACGAATCAGACCCGTCAGTCTCGTCTCCGTCACCGAACCGTCAACATCAGATTTCTTTTCAACGATATTTTTGTTTTTGACTGACGTGTTTTAGTAAAGTTTATTACTGAAATTATCACTAGTGATTGATAATATTAGTAAAATTTATTCAACTGAATAAAAATGTGCGATGATGAAAAGTTGATTGATTGCGTTCGATAATACCCTGTACTTTATGATTTATCTAATAATAAGTATATGGATACTACTTTAAAAAAATGACATATTGATACTAACTACTTCCTCTTCTTCATCCAAAATGATAGCTATTACAGCCAAGTCCTTCATGTAAAATTCCATCACAAAATTATAGGTATGACACTTGACAGAAAATATGACTGAATGGAGTCAAAGAAAACTGACGGATAGATGTGAATACAACCATAATTTTGACTGAGACTAAACGGTGACGGTTCTAATTCGGAATGGTGACTGAACCGTGACGTGACTGATGTGTGTGAATTGACCTTAAAGGTCATCGAAATTGGTTTTTACCCAACTCTTTACCTTTGAAAACTTAGGTAGGCTATTATCAGTGACTTGCAGATGTGCATATTTATTTATTTCTTCTCCGATGTGAGAAACTTGATCATAGTCAAATAATTGATTAAATAAATCAATTTCTTTACATTCAAATCCAGTAGGTTCAATGGTGAGAACAGCTTTAGTTTTGTCAAATTCAAATGTTATAGGTTCTAATTCATCATCACTATTGTAACAATATCAAACTAATCATTTGCAATTAATTATGATTAATGATATCAAAAGATAAATAGTTAATTCATGTACAAAGAAAAATAAAATAAAATAAAAATAAAAAGAAATTAATATTGAAGAAAATGTAATGAAGCCAGGTGCAGTTCTGTTTAGGAGGTTGGAATGTAACGGTACCAAGAGAAGTGTACAAAAAACACAAAGAAAAAGGGGACTTTAGCCTTGAATTAGCAAACACGCCTACACACTTAAAAAAAGAAGTAACGGGATAATTGGCCAAAGACGGATGTGACTAAAAGAAAAAAAAGGGGGGAAAAAAAAAGAAAACAGTGGAAAGTTAGCGTCCCTAACTGTACTTCAGAAAGAAAAGTTTCCAACTGTTTTCGAATAATAACGACTTGCAGAAAGTAGGTCGCCCAATCAGATGAGATCCCACTTTTAAAAAATCAACGGGCAGATTTTGAAACCCGCCACTAAAAAGACGTATGTTTTGAAAGAATTACAGGATTTGAACGAATCAACGCGGAGCAAACCAACTCGAGTTCAAAAGAGGGGATGATATTCAGTAAGAACCAAAATTGAAAAGGGAGAGATAGTCGAGGACTGTTGACCAAAGAGGCGAGACGTCTCTGCGTCACCTTGTTTAAAGGAGTTTGGTTTTCTAAGTCGAGTAGAAAGAAAAGTCTTAAACTGTTTGTTGACCAGAGGAGCTGGGCGTCTCTGAGTTTGTTAGCTGAAAGTCAATCAGAACAAATTTAGTATCAACGAGAAGTTAGTGAGTTAGTATTCGTCGTCAGGAAGGAAGATTACCAGTTGCAGTTAGGACCATCCGTCACCCAAGGAGTTCAAGAAGGAATTTGTGAGTGCTTCGTTTTTTTTTTGTGAAAAGAAAATCCGGTGAAGTTATAAAAGCAGAGTCAGTGAAAGTTAGTGAAGTGTTTATTGTGAAAAATCTACCAGTTGAAAGGGAGCTGTACCATTGATAAGTACAAAATGTTAACCATTCTTTTAGTATTAATAGTTTACTTCAATTGAGCCAGCAAAGGATTCCCCTCCAGAAATTAGAGTTGGTGCTAATAAAAATTTTAAAAGAGCAAGCCGTGGCAATAAATTGTATGTTCAATGTTAACGTTTTAAATTGTTTTTTTGTAAAGAAAAAAACCATTGCAATAAATTGTATCTTCAATGTTAGTTTTAAATTTTTTTTTTTTTTAAGAAAAAAAAAAAGTTTCATTAGTCAAAACTAAAAATAATAATCTTGGTAAAATAAGTGTTGATGTCCAAAAAGGATTTAGAGAAAGTTTTGAATATTGTGTAAAATAAAAAACTCATTGTAAGGAAGTTAAAATTAGGTTAAGGAATATGTGAAGAGTGAATGCAGAATTAGTTAAGAACATTTTGAGTTAATAAATGTAATTGTTTTCTAATATTTAAAATATTGTATTAAAGTAAAATTTTATTGAAAGGTAAAAAGTTGTGTTTTGCGTTTTATTATAATTAATTATTTAAAAGTGTAAAATTGAAAAAGAGAGGTTAAAAGGTAAATCCCTGTAGTCGAGGAGGGTTATGTTATACTATGTTTCCAAGAACACAAACCACAATTATCTGATTTTTGTACTTACACGACTAGATTGATCGACATGATTTGTGTTTTGTTCTAATCACACAAGGTTCACTATCGATGTTCATAATGTCAATAATAAAAATATCATATCCAGCGTTTACCTCAGTCTCACCAAAAATATCGTCATCAGATTGTAATATTTCTTCTTCATTTTCAGCAAGCTGGCTACATTCACTTATATCATACAAAAGGTCACGTATTTGGTCAGAGCGGATATTATTCCGTTCATTGAAACTCATAGTGAACTTTACTTATAACTAAAGTGATGTTACTTATAAATTACTAAAATTACTTATAAAGAAACAAAAATGTTCTACACAGTGTAGGCAAGCATATATTATTATGCAGAGAGAGAATGTAAGAATGTTTTAGTGCCAATAATATTCCTGTCAAATGATAAGCATATGTTTTACTATGGTTGTGAGAACTTATCACAAGTAAGGACTGGGATAGTTATTGCCCACACCACCGAGTCCTTGGAGTCTACAACAACTGTGATATTGACATCAATCATCCCGATTGCCCAATCAGATTAGAGTGCCCCACTAAATCACTACATTACTGAATCAGCTGTGATGACTTATTACCCCCACACATAAAACCATCCATAATAAAACCCTTGTTATCGTTCAATATTAATAAAACAACAGCTGATTCGTGTTGCATCAAAAACATATTGGTACGTCATTACTCCTTTCGGCCGAACTAAAAAATGAAGTACTGGTGCGTTGCTACTCCTTTGCCGGTTAAAGTCATACTCTTCAAAAGGTTAATATACAGTTGTGCTTTGTGTTGCCCAATTTTACTAATTTATTAAACCATTTAAAAATGCGTGACATTTGAATTTGTTTTATGAATTATTTTTATTATTGTTACATATACATATTATTTTTAAATTGAACTTTTAAACTAACACATTATATGAAGAGCTTGTGTCCATCTGAAATGATTAGATTATTTACAGATGTATTTTTGGAACTTGGATTTAGAGTAAATTCGTGGTGTGGAAAGTGGAGGTTCACAACCTTGGACTAAACCATTAGTTCAGAAGAATGAAGAATAAAGAAAATAGAAACAATTGGAATGAGACGATTCAGACCTTACCAATTACAATTAATTTTTTTTAATTCTTGCAATTACAACCGATTAAAGTTCATTGAGTGTTTTCAAACATAGTCTTAAATACCATAAGTTGGAAAATTATTTTCTTCTAGTTATATACCAAGCTAACCTAATCTAACATGTCCTAGTAAACAAATAATGTTTGTTTGTTTTTTAAATCCATATTGCAAGTTATGTTTATAAAAGTTGTGTAATAATACATAGTTATCAAAATTCTTTCATCCACAGATTAATGAGAAATTCTTTCTTCTTGTCATACATTTCAATTATGCAATAACCAAGATGGTGATATGTACACTTAAATGAAACAAGGGTACGGATATTTTTAAAGCTGTGAATAAGGTGGTATCAGACACTATGGGGGATTCGATAAATGTTCCTGTATTGTCACTGATGGAGCCAGAGCTATGATAACTGAAATTGCATTTGCAGGACTCTTAAAACAAAACAATATCAACTGTCCTGTGATATACTGTTTGTAATGTTTCTTTGTTCTACACAAGGAGATTCCCCTTTTCCTTAAAAGGATTTTAAAATAAAAATTAAGCTTTTCAAGTCTTCACTAGAAAAACATGAGTTTTCATTTTTTCCAAGCTGTAAAGAGCACTTTGATAAAATGAAGGTTTTTGAGGAAGTTTCATGTTTAACTCATATAAAATACATTGACACAATTGCAGATGTATTTGAAAACCGGTTTAGTGACTTTAAAAAAATCGAAGGAGATATTTCAGTTTTTACTCAGCCACTTACTATTGGTCTGTTGAGAACGTAACCAGACCAGACCTTCAACTGAAATTGTGTGATTTGCCGTTAGATTCTTTTTACCAGAGAAGAACCGAAATAGGAATGGGCTTTTATAAGTTACTCCCTGGAGAACATTACCCCAACTTGTGAAACTTAGGCCCTATAATGAGCTTAATGCTGGGAAGCACGTATCTTTGCGAAAGCAGCTTTTTCAACGCGAAATTTATAAAGTCAAAATATAGGTGTTTCCTGTCTGATAAGTCACTTACTTAATTGCTTTGTTTGTCAACAACAAATAATAATTAATAGTTAAAACCAACATTCCCAAACTTCCTACTATATATTTTGTATATTTGTTTTTTTAAAATAAATAAAATAATAAAATAAACACTTTTTTTGTACTTATTACAAATCACTGATAAAACTGCATACGAAGTATTTTATGATACGACCCTCACAACCACAATTTTATTTATAGCGGCCCTTGGGCCACTTGAAGTTGGACAGCTCTGCTTTAAATAATAAGGGGAACAAAATGTGTGTAATTTCAAATGTACTGACAAAGCTAAATAACGTGAGAGTAAGATTACTGTCAGAATAAAATCGAAACCGCAAAAAATGTAATAAAATACTGTAAAGCTATCATAAAATGTTTGCCCACTATTCTCTCAACTTTGGCAGAAACAAGTTTAATGATATCTGCTTCTACCTGTATAGTCCTACCACTAAAATACAGTGTGTCCATAACATCTTGGTGTTGTTTCAAATTGTTATAGCTCACTAAGAAAATTTAA
Organism: Aphrophora alni; assembly: GCA_963513935.1. Taxonomy (NCBI): domain Eukaryota; kingdom Metazoa; phylum Arthropoda; class Insecta; order Hemiptera; family Aphrophoridae; genus Aphrophora; species Aphrophora alni. The sequence continues at coordinate 86,288,645 of OY740765.1, forward strand.
ATTGTTTGTAGGTGCATGAAACATCTAGTTATTTAGTTTTATTCATAATTGGATAATCATTGTTATGCCATTTAATCATATGGTGTATTTCATCTAAAAAATAAATATGATAACCGTGGAAAGGAAAGTTCAGTGTGTGTTATGGCTTGCAAACTCTAGTTCAACGTGAGTATAGGTGTGCGTTTCATGAAGAACATCCATATGAAAATTACATTTGTGGATGAGATATACGGTTACTGGTAGCTGATTATACAAAACAAGCATTCAGGTAGGCTGTTAGTCAGTAATGAAACTGTTGAAAACATATGAAAAAGCTTTTTACAATGTCAAAGACTATCTGTTAAAAAATGTGCTCTAAAACTATGTTCAGAGCATGTTTCAACAACAATAATCCACAAGGTTTTGAAAACGCTCAGGTTTTATAGATAGGCTACTTCAGTTATTACATGACTGAAGATAACCCTAAAAGATGAACTATTTCAGCAATATCACCATTCCTGTAGATATTCTTCATGAAATTGAAGCTGATGAGAATTTTCATTATCATTTTATTTTTAGTTATTAGAGCATTTTCCTTACTTCGACATGTTCATTGCCATAATGTTTGAATTTTTACAAATGAAGTCCCCTTCATTGAACATCAATGTGACAGCCTAAAGTATATGTTTTGCTTGGGGATAATCATATTTTTGGGTCTTTTCTCTTTTCTTAAGGCACTATAAATGAAATTGTCTACCTTGACATGTTGAAGCTCTGTGCTCTTCTCCAATTCGAGGATGAAAAGTTGATTTTTCAGCAAAATCGGGCACTACTTAATTATGCCAATGTTGTTTGTGATTTCTTTAATGAGAAATTTCCTCAACATTGGTTTCGGAGAGGTGGTTGAATGGCTTGGCCACCATGCTTACCTGACCTTACACTCATGGACTTTTATTTATTTAGATATGTTAAAAACAAAATTCTACTATAAAAGATTTTGGAACTTTGAACATTTGAGACAATGAAGTGAAGAAGCAGTGGCATCAGTAACTCCAGTTGGGCTAGCTACTAGGCCCCTCACAGAACTCAGATAAACACGAAAATCTTTTATATCTGTTCTTTCATTTTATTCACGTTTCATTTTTTGTATATTTTTGTAAATATGTTTATCCACCATGACTTTATGGACACACTATATTATTATAAAACATTTAGCATTGCAATATGACAACCTTATAAAAAAAAAAACCTTGTTTATTATAAAATCGAATATTATACTCATTTTTTTTTTTTTTTTTTTTTATGTTATTGTTCCACCAAGTCTTGTTGTTCACAATTAATGTAATATTCGGTAATGTAATAAAAAAAAAATTGGGTTTTACATAGGCTCGGAGGACCACTGCTTTTAATGAGAAAGCAAATAACAAGAAATTTTAATATTCATCTAAGCTACAGAATAATTGTATGTTAGAGTACTCACGGTGTCCAATGTCCATGGGAGGCGTTGTATAGCACTTCAACTGTTCTTGGCCGATACTTGTAACCATATATTGTATAATAAAGCACAGTTCACACAAATAATATAGTTCCCATATTACACATACAATACAATTAATACTTTCACAAAGATGAATATTTTATAAAAGATAACATAACATAGAAAAAGAATTAAGTGATATTTATTTAAATTAAAAGTAAACTGCTGCGTTAATTAGCGTGAAAAAAAACGAAAGGAATTGCGGAGCGAAAAATCCACGTGTTGTCTCTTTAAACTCGTCTTGTGTAGCAACTCTAGTCATACTACTTTTTTCTAGTTAGCTCCCGACATCAATCGGACGAGTCGTGGTTTGTCGCTAGAAGCCAACGACCAATCCAAAGGTCCGGAAGTACTATACATAGCGGCGCCCTTGAAACAATGTTTCAACAAGTATTGACATGAGGAAAGGTATGTGAGTGCGAGAAGGACTGGGAGATATAAGGTACCCGAAGAGTATGCGGTAGGAAGATGGGTGCAACTATGTCCATACTTAATCTAATTTTGAAAAGTGAGAAAAATTAAAATGAAATAGATTTAGACTTCAAGGGGTAACTTGAAGATTTTGGTGACTGGGCGAGAAAGAATTCCAGACTGAGTTTGTAATGTGACTACGCGGACAACACCATCCTTGCCAGGATGAGTGTGAAGAATACGGCCTAGCGGCCAAGTCATGGGTTTCGTGTTAGGTTCTAGTATGAGCACAAGATCTCCTATTAACAGGTTGTCAGAAGGACGTGTCCATTTAGACCTTTGTTGAAGCGTGTGTAGATACTCTACGTTCCATCGTTTCCAGAGCATCTGGGTATAGCGTTGAACTTGTTGCCATTGCTTTAGGCGGTTCGGTGATAAAAGCGTTACATCTTCTTCAGGAGGCAATAGAAGAGGTCGACCTATCAGGAAATGTCCTGGAGTTAGCGTAGCGAGTTCTGTGGGATCAGAAGAAAGCGGAGTTAGAGGTCGCGAGTTCAGAATGGCCTCTACTCTTATGGTAAGCGTGATAAAATCCGTAAGTGTTAGACACTGATTATGGAGAATGCGTTTGAGATGATGTTTAGCACTTTTGACGGCGCTTTCCCAGAGACCTCCTTGGTGAGGTGCAGCTGGCGGTAAAAAATGAAAATTTATGTGATGGTTGGTTGCGAAAGTGCTGACATCAGCTTGAAAGTTATGGAGTTTACAAAATGAAGAGTTAATGTTGTTAAGTTTTGCGGCGGCGCCCGTGAAATTAGTTCCACAATCAGAGTAAATATCGGAACATAACCCTCGGCGAGAGATGAATCTAGTTAAAGCATCGATGTATGCCTCAGTAGATAAGTCCATAGCGACTTCTAAATGGACCGCTTTAGTAGCGAAACAGACAAAAAGACATAAATAAACTTTGACCTTTTGGGCTCTACGTAAAGTATGAATTTTTACCAAGAAAGGCCCTGCATAATCAACACCGGTTTTTAAGAAAGGAGGTGTAGGTGTGATGCGTTCACGTGGGAGATTTCCCATAAGTGGAATTGTTTGAGCTGGTTTAGCTCGAAAGCAGATTATACATTTGAAAATGCAAGTGCGGATAATACTTCTGGCAGACAGAATCCAAAAATGTTGTGAAATGAGCGATTGCAGTAACTGAGGTCCTGCGTGAAGATGCGTGATGTGATAGTACTGGATTATAATTGTTGTAATGTGATGTTTCTTGGGAAGTATCACTGGGTGCATTGCGTGATAGTTAAGAGAAGATTGTGGAAGTCTTCCTCCAACTCGTAAAATCTGATTAGTGTCTAAAAAGGGTGATAGTCGTTGTAATTTCATCGTACATGATTTATGATTTTTGAGTAGTTGAATTTCATCCGAAAAGTTATGGTGTTGAACCAGCTTTATAATTTTGATTTCAGCGGTTTTTAGTTCCTGAACAGTTAACGGTTTTGTATTTTTAATTTTGTCTTTACAGTTGTTTATAAATCTGATAACGTAAGCAAGTATACGTTTCGTAGTCGTCCAATTAGAGTAGTGTGTTAAGAGGTCCCATTCTGTCGTCGTTGAAACAATACCAATGTGGAGGGGGTTACTACGGATTTCTGGCAAAGTGTCCATAACCGGCAACAGTGATTTTGGCCACTCATGGGTAGAAGATGTTAGCCAAGTTGGCCCCGACCACCACAAAGGATGGTTTATGAGTGCAGACGGAGAAATGTTACGCGTGGCACAATCAGCTGGATTGTAGCAAGAGGGGACATGAGACCAATGTTCTGGTGATACCCAATCTTGTATTTGGCTGACTCTATTGGCGACGTAGACTTTTAATCTGTATGATGAAGTTTGAATCCATGCCAAAGTTACCGATGAATCAGTCCAACAGCGAGTCACACTGATATGATGATGCGGTTGTACTAAATTAATACAGTAGTGCATTAATTTTGCGAGCAAATGTGCACCACACAATTCTAAGCGGGGTAGCGAAATTCTCTTCAGAGGAGCCACCTTTGATTTGGCGATCAAAATAATGGTTTTTATTATGTTGTTAGCGTCAGTAGTGCGTAAGTAGACAACAGCGGAGTATCCTTGTTCGGAAGCGTCACTGAAACCGTGAAGTTGAACGTCAAGAGCGTTGCTGAGTTCAAGACAGCGTGGTATTCTTATAGAGCTTAAAGAATGTACGTCAATCGTAAAAGCTTGCCATTCTTGTCCGATGTTGTCGGGCAAAGGATCGTCCCAACTTAGACCCATGGTCCATAAGCGTTGAAGTAAGCACTTCGCGTAAAAAGTGATTGGTGTAAGCCAACCACAAGGATCATAAATGCGGGCTATGATTGATAAGACAGAGCGTTTAGTGAAAGCGTGATTTGGAATATCCATTTCATAGGAGAACTCATCTGAGATGGGTAGCCATTTGATTCCTAAGATAGAGAACAAAGGTTGATCTGGAGATCTAAAGTATAGTGGTGATTCTCTATCAGGTGCGGGAACTGCGTTTAAGAGTTCAGGAGCGTTTGACGACCATTTTCGAAGCTGAAATTGGCCTTTGTCCAACAAAGAAATTAGTTCTTGTTGTAAATTGAGCGCGTTTGGTATGTCACAAGCACCTGTGACGATGTCATCAACATAAATGTTGTGTTTTATGACTTGTGAAGCGAGCGGAAAATTAGGACCTTCGTCCTCTGCTAATTGATTTAGCGTGCGTATTGCAAGATAAGGTGCGGATTTAACCCCGTAAGTAACAGTAGTTAATTTGTATATTGCGAGCGGAAGATCAGATTTTTCTCTCCAAAGAATCAACTGGTAATTTTGATCGGTTGGAGATATTTGTATCTGGCGATACATTTGGCGTATGTCACATGAAAAGACAATGTTGTAGCGTCGAAACTGAAAGATGACATCGGAAATGTCATTTTGGAGTTTAGGACCACAATGTAGAGTTTCATTTAGAGATATACCGTTACTAGTTTTGGTACTAGCATCGAAAACAACTCTTAATTTGGTTGTAGAACTTTGTTCTTTATGAACAGCGTGATGTGGTAAGAAATAGTTTGGCGAGGTTAAGACAGAGTCGTCAATTAAGGTCATGTGACCCGATTTTATATAGTCGTTCATAAAATCTGTGTAAGCGATTTTTAATTCATGGTTAGAATTTAATGTTTTTTCAAGAGCGAAGAAGCGTCTCTTAGCTTGATCAAACGAGTTGCCTAAAAGAAGTGGGTTGGATTTAAATGGTAATGATGCAGTGTAACGCCCATTTTTGTTGCGAGAAATGGTTGAAATGTAATGGTTTTCACATTCCAGATCATCAACAGAAGTTTTAGTTATGACTGGAGGTTCTTCAATAGTCCAAAATTGTTGTAATATGTTACTAAGATCTAGGTCCTGTGTTACTAATAACGACAAAGGAGCTTTGTTTAGTAAAGTGGTTTTTATTGACCCAATTAGTGTGTAACCAAAAATGGTTCCTATTGCGATAGGCAGATTGTGGCCTAAATGAATTTTATGGCCTGTAATTACATTTGCATATAAGTCAGCGCCTAATAAAAAATCAATTTTATCTGGATTATTGAACCTAGGGTCTGCTAATTTTAAATTTTTCAATTTAGAGCGTAGATGTGAAGTGTTTTTCCATTTAGGAAGATTACAAGCGATTTTGTCCAAAACAATAACATTGTGATTGTGTTTAAGTGTATAACCACTTAGTGTAGAAATGTTGAGTTTAGCAAAGCCTCTTATTGTTGTAGAGACATTAGAAATTCCATTTAATTGCATAGAAGATGGTTTAATGTATAGACCTAACCTGTTAGCACAGTCGGTCGTAATTAGTGAAATTTGACTACCTGAGTCGAGTAATGCAGTCACAACGAGAGATTTGTTTGTATTACAGGTTAAATAAATTTTAGCGGTGCTTAATATAGTAAAGAGTCCATCATTGTTGAATGGAACACTTGCCTGATGAGAAATGCTATAATAATTTGGTGTTTTGTTAACAGGTTGAAGGTTATGTTTAGATTGCGGACTGAAATGTGTCTGTTTATTCTTAGATAGTCAGCTTGTGGTAATTTCATGTGCGTTGGGTTTGCGTGTATCAAAATGAAGTAATGTATGATGTTTATGGTTACAGTGGTTACAAGTATTAGTTGATTTGCAGTGAGAAGTTGAATGTAATGCGCTTAAACAGTTGAAACAATGCTGATTAGATTTAATGAATTCAAATCGTTTGTTGACAGTTAGTTCCTTGAACGGAGAACACATATAAATCTTATGGTCAGATTTATTACAATAGGGACATAAAGCGTGAGAAGGTACCGCTGTGTACACTTGTTTTGAAGATGGTAGTACTTTAGGTTGAGTAACGAGCGGTCTAGAATAGGTTAGGTTAGGTTTGACGACAGTGTTTAACTGTGAACCAGAGGCGGTTGTAATTGAATCTTCTAAATGAATACATTCCGCTTCTAAGAATGTGATAAGTTCTTTAATTGTAGGTAATTTATGGTCTATTGAACGTTGATTTTCAAACCGTTTTCTTGAAGATGAATCCAATTTGCGTAGTAAAAGAGTTAAAAGGGTTAACTCTTTACTGATGTCGTATTTAAGAGCGAACAAGGCTTGACTGTTTTCAGAATATGTGTCTAAAAACTGTCTTATGTTTTTAAGCGTAGCGTGCGTTATATTAGGTAGATCAATAATGTTATTGATATGAAAATTAACTAAGCGGCGAGTGTTTTGATAACGACTACAGATTGTGTCCCAAGCTATCCTATAATTTTCTGGACTGATTGGTAGGGACTTGACAAGGTTCAATGGTTCCCCTTGCAAACAAGACAAAAGATATGTAAATTTTTCAACAGGAGTTAAAGAATCATTTTGATGAATAGAGTTTGAAAAAATGTGAAAGAAATTTGACCAATCAGAAAGTAGGCCATTAAAATGAGGTAATGACAATCTAGGTAATTTTATCGCTGTTTTGTGTAATTCAGAAACTTGAGATGAAGTGGTTTGATTTAATTCATTTGCCTGACCAATATTTGGCATTAAAGTTTTAATGTTAGTTTTGGCGTTAATTACGAGTTCAGATATATTTTCCTGCACCGAGCTAATTTGATCGAGTTCCTGGTCTGAAATCTCTTCGTTGTTTGTGACTCGGTCAACCCATGTTTCGAAGTCAAGAAATTTTCTGCATACTTCACCATGATATTCTAAAACTTTCCGTTCAGTCTGTTGCGGTATATTGTCTTTACATTCTTCTGCAATCTCCGTTATCGCAGTATTAATTTTAGCTAATCTTTTAGATAATAGTTCAGCTTGTCGTGTAAAAGCTTTGTAACGCATCATTTTTGTTTAAAAATTGATAGAAAATAATTTTAGGTTGTAAGCCTAATACCAGAAGCGTATTCAAAAATTTAAAAAACAAAGATAGAAATTCCAAATTTAAGAATTTTGTTTTTCAAATTGTAAATTTTAATAAATTCTAAAAGCAACTAAATTTTTATTTATTTAAAAGAAAAATGTTTAACCACATTGAATTAGTTAAACAGCATTAAATTGATTCATAACTCAATATCATGAGTGTTGATACAAAAATTATGCTTGGTTTTGAAATCAGGTTATGTTTTAACACAGCTGACGTTGTTTACAATTTCAGCCAATCGTAGCGTTTGATGTGGCATGCGCAGAGTTGAATAAGTTCAGACGAAAGTGGATTCGATCGATAAGATCAATATGGAGTATTGAAAATTGATAAACTGAATCCTAGCGTGGTTCAACATATACGACGAATGAAATGAACTAGGTACATTTTTATCGTATATCCGGCCCGGAGGACCAAAATGTTCACAATTAATGTAATATTCGGTAATGTAATAAAAAAAAAATTGGGTTTTACATAGGCTCGGAGGACCACTGCTTTTAATGAGAAAGCAAATAACAAGAAATTTTAATATTCATCTAAGCTACAGAATAATTGTATGTTAGAGTACTCACGGTGTCCAATGTCCATGGGAGGCGTTGTATAGCACTTCAACTGTTCTTGGCCGATACTTGTAACCATATATTGTATAATAAAGCACAGTTCACACAAATAATATAGTTCCCATATTACACATACAATACAATTAATACTTTCACAAAGATGAATATTTTATAAAAGATAACATAACATAGAAAAAGAATTAAGTGATATTTATTTAAATTAAAAGTAAACTGCTGCGTTAATTAGCGTGAAAAAAAACGAAAGGAATTGCGGAGCGAAAAATCCACGTGTTGTCTCTTTAAACTCGTCTTGTGTAGCAACTCTAGTCATACTACTTTTTTCTAGTTAGCTCCCGACATCAATCGGACGAGTCGTGGTTTGTCGCTAGAAGCCAACGACCAATCCAAAGGTCCGGAAGTACTATACACTTGTTATAATTAATTGTTCTATATTTATATCCATAATTAATTGTATAAAAACCACATTCAATGTTATTTATGCAGAGTATATTTAAAATTAGGACAGATGGACATAGATTTTGGATATGTACAAACTAAATCATTAAAGTTTTATACTTCTAATATTTTGAGTTAATATTAACAAATTTTGATCATTTTCTAATAACTCTTCTATTGTACAGTTGAATAGATGTTCTATTTAATTTTGTTCAAATCGCCTTCACAAGACACTAAAATAACCTTAGTACCTTTTTTAACACAATTACATAATTATATATATCCATGTAAATTTTACTTAATTTTAAAGTAAAATATGTTTAACTATAAAGTGCAATAAAAAATTAAAAAATTTAATTAATTTTATTTTTTTTAAAAAACATTTAATCAACATTATGAAGGGATTCCTCTTTAGACTTTTATTTCATTCACTTCTGGAGATTTCCGAAGTTAATTCCCAATTTTACTGGACTAATATATATACTTTAAATAACTTTTAGGAAGAATATTGTTGTTATATTGATGTTATATTGTTATGTTGTTATATTGTTCTTGTTTTTTCAGTGGCTACAAATTTGTATGAAGTTTACATTGATCGTGATACACGTCAGTTTTCGGATAAGCAAGTGATTGGAACTCCTGAATACATTGCTCCAGAAGTCATACTAAGGTAGATGAAATATATTTATATTTTTACCAGAACACCTGTTAATATATTATTTATTTATATGTTAGTTAAAATTGATATTGACCTTTAATTATTTATTGTTTGGAGGGGTTTTGTATTCCTTTTCTGCAAGTTCTTTTCCAATTTCATAATTTTAGATACAATACTGAATGCCAATTTTTGTTAGTGGGTGATTTTGACACTTAAAAAGTATCTTTTTTATTTACTGCCATATTTCATGTGAGATATTACCCTAAAGAGATGAAAGTCACCACTAAAATGAAAAATGTATATAAGTAAACAATATCAATAATTTATTTATAAAACATGGATTACTTAGTTTTTAAAGTTGCTGAATACAAATCTGATATCAAATTTGATTAAATTATAAATGGTGGATCCATTATGACATATTTAAATGGGGTAAAATATGAAGAAAAAATATTAATATTAACCCTTTCAGTGCCAAAGTCCTGTTTAACCGGACGTTTCAAAATATGCAAGAAGTGCCAATGTCCGCTTGGACCGGACGTTTAAAAAATGTGCGAGAAATGCCAACGTCCGATTGCGCCGGACGTTAGTTAAACAAATCATAAAAAATCGAAAAATGATATTTTTTGTTAATATTTTATATCAATCTGCTTATAAAGAATAGTTCTTTGTTTTACATATGGTATAGTATACAAAATCAATGCAAAGATCGATAATGAGAGTGATCATTCAATCGAGTTGGCTGTGCATTGTCAACTCAGCTGCTTCACAATTATTCTTTGCGCTTAAGTCTTGACACAATGGTTGTTTTGTTTTGTTTCAAATTCTGTACGTAGGTTATGTTTGATTGTTTTGTTTTTATGTAAATTGTGTAAATATATGTAATAATGGATGGATCAAGATCGCCCTTGAGTGAGAAACTTAGTGGAGGAAGAATATCTTGAGGATAATTTTGTGTCTGATATTTCTGTGGTAGTGATAGTGACAAATGTATTACCGAACATAAGTGCTAAATTAACATTTTATTTTACAACTCAATTATAAATATTTTAGTTTAAATAGTGCTTAAGTGGTTTAATTCATAATTATTCTTTTACTAGTTTGTTATTTTTGCTGGATGTGCTAAATATTTTTGAAATATAAGTTATTTTAAAAGTTATTTACTACTTATGCTAGCGTTTCCGAGAAAACATTAAAACGTTCTTATTTCGAAAAAGTAGCATAACTTTTTTATTTAGCAAGATATTGGCCCAAAATTTTGAACACAAGTATAGAACAAAATGTGTCTTAAAGTGATGTGCAAGTTTTTAAGTAATATATTTTTTCTCCATCTGTTTTCTTCATAAAAACTGGAAATTTTATCAAAAATTTTTGTTAACGTAAGCAATTTTATTTTTCTAAATTTTTTGGTATATTATGTATGTGTTTAGAGTAGTAGATATTATTTATAGATCTATTAGAAAGAAAGAAAAACAAAAATCATGATATCTTTTTAAATAACAAAAATACAGCTGTTTAAAAAAATCCTTACAAATTCGCTAAAAACAGGTCGGCACTTTTGGATACACTATGGGAGAAAATGCCTGGCACTTTTGGGTAGTGCATACAAAAAAAATGCCTGGCACTGAAAGGGTTAATATCTTTTTCTTTGTATAATGATGGTTTTAGAAGTTTTTAAATCTGAATCTGAAGTTAAAATTTATAAATTAAGTGACAGCTTTCATTTAATAAAGTAAATACCGAAGGCATAAGTAATGTGCAGGTTAAATTTGTTAGAATGAAAATATGACAAATATTTTATTTTGTAATTATGTATTTTTTTTTTTTTAATTAACATATTTTTATGATTTAATTTTAATTTAGAGTATATTCTTCCTTTTCTTCTACCATGTATGTTTCAGTATCTTGTAATAAATTATTACAAATATTTTCTGAGCAGGATCCACATAGCTAACCTGTTTTCATGCAACTACATCGCTTTCCCACAATATTTTTTAACATTGTAGAAAATCATTTTTAGTATCAAGCACTGAAATTTTGAGTGTGGTTGATGTAAGGAGGAAACCCCACTGCTTTGGAGATAAGTTATTATATTGCCATTAATGGATCTGGTATATTTTAAAAAGCAGCAAAATGTTATAATTACATAAAATTAAACAAACTTGAAAGTGGACTTTTTTCTAAAGATAGTGCTTTATGTGGCTGGTAAAATTATAGCATGTCGGTATCTTAGTTTAAAAAAAAAATGCCAAACTAGTTCAATGATTCTTAGTTTAGTTGAATCTTGTATGGGTTTTTGTGGTGGCAGATTCGATTTCTCGAATCAATATCGCTTGGCTGTGATAGGATTTATCTAAATAAGTACAGAGACAAAAATTAAGTGATTCAAAACTATTTAAACATTATCGAAACATAATTAAAGGTTTACAATATTTAGATGTATATTTTAAAATTTTATTTCTAGGTTAAAACTATGATAGAAGACTATACAATATTTAGTTTACAGTCTTCCCAATATTTACTTTTATAATTTTTATTTTTCCTAATTTATTACTTATTAACTAAATGAACAATTTAAATTACTCACTATACATAATAATTATTTTGATTTAATTAAAGAAATATTTTTGGCTCCCTCAAAATAGCTTCGTTAGGTATCATGAGATCCTTTTATCAGCTTATTTATGATGAAGGAGATTTTCCTTAATATTTAAATCAAAACACTTTTCACAATTATTTCTTAATACTACATTTATTTTAATGGTTCTAGATTAGATTTGTTTTCAGATTAATTATGATTTTGGACTCTCAATTTATATTTGATTAATTAGTTATGCTGTGGTTTTGTATTATTTATTTTAATTCTGGGATATTTTTTAAAATTTGTATTAATTAATTTTTGTTTTTATGAGATCTTTCTTACATATTTTGTATATATATTTAAAACTACTTACAGATTTTTTTCTATCAAACCGTCTATTGATTTCTAACTTGACACTTAACACTTGAATTTTTTTTAATGATTATTATGGCTTTACTTGCCTTTTGAAACACACTTGGACTTATTAACATTTTGAAATTATTTACACATTCTGCTCTGGACCGTTACTACGTCTAACTTGGGTGGTGATAGTTTTTAGACTGTCCTAAGAAAACTTGCGTCTCTCCCTCTTTTTCCATTCACGCGGTTAAAATTTTCAATTTAGCATTGTACTTTCTTGAGATTCTATTGGTTATTTATTCGCGGGCTTTTCTTGATTGGACGTTGCTTTTTGCAATCTTGTGTTTTCAGTGGAAATACTTTGAGTTCATTCCAGAGGCCAATTCTCAGGGTTTTATGTGTAGCTTGCAAATATTATTTTCTCTTGGGAAACATAAGTTGAACAACCGTTCTGCCTTTAAACGTGGAAGTTGTTACTTGAGACTATTCTGCAGATGTGTAATTATTTTTATACTATCAGAGATAATTATTTTTTAATATATCTCTGACAATATGTAAATTGTTTTGGTCATGACTTTGTTTGTTATGTACAAAAACAAACAAAATCATTTAAAAGGTTATTATATTATATTTAAGGTTACACTCTGAGGGTTAATGATGTCATTGTTTTTAACACGTTAACTGCCACCATAAGAGGGAAATCCACACCACATACAAAATCCCGTAGTGCCAACTTGAATTATTGGTGTATTGTTGCTGATAACGATTTTTTATTGTTACAAAGGCTATTTATTTACATTTTCTTCAATTATTCATGAGGAGAAATTGGAGGTTAGTTTTGGACCGATCGGGCCGGCACATTCATTTTTCGTCGCAAGTTCGCTTAAAAGTGAAGGCGCCGACCCGATCGGGCCACGACTTGTTTCCGCGTCAGATCTTTGTTGGCAGCCATGCGAGGCCCAGCTGTAAGCTTATTCATCCCGTTTCGCGCCTTTTTCGTGCATCTGTAAGCTTACCCCTTCTACTTACCACTCCCCACTCCCTCTCTTTACTTCCAGATATTGTTATTTTGCGCCTTTTTCTTTCATTCTTGTTGTTTACGGTTACGCACTAACCTCTCTGTGCTAAAGTTAGATTATTTATTTATCTAAAATGAGTGATAAACCACTAAAGGACGATGACGATATACGAAAATTCTTGGACTTCCCTTTGTCGAGTGAACCTGAACGTATGGAAGTTAGTGTTGATGGGTCGGTATTGAATGAAAATGTGGATAGTGAAGCTGATGATACAGACTCAGATCCAGACTTTTTACCGACTGATGAATCTGCGGTGCCTAGTGATGTCGAGAGTGAAGATGGCATTGGAGACTTTGTAGGTCCTAGTGACGATGAAGGTATGCCTAGTGTAAATAACTTTGTGGATACTAGCTCCAGTAATGTAAATAATAGTGTAAATACCAATGTAAATAGCAGTGTAAATAATAGCGTTATTGATGAAAATGAAGAAACCGTTATTTATGAACTTGATGATGTTACTGACAATCCTCTTACTATAAATGGTGAGAGGTACATAAGTTTGAGCGAACGGTAAAATGCTATAAGATCTAAAACGGAAAAGGCTGTTATGAAACAAGAGGAACTGGATAAATGGAAACAATTTGAGGGTAGGCAAAAAAATATAGTATTTACAGGAAGTCAAAACACTTTTTTAATATCCCACCAAACGCTCAGCCTATACATTACTTTAGGGAGTATCTCACAGATGAAATAATCAATCTTATGGTCCTTGAAACAAATCGAAATGCACATCAAGTAATTTCCACAAAAAGGCTGAGAAGTAGTAGAGGTTACACAAATGGCGACCTACAAATGACGATGAAATGAAAAAGTTCATTGGGCTTGTGTTGTGGATGGACCTAGTTCATCTTCCCCAAATATCTGACTACTGGTCTCAAAAAGTGTTGTATAAGAACTGTCTTGTGGGAAAAATTATGAGCCGAAATCGATTCCAATTGTTATTGAGGTTTTGGCATTTTAACAACAACCAAAGTATTGAACAGCAAGGACACCTTTCAAAAATTGAACCCCTTTTATCTCATCTAAACAACGTTTTCAAAGAAAAGAGATAGGGAGAATGTCGTAATTGACGAAAGTATAATTCCTTTCAGAGGAAGGCTTATTTTTAGGCAGTATTTATCAGCTAAAGCACACAAATATGGTATAAAGGTGTTCAAAATCTGTGATACACCTACAAGATGATGGTGTACATGGGAAAGGGTACAGGTTCACATGAAAACTTGTCTTTGGCAACCTCTGTTGTATTACATCTAATGAAAGACTACCTTGATAAGGGCCACACTCTCTACATTGATAACTTTTACACCTCCGTAGATCTTGGAAATATTCTCTTACAAAGAGAAACATCTTGCCAGGACAGTGACAGCAAATAGAGCCTGGTTTCCTCACAAAAAATGCAAACCTGAAGTTGAGAAACTAAGAAAAGGAGAAATGATCTGCCTAGAGTATGAAAACGGAATTGTTTACACTAGCTGGCTAGGTAAAAGAGTAGTGAGAATGATGTCTACTAAACATCCCGTAGGTTTAGCTGACACCGGCAAAAAATCGAGACAAGGTGACCCCATTCTTAAGCCCCTAGTGGTACAGGATTATAATAAACCTAAAATGGGTATCGATGTATCGGACCAAATGTCTTCTTACAATAGTTCTGTGCGCAAGTCTATGCGCTGGTACCACAAAGCCGCTGAAGAAATGCTGCTCGGCACGGCAGTAGTAAACGCCTGGATAGCCTACAAAGAAAAAGCAGGAAGAAAACATCACTCCATCACATCTTTTAAGGAGAAACTTGTTTATGCACTACTAAACGTTCAAGATGACACCCTGGAGTCTGCAAAAATGTTAGGTCACCACTACTTGGCTGATTCAGCAAACGTCACAGGTGAAGGAAAAAACAAGCGACGAATCAGAAAAAACTGCAGACAGTGCTATAAGAACTTAGTACAATCTGAGGGTCACCAGAAAGCGAAAAACCTGAAGAAAGTAGTGACATTTTCTGAACAGTGCCCTGGCAAACCATACATGTGTAAAGAGTGTTTCAAGAATTTGCACAAATAATTGTAAATTATGGAAAAACTTTTTACTATGCCATGTAAACTTGTGTGCTAATTTTGTATATTGTTTTTTCTTTACATATTGTAACATAATAATACTGCAATACACTGATTTTTCTTCTTATTTGTAGTTATTATTTGTAGTTAATTGACTACATAATAATCTTAAAAAATTAGTTAATTTGGTATAATACATCAACCAAAATATGTTACTAACACTTTTATAATAACTAATGTATACCATTATATTAATTGTTTACTTATTAACAGCTTGAAACCAGTTTTCATATAACTTGGAGTTGGTTTATCTTTAAAAAAAAAAAGTGCCGACCCGATAGGACCCCAAAAGTTTGCATTTTTCAACAGCGAAAAGAGAGTTATAAAATAAATCTAAACTGGGAACCGAGTGTTCTATGTTTAAACATAGGATGTGCAATGTCCAAATAGTACGGCTTGTCCCCGCTAGAATGCGCTGTAGTGTTGCAGTCGAGCAAAACAACAACAATGACGTATTTGAGATGCCGGCCCGATCGGGTCGGCTGATTGCTCTACCCACAGAAACTGTGCCGACCCGATCGGGTCGGCGTGGCAGTTAACGTGTTAATAAATTAACTTCAGAGCATCATTTTTTGCCAAAAAAAGTTTGGGCTCCATCTTTAAAATTCCATATTGCTGAAATCATCAAATATACGAAATTAAAAATAACTATTCATACTACAGGTAAAAAAAAAAACCTTTCTTCGTTTATAAGCTTCTTCTATTATTTTGTCTCTAAATGTCACATTTTTGAATAATTTACTGTTTCTGGACACTTGTTTTTTATGGGTAAAAATCACCCCATTGAAGCAATTCTAATTTGAACAATATCTTCTTTAACTAACATTTTTTCTTAAAATTTTATTTTCTATCAGTTCCAATAGTTTTTTTCAAGCCAACCACCTTCAAAGGATGAAACTGTCTCCCTATAAATAATCAAGTCCCTGCATCTTTTAAATTTGGAATTGAAACTATATCTCACAAATCCTTTAGTGTAGCTTGTAGTATACCTTAAAATAAACAGTAATTGTAATCAAGCTCTCTTCTTATACAACATAGGTTTTCTTATATTAATTGAAAATTGATAGAGTTTTTTTTTTACTGCTTCAATTTATAACTTTATCCACTGATATTGAAATTCACATACTCAGATATTTATACAAGGATTTGTTGTTTTTCTGCTAACACAGAATAATGTCTCTATTTATTTGAATGTTCGAACATATAAATTACTAATTACATATCAAATTGCAGTAAAACACTAATGGACTAGATTAACATGTATGTAATTATGATAAAAACCATTATATATAATTGTATTAAATGTAAACTAATTTATAATAAAGATTGTCGTGTTTAAAACATCAAAGGAGCAAACCTTTTACTATACAAGCCTCTTAGGCTTGTACTACCTTACAGGCTTATTGTTTACTAACTTACAGGCTGGTGTAGCATTTATTAACAAACGTTTGGACCACATAAGACTGGCAGTACATTTTTAGAAATTTAAAAACAGCCTCGGACAACTTTTATTGTTGAAGTTCTTCTACTTGGTGAGTGAGTTCAAGTAGCCTTATATGGCGTTCATAAATTTGTTTCACTCACTCAGTACAGTCTAGTTTTTAGTATTTTAAAATGGGTATTATGTTTTTAATGCTCTATTAAGTACATTGGCAGGTCTGGTACATTTGGGGGGGGGGGCAAAAACATAACACTCAAATGTTCATCGATACCATATAATATACCTCCTTCTGGATGGTGTGGTGTGTTGTCCAGGATTAATAGAATATAAAACGAGTATTCAGCATGAAGTCTGAAACAGCACTGAATAGAAAAAGAAGAGGGAGGCTAAGCCTTGAATGAATTGCCACATCACATGACTGCCTCAAGGGGGCACTGAATAGAAAGAGAAAAGGGAGGCTAAGCCTTGACTGTATTATCACATCATATGACTACCTCAAAAGGGCACTGAATAGAAAGAGAACAGGGAGGCTAAACCTTGACCGTAATTCCACATCACATGACTACCTCAAGTTCAGGGACTGTCCAACTTATGCTCTTTGAATATCTTGCTCGCTTATGTACATTTCTTTTTTTTATTTAAATATGGATGCTGTTTTAATTATTGATGTTACAAATAATTTACGTTGGGATGAGAGATGCTTCAGTGTATTTTGAATTTGAACACTTGATCATAATTATGTGCTTTTATAAAACGTTTGTAAATAGTGGAATTATGTAATCAACAAATTATGTATTCTACATATTTATTTGAAAAGTTGTGTTGTATTGGTAAATTTTTATGAATTGTATTTCTAGGCAAGGCTATGGGAAACCAGTTGATTGGTGGTCAATGGGAGTTATTCTGTACGAGTTTCTTGTGGGTTGTGTTCCTTTTTTTGGAGAAACACCGGAAGAGCTGTTTGCACACACTGTAAATGGTGAGAAGCATTTATTTTATTAATAAATCATTAGCTATTATTACCATCAGAAATCTTTGGCTATTATAAACGGTTTGAACTTGGCTCAGATTTGTGACATTGTGCTTTCATTACTTTTAACTTGTACACACAGAATTAAGTTTTGAATTATGTGTCAGGGTGGGAGACTTCTGTAAAGTTGATTAATTCATTAGGTACGTTTGTAAAACAGTTATGGCCTGTTTTTATTTTTAATTGTGGTTTTCTATCCTCATTAAACTATTATCCATAAAGAATGGACAAAAAAGTTTTGCAGGTTTATATGTTAACTTTTAGTTTATAACCTATTTTATATGTAACGATGATTAATAAGTATGGATTAAAATATTAGTAGGGGTGTGCGAGATTGATATTTTGATTTTGAGATGAGAACGAAAAATATTTCATCAGAAATTATTGAGATTGAGATATACCAAAAATACAGGCTTAGAGACGAAAGTTATATTATCGAGACAAGAATGACAGTGAGGCCGAGGATTTTTATTTATTGATTTAAATCATTTAAGAAAAACAATGAGTACCTGAGTCAATACTGTCAAGCATAACTTTCTTAGATTTACTATTAGGCCTATAAAGCTTTTCCAAATGGATTGTGTAGGCCTGTAATTCATTGGTTAAATTACTGCTTAGGAAAACAAATATAATGTTTTTTCCTTAATCCACCTACCACCTGTAGTAAATTCTGGCAATTTTTAATCATTTAAAAATATGCATAAAAAATCTTCTTTTTTTTTCGGAAATATGCATAGAATTTATCTGTGTAAAGAAAAAAATGTTCAAATCATTAAGTGAATATTCCATAGTAAACCATATAATATATAAAAAAAGTTTTTGAATTTTTACAATGTATACACAAATTTTGTAATATATTGTGAATACATGTTGGTAAAAATAAAAATCAATTTGTAAAATTTTCAATAGAAAATATTTTTTTTTTACGTAACAATTCGAAAATCGCTAAAAAGTTAGGCCTATTTTCAAAAATTCACCAAAAATAGTGATATTATTCAAAACACAATTTATTATTATGATTTTTCTTAGAACCGTACATAGATTTTATGTATGTAATGCCAAAAATTTTAGATGTAAAAATCAGGAATCAAAAAACCATCTAATAACCGAAACAAAAATTCCACAGAAAAGTGTATATTTACCATACAACAATTTTTTTTAAAAATTTTCAGGACACAAAAGTTTTGTAATATAATTATGTATAAAATTTAGTAAAAATTAAATCGAATTATAAAAATATTATTAGATAGAGGAGAAATTTCCGAAGAAAGTAAGGCCCAATTTTACATAACGTAGAACTTTGTACTATGTAGACCTGAAACAAAATCACTGAAAAACTTAAAATTAACTCAAATAAATAAACTCTAGAAACAATCACGCACATATTATAACTTTTATAAACAAATTGTAATAAACAAATCACTCTATATAACAAATAGGTTCATAACAGATATACATCAACCTACACTTGAAAGACTACGGACTGTCCATGCATACTATGGTAGTAGCCATTTGACTCTCAGAAACAAAATTTTGCCATTGCAATGAGATTTCCAGTTCAGAAGGCTAGGGTAAAAATAGGCCTATAACTTATTGGTTTGTAGGATTAGATAGAAATAAGTGTCATTTTTTCAGCGGTATAAAGCAGCTGTTCAAAATATTAAACTATCTTCCTTATTCATTAAGCAGATTATCACAAACTAGTCCGTTTATTTTGGTCATGACTTCATAGAATGTATACATGTCGAAAACTATAAAAGTTATAACAATTTCGAATACGTAGTTCAAAAGAGGATGAATATATCTATAAGAGTATAATATATCTGTGGTACTAGGCCGAGTATTAACATTTCCCAAAAAAATATATAAACAATAAGTTAATTTTTTGTCATATTATGACTTGACAGCGTGCTTCTCCCTAAGGGGAAACACAGCAACTTCATTGAACTTTTATAATTTATAGTTTTGTTTTTGACACTATCCGTTATGATATGTGAATGATTTAAGCGAATGAATATGAAAGCTTGAAAGGTAGTGATTTCAACAGTATATTGTTTATTAAAATAGTACATGTTTTACTGGACTAACATTTACATTTTAAAAAAGAAGATTTTTCAGATGAATAAACTTTACAAAATTCTTGGTTTGGTTTTATTTTATAGATAAAAAACTATAACAGTTAGAATAATTTAGTAAGCACATAAAGAAAGAAGAAGAAAAATACTATAAAATAGCATTACTCTAAAGCTGTGAGACAGATATGTGCTTGTAAAAATTAGATGAATGGGTGACATAATTTGTCTTTTAGTTTGCTGTGAAATACACAACTTTCTTAGATTTACTATTAGGCATATAATATTTTTCTAATTAGGCATATAATGGTTGTGTAGGCCTGTAATTCATTGGTTAAATTACTGCTTAAGAAAACAACTATAATACTTTTTCCTGATAATTTGTACATATTATCTAGAGGGTGAAGAAATAAATATTTATTGTTACTTCAAAATATGAAAATAGTTTGATCTGGTAAAATTTATTTTATAAACAATATGATTGAAATAATTTATTAAATTATGCCAAGAAAGGATTATTCATTATAGATTAACACTTAATTACACTTAAAATAAACATTGTAGATATATATTTATTTGTTAACATCATTTTGCCCTCTAATAAAAATATAGTATTATTTTTTGATTATATGAAAAAAGTGTCATATTCTTGGTAAACCAAATTATGTTCTGTTAAACTGCCTATTAATAGGAAAAATACAGTATAATAATCAAACATAATGTTAAAATTGAAATATAGTAATGTCACCTAGTGTTCAAATTATAAACTCAGTTGTGGAAGGCAAGAAGGATCCCTTTAGGAAGAGCCAATTCGTTCAAAGAACTCCGCCATTAGATAGTCCACTCTCTTCGGAGGTTGACCATGAAGATTCTGGGGATAAACAATAACCCCCAAGTCAGCAGATAAGTCAGTCAGTGACAGATAGTAAAATTGTAGCTGACTCAGATGCTACAAACCAGCTTCTTTTCAGAACGGCTTAAGAGGATAGGGTCAGACTATAAATCACAAACACAAAACGAGCAATATTTGTGAGCTGCATAGAAACAATCAGAAGATAAAATCTGTCAATTAGAAGCAATTGTAAATCATTGAAAAATGATATTGTCCAACATATTCCCTCTCCATGCTTTAACAGATAACCAAAGATGCTTTTTGAGAACAATTTTATTTGGCTCACATTAGTTGTATGCCCTTTAAAACACACACAGTATCCTCTATGTGTGTTATAATTTTCTCAATCCATAATTTTCCTTTTCAACAATATTCATCAATTATGACATTATATATATTTGCATTTATTCATTTTTGTCTAGGTAAATCCAATTTTATTTCGTAGAAGTACCACAGTTGTTTTTCATGTTATAGTATATATACATGTGTGTGTACTGATTACATTTTCAGGTTAGTCCATTGAATATATTAAATGATGACAAGTATTAGACAATATATTTTGCTCTCATTTCTTTTGAAGTTAAATGTAATTCCCGGTGGATGTGAATTATTTATTATTATAAAATAACTAAATAGAATTGTTTGAATAATAATAAATAAATAAATGTGAATGCGATGGCAAAATTGCCTACAAAATATTTATATCAAAGGTTTACCTAATATTTTGCCAATAAAACAAAAGTAGTAAAAACTGAATTAAAATTGGTAAATTGTTGAAAAGTGGAGAATAAGACATTTGGTTTCCAGTTTCACAATCCTCAAATTTTGATTAAAAAATAAATAAAAATGTTACAATATCTGAAAAAAAAATTTTTTTCTCTAATTATTTAGTTAGTTGTTTTTACAAATTATGTACAAACAAATATCATCAGAATAAATTCGGTCATGAAGTGTATCTACATTTTGCTACTACAGACTGTAAAATGTGTGTAAATTGTAAATGGAAAGTGCCGAAGTGCATACGTGAAAATAAAGAGATACAGACACCATTTCAAGGGCAACAAGATCTCCCACCTCATATCTATTTTTATTTATTTATTTATTTATAATATATTTAATGGACAACAGACAACAGTATTCTAACACTTGAGTGAAATAGTATAGACCTAGTAACATGAAGAGAGAGAACTTATTTACAGTTGTATTTTTTTTATTTATTTATTTTTTTTGTGGATGGAAGGACTTGTCATGATATATAAACCAAAAATAATTACAGAACTACTTATTATATTTTTGTTTCAAAAGTAGTAAATTATACATTTAGTAGAAATCCTCGCTTTTTGAATGTACACCATACAAACATTTTTTTAAATTTTTTTCAAGTATTACTAGAGATTTGTAATATATTTTTGGATAAAAGTTGCTAAAAAGAAAAATCAATTTATAAAATTTTCATTAGTTAGTATCTCAGAAATCAAAAATTCTTACAAAAACCAAGGGCAAAATGCCAAATGGTTTATTTACATATATATCAGCATTTTTTCAAAGAATTTGTAGATAGGTCTATATAAATTTATATACATTTTGCATACATTTTGGTAAAAACATAATCAATTTATAAAATTTTCATTAAACAAAATTACTTTTATATGTAAACAAATGGAAATTTGCTAAAAAGGTTAAACCAGATATAACATAACCTATCTCTACGACAGCCTCAGTATTAGATAAGTCTGACAATAACATTAACTCAAAACAATAAATTCTACAAACAATAATACAGATATTATAATTTGTATACACAAATTATAATAAATAAATAAACATACCTAACAAAATAACTTCAATAACAGAAATAAACCAACTCACGCACTAACCTAGGCACAAAATGTCATTTAGTAGACAAACCAAGCCTGCGCAAAACGATAAAAAGAAAGATGTGATCTACAGAACAGTGTTATGGTCGATCTGTTTAACAGAAATATCGAATTGGGAATATTAGACAAAAATGACGTCAGTTTTGTTTACAACTTGTCAGCACAAATCTTTGACGTTACGTATCAAAAATATGCAAACTTTAGTAATTTCTGGAATATTATTTATAACGTTTTGGTTTTTTTTTTTTGCATGATTATGCATCTACCGAACATTAGCTTTTCAACAGTATATTATTTATTGCGATAGGACGATTGTAAGTGAGCGAAATGTTGAATTGCAAAATACGTGTTTTACGGTCGATGAACGACCGACGGGTGGGTCGGTTGAAGTATCAAGAGTTAAGTAGATTTCCATTTTAATTTAGATATAAAAGCAAAAAGGTTATAAAATTGTTCACAATAGAAACATTAAGCGGTAAATATTCCTTGCTACACCGGGATGAAGAAAACGCAAGTCTTAAGACATAGTGTGAACATTGTTGTTTTTGTCTGTTATACATACTTCTCTGTGGTCCTACATTACAAATAATAACTTGTTTTAAAAATTATGTAGAAATTATAATATATTCACTGTTGGAGTGCGGCTGGCCGAGGATCTTTAGCTGTCCCAGTCCCCTCTTACTCACACTCTTTCACCAAAATCCTAATAACCTTAGCGTGCCAGTAACCATTCATTGACTCAATAGGCTTTTGTATTCACCATCATTATGACAAAAGTAAACTGTGTACTTGATATACAACTAATAAAATTGTTATAACTACTGAATATTGTTTTAATTTGAAGAAAATTTGTCTAAACAGTAGTTGCATATTATTACAAGATTTTTAATGTGATTTTGGTAGTTGTCAATTAACAAATACTGTGCTGTCGGAAGACTGAAGTGGGTGGACACATTTTTGCTCCATAATGTCACTTATTTCTCTCTAAACAGATCTAATTATAGTTTCTGAGTGATTGTAGATTTAATTTGAAATTTTTAAAACAATTTTTAATATGTATATATTTAAATAAGACATAATCTTGCTTTGCTTGTGCCATAAACAGGTCCTCAGCATAAGTAGTATTTGATTGAAATCAAGCTTATTATATCGGCATTTAAGGTTCATTTTTGTTTTGTTTCTTATTTGTATAATTAATCTAAACCTTAATATTTTTTTTATATGGAATTTTTCCACAAGTGTTTGAGTAAATAATATTCACACTTTATTAACAGTTTGAAAGAAATTGGTACAGCGGATTTTGATTATTTCATATTTTATAACAGCTCCTTGACCTGTTTTTTAGTTTCTTATTAATAACTCACGAACCTACAATTTTTGAGAGATGGAGACCAATAGGTTTAGTTTAAGTACTGTACCTATCAACACATTTAGAAGATTGTGATTGTGTTATTTTCTGATGAGAGTTAGTCATTACAAAAATTTAAAATAGTACAAGGATATGGTTAATTTTGATTGAAATCGGTCCATGTGTTTGGGCTATAAGACATCATATATATGCATATCCCATAGACAGACATCACTTTTTGGACTCTGGGGACCTCACTAGATATACCAGAAAGAAAACATTATAACAAAAAGAAGTTTGTTATATATATTTTTATTTATTTAAATTTAATTAATCTACGTTTTGCGACCAAATATAACAATACAGTTGTTATATGATTATTTATTTATTTTATATTTATTAAGCCACACGTTGTTAGACCAATTATAACAATGAAGTTGTTATTTAATTATTTTGATTTGATTTTAATTTAATTTTACTTTAATTTTAATTATGAAACATTGATGAATTTACTTTTAAACTTGTTCTTTATTAGCCACACCTAATTTGCGCTAATCTATTTCTGGCAATTAATTTTGATTTCTATCGAAATCTTAGCAAAACTAGAATGGTTGAATTAAATTAATTCCACAAAACAATTTCTACTTTCTTACCATCTTCTGGCTTTATTCTCATATAATGATTTATATAACAAGAATCACATCAATTAAATATCCATATCAATCTTAAGACTACTCATTCTTTCACACTTTCATCCTTTAAAACTAATTTATGCTAATACACAATATTTAATTGTTGACAATTTTAAAATCTTAATTTATTATTCAATTTATATAAAAACTCTACGAATGTCTCTACAGAATTTGTCTTAATGTTCTTATTAATTTATAGCAAATCTATTACAAAACAAATTTCTTTAATTTAATTATATTATTTTCAAATAACTTTTATTTTTGCCGGCTAGCTCAATTACTTTCTTTTAATTTAAATTTTATAAAGAACTTTATTCTTAATCTCGGGCATGGGAACTTTTATGAATCATCAAAGTGAAATACTAGATTCTAAATGATTAATAGTTATAAATTTTTGGTACTTATCAACAGTTACGTCTCGTCCTCTTTTGGCACTTGTACACAAAACACAATCACCCACTGCTTTATTTATTTAATTTCTCTTTCTCCACTAACGACGCACTAGACACATGTATCCTTATCCTGGGGTCGGATGCTGCGAATCCTAGTTCCTTGACGAATGGTGAATCCCTGGTAATGCGTCCGCTAAATGCAGGTTGGTCTCCTAACTCGTTCTCAATTTAACTATTAAGTTCGACGCGATGATTCTCTCCTCTTCTTTCACAACTTTAATACTCCTTGACTTTAATTATTATTACAAAAAAACTACAAAACTACTAAAATTTGTGGCAATTCTGCCTTTAAGTTATTCGACAACTTTGAATTAAACCCTCAGGTTCTCAGTTTAAGACTCTTAAAACCTCCTTACTCTGATTCCCAGCTGTAGGCAAGACCTACACGCTCTCGCCCCCAGTTTTAGACTGACTCCTCTTCCAGTTGGATTTTTGCCTCTCCCGATTTCCAAGTTCCGCGTCTTCCTCGCCTATTGGTCAATTTCTAATTTTTTGAAACTCAGGTCTCTTCTGATTGGACATCCAAACTTTCTAAAATCGTTACTTTTTTACGTACGTTGACTTCCCCCTCGGAAATACCGTTAGGTATTTACTTTCTCATTTTTTCTATGTTCCCTGTTTATGACATGCAGCTGCCTTGAGTATCAAAACTCCGTTATGTTTGTGCCTTTTTTTTATGTATGTCGGCGAACTTTCTTCCCTCAAAGAAAACAGAATGTTTTTCTTTCCTTGTCTCTGTCACGTTCTACAAATTAGTACCGTTATCTTCCAACTTAACTTTGCAGCTGCTACGGTCGGTATAGTTTGCTTGTTAACATGTGTTTTGTCTCAATTTACTGATTCCTACAATTATTTATTCATACTAACATTTTTATCGATTATTATTATTTTAATATTTTATATTAGACATTAATTAATCATTTATCAATCGTTGATCCTTTGAGATCGTTATAACATATTTTGTTTGCGTTGAATACATTGCTTTTCTATATTATACTGATTACTGAACATCATATTTCTTTGATAATTATATCTTATAGATATGTTAAATTGAAATTAATTATAATTTAGTTATTTTTATAATATAAATAAGTCGACATTAAGTTGCAACAATTCCGTATAATTGAAACATAAAATTTTGGAACAAATTTTATTTAAACATATCAAAGATGTGTATTTAAGACCTTTAGCATTGTTGGTATATTTTACTATCAGCATAATAAATATTCTTTGACTGAAATATGTCACTTTTATGCTTGAACAGGTGCAAACAGGAAACTTGCCCCTACATCAGAATGTCTCCTAAACCTTTTCCCCCATTATCATTCCACCTTATGCATGAACAAACAAATATTAGCTCTAACCTAGTAAGAGAAAGTAATAGAAAGATATAATTGGTACCATTTTACTGCTTGTTTATAAGTTTTTAGCAAAGGAGTTATAAGTCTTGAAAACTAGGAGTTAGTTCACAATGTTATGAAAAGTGTGTGTGTGTGTGTGTGTGTGTGGGTGTGGGTGTGTGTCTGTGTATGTGTGAGTGTGTGTGCTTCAAATGTTGTTATTTAATAGGTGTAATTATTTTCATGATTTGATTTTTATGTATTAACATAATATTTTCATGGATTATAATTTAAATAATTCATGTTGTATTTTCAAAATAAATAAATTTTAATTGATTTTATTTAATACAAAGGGAAATATTTCTTTTAAAATATTTTTTGTCTGTTATTTAATATATATAAATATCCATATTTTTTTTAGGATAGTTTTAAATATTGTTAATTAGAAGAATAAGTGCTCTCATTTATATGATAGTACAGAAAGATTCTGCAAATACTCTTTCAAATGACACTCACTGAGAATGAGTCTACATAAATAAATATAAAAGAACTAGTTAAACTACTTACATGAGAAATAATTAAGAAAATTGAAAGAGCAATTTTAAATAAAATATTGAAGAATAGATATTTTACAAAAATAAGTGAATATCTTATTCTTGATTCACTACTATGCTGGGACTTAGTCGAAAAGAGTAAAAAGAAGGTTGAGGGCAGTAGAGTTTCAATTGACAAAGCATTATAGGGCTCGATAAAACTGATGTTAGTAATGTTAAATTAATAAAAATAAAAAGTACCCCAAAGTATGGTAACGTTTCAAGATGAACATTCTGCTATGATGGTGCTTTCTATGAACTGAATAAATCCTCATTCAGCTGAACATTCTGTTGCAATAGTACTATCCATTGACTGACTAAATGCCCATTGAGCTAAATATTCTGTCACTGATAATATACGTTTATTTTATGGGTGTGAATTTGTTGAGACAATCATTCAACAAATGCAGAATGATTTACAAATATTGCAATCATGGTTTTCATTGAAATTATTTATACTTTGAGGTTTGTCTGTTCTGTCGTTTCTACAAAACATTTACTTTGCTTTAGTTAATTCTAAAGTCAAGTATGGAATTTTCCTGCTCTGTGGAGGGTATTATTTAACCACAATAGAGCCCTTAATTATAGCATAAAAATGTTTTATCAAGATAATGTTCAGGAAACAATAAACTGATAATTATTTGTATTACCTTTTTGGAAATTAAACATTTTACCTCTTAGATCTCCCACTTTATTTATATATAAATTCCTAAAAATATATTACGTTATGAGTGAAAATAATAGTAAAGTTATAAATGAACGAAGAAAAAAATAAGACCTACCCAAGCTCGTAATTTTTAAAAATCTATCTTAATGTTACACTGAAATTATTTAATATGGTACCTGAAAATATGAAGGAATGCTTATGGAAAAATGTTTTTGTAAGAGCGTAATATTCCTGGATAGTCATGAAAACATAAATACTTTGTTTGAGGATACCATGTAAAATATATTTATGTTGTTTGTGTATGGATATCTAGATGTAAATGTGAATATAAGTATATGATTAGGTAAAGTATATGAATAAAAGTAAAAGTTTATTACTTATAAATTGTATAAATCTAACTCTCAAGTTTTTTTATGTAATAAAATTGAAGCACATGCAAACCCTACATGTATTCCTCAAGTCTGTGTCATTTGCTTTTATGTTTTAACCATATTATTTAAAAAAATTAATTTAAATAAAATAACAAATATTTGCATTTACATGTGATTGTTTTTATATATCTTACCTCAAAACCTCTTCTCTGTAAAACACTACTTTTACGTTAGCTTGACTTGATTAAATATTAAATTAATATTTTTTTATAAAAATGTGTCTCACGATTATAAAACATCTTATGCCTAGTAGGTAATAAAAAATAATTTAAAAAATACAAAAGGTGTACAACGAAAAATTACTTTAGTTAAAACTGCACAGTTCTTAGAGGCTATAAGATTTTCATTTATTGAGAATAACCATTTATTTTCATAAATAATTATAGATCTTATTGTGTAAATGGTCTATCTGCAATTTTTACATACAATTTATTACTTTATGAGTATAAAGTACAAATGTTAAAAAAAATAATAATAATAATTTGTTTTGTTATTTTTCTTAGATGATATCGAGTGGCCTTCTGAAGAAGATTGGCTTGTGCAACCAGAAGCGAAAGATGTTATCACTTCCTTATTACAACAAAACCCACGGGATCGTTTAGGTACTGGAGGTCCTCATGAAGTAAAAGATCATCCTTATTTTCTTGGAGTTAATTGGAATACACTTTTAAGGCAAAAGGCTGAATTCGTACCCCAATTAGATAATGAAGAAGATACTAGCTATTTCGATAGTAAGTAAATGTACCATAAGTTTTGTGCATTGGATATAAATCTTATACATTCTGATATTTAAGTTCTCTTTCAAAGTTGATACAACATTCAAACTTTGGCAAACCAAAATAACAGTTGGATAAAATAAAAGTGCTATTTCATATTTTTAATTGAATAATAAATTGTTTTGAAGAAATGTATACACATTAGGTAATTTTAACCTTCTCCATCCAAACACCTTGCCCAGTATCACGGTTGTACTGTCCAAACATCTATATGTTGTTTTTTTTTTATTGTACTGTGTTCTAGTTGCAACTGTAGGAACTACTAGTAAACAATTGAGCCTCCAGGTGATCTAATGATTAGTACATGGCTACATGAGTAAGAGGTTCCGGGTTCAATCCCTGTGGAGGCTTAAACTATGTAGTTGACCCAGCTTTGTGAGGAAAATTGGGAAGCTAAAATTAGGGTACCGAACTCTGGTTGAGAAGGCTAAAACAATGTAACAAGAATTTCGATGTGCTAACCACACTGCACTCGACCGAAACAGGCCTAACAGGGTCTAATAGAGCCTAACAGCACCTAACTGTGTCCAACAGGCCTAGGATCATCATGGGTTGTTGTGCCATGGAGTTTTTTTTTTAATTTTAGTAGACAATTGCTGTTGACAGACATGTTATGCTTATAATTGATTAAAAACTACTTCGTTTTATCTCTTCACTGTACATAAAACCCATGCTTTCTTTAACATGTAGTTATATTAGCAGGACTGAATCAATCATTGTGCTTGAGTGAAGTTGACCATGTATTGAGGTAAATGGTAGTACTTTGAATGATAATCAGAGTTTAGGTGCAAGCTTTGTGGTATTTAATTTAAAAATTTGGACAAAATAAGGAACATTGAGAAATTAAGCAATGAGGAGTGCCTTGACACTATGTGTACAGTGGCTGCTAACCAATAGTTTTGATTTGTTAAATTCAAGAAGCCAAATATTTTCACAGACTGTGTAGTGTAGAAGATAGATTACTAGCTTTTTCCTCGGAGATTGAATATTTTAATTATAGTACTTATAATATTATTTATTTGTATAGAAAACTATTGTTTGGATTATATCCTGATAACATAAGTTCAATGTGACTACTACGTGGCTTGGAGTTTAGGTCCTCTGACATAACTAACTCATAAAATCTACATATAAATTTATTTTTTTACATTTTCTAATATTGTATGTAATATTTTATTTTGTAACAGTGTAAAACAGGTAATTGATTTGTCCTTATTTTCGGTTTGATAATATAAAAATTAGGGCTGAGCCGATACCCAATACTTGGTATCAGGATCGGCCGATAGTATCGGAACAAAAAAAACACCAATGCTAAAAACCGATATTTGAGTTCTGCCGTCCCTTTTTTTAGCGTATATTAATATAATTTGAGTTTGATTTAATTTCTTTAACAGCTATAGGGTGCTCACGTAACAAGTAAAATCAATTAAACTATGAAATTGTAATACAAACTGGTCTAAGGAAATAGTTAAGTAGTTTGGATTCTGATAGTATTGCTACAACAAATTTTAGTCTTAAAAACCGATATTCGAGAGATACTCGTACCTTTCCATCTCTCTGCTTCCTCTATACATAGTGATAGTTTTTATGATTAGTTATTTTCCTAAACTGCTATAGAATAACAAAAACCGATACTCTAGTTCTCTTCACCCCATTCCTTCCCACCACCTCCCTACTCATAGTGAGATTGAAGAGAATCTAATTCCAATAATATTATCATACTTAACAAATAAATATCGAATCCCTAAGCACCTGTACGCATGTCTTTGTTGATGAAAATATATCAGATTTTATCTCAAATAATTGATCAATAATTGTTTTTTATTATTAAACTTTTTTTTAGATTGTTATATAATGGACTATTTTTAGAAGGAACTAAATAAAAATAAAGATTGTATCTTGCAGGAGATAGAATAATGTGGGTAAACAGTGGTTTGACTGAAAGTAGGAAAGGTATTCAATATTGAGAGGGAAGTATTGTAGAGGTGTGAGGAGTTATAAATATAATTTCAGTTATAGGTAGGAAATCACGCTCCTAACATTTTACAAATACAAACACTAAACAGTAGCTTTCTTTCAGAATATAAAATTGGATAATATACTTGTTGCTATTTTTAAAGTTTTTAAATTTAATTTATTAGAAAAAAATAATTGGGAGTTAACAAATAGTGATTATTAGTTTGTGTCAGATAAAAGAAAAACAATTTGATGTCTGATAGAAGGAAGAAAAAACCAACTTCCAAATAAATTAAAGATTCGAACAAAGAAAAAAATTGTATAAACCTTAGCAAAGTTAAATTACCGAGTACGAATAATGGTTGATCAAAAATGTATAACATCAGATTATTTAAAAATATTGACAGAGGAAAATTTATCATTTGGCAATTTTGAGAAATTTGCTACATAATGAAAATAACACGAAAAATACTGCTTGGGTTTTAACCCTTTGACGAGTGCGGCCGTTCCTGAATGTCCCAAATAGCCAACAGCTGGTTAGTAAGTATTTACAAAGAAAATTGTTGTCAAGGAGTAAGAAAAAAAAATTTTTAAATAGTTGTTTTATTGGTTACAAATGTATAATAATATAATAATATTGTGTTAAAAACTTGTAAGAATAAAAATTTACACTGATAAATGTACTTTAAAAAAAATTTGCACTGAAAAATCATTGTCACCCGTCGGTATAGCAGACATACACAGACAAAAACGTTTGCTGGGCCGCTTTTTTTCTACGAATCAATTTAGTATAGCCTACATAATGGAAAATATAACATTTCTTTTCAGTTTTCTTGGAAGCGTGTGTTGGTTTCGTTTGCTGATAGCGGTATCCCATTGTCGGCGGCATAAAAACACCGTGGCATTGTCACCCGTCGGTATAGCAGACATACACAGACAAAAACGTTTGATGGGCCGCTTTTTTTCCACGAATCAATTTAGTATAGCCTACATTATGGAAAATATAACATTTCTTTTCAATTTTCTTGGAAGCGTGTGTTGGTTTCGTTTGAGACGCGGCTAAATGTGTCAAAAGACTAGACAGAGGGGAATCTGTAAAAAAGCTTTGTAGTGTTTAATTTTTCATGTTTGATGTATAATATACGTAACATAATATAATGATACAAATCACTTATACTAGACAAGGAACATAGGCACAGGTGTGTGTAGGGGGGAAACAACCGCGGAGAAGACGATGCCATCGCCTACATTTACGCGTCAATCAATACGCATGGTGAATTCTCCTGAAACCACGCCCCCTGGAGTTGTCCTGCCTTACAATTGTGAAAAACCCGATTTCATGTGTTCTTAGTACTATTTCTTGTTGAATTGTGACAACACAATAAGCCATGACTAATTTGTTTTATGATAAATACTTTTATTGCTCAGACGTAACCTAAAATGTTCCGGAACGTCCATACTCATTTACGCAAACAGCACAGAGAACGTTCAAGAACGGCCGTACTCGTTAATCGGTATTTCCCTGTACTCTTCAAAGGGTTAAAGACACACTACTGACTTGAATCAAATAGTTTACTTCTGAATAGATGTTTGACTCTAATGTCTTATTATCACATAAATAATAATAACTTGTTCCGTGGACTACTGCCATGAGGGGAAGGGAGTATGTTAATCTGATCTACTACCATAAGGGGAGAGATGCCAATATGTTGATCACATGTGAACTTCAAATTAAAATCAATTGGCTGATGAATAAATAATTACTTAATTTTAAAGATGAATCTATGTTCTTTCCTCTTTATTCAACAGTTATTCTCATATTTTTATATCACTTTCATTTTATAATTAAAAGCAACAGATCTTGTATAACCCAAAGAAGGCTAAAAAGGAGTGTCCTTAGCCTGATTCTGAACATTAAAATAAATATAAAATTTCTTATAAACATTTGTCGAAAAATGCTTTGTATTCCGTCCATCTGTGCCATTGCTTTTTTTTAAAAACAATATAGAGTGCTGCAGTGAAATTGGTTTAAATAGTACTCAGGACAGAAGTGCCATTGAAGGTTGGTGTTTGTTGGTTTCATAATGTCCCCCTCCAGTGGAACTTTAGTTGTGATGGAGTGTTGGACCTCTCAACATTGTGCATTTGTGTAGAGAGCTTCATTAAAAACGACAAATCTGACCCTCATTCAGTAGAATTTTCGTCAGCATTTCTGCATTCCGCCCTGTGGAATTATTCCTACCCGTAACAACATAATGTTATAGGTTGGGTTCATAACTTCCGTATGACTTTTAAAAAAAAAACAGGTAGGCTCCAAGTGAAGGATAAGAACTCCGGAAACTGTATAAGCCATAGAGAATGTGATTGAAAAGATCTCTAAATGATCTGCAAAGAAACACGATCAGGCTCTAAGGATATCAAACATTTCCATGAACGAATTTTATATGATTTAAACTTTTTTCCCTGTAAGATCGCGGATGTGCAGAAACTGTTGTCCGAGATTTTGTGGCAAAAAATGAATTTTGACGTACAATGTTACGAATAGTGGAAGAAGACTTGAATGGAAGTGTCAACAAACAGAACTGTTGTTATTGGTCACAAAACAACCTTCAAGAATTACAACAACATCCATTGTATAGCGAAAAGATAAAAGTCTTGGCGGGTGTGGCGAAATTTGGTATCATAGGAGCATATATTTTCCAAGAAAATGAGTCCTCTGTTATCGTGAATTTGAAATGTTATATGGCTTTGGTTCATGAATTCCTTGTGCCTAAATTAAATCGCCGTCACCATAGCTCA
Source organism: Aphrophora alni (assembly GCA_963513935.1). Lineage (NCBI taxonomy): Eukaryota > Metazoa > Arthropoda > Insecta > Hemiptera > Aphrophoridae > Aphrophora > Aphrophora alni. The sequence goes on from OY740765.1 coordinate 86,322,207, forward strand.
TGGAGCAGTGTGGTTTCAACAAGATGAAGCTACAGCTCTTATTTCAAACGTGTTTATTGCAAAAATATGGTGGTTGTTCCTGGGTAAAGTGATCTCCAACAGAGGTGATATTGACTGACCCCCACGCTCTACAGATCTTTCTTAATGTGACTTTTTGTGTGGAGATATCTTAAAGGGCATGTTTGTCTGGATAAGCCATGGTGAACCAAAGAATTTCATTGAAAGAGAAATTTGTTCTGCATCAAAAAAGTTGGTCGACACTTAATTGATGTTGTCATTCATAAATTGTTTAATAAATCAGTTTGAATTATCTTGAAAATTGACTGCTTACAATTATTTCAAAAACCATCAGATCTCACTCTGTATAACTAGAATGGATGGAAATATCATTACTATTTTCAATACCAATTTTTTACTTTTTATTAATTTGCTGTATACCAGAAAACTTTTTTTGAAAAGTTGTCCATTAAAAGTGTTTGATACAAATATCTGAAAGCCAGTTATTTTTCATAAAAATCATAAGAAACAAAATATTTAGCCCTTTTAATAATGTACAAAAAGGTATCTGTATGTTTTATTTTACATCAAAGAATAGTTGAGATATTGGTAAAAAAAAAACTGAAAATTTTAATTATTGGTATTTTACTAGAATACGCACAAGCTTTTTTTGGTCATCCAGTACTTACTAATCAACACTTAATAACTATTTCAAAAATTGACTGCTATGTGATGGATGACCAAGAAAGGTTTTATTTAGTTATTGTTACCAATATGTCGACTGTCCTTTGACTTACAATAAAAGATAGATATTGTTATAGTCACCATTAAAAATACAATAAAATTTGCCTCAAACATTTTTTTATAACACCAACAGTTTTCAAGATATTTTGCATCAAAATTTTATGTTGAATACCATTTTGAAATAGTTTAGTAAAAAGTTTTTAGATTTTATGGAACACTGCAAACTAATAGTATTTATAGTTTTAACATTATGTAAAATTTGGTGTCAATGTCTCGCCCTATTCTGAAGTTACATTTTGTTTTTTAAAAAACAAAAGTGAACAGATAAACGGAAAACGAAACATTTTAAAGAACTAGTTTCCTTTATTATGACGTCTGGAATAATGTTTCACAGTATCACTCTGCTTACTAGACACTCCTATATAAATATACCCTTTGATTCTTGTTTATACCTTTATTTGTTACACATTAGTCTTGCATGATTTATATAATATATTCACTATAAAGAGCAACTCTCGCGGAAAATTCAATCACCAAATGAATGTTATAGTTAATTAAATTCAAGAAATTTAATTGTAAATACTGGATACATTATTTAAAGACATGTCACTCTTTATAGATGATTTTATACATTAAATACTAAGTAAAATAAAATATTTAAATTTAAATTGCAGCTCGATTAGATCGCTATAACTATGACATAGGAGAGGATACAGATGATCCTGAAGATAGTATGCTATTTGGTTCATTTTCATCATGCTCACCTCAATATCGAAAAGTGCATTCTCGAATAAACAGTAGTGATGATCAAGAAACTAAGAAGTTCATATTCCGTTGTGACTCGCAGACTGAAAACAATCTGTCTTCCCTTTCATCATCCTCAGGTATTACTATTATTCATATAATTTTTCATTCTGTAGATATTCTTGAATATTTAGAGTGCAGTAAGAAAAGCCACCTCCCCCCCCCCTCCACGCAACCAGAGAGAAATTGGGATATGTTAAAAATTTGTAGAAACATATTCATTATTCATTTTATAATTTATAATTTGCATGACCTATTTGCATTTGTAACCCCTAAAAACCAAAATGACTATTTTTGTTATTTATTTCTTTATTTATTTTTTAGTAATTAATTTCTGTCAATTCACTTGCTTCTGAACAAAAATTATGGGTGCATCGTCTCCTATAAGTTTTAATAAATATGAGGGTCATTTTGAAGAAAGTATCATTTTGATACGGATCACAGAAAACTTTATTAATGACAACATTTTAACTGGCAAAACAAGGTACAACATTTATCATTAGCTATGATTATCGTCAGTTAACCCTAGAAGCGGCACCGACCCTCTCAGCGGGTCAATTTTTAATGCATGGTCTAGTCTAACGTCCGGAAAACATGTATTTTGCAATTCAACATTACGCCCACTTAAAATCGTCCTATCGCAATAAATAAAATACCGTTGGAAAGCTAATGTTCCTTAGATGCATAATCATGCAAAAAAAAAAAGAAACCACAAAACGTTATAAATAATATTCCAAAAATTGGTGAAGTTCGCATATTTTTAATGCGTAAAATCGTAAATTTTAACTCTGCACCTTTTCGTAAACGCGACGCCATTTTCCCCCATATGATTACAACTCTATTTATCTGTCAAACGGGTTGACCAAAACACTGTTCTATAGATCACATCTTTCTCTTTCAAACCGTAGATTACAAATTTTTCTGCGTCTCACAGATCCAGAGATATTTCTACTTGGCGAAACTAGAAACTTGACGGCACGGAATTCAATTGGCATTTGGTGCAGTTAACGAAAAGACATAATCTCTTTTTCATTTGGATTTTTTGTTTGGATATTGATAATATGTTGTAGATGACATTTCATTCCTCAAGTTGGTACCACTCCATATAGGCAATACTTACTTAGAAGGTTTTGTTTTGATCTCGTAACATACGCAATTGTGCGACGTAAAAACTGTAACAAATGACATAGCTCATATTGTTTTGGGGTTAGATATTTGTTATTTTGAAGGTTTGTGTATACAAATTGTATATAAATTTTGTATACAAGTTACAATATACAGTAGAACCTCTGTTAACCAGCCTCGGATTAACCGGCCTATGTCGTAGTGTACTGGTTGGATGATAGTTTCCGAAAATAAATTGTAATTGAAACACCAAAGCGGCGGCGATATCAAAAGACTTTGTGGATAGCGGTATCCCATTGTCGGCGGCGTAAAAACACCGCGGCACCAAAGCGGCGGCGATATCAAACGACTTTGTCGATAGCGGTATCCCATTGTCGGCGACGTAAAAACAACTCGGCACCAAAGCGGCGGCGATATCAAACGACTTTGTCGATAGCGGTATCCCATTGTCGGCGCCGTAAAAACACCGCGGCATTGGCACCCGTCGGTATAGCAGACATACACCCACAAAAACGTTTGATGGGCCGCTTTTTTTCCACGAATCATTTTAGTTTACATTATGAAAAATATAACATTTCTTTTCAGTTTTCTTCTTGTCTTTGACGGGTATATTACAGTAAATAAAAATGAGTGAGTTACGAAAACAACGGAAGCGTGTGTTGGTTTCGTTTGAGACGCGGTTAAATGTGTCAAAAGACTTGACAGAGGGGAATCTGTAAACGAGCTTTGTAGTGTTTAATTTTTTCATGTTTGGTGTATAATATACATAACATAATATATAAGATACATTTATGTACAATAAAATGAGTTGCAATAACATCTTAATTGCATAATTCTTAGCGCTACCTGATTAAATAAGCTTTCTTTCAACGAAAACCGATTTTTCAGGGGAACCTCTGATTAACCGGCCAAATGGGCAACCGGCCCGGGTGTCAGTCCCGACTAGACCGGTTAAGAGGGGTTCTACTGTATGTGTTTTTATTTCTAAAGTTTATGTTTTTTAGTGAATTTCTAGTTTGTGAACGGTTTATATTTGGGATAACCTAAGAGCTAAATTGTAAATCTAGGCTATAACCAAATTTTCTTATATTGAGTGTTTTACTTGATTATACAAGTGAATATGTGTGTTATTCTTTGTAAAGTATATTGTTTTAGTGAAATCTAATGATTTTGTCCTAGGCCTAGCTTTAGAAAGTTACTAATTACGCCTAAATTGTCGAGGTGTCCAACCTGTAATAATTGAAAATTCTGTAGTATGATGAACTTGAAGAGTTCTTAATTTTATTATCTATAAACATATGCCAAGCTTTAAGGGCGCCAGATGAATTAACATCGATTTTGAAAAGAAAAGAAAAGAATTTAATTAAATTTAACCTCAGGGTCGTAAGTTCTTTTATTAGTGTACTCACAGTGATTTTGGTTCCTTGAAATGAAAACATTTGTAGCTGAAATTGAACATAATTTATTGAATTAAGATTATACATACATATTCATGACACATTTTCTACCACTTATATTTAAAATCTCTATGTTTTTAATTTTTTAAACTTATTTTGCCTTGAAGAGGCTTAAATCCTTTTTTTAAGACTTTATATTAATAGTTGCAACTCAAAACAAAATATTTTTTTATGGTGAGTGTTTTATATTCTCACATAGCAAAGATTATGATTATATCAAAATTAAATTAAATTCTCTAAATTTACTAGTTGCTATACACAAATTATTCATTGGAACAAATTTTGAAAGTTCATACAAAAAGTTCTTTTTTATACAAAATTATTTTAAAATTGTCTATAATTCTTTGTTACCGCATAACCGTTTCAATAGGCTCAGTCTCCTCGTGGTGAGTTCCTTTCATCTTGTATGCAAACACCTTGTAGATTCAATTTACACACCTGACGATCAATTGTCCTTTTAAGTTCACAATGTTGTACAATAAATTCATCACTTTATTAAGAGTTATTGTCCAATACTCTCCTCAAACTCTAACTACGTCCTACCACGTTAAAAACTGTCTCTAACCTCGTTAAATCATCACCATCAATGTTCTAAAACTTCTTTTAGACAAAAACATCTCTCACAGACTCAAATGTCATAATAGGACTCTACATTAACTATTTTCGTTACATTTTTGAAAAAGTTTCTCTCTATCAAAATATGTCTGATCACTTCAGAAACACAACCTTACTCTGCTAAGCTCTGATCTCGACTGCTTGAGAAAACACGAGATACCTTACTTCCGTCAATGCGTTCTTCCGGTTTTCCGTTATAAAAGTTCAACACACTCCCTACATTTCACTCAAATTTATAAACACTTTATATAAAACAATTTATACTAAAATTACACATGATTATTTATTTTGTTGTTTTGAAAATCTATTTTCATCTTAGAAATGAATTTACCGAATACTAAATGTTATTTAAACAGCTACCCCTTAAACTCATGACCGCGTATTTCAAACAAGCAATCAAATCTTAATTTTTACATTATTACAAACCTAACCTCAACCGTCAGAGTATCACTTTTTAGGGGAAATCGTTATTTTTATTTTGAAAATGTAACAAATTATTTTTTTCCCTTAATATATTCACAAATATATTACAAATCTCTAGTAATCGTTGAAAAAATTCCAAAAAGTGAATTTGTATGGTGTAATTTACGATTACTGTGAAATTATTCTCTTTTTACTCTTCGAATTTTTGGTATTTGACCAAAAAACTCCAAATATGATACATCTAACATTTTTTTCACTAGACACCTACATTCTATGCTCCTTTCTGAACATAATGATATATAGAACTTTTGTATAAAATATATATTACTATTTTTGGTAAATTGTTGAAAATAAAATGACCAATGTCCCATTTTTTGTAAACAATTTTTTTAAATTTTGAAAATGTAACAATTTTTTTTTTCCTAAATACAGTATATGGACAAATATTACACAAAACTATTGTATATCTTAGAAAAGTGTAGTAAGCTATTGATTTTGGATGATACAGGTTTTTCTGAAAAATAATAACATCATTTTTTGACATGTAACATACTTACTCAAAAGCCGTTTAAAAAAATTTATTTTTATTACATAGATGAATTCTGTGCATCTTTCTGAGAAAAATGATGTCTTATAAGTTTGGTTTTGTATAAAAATAATATTTTTTATTAATTTTTAAACAAACGAAGCATTGTCAAGAATATTAACCATGCCGCCCCTAGGGTTAAAATATAAAAACCCCAAAACTGTGGAAAGATCAGGGACTGATGTACACAGAAAATTAGAAAACCTACTACCTAAGCTTTAGATTAAACTCTGCCCTTATTTACATATAATTAAGTGAAGCACATATTTAGAAGGTGAGATATCTGTGACATTCACAGAACATAGACTCTCTTCATTCATCCTGTTGGCTGTGAACATGTGTGAAATAAAACAAAACAAAAATGATATAAAGAAAGAGTACACTACGTTCTCTGTATAGGCAAGATTTTATGTGATCTACTGATGTTGTATTAGCTCAAGGTAGACATTGGATAAAGTTGTGATTTAAAAAAATAAAATATTTACATAATGATGAAATCAAAAATGTAAATAGTGGATCATATTCTATCTTTATTTACCTAAAAAATAAAGTATAATTGGAGCATGGTTCTACAGACTTTGCACCTATTTAGATGGTAGAATGTATTCCTTTTGAAGAAGTTTATCCTAGAACAATGAAATTTGTCCTCCTGCAGAGTTTTAAATCTGGTTTTAGTAAAAAAGGAAAGTAAATAAGGAATAATATTTGATGTAATAAGAGTTTAATATAATTAATAATGTAACTTTGAAATTAAAGAGGTGAATGTAATTTGAGGTGGGGTTAAGTAACAATTAAGTAATTCAATGTAATTTTAAATAATGATTAAGAGATTTTAAATTCATAAATAAGAAAAGATGAGAGATATTAGTGTCAAATATAGTAAAGTAATAAATAAAAGTTTTATGATGTAACTTAATGGAAATTGTTTTTAAAAAAAAGTAGATGTAGATTAAAGGATCTTAGCAATGGATATTGCACGTGGGAATAGAATAAAAAAGTCAGCAGGATGCTTACTGGCGGAACTAAGTCGAGAGATAAGGTTTGATTGACATCCAGAGTCAATAAGAAGTGTAGATAAGAAGTTGATGAGGGTCTGTTGACGACTAAGAATAAGTTTTAGCTCTAAGTGATTTTTTGTTTAGAGATAAGTAATTGATAGGACATACAAAGATGTATTTTTATGAGGAAATAGATTAGGTAATAAGGAAACTGGTATAAATGAGAGAGAATACTTCTTGTTTTTTAATAAATTTCAATATAAATATTCTTAACTACTGAAGTTAGTAGTTTGGAAATCTATTGAATCAGTGTTTTAAAATTTTTTTTTAGAAAAGATTTGTAGTATAATATGTTATATTATAATACAAATCTGGTGGTATTTCTGTAATACCGAAAAACGGTTAATTTGAATTAAATATTTATAATAGCGGGAAATCGTATTGGGTGTAATATGAGTCAAAAACATGACTAATGATTTTCAATGTTAAACAGAGTAAATTCATAATAAAATAGATTTCCAAACGCAAATAAATAATGATGTAAAGATTTTAAAGTAATTTAGTTATAAGAAATTTAATAAATTGTGTGTGTAGTAAAATTGAGAGATTCGGACAATTTATGAATTGCGTGGTAGTGGAATAAAGGACTAGATCAGAGTTTTGTAGACGAGAACTCTTGGAGCTTGTTAATGAATAAAGTAGTTTTACCCTTCTGGTGTCATATTTTACAACTATCACAATTGTCGCACAACGTGTGGCTCTTTTTATGTATAAAATAGTTTTTCCCTTGTCATATATTTTTACAAATACCACAAATGGGCCATTTAAATTCAATATTTTTCTTTAGTAATGATCTTAGGGGTGCTGTATGTAATAACTGCATAGGTTATGAACAAAGTTACTAACATAACTGACTAACCCTAAAATCATTCTAGACTTTTTTCTATCCAGTGGCTGTTTCATTGGTGTTATGGATAAAATCTTATTTTCATGTATTGTGATACCATTTTCTGTTATCTTATGCCTTACATAGTTAAGTTCACTTATGCCATTTTACATTTTGATTTGCTTAACTTTACATTTTCAGATCTAATTTTACTTTAAACTAACTTAAAATATTCATCGTGCTCTTTTTTAGTTTTCTCCCAAATCAACAAATCTTTTACATAAATTTCAACTCCTTCAATGTTTTCAAACATTTGTTTCATACCACTGTAGACATATTTTAGTAGAAGAACAGAAACTTTGTCATAATTAAAAACATACATCTTCTAAAGGTGTGTTAAATATGCATGTATCAATGCTTAATTCTGTTAACCCATTCAGGTATTAGTTATTCAGGACCATGCAAGACTAGCTGCAGCAATTAATTTTGTCGAAATTGCATGCGTTTCGTTTGAGCCTTATAAAAACACAGTGGTTAAAGATAAATCAATAAAATTTTCACAGTTTTTTTACTAAATTAGTATTCTTTGAATGTATATTGAATACTTTCTTTTAAACAGTTACCATTTTATTTTAATTTGTTGTTAATTTAACATTTTTAGTTTTAAAAATTTGTAAAATTGAAAGTAATTGACTATAAATTATATTTAGTGGCATCTCACTTGACTTTTTTTCTTTTTTTTTTTAAGTTTAGAATATTTTTTACACAAATTAAAAAAAGTAGGATCATTTCTTTACTTAACCAAGAGATATGCAGATAATGTTAGTGACTTACCAATTCATTTTTTTACCGTTTTTCCCAAATGACCATCTTTTATTTCCATGGTAACAATTTAGTATATTTACATTATTACACTGAACACTAAATATTTTCACATTATTACACTATTTACAAAATGCACATTTCATTCATAGTAATTTACTAAAGTGTGAAAAGACTTAAAACAATTTTCAAGATGTAGTGGAACTTATCAACATTAGGCCTGAGCATAAAATCAATTTTGAGGTTATTTTCAGTAGGACTATCAACTAAATTTGACTCCTCATCTAATCTGGGCTCTAAAACAAAAGGTTTATCAAATTTACCTACCGGTACTTCATTATCTGGATTAGGAATATCGTTTGAACTATTTTCCGAAGAAAAAATCAAAAAACCTCCTTCCTGTCCTTCAAGGTTCATTTCAGAGTTATTTACAAGTAAGTTATTAAATTTTTTATGTGAATGGAGTATTATAATGTATTCTACACTTTCACCACTATCACTTATATCGTAATCACTTTCATAGTCACTAAATAAATAGTTATCTACTTCTGAATCACGCAATAATTCACACTCCATTTTCACTTGAAACAGAAACAAAACAATGTCGAAAGAAGGAATATTCGAGGTTAGCAGATGACATTCAACGTATGTTTTTGTTTTGAAATCAGGCTGGCAAACCACGAAAACTTAATATTTTGTTTCTAAAAGACTAGCTGAAGCAATACAAGCAATATCTATTGGATTCATACGGAACTACGACGACAGTAATACAATAAACATAGAACACGAGACCATCTCGTGCTTCAGCGTTTGGTCCAAAAATGCGACCACGAGTGTAGCTCGTGAGTCTACCTCAATGGGTTAATTTAATGTGCCAAAATCTTTACTTCATATCTAATGTACTAAACAATTTATCACCACTTAATTTACTAGATATTTCATGAAAAGATAGGCTTTGATAATGCTGTCATATTACTTTGTTAAGGTCTTTAGGGTCCATGCATAACCTAATCTTACCATTTGGTTTGTTTACTAATACAGAATTCACCCGCTCTGTAGTTCTACTAACTTTTATAATTATTTTTAAAAATTCAATCTTATTAGTTTCTCTCTAAATTTAGACTTTAGTGCTAAAGATACTTTTCTACAAGCATGTATTTTATAAACACTGTTAAACCTTTATATTCAGGCAATATATCTTGACTAGTTTGACCATTTTCTCTTATAAGACTAGGGTCATTTATACAAGGTTTGATTTCTTCTACAGTCTTTCTAATTAAATCTAATTCTATATGTGAATTTAATCTTGGAATACAAGTGGAGTTTGGAATGTACAACAAATTCTATGTCATACAGTTTGTTATTATGTTTACAATCTAATATGCCAACTACGTTTAATCTCTGACATGTGTAAGAGGTTAGTTTACATTTAGTAGATTGTTTATATTCACTCCTGTCTTATTCAACATTTTTATATTTCAAATAATTACAGACCACTCTTTGTTATTAAAAATACTGTAAATTTCATCTAGAAATAATTAACTATTTTCACAGACAACACTTATTTTCTTATTTCTACATTGTTTAGCAAAATGATTTAATTTATTACACTTCATACATTTTTTACCATATACTGGACATTTAAATAAAACTTAACTATAGCCATATTTATGGCAAGGTTTGTTTATAAACTTAGGGGGTTTTTTTTGTTTTTTTTTAATTGATATGCTATAGCTGATTGCTTGCTGTGATTGGATATTCCTGTATACAAGATTTTCCATATTTGTCTCTTGATAGTCTTTATATACATCTATTCTTGGATTGTCTGAGACTTGGATCCTTCTGCTACTTTACATATGTCAAAGCTTTATTTAAATCCAGATTTGTAATTCGTAATAAACTATCTTTTATGCACCTATCTTGAATGCCTAAAACTATTTTATCTTTAGCAGTTAATTGTAAAAATTCATATGTTGAACTTAAGTCTCTTGGTCTGTTACATATTGATCTATTGATTCATTTACTTTTTGTTCTCTGAGAAAAAATAAATGTCTTTCATACTTACTTTACGTTCAGTGAATTTAGTCGTAACCATTTTGATATCATTTTTATCTTGTGTGTTACAAAATACAGAATAGTTATACACTATCTCCTTTAATATTCAATAGTAATGCATCTTGATACTCACTCGTTTCAGTTTAATTCTTACTTCCTACCAAATATATTTCAAAATTTTGCTAAAAGAATTTCCAATTTTATCCCATGTTTTCCAATCCACAAGCTCTCCCTGATGGAAACTTAACATTATGCATTGATATTTTAATTATTTGATTTTTCCGCTTATACGTTTTTTATTAGCAAATATTGAATTTACAATAATATTTCAAGTGAAAAATATACGACCTAGACTGGGAATCGAACCCAGGACCTTTGGCTTATGCATTGCTTATACCATCATGGTTGTTGATTTTTTATTTTATTTCTTCTCTTCTTTAGTCAACAACATTATAGATTTTAATTATTAAACTTGAGAAACACTTTTATACCGTATTACTTGTTTTAAAACTTTAAAATTTATTACTGGCCCATATCTTGTTGGTGTTAAATAATTGCATACAACCTTTGTAGAAATTTTTTCTTTATTATTGTTTTTTATGCCAGTTTCTTGATTTCATGACTCAACAGCTGTTTCAATGCAGTGTTGCCAACTCTCATGACAGGTTGCAGATGGTAATTTGGTTTCTCATTACTTTCATATAGGAAAAATACTTTTAACACTTTGTCATTGAATATAATAGCCAAATCTACCTCACTAGCTCTAATTATTTATGTCTGTTTTCATAAGTTAAAGGTTACATTTGGCATAAATCCTTCAATGTGAGTTATCACTGGTGCATATTCTCTACATTCATCTTTGGTATCAGCAATACCAGTCCAACCTGACTCTAACTTACATATTTTTAGAGACAAGGCATGGCTCAACTACGATTCTAAGAAATATGAGTAGGTTACTAAGAAAGAGGCTCATGAACTAATGAATGCCAAACAGTGCCGACCATTCACATTAAACTTGTGTCATGAGCCGTGATATATCAAGTTCTCTCTCTCTCGCAATTTTTTATTTTTATTTGGGGTGGGGGGGGGGGAGTTTATTGGCTTGAATTACTGGGACACTATTATATATCTTGATTCCCATACTTAAATCATTCTTATAGCATCTATATTAAATGTTGAGCTTGACTTATGAGAAAAATTATACAGTATACCAAACACACAGAACACAATTCTCACAAAAAATACGCCCAAGTATCAGACGTGTTTCAACGACAAAGTCGTCCTCTCCAGCGACACACGAGCTACACCAATCAAACTATAACTCAACTATAACTATGAGTTATACTATAACTATAACTATGAGTTATAGTTTAATTGGTGTAGCTTGTGTGTTGCTGGAGAGGACAGCCTTGTCGTTGAAACGCGTCTGATACTTGGGCATATTTTTCGTGAGAATTATGTTCTGTGTGTTTGGTATACTGTATAGCATCTATGTTATTATAGTGTGTGTGTGTGTGTGTTTGTGTGTATATATATATATATATATATATATATATATATATATATATATATATATATATATGTGTGTGTGTGTGTGTGTGTGTGTGTGATATTATAGAAAGCATTAGGAATAAAGTAACTTTTAATATCATCACAGGTGGGTGCAAATTTTAAGTAATAAATCTTGTTGCTCCTGTCTGACTTTAGATTACGGGAGTAATTCATCTTGTCGGTTAATGACCAACGTTGGAGTGTAACAGATTATAAAAGTTCTTGCAACAAAATTAATCAGAAATTATGAGGGGGGGAACAACTATTAAGGGGAAAATATGTATGACTATTTCTTAAACATGCTGAATGTAAAGCTCTTTGTTAAATTTATGAGTAAGATTATATTTACAAGAGCAGCTCTGCTGTAAAATCACTCCCACCAAATAATGTCTTAACATTCCTTAGATCTTGAATCTAGCTGTTGCTGTTCCCCATTTCATACAAATGGAAACTTGACTATGAAATGCAACTAAACAACAAGGGAAGATAAACTGTTTGTAACAGATTCTAAGTGATCTATGGTGACGTCACTGGGACAAAATATTTGAGATTTAACAATTTTTGAGGATACCATAAACAAATAATTTATTTTGAAACTTGAAAAACAATACAGTACTATAAGTGTGGTCATAGTGGGAATAGGAATAATTTAAAATGAATGAATGACCTTAGTGTACAGAATATTTATGGTAAAGATAATCCAGTAAAGGACACAAAACCATGCCATTTTGAAAATCTTGCACAAGATCAAAGGTGATTGAATCTAGGCCTAATAATAATAAAAACTGCCCTATATCATAAATAAAATTACTGTATGCATAGCGTAATTATTAATTAAAATTTTCAAATTGACATTTTTTGTTTTATTATGGCACCTTTTTTCCTTGCTGAAATATTGCACATACGCCTCAACATCAAAATATTACCAGGCAAAGTGTCCCCTTGGAGTTATATATAGAGCAGTAATGCTAAGGGATGAGACGATTCGGGGTTTTCGGTTACGATTAGTTTTATTAATCGGTGATTACCGATTACGATTATTAAACGATTAGTGCTTATTAAATCATTTCAGTATTTCTTTTATAGAATGAATATTAAAGTAAGGATAATAAGTGTAATATAGCTTAATGTACCGTGTCAAATTAACTCAACAGTGGGTGCACCCATGTGTGTGTGTGTGACACTTACCAAAGATCAGTTTCAGTGTTCTGTCATTTAGAGTGAAAAAGCAAGCAGTAGGAGAGGGTGACTAGTTGCCCTTAAACTTGTTTACAGTTGTATTTCCTTTCAGTTAGAGTCATACAGATACTTCTCACTTCAACAAACTTGTCATTTAAACTTACTTTTTTGTGTATGCATAGTAAAAAGTAATGTTTATTTATATTTTATAGTATAATAAGTGCAAATAAACTTTTGTTTGATAAGACTCCTTGACTAAAGTAAATAAAATTGCTTTCATAATTGGTGTAATATTATTTTAATTTTTTTCACATTCAGAAATAATTAAGTATTGTCAAAACTAGAAACGTATTGTCTTGACTATTGTTTTTTAATATTTTGCTACAGGTTTTATTTGCCATATTTTATTCATTTTCTTTCATTGTTTTTAAATAGGGGAATAAAAAAATGTGTGTTAACCCTTGGCGAACAACCCGCTGGCGGGTTGGTATGAGACAATTATGGTTTTAGTTCACCGACTCTAAAACACGTTTTTGCAATTCAACATTACGCCCACTTAGAATCGTCTTATCGCAATAAATAAAATACCGTTGGAAAACTAATGTTCTGTAGATGCATAATCATGCAAAAAAAAAAAAAAAAATACCACAAAACGTTATAAATAATATTCCAAAAATTGGTGAAGTTCGCATACTTTTGATGCGGGCTTCAATTTGATATGTAAGATGACCCACATCGCAATGTGAAAATTTTGAGATATTGACTTTTAAAACTTCTAAAAGTTGTAAATTTTGAAACCTGTTATAAATGTGAAAAAACCTACCAAAATTAGGTATTGTTTGAAAGGTCTCATCTTTGTCAATGTACTTTAAAAATTGTAGCTGTTAAAAAAAAAGGTTTATGTCAGATGTAAAAAGATATGTAAACTTAAGTTTTTATGATGTTTCGGGCCACCCTCTATTGACGGTGCAAGATAAATGAAAAACTTTTTTTTTTAATGATCAGTGTACCGAGACCTTTAAAATGAGGTACAACACGACCTACCTTTACATTTGAAAATTTCCCAAAAACCAACCCCCACCCCAAAAAATACCCTTTTGGGGCATTTTAGAGGGTTGAAAACATTTTTCCTGAATTCCTTGGGGTCGAAATAGGGGGTTATCAGTTTAAACTAAATGTCTAAGTATTCTCGTTTCAATGCTATACAAGCCGGCCACCCGCTCTGATACACCCTGTATATTCAATGTCTTCAATTGTCTCTACTTATACAACATAGTCAATAATTATGAATATATATTATAGTCATAATTATTGACTATGTTGTATAAGTAGAGACAATGCAAGACAATTGTAAACATTAGGTAAACTTAAGTTCTACTATTTTAAGTGTCAGTGGCCTCTACTTAAAATAGTAGAACTTAAGTTTACCTAATGTTATGATATCCAAAATCCATTGTCCACATTAATTACTTCACATCACAACTCATTTCTTCCATATATTTACTTCCGGATCACAACACACAATCCCTTGTTTCCTTCTTCTTTTCGACTGCCCACTTTTTCTTCTAAATTACATGTTCTATCCCTGTGAGTTCCAAGTACCAATAGTACTTCTTGGATTTCAACGCATCTCACATGTTATATACATCACATTTATAAAGTCGATTGGTGTTCACTCTCATCCATTCACTCTCGTCCATTCACCCAAGTTTTTTGCTAATGTTACATTCTTTAACTGTTAGCTTACGGGAAAGTAATTTTAATAAGCCTAACTATGTACTAACTTATTTTTAATCTTCTTTTTTGTTATCCCCTAACATGTGAAAAATTTTCTTTAGTTTTATTTGGCGAATTTATAGAGTGTAAAATCAGCTCTCCGTTGTTTTCAGCTGCAGTGACTAGTTTAGTTTTAGGGCTATGGTAGCTATCCCTTGTTTGTACTATTACATAACAGTAGAACTCCAATTATCCGGATTAATTTGGACTGGACCCGATCCGGATAATCAAAAATCTGGATACAGTAATTGGATTTTCTCGAAAAAAGGCCGCTCTGTCGGGCATAGTAACCCCTTACCTTCTTGTAGAATTATTTTTTCAGAGTCTCGTCGGGCATAGTAACCCCTTACCTTATTGTACAATTTTATTTTGCGAGTGACTCCTGAAAGCCAATGTAGCCAATATTTATAGCCAAGCCAATATTTATAGCTTGAAACTATCGTATTCTCTTACCAATTTTTTCCCTTTTTGGGAATAATACGATAGTTCCTTATTTTCCTATTTATGATGTTACTTTTGCGTTATTTTTATTTCTAGTGCTTATGATATTTAATTATGAGTTATTAACAATTGTTCAAGTCCTTTAATCCTGTTTGAATTATTTTAATTTAATTAATTATTTTCGCTACTGTAGCTGTCTGTTGGTACGATAACTCCTCCTACTTCTACGTCGCGAAGTCCTGGAGTTTGGAACTCTGTAGCTCAAAACTTGCTACTGTGGAAATCTCTATTGTCTTTTCTTTAAACTCTTCTAACAGTTTTCCAGAGATATTTTTCACTTTTTCTCAGTCGGCATTTTATACTCCTTCGCGTCGGCTTTCACCAGAACTTCACATGATGTTTGTCGGTCCGTCCGTTCTCCCGCAATTCCTTACGCAACGATCGACGTAATTTTCATTTTTTATTTTTCACACCTTTTGATTTACAGTTTTGAAACTTTACCATTTTGTTGAGTTTCCGAAATAAATACACTGGTCATAACGAAGATGCTGTCTGACCTTCCCGTCTTACGTAATGTCGCACTCAATTTCACACTACCTTTTTTAGAGGTTTATTATTTACTGATTACCCTGGGACTTACATATTCCTTAGCACTATAGCCTTTCTATTTTATTGAAATTTTGATTTTTTACTTTAATTCCTTATTAAACTTTAATCTTCTAACTAAAGTTATACAACACATTTTCAAAATTTATGTTTATTTAAGTTTTATTCAACTTTCAAATTATACCATTTCATCTAACTTTTTTAATATTAATTTTTTTAACAATTATGCAAGAATCTTTTATACTTATAATTCTTTATTTTTTACAGAAATATCAAGGTTTTTTGAATTTGATTAATTTAAAAAAAATTCTAATTCTTTATTTAAATTTGCTGTAGCACATGTTAGTTTATATGAAATAACCGTAATAGATCTTTATTGCATACAACTTGTACTACAATTGCACATCCTTTAACATTATTATTTCATATTTTTATAATTCATCAAATATGAATTTTTTATTCAAAATCTTCCGACATACGATTTTACTGTCAAAATGAAAAAAATTGACTTTAGACCTAGCCATAGGTCAGTTTTGTAAGCTTGGGACATCTCCAACCAATAAAATACAAATTAGTAATAAATAAAGTTATTAAGGAATTAGATTCATATATTAATAATTCACATAAAAATTGAAATGATTAATAACAAATATAAAAAACTTTGATCAAAAACATTTAAAACAAATAATTAAAAATCAATAAATTTAAATTAAGCGCTATTATGAATGTAATGTACACCCTCTAGGCTACAATTGACAAAAGTGCGTGTGTTGCACAACAACTAAAACTACGATACCATTAGAAACGGAAAAGTACAAAATTCTAGGAATTGGCCTATGCAAGCTAGGCAAAGCAGTCGAGCGTTCCGTTTTACAACTGAGAGGACGGACTTCCAGCTTAGCATTCCTTAGAGGTAGGACGCATCTTCAGAGGCTCCTGAACAAAAAATCGACATGGAGTGTTTCAAATTAACAACTTTACAAATCATCATACAGTGCAAAGGTTATTAGAAAAAATGTGTTACATTCATAAGAAACTAATTCGTGAGTAAAAATAATTAAACAAATATTTTATGTAAGATGTATCTGAACTTTGGAGAAAGAACTGAATTCTTGTTATGTAAATCTCATGTGTAGGATTAGTAGTTTCACAAAATGTTGATATGTTATTTCTTGTCTAGTTGTTAAGTATCTGAATGTCAATTGAGATATTTTTGTTAAATTCAAAATTCATGAGAACACTGGTAATTAAAAGGAAGGTTTCAAAACTTTAAACATGTGTGTGTAGAAAAATAATTGAGTAGCCTACATCCTATCATTCACGTGTCACGGCAATCTGCCTGGTGAGTACAGATTGGAGCCTGAACTCTAAATCCTTTTATTTAAAGCTTGATACATGATATAAAAACTATTAAATTCACAAATTTAAATAATTAATAATTGATGTTACAAATTTTAACTTAACCCCACTTACACATGGCACCCGAACATAGGGTCTAGTTCAAAAAATATAAATGCAATACGATTAACTTAACCCCACTTACACATGACGCCCGAACATAGGGTTAGCTCTTAAAAATATAGATTTCATTGAATTAAATTCATAGTTTAACTTAACCCCACTTACAGTTTCACCGACTCGCCCCGAGCAGCAAAGTTGGTTACAATTCAGCCAAACCTTGTATTAGGATTAAATTCTGCTTTTTCTCTTTTTTGACCAAAATATAATCCCATATAACGAATTTCTGTTGTAGTACATCCACTAGTCATGGCTATTAATTTTTGTAAAACAAGTAATGGCGTAGTTGATTATTGAGAGATATTATATAAATTATAAATCTTTTATTAGGTATAGGAGAGGTTGATGAACAAGGACAACTACCTGTGGCAGGAGGAGGAAACCTTGGCCCTGGGACTTCTGAATCCTCACAAACCGAGAGTGATGATGTGTCTCCACAAATTCAAAGGAAGCGTAGATTACACTCGAGGGATGGTTTACCAAGGTTTTCTATATCTATGGAAGATGAACATTGTGGGTTAGTATAATTAACCATCCTATTTTATATATAACTTCAAATCTCTTCCGTCCAAACACTTCCAAACTCCTTTATGTTGTTTTCTGTATTATGGTGCATTCTGATCACAATGTTAGGATCTATTAGATAATTGTTATTAACAGACATGTTATGCATATATTTTATATTAAAGACAATTTGTTTTATCGACAAAATATTGAAAAGGATCAGTCAAGATAATTTATTTCCAGTTTGACAATTCATTATTATTTCAAATTGTGAACTAAATCAAAATATTATTATTTGTGTATTTATTCTGTTCGATATTCAACAGTTTTTCCTATTGATATTTCATCAAAGTATTGTGAACATGCGATTCGTAATCGAATGCTGGTAACATCCATGATATTCTGGTTGTTTTGCGAACTCACTAGCATTAAACAACAATAATACGGCAAACTAGTGTGAATAAAAGAATTAGATTCAAATGTTTAGTAACCCCTGCAACCCATTACAATTATTTTGTGACCTCCCTTAGTAATTTCAAAACAGCAGTAAACACTGATAATACAGCAAAGTAGTGCGAGTATAAGAATAGAGTTGTCAAAACTAGGTTGTCCAGTCAACTTCAACAACCTGTACTTTCTAATATGAAAATAAACGAATAATTACTTTACAATTGTTCTTGTAAAATCAAAATCAAGGAAACTAAATAGGTTAGCCTATAGTTTTTTAATATGGAGCAGTAGTATTGTGAAGCATTATTCAAGTAACCGGTCCACAGGCAGTAATATGTTATATTATACTCTTCTGTAGGTCTACCTTGAAGTATGTTACAATATCTCAAGTCAGAAAAATTATAATAATTAGCATTGAATTAATTATCTATGTTTGTGTAACAAATAAAAATATTTTATTAATTGCAAAAAAATTGTTTTGTTTTTATATCTTGACCAAGGAACTATCCGTATTATACTCTAAAATATAAAATATATTACTGATGTCCAAGGAAGTAAATTACATGTAAATGGATGATTTTTTGTTGTAGCAATCAATAAAAACATACACACAAATAATCATGTCCAAGGCCAATTAGTTTCTCCACCGCCTCATATTTGCAGAGCCTATTCTTGGGGCTCTGTCCATCCTTTCTTTAAATAATACAAACATCTGCATGGATACACACGTATATATGCTTTTTTGAACATCTTTCTAATTGAATTGTAAAATCAAAGCGAAATAAAATATAAGAGAATAATGTTTAAATAAAGCAAACATATATTTTGTTATTAAAGTATTTATCAGTTAATGCAGTTAACTATATTTTAAACAGTTTGAAGTTGACATTCAACTAAAAGGATAATTTTGATATTATAATTTCAATTTTCTATAAAGTAATTTACATTTTTTAAAAAATTTTGCCATTTACAGTGTTCCAGAAATAGTTAGTATATTTGATAATACTATACTATAACAAAATCATAACATACTTATGATTGTATCCTTATCTGATTCTTTACTAATTAAGAATTACCTTCAGGGGATGCTGTAGATCAATCCTTAGTTTCACACTTATTGTTTCTTTTTTCATTTTGACATGTTTCGACTCTTTTATCAGCCATTATCAAATGTCAAGTCAATAAATTATATTATACACTAACTTAATGTGTCCATGTTTGTGTTATGTATAGTGTATATAGTATTAATTTATTGACTGTAACATTTAATAATGACCGATAAAAAGTTGAAACGTGTCATGAGAAAAAGAAACAATAAGTGTGAAACTAAGAATTGATGTTTCACCTTAAGTATTTATAATTATAATAACCTATAATTGTTCATTTTATTGTACAGAGCACAATGTTTTAATTTTTCTATCCTGTTTAGACACTTTTTATCAGCTCCACTGTATGATACTTATGTATCACATATTAATTTAATAAATTACATTCCTAAAAAAAAGAAAAGACTTCTTGTAAGAGGGCTATTTCCACTTATATAACCCCTCCAATGAACTTTGATATCTTACTTTAGGCATGACAAATTTATTAAAAAGGTTTGTCCATGATTCCCCCCCCCCCCATGGCTATATTTGTGAACTACAGTCCATTAGCAGGGTGTCTACCAATCGGGAAAATCTAGGAAATCGGAAAAATACTGAAAATTTTAAAGTAGTCGGGGGGGAAAAGGTGGGAATTTCGTTAATAATTTGGGAAAATTAAGCTTTTTGAGACTATATCAGTCAGAACAAAATATTCCCAAGATTTGTTTGTTATCGTTGTTGAACAAAAGTATATTTGGAAACTTTTGGTAATTAAAAGTATGAAGCTAAATAGTTTGTGTTAGACCAGTTTATCCCGAAGTCCAGTTGCAATTCAGCTTAATCTTGTTGCAATTTAGCAAGAGGAAGATTGCTATACACAATCGTTTTAGCACATACTTATAGCAATTTTTATAATTTTTTGTTATTATTAGCAGCAATGATCAATGATTATAATTATACGTTTCTTTTTTAAACTGAAATAATTTTAAAAGAAAAGATATTAAAGATAATAATAATTTTTATCAAGTGATGATTTATTTTAATCATTGGTCAAAAACATTTAGTTTGTTGAAGAATAGTAGAAAATCAATCAAATATATTTTTAATTTGAAAATATTTTTGTAGCTGAAAATGTATTACAAAATTAACAGTGAAAGTAATCTAGCAGGCTTAGGCCTACAATATTCTGTTGTACTAAGGAATTAGTTTATTTGATATATTCTTAATTCTACAAACAAATACGCTTTTAATGGTTTGAAGCTACTTAATGAGCACTAATCGGTAGTAGTGATAATTGGTACACCATCTGAATATTGCTTATAAGTAGTGTTAGAAATAAAATGAGACTCCTGGAGTCGGGTTCTAATGAAATGATTTAGACAAACAATGGTTCAGTTCTAAAAATGCTTGTATTGACAATCTGGATTTCTCCTCTTTTATTTATTGTTGATGGTTCTAATACATATAAATATTGACGTCATGCCAAATTAATTTATTCTCTAGTAAATTACGAGATTTACACATGAAGCTTGGTCAACTTCTTTGTGCCAAACTCCCATGATTCTGTGCTGTGATCTCTTGTAGCAAATTCTCTTCAACAAATAATCTAATCCCACAACAGCACCCCCTGGTCATGGGTTCTCCTGCCCATCAGAGTCTCCGACTAGTTGAGTCTCTCCTATAACCAACTGACGTCCCAGCAACCGCATGCCAACTCCAGCCACTGACAACTGACCGTCAATAACTCCCTGCTAAGTCTGACCTCGATTTCCCACCTACCTTGCTTATATACTTCTTGGTCATTTATGGTAACTGAGGTTGTAAGCCAAGCAGTTATATAACTTTTTGTACTCTGTCATGATATTTTTTTAATGTTTTAGACTCTATCGAGTGGACTTAGAATATTTATCTATTACAATCTAACTTAACTTTAAATCCTAACAACACAATTGCTTTTTAGAATGGCGTCCTGACGTTTGGTTATTATCCTATATATATGTTTTTTAAATATTAAAACAAAGCTTTTATTATATACTGACTATATAACTTAAATTCTAGTTACATAATTGTAAATGGTAGGCAAGTGATCTCGCTGTATTCACCATATCCGAATGGTCCTCTTTCACTTTCAAGACATTCAACTCATCTTTGGCATACTACTGCATCAATGGAAGATGTCACTCATACTGTTGATAACTCTCAGAAATCTGTTTCATTTACTGCTTGACATACTTGCTATTCTGGAAAACTTGTAAAAAAACATTCATTTTTGTCGAAAAATAATTGTTGCTAATCCGTAGTATTGCTGGAACTGACCAAACATCATCTGTATTATTTTTGTTTTCCACTCTCAACAAGGATATTGAAATTGTATATTTAATAGAAGAAAATCCTCACTTTATTGAAATTGCTCTAGATTTTACAAAACAAATATACAATTTAAACACTTTACATTAACTAACATTTAAAAAAAAAATTCTCTTACTACTTTTCACTTTACTAATCAACTCATTTTAATTAAACTTAACTATTACCCGTCTTTAATTATTTACATTGTATTTCAACAGTATGACACTTGCTTTTACAAGATGTAATAATTATAATCTCTACAATACTATATCTAATTGATTCCTTATATGTACACAATCTACATCTTATATATAATATCTTACATCTAAAATTTTACAATCTATGTTAAAGTTCTTATGTTAACAATATGTTTCTACAATTCCCATTCATTCGTAGTATTTTCGTAATTGTTTTGTTGTAGCAAAGTTGAATGCCCCAACTAATTGTGGCATTCGCAGTCTTAATGCAGTGTCAACAAGGTCATTTACATATATCTGTTGTCTCAACACATTTGTAACGCGACAAGGAACTGTTTCTCGAGATACGTTAAAGCATACGGAAAATCATTGGGAAATAATATATGATTTTCTTCACACCATCTTAAGTTGCTTGCTCAACTTTATCATTATGACCACCTGTGGTAACCATGTACTGGTCCCTTCAATTTTTTTTCTGCGTCTCCACATAATTCTACTTTATTTTAAATATTCTCCTCATGGAAAGTTATGTATTTTCCACATAATAATGGCTCTTGTTCTTGTATAACCTGTTTGTATAAACAAATGGATCAAATTCCCAAGTCTCTTCAAACATTATAAATCAACCAAATATACACCAGAATAGCTCATGAAAATTTGTTGTAACATACAAAAAAAATATTTATAAAAAAAAAAAAAGTTATATTAAGCACAAGATATATATAAAAAGAAATATTTTCAATAATTTAAAAGCATATAATTACATAAATAAATGTAAAACACACATGTTATTATGCAAGTGTCTGAAATTTAATAATAAAAAGTAGTGTTAGAAATCAAAGGGGTTCTTGGAGTCAGATTCTAATGAAATGATTTAGGCAAACAATGGTTCAGTTCTAAAAATTCTTGTATTGACAATCTGGGTTTCTCTGTATTTAATTTATTGTTGATAGTTCTAATACATATAAAATATC
This sequence comes from Aphrophora alni, assembly GCA_963513935.1. Classification (NCBI taxonomy): domain Eukaryota; kingdom Metazoa; phylum Arthropoda; class Insecta; order Hemiptera; family Aphrophoridae; genus Aphrophora; species Aphrophora alni. The sequence goes on from OY740765.1 coordinate 86,345,349, forward strand.
TCTAATAAATTATTGTTTACTCTAATACATATAAATCTTGACATATAATATCAAAGTCATTTATTCTTTAGTTAATTATTGTTGGTGACTCTCTATCTAATAAATGATTATGGACTCTAATATATATAAATATTGAAATATAATACTATACTCATATAAAATAATTAAATAAATATTCTGAGCTTTTGTTTCAGAGTTATCCCAATGATTATGACAGAATATAGATTTTAATATGAATTACAAAGATTTACTAAATTGCTGTACTTTGAAACTTGCTCACCTTCTTTGTGTTGAACTCCCATGATTCCGAGTTATGATCCCTTATAACGAATTCACTTCAGCAAACGATCTAATCACGTGAATGCACCCTGGTCACGCATTTTCCTGTCCGGCAGAGGTTCCGACTGGTTAAGACTCTTCTATAACCAACTGACCTCATGGCAACACTGTTCCAACTCCAGCCGCCGACAACTGAGACTGTCGATAACACCCTCCTGAGTCTGACCTCGATTACCTACCAATCTTAACTTATATATTCTTGATCATTTGTGACGTGTTATGAGGTTTCAAGCCAACCAATTACCTAACTTATTGTAATATGTCATAATGATTGTTTATGTTCTGATGCCTATCGAGTGGATTTGGGAATATTTTTCTATTAAATTCTTTTTACATCCTAAAGCTAAGAAATGAAAAATTAACTTTTTTCTCGGGGAATTGAACATTTCACTCCGGAGAATACTTCTTAGGTATGAGTTTTTGTTTCAGTTTCTTTGAATCTCTTAAAATAGTGTATTTATTGTGACAGCTACTTTTTAAGATTGTATCAAAGTATTTAAAAATTTACTCTTCTAACAAAACATTAGCCATAAGTTCTAAAGGACTCTATACTTAAGTTTTTATCCAGTTGTAATTGGATATACCTATGGTCTGAAAGTAAAGGTTCCTCTAAGACTTGCCTCCCTTTGACCAGTATTAGCACATTTTCGGAACATATTGTACTATGGATAACTTCCTCTCTTACTCTATTCCTATAAGTAGGCCTGTTACCAACATTTAATACATATAGATATTTAGACATAAGAAATCAAAGTAAAGACTCACCTCTAAGGTTCCCTCAGCCTGTCACTACTTCCCCAGCCTGATTGAGGGTGTGTGTTGACATCGCTGCCAATAAGTAACCGTCTGGCGCCAACTGCACTATACTTTACAATCAGTTCCAGTTTCCTTGTGATGGTAATGTCTTGACGTCATAAGGGATGTAGATTGAGCTCATTATTACACCTTGTTTCTAACCCCTACACTGCCAGCTGACCTGGACTGTCGTTATGTCTCTGGAATAAAAATTCATTAACTGCAAGCTGTGTATCCCCTTTACCTACAATTACACAAATTCTTACTTTATTCAAGGAATTACACAAAAAATAAGCTTACCTTTTGCATCTCCAAGCCTGGCTAACCGACCTTGGTGTATACATGGGTCCTGGATGAGGGCTATATCAATGCTATTCTCGATGAAGTTCTTCGGCAGCCTTACTGTGTTATGGGTTTATTTGAATTACCCTGACCATCACCTGGTTTCCCACTCTCCCTTCCACCAGGAGTGCTCAGAGGCAACCTCCATATACCAATATGTACTCTATGTCCAGAAGCTCGGCTGACCTCCAGCATAGATCTACTAGAAAAATCATCAGTAGGCCTTTCTGGTTTTTTTTTTTCGCTTACAAAATCTTCCAGTCACCTCTAGAACCATATTTTGCCCATCGAGGTAATCTTATTGGAGCAGGCTACGACAAGCATGCCACTCTCCATATAACATTCCTAAAACTGAGGAAATGAACCATCAGCAAGCTTTTGAAACACCCCCACGATCTTCAGTTGAAGATGAGACCTCGCTAATGGTTTGAGACTTTGTGGAGGTATGATCCCTCACTCGTCTTACCTCTGTGGCCTCGTCTTCTGGATACTAGTTGAAGGGGTAAAGGATTCATCCCTCACTCTTTTTCTCCCACTTTCAATATCTTTGGAATGGTCAGAGGTGGAACCCACTTCCGACAGCCTAAAAGCTTGACCCTTGGAGCTGGTGCCAGGCCCAGTCCTGTACCTGGACTTATTCCACTTACTAGGGTCGAAAGACTCACCTCTAGCTGCAAACTTAGCTTTGATAGCCTTCTTGTGCATCGATTTGGTCCTCTTTTTCTTATCTCTCATTGCCATACTGACCAATTGCTGAGTAACCTGATCAATCTTTGTCTGAATTTCCGAACTTTTCTCACTGATGGGGTTGATTAAAAGATCTTCCTGCTCCATAGGAATAGAAAGAGATGACCTACTTGAACTCACATCCATTGGAATGTCAGTAGATGTCTCAGGACCAGTGGCCCTGGTTTCTACTGCTGTAGACATGCAAGCACTGGAGCTCTCGGCAGAGATCTCAGGTTGGACCTAGGCTGATAGTTCTTCAGTCTCGCTAGGTATTTCAGTTTTTACATTTGCCATAAATATCCCACGAGTAGCTAGGGAATTATTGCTCAACTTCGACAGAGCTCCGCATCAGACAGATTCAGTCTGGACTATTTGTTCACTGCAGGGCCACCACAAACAGGGTGCAGTTCCGTATAAATGTGACACATCACAGGTTTACATAGTCCAGAACAATAATCTCTTTGCTGTTATGTACCATATTAATAATTTAGTAGGTTGTTTTTAATGTATTACTTTTTTTTCCAAAAATTCCTACATTTTCATCTCTTTGGAATCCCAAAACAAGGATATGACCTCTTATTTAAGAAGTTTTGTCCATAAGAAGTCAAAATTTGTGCTAAATAATTTCATGAATTTTTAGGAAACATATCATTTGTTGAATTGAGGAGAGTGATCAAAAGTCACAAACTTCCCAATATAAACCTATTTATTTTTTTATTTTGAAGGAAAATAAAAATGTATTGTTTTATTTTTTGGAATTTTAGAAGATAAACCCTCTAATTTTTTTTTTTTTTAACCCTTTCAGTGCCAAAGTCCTGTTTAACCGGACGTTTCAAAATATGCGAGAAATGCCAACGTCCGATTGCGCCGGACGTTAGTTAAACAAATCATAAAAAATCGAAAAATGATTTTTTTTGTTAATATTGTATATCAATCTGCTTAGAAAGAATAGTTCTTTGTTTCACATATGGTATAGTATCCAAAATCAATGCAAAGATCGATAATGAGAGTGATAATTCAATCGAGTTGGCTGTGCATTGTCAACTCAGCTGCTTCACAATTATTGTTTGCGCTTAAGTCTTGACGCAATGGTTGTTTTGTTTTGTTTCAAATTCTGTACGTAGGTTATGTTTGATTGTTTTGTATTTATGTAAATTGTGTAAATATATGTAATAATGGATCGATCAAGATCGCCCTTGAGTGAGATACTTAGTGGAGGAAGAATATCTTGAGGATAATTTTGTGTCTGATATTTCTGTGGTAGTGATAGTGACAAATGTATTACCGAACATAAGTGCTAAATTAACATTTTATTTTACAACTCAATTATAAATATTTTAGTTAAAATAGTGCTTCAGTGGTTTAATTCATAATTATTCTTTTACTAGTTTGTGATTTTTGTTTGATGTGCTAAATATTTTTGAAATATGTTATTTTTAAAGTTATTTACTACTTATGCTAGCGTTTCCAAGAAAACATTAAAACGTTCTTATTTCGAAAAAGTAGCATAACTTTTTTATTTAGCAAGATATTGACCCAAAATTTTGAACACAAGTATAGAACAAAATGTGTCTTAAAGTGATGTGCAAGTTTTTAAGTAATATTTTTTTTCTCCATCTGTTTTCTTCATAAAAACTGGAAATTTTATCAAAAATTTTTGTTAACGTAAGCAATTTTATTTTTTCTAAATTTTTTGGTATATTATGAATGTGTTTAGTGTAGTAGATATTATTTATAGATCTATTAGAAGAAAAACAAAACAAAAATCATGATGATATCTTTTTAAATAACAAAAATACAGCTGTTAAAAAAAATCCTTACAAATTCGCTAAAAACAGGTCGGCACTTTTGGATACACTATGGGAGAAAATGCCTGGCACTTTTGGGTAGTGCATACAAAAAAATGCCTGGCACTGAAAGGGTTAATATACAAATTTCAGCTCTAAAGCCAAAATAATATAAACTTTTATTAAGGAAAGTTGAACTAAATTGTTAAAAATAGGTTTATTACATCACTTAAAAATATTTGTCAGTATTTGTGAAAATTTCACAATTAACAGTAATTGAAACACTATAATTCCACAATAGTCTAACACACCAATAAAATGACATTTTACAAAAAAAATAATCACGACTTGTGTCACTTATGATTAATGCTTATTACAGTTCTGATTCGACACATCCAATTCCTGAGCTATCTCGAGAACTTTCTCCTGTTGCTGAAAAGTCTAAACAAAAATCTGAAGGTACTAATTTACTCCCTGGTTTACGAATGGCTGGATCTCCAATTTTCCCTGTTGCGAAGCACCGCTCTAGAGCTGTGATCAAGAGTTTTTCTGCATCAGGACTCTCTTTGATGATTCCACCAGGTAGGTTATTTTTACTGCACTTTTTGATGTTACATTATAAATATTTTCTTGAATTAATAGCCAAGGAAACATTTATTTTAATATTTGAAAATGTAACAAGTTTGTGTTGTTTACCACAAAAAAAAAAATCTTTTTTAATCAAATTGTGGTCTCGAATTAAAAATGTAGATTATAGCAAACATTTGAGTTCAGGAGAAATGTCTAACTTATTAGTTGAGTGTTAAACTGATTATATTTCGCTTATTTTCATTGATACAATAGTGACTGTAATGTAAATATACAGTATATATAATGTATTAGAGTTTTCTGCCATCTAACTTTTGGTAATTGTTTTAATACAAAATTTCATGTTTATTAAAATAATAATGTGAGGAGAAAAGATAAATAAAATTGTATGCTTTAAGTTATATGTAATTTCTGTAATTTAATATACTGTGTGTTAAATAAGTACTGGGACGGCTTAATATTTTTTTAACCATTACAGATAGAGCTACAAAGCTTTTCACTTTGATGGACACAAAAACCTATTTTATTATGTATTCAGAGGAACGCTACCTTTCCTAGAGGACGGCCCACAAGGAATAAGTAGGAAATATTAAATGAGAGCATAGGTCGAGTTGTACATCGAATTAAAGGCCTTTTATGAGTACAACACAATGCCGCAAACCTGACCTCAAAAGGTTTACCCTAGCTAAAATAGCATGGGTCTAAAGTTCATATTAAATAAAATAGGAAAATGGATTAACCATGATTGGCCTAAAAGAGAAAGTTGTTTGTGACTGATAGTGGGTATTCTTGCAAACAGTAAACATACTTGCTTTAGATGCAATGATCATCAATTGCTTTAGTTTTGCCTGTGAATGAATAATCAAACTGCCGTGGACTTCATTACATTTACCTCATAATTGCAAATTTAAGCAATCTTTGAACAGCTGCCATTTCTGGCTCGGTTGTCCGTTTGATTTCGGATTTGCAGCATTGTACTCTACTAATAAAGACCTTTAATTTGATGTATATGTCAGCCTATGCTTACATTTAAAATTTCCATTTGACTCCATGGGGGCCGTCCCCCCATTGGAGGTAAAAAGCCAGTGAACAATCTAAAAAATAGTTTATTTAAGCCAAATATTGATTTAATGAACGCACGCAACGCAAGTTAAATTTAATGTTATCTTTTATTTTAGCGCTGAATTAGAACATTACAGTAATAATTATAATTTATAAAAAAGACATAACGGCTAGATAAAAGCCCTAATAGTGGCCGAAAAGCATACCGATTAATTAATTTAGATAGCACGTAGCCGAAAATGGACCTACCTCGTCCTGTAGCGGTCTGCCGTTCAACCTTCTTCTCGCGGCTCTCGGAACAGTCTCTCTCCTGGCTCGCTGGTTCAAGCCCTCAACTCCTCGTCTCTCCCGCCCTTCTACGTGATCTTGCACTGCTCAACAAAATAGCAAGTGCCAATTCATATTTTATTATTTAGAATCCCTTCCCATTACATCCTAATTTATCCTTATTATAGTTTTTATTTGGTGGGCTCCTTGGCCGGGCCACACAGTGAAATATGTCACCAATGCTGGTGATGGCCCTGGGGTTTCAGTGTTTACCTCTTGTCATCCACTCGTGGTCCATAATGGCTGCTTGTTGAATATTGTCTATAGTGGCGCATAGTGTATATATAGCCTCAGCTGCCTGGCATACAGGGTTGTCTTTGGTTTTTAGGCAAGGAGTTTGTTGGGGTGGGAATTCTTTATACATCATGAGGAGATCTAGGTTAAAGGTGTAGGTCAGAGGTATGGATGCCTGATAGATATATTCGGCATGTTGTGACTGGAAATGACTGTATCATGGCTGTATCATTGCTTAAGCAGACAAAGCAGCAAAGGATGGCACATATCAGTTCCCAGTCACGCGTTGTGTCATGGCATCTGACTTTATCAGCAATTAAAATCATATTGGTTCACCAGTGGGAGAAAGAATGGGTAGCTATAATAAATAATAAACTAATAGAAATAAAAGATACTGTCCAACTCTGGAGAACATCATTTTGTGCCAGTCGTCAAAAAGAAGTTGTGATTACCCATCTTCGCATTGGCCACTTCATGGTCATTCATGGATTTCTGATGGAACAAGGGAGTCCTCCGCAAGGTCTATTTTGTCAGTTGTGACAATAAAACACTTGATTTTTATAAAACGTTGATGACTGTAATGGTTTTTCGCCTAAAAAAAGGTTTAGTATGATAAATATTGACCTTGACTTGTGAGATAATATTAGATAGAATAAAAATCGAACACGAGAATTCACAAAAATTATGTTTACTTAATCAAATATATTAATCAAAATTATGATTAAGTAAAGATATTTTGTGTGAGATCTTGTGTTCAAGTTTTATTCTATCTAGATTAAACTAATTTATTTACACTTAATTTGTTAATAAACAATAAAATGAAAGATGTCCAATATTCTAATAATTTCCCATCTTGATTGGTGACTCAATAAATCACTGGCTTGGCATTATTTCATCAAACTTTATGTATGTTACGTGTAACTGAATTAATTCAATGAAGTAATATTACAGTTCACTGTAAGGTTCATATAAATAAAAAATATTTATTGTTATTAAACAACTACACTCATACAACTTAGCGGTGCTGGTAGTGTCGTGTTCTCAAACATCAGACTTTGATGAACTCTAAATAAAAAAAGTATTGTGTGAGTAGAATTTAAATATTTGTTTTATATATGTGTTACATCAGTTATTTAATTTTTAAAGATATTGGAATTAAGGTTAATGAATATACAGTTAAAAAGAAAGAGTGGGCATTTGACTGGACTGATGGTATCAGTGGTCGTTTTGAATGGCCCACTAAATTCAGAATCATTAAAATTGTGATGAGATATATTCACGCTCATCGGCACAGCTGTATTCCCTTGACTATAATTGTGATAGACATTGTTAGTCTTAAATATAAAAGACATAAATTATCATCTAGATATTAATATAAACAGCATTTTTCCTTAACTACTTTTTTACAATAAAATGCCTAAAAGAATGAGTTTTAGGACTTTGAGAGAGTTTATTATAAAAAAATTGACCCTAATATAGCGATATTTACATACTCGGGTGAAATAGATACTCGCAATACTCGGCTTCGAATTATTTCAATACTCTTATTATTAATTCGACATCGAGTATCTGCGCAGAATGATTATGCGCATTATGTGTGTGTGTGTTATATTTCTATCTGTTAGACTGATCCACCAAGTATTTATTTTTTTAAACAATATGTGATTGACACTTGTAATACGTATTTAAATGTTATCCTGCCTCGACACAAATTCAGTAATTAAACGTAAGTACAGTAGAACCCCTCTTAACCAGTCTAGTCGGGACTGACACCCGGGCCGGTTGCCCGTTTGACCGGTTAATCCGAGGCTCCCATGAAAAATCGGTTTTCGTTCAAAGAAAGCTTATTTAATTAGGTAGCACTAAAAATTATGCAATAAAGATGTTATTGCAACTCATTTTATTGTACATAAATGTATCGTATATATTATGTTATGTATATTATACATCAAACATGAAAAAATTAAACACTACAAAGCTTTTTTACAGATTCCCCCCTGTCAAGTCTTTTGACACATTTAACCGCGTCTCAAACGAAACCAACACAAGCTTCCAAGAAAAAGAAATGTTATATTTTCCATAATGTAGGCTATACTAAATTGATTCGTGGAAAAAAAGCGGCCCATCAAACGTTTTTGTCTGTGTATGTCTGCTATACCGACGGGTGCCAATGCCGCGGTGTTTTTATGCCGCCGACAATGGGATGCGCTATCGCCAAAGTCGTTTGACTCGCCGCTGCTTTGGTGCCGCCGACAATGCGATACCGATATCGACAAAGTCGTTTGATATCGCCGCCACTTTGGTACCGCGGTGTTTTTACGCTGCCAACATTGGGATACCGCTATCGACAAAGTCGTTTGATATCGCCGCCGCTTTGGTGTTTCAATTACAATTTATTTTCGGAAACTCTCATCCAACCAGTACACTACGATATAGGCCGGTTAATCCGAGGACCGGTTAATCCGAGGCTGGTTAACAGAGGTTCTACTGTACAATTATTACCAACATTAATAACTTAGTTATTATTTAAAATAAGTTAATTTACTATATTTTTTATAAAGATGGTAACCTATAAATATTTATTTAAATATAAGTAATAACAATTAAATAATAATTTAATTTACTTTTTGTTAATGTGGAAATAAATTAATATTATTGTTATTTTAAATTGAACTTGTTACCGAATCTAAATCATTATAACTCAAAATCGTAATGTTTAATTAATGTGTAGTGAAAAATCAGCTTAGAAACAAATTTAACCAAAGTAGAAACACCGAGTATTTTGTTTGGAATTGACACAACACTAACGAATATCGTTGTCCGAGGATACTCGCACACCGAGGATACTCGCTATGACTCGCACATTACCTCCTCCTTGTTCCTAGTTACGAGGATTTTGACCCAGTATTTTAATTCGAAACCGAGGATTTTAATACTCGGACTCTTCCGAGGATTTTGATACTCGGAATCACCGAGTATTTTAATTCGAACTCGCACATCACTACCCTAATATGTTTTTGGCTATGCTGGGGACTTAGTTAGTAGAAAAAACAATATCAATTTGTTTGTTTTTCTCTGATATTATGGTAATGTATATCTCACACCCCATTCTTAACTGATCACATCCCTTTCTTAACTGCTATCATCTATTATAAGATGATCAAGTAGGCCTTTGTATAATCTGTTAATAATCACTCTATTTTTATCAGTTTCAACTATTTCTGATAATTTTTGATATCTAAAGGTTCAAACTTTCTAATAATATACAACAAGAAATTTAGTTTTGAGAGTTTAGAGACCAATATGAAGGTAGTCATTGTTTTTATCCAGATGGTTTCTATTACTGTTTTTCTTCTTGTAAAACTTACTCTTGATATTAAAATCTAAATAATTTTAATAGGAAAACAGTTCAAGCTGCCTTTAATAAAGAAAACTTTTTAAATATCCATTTTGTAAGTCTTTAAATCTAAATTAATAATTCATTTTTTAATTTTGTTATTGTACAATATTTATTTGTAATTCCTTTCAAAGCACGAAATTAAACATGTTCCAACTAATGTAACTACTGTGTACTATGTAAGTTGTAGAATTAACCAAATGTGTGTTTTTTAGCTGATGAATTGCCTCAACCAATTCAATCTCCAGGAGGTTCGAGCACTGCTAGTTCACGAGATACATCTCCCTGCCGAGAGCTATCCCCTCTTGTTAACAGTCTCAAACCCCCAATTATTATTCGGCGTGGACCTTCAGGATTTGGATTTACAGTACATACAATTCGTGTATACTACGGAGATACTGATTTTTACACTATGCATCATCTTGTTATGGTAAGTGATTCAACATGTAATGATTTTACTTGTCGTTGAACATTATTATTTTAGAAAAAAAAATTCATTAACCCTTTTAGTGCTAATTAACAATATATAGGAAGTTGATATTTTATGTGAAAAAGACACCAACAAATGTTACATCAGAATTTTAGTTTTAAGGCTGAGAAACTATATATGTTTATTTTTAATTCAATTTATACTAAGTGTATAAAAATAGTTTTTCATTCACCAAATACTAGAAGCAAAACATAAAAATTATTATGGAATATGGCAGTTAGTTACATGTACCTAAAAGAATAAAAAATAGAGTTTTAAGGAAATTAAAATTATAATAAGATCAATGACTCATGGTTTTATTTTGGATTTTTGAATTATACCGAGGACAGGATTGTAACCCATTTTCAAATTCGAACTCGGTCCACCAAAATACATAAATATTATGAGTTTCAACAAAATCGGTCAAGAATTAAACATTTGAATAAATTTCATTTAAGAGAGACACATAAGGTTATAGATCAAATCCTACCCAGGACACAAGGTTTATACTGTGTAATTGACTACTTTCCTTTTTTTTTTCTTTTCTTGATGCTCTGTCATCATCGCCTTATAAAAAGAAGGAAGAAAAGAACATGAAAAGAAATGAACATGAAATTATGACCACCAGCCCTTGAATACTATATTTTCGTCAGGATCAGAAGAGAACAAGTGTTGGTCAAGAGAGACGTTATTGGAAAGATGAACGAGAGGGATCTAACCCAAGATTACATGAAGAAAGATGTAGATCCAGATAGGTTCTTCAGATTTGCCACACCCATAATCACTATGTGTGAGCCCCTCAGGGTTTAGTTCTTTCTAATTTGTGATTAGAAAGGGGCTCCACTTTCAATAAACAGTGGTTGGGTTAATAGAAATGACAGGGTTGGCAGAGAAAATACCCATTTTTAAAATATTTTTAGTGTTAATCAAATAATTGTGCTATCTAATATTGTTTAAATAAAAGATTTTTTTCTTTCTTAAAAGAGTTTGGTTTATTTTCAACATAGTCTATGTATAGCTCAATAAACTTTATCCAAGACATCAAAAATGATTTTAAAAAATAAAAATTTCTTGAACTCTGCAAAACAGCCATTTGTTTCAACAATGCCTTCCTCGTTTAATGTGAATCTTTTTCTACTGAGCGGGTCAAATCTCTGGGGAATAGTTTGGAAGACTGACAAATTCATAGTGCAAATCAACAATTTTGGCCATTGCAGATGGGTGCATTGTTGCAGTGAAAGATAACTTTTTTCTTCTCTAAGTAAGACTGCTTTTACATCAATTCTTTTTTAAATTGATCCAATAAAGAAGCATAATACTGTCCTATGTTTGTTTTTCCCTTTATTAGCCAGTCGGTGAAGATTATGCTATGCAAATCTCAGAATATTGTGGTCCTGACCTTTCACTGATTTAACTTCATTTTCTTTTCTAATTGATCCATGTTTCATCAACGGTTATATGATGCTTGAACATATCCAAACACTACTTCAAAACAGTTGCACGATTCAATTTTTGGTGGCCTGTGAACAAACATGGCATCCATATTTCTGCTAGTTTTCTTTACACAAATATTCATGTAATTATTAGTAACATGTTCATCTGAGTTGTTTACCATCTTATTATCTTGTGTCTTCACTTGGCACTCGTCCTACATATTATCATGGATTTTTATTAAACGTCTCTTCAGTTGAGACCTCATTTGTACATCTCAGGTGCATAACCCATTGGCCTAGCCTATTTCAGAAACTTTGCTTGACCCTAAACTAGCAATTCAAATGGCTGATTTTGTACATTATTAGAAAAATATAAATAACTTTTGATTCGTAATTGTGATTTTAGTTCTGTTTTCACCATTTTATTCTAAATTAAATTCTCTCTATAACAATAACGATTTTCTATATTTTTTATTTACGAAACAGCACAACATAAGTATTCACTAAAACAGTAAACAAAACAAATGTTTATAACCTAATCAGAACACAGAAGTCATCTGTTTATTTGATACGTTGCTTTCAAGTGTTGCCAACTTCAAGTAATCTAAATATTCTAAAAGTATAATAACGGTATCGTATTATAAACTGATTAAATCTAGCTTATATCACATGCGTCGTAAGGTTTCACTGGGACTGCGCGTGAACACTGCTCATAAAAAAGTGCAATTTAATTACATTTTAATCGTAATTTTCACAATAAAATGCAAAGAATCCATTCTCATTGGATGCTGCTGTCATCTAACACATTTATTCGAAACTACGTCAAACCAGTCAAACCTATGCTTAATAAAGAACGTTGTTTTCCGGGACACGGAGAAGTTCCGTATGTCTATTAGTGGGCCGCTCGGGGACTATACGGAACAGTTCCGTATGTCTAGGCCAATGGGTTAACATCATTTGTCTTTTTAGGAACACAACAAAATGCTGTGAATTATTCCATGTGACTGATCAGAGTTTCCATAATACTTTTTTAACTTTTATTTAGTGTCTTCGACTGTTTTTCCTAAATACAAGTAGTGCTTTTAAAGACTGTCAAATAATTTCCTAGGATATTGAAGATGTCTTGAAACACATTGCAATGTCTGTTCAGTAATTACCCTAAAGTTGACTCCCTGGAAATTATGTTTACTTTCTTTTATACGGCAATCATCAGTGTCCTTTAAAAATTCAGTTTTAATAAAGTTGCCGTGGGAACAGTTGTAGTATAGTTCTGTATTGTGATGTCTCTCAAACGAAAATGTTTAACTTTAAACAAAAAAGTTGAGGTTATACATACATGTGAAAAATAAAAACTGAGTGTGCGTTATTTAGCTGCAAGATTTCAAATTAGAAAGACCCAAATCAGTGGCATTTTAAAAAATAAAGAAAAACATTTTTAATCGTGGTCGAAAAGAAAAATTTATTATGTAAACATGCGTTTCCGAAAACAGAAAGCTTTGCAATAGACAATTTAACATATGAGGGGTTTTGTAGAGCATGATCTAAGAACATTCCAATCGCTGGCTCATTAATTCTGGGAAAAGCTTTAGAGATAGCTCAGAAATGAGTATTTATTGATTTTAGAGCATCAGTTAGGTGGCTTGGTAAATGTCATTCTAGACACAATGTTACATTCAGAAATGTGTGTGGGGAAGCAGGATCAGTGGAGGAAACTGTAGTTCTAGAATGGAAAACAAAATTATCAGTAATGTGCAAGGGATATGAAGAAAAAACATTTTCAATTAATTGTGATGAGACTGGACTATTTCTTCATGGTGTACCTTGTAAATCATTGAGATTAAAAGGTGAAAAATGTACAGAGTGCCCCGTAAAATTTCAAAGGAAAGACTTACTGTAATGCTTTGTACAAATATGGTAGGAGATTTTGAAAAACCATTAATCATAGACAAAGCTGCAAAGCCTAGATGTTTTAAAAGAATTGATTTGGATTGCTTAGGTATAGAATGGTATTCGAACAAATGAACATGGATGACAAGGAATATTTAAACTGAATGGCTAACACCATTTGATCATAAATTATGACAGCGGAATAGGAATGCTATTTTATTTCTGGACAATCCAACATCGCACCCCAACATAAAATTAACTAACACGAAATTAGTGTTCCTTCCCCAGAATACCACCTCCTGTTGCCAACCTCTTGATCAAGGAATCAAACAATTTCAAAGTTTATTATAAACAAAGACTTCTCAGACATATTCTGTCGAAAATGGAGGAGGACATATATTGGCTGATAAACTTTGCAAAAATATTGTTGTTTTAGATGCAATTTTGTGGATATGCTCAGCTTTAAAAGAGGTCAATCCCATACAGGTTAAAAACTTTTTCATTAAATCGGGTTTTGTCAAAAATGATAACATAGTGAAAACATTAGTGACACTGAAGTTAATGAGTTAGATAATTTAATTCAACAATTTGGAGGATATGTTAAGAATACAAATTGACTGACAATGCACTTTGTACCGAAGACCAGTCAACCGACATCAGGACTCTTGTTGTAAATTTTAACCCGGCAGCTTCAGTTGAGAATGATACAATTGACGAAAACAATGATGATGTTCCAGTTGTGGAAATTATAAATGCAACAAGTAAGCTTACTTTTGGACTCCAACAGCATGTTGAATAAATGTTAACAAAAGACCATACTAAGCAAACACAATTTAACAATTTTTTTCAAAAAAGCTATTGATTAAATTAGTGGGAGTATATAGTATACTAAAGTAAATAATGTTTTACTAATGTTTAGTTCTTTACCAGCATATTCCTTACATAGTTTGGTTTTCTCCCATTTTAAATTTACATTTTCTTAATTTGGCTATTTATTTATTCAGTACTGCAGTATGAAAAGATTAATAAATAAAGAATATTATATAATTTACAAATTTATGTTTTATTGTGTATTTTTGTGAGATTTAAACCATTATGCTTGTTGTACTATTAAATCTTTGATAAAACAGCAGACAGTTGTGAAACAATACCAATGTTTAATTTATTTCATTTTTATCAACCGTATATGAATTAAAGTAATGCACTTTATTATATAAGTAAGTTAACTGCTAATTGTGATTTCTCAGTGACAACATAAATACAGTACATGTACTGGTACTATATGTATAAAATACTTTAGTTTGATATTTTTTTAATTAACGTATGATTTAGGTTCACCATTTAAATTTTCTGAAAAATTAGTGTTTGTTAAATTTAAATTGATTCAGTAGTCTCCAAGTTATAACAATAGTTGTCAACAAAGGTTACACTAAAACTCAATATTTTCTATATATTTAAATCGTTTCTTAAAATTTCCAGCTACAACAGGTATTTTTAAACCACCAAAATTCGTACTGGATTTGAATGTTAATTTGAACTGAATTTTTTTTTCTAAATCGGTGCAGTAATTAGTTCCCGAGTTATAATCAATTTTTGCTTCATTCTTTAGTGTAAATCTTATTTGGTGAAATGGAGATTAAATTACAGCTATCAAGGTTTATTTTCATTATTTGTCTATTGTTACTGAACCATTTTTTTTTTCTTTTTAATATTACACACGCTTCATGGTTATTAATCTTCACATTTACCAAAATTTTATCAAAATCGGTATAGCCGAGTTAGAGAAATTATGTCTATAGAACAGCTCCATGGAAGATTTTTTGTTTCTTACCAATAACTAACGAACTGGCTTTTTAGGAGATAAGCCATGAAAAGTTTTTGTAACTCAAATCGAAGTGATACTACCCTAGGCTTAAAGCGTTGAATAATAGGTCAGGCCTAATATTTGTTTTACCTAAATATTCTCCAAGAATTTTTTGTCAGTGAAAGTAATTGGATGTTAAAAAAATGTATATATGTTTTAACACAGAGACAGCAACCGTAAATACATATCAAAAATATTTAATCCCAATAAAAAAGGATACTGCTAATTAGTATAAAAAAAATCCTGTCAAATTATAAGACTAATTATTAAAAATATTCTTCCTTATTATTTACAAAGTGATTTTTAATTTCTCACTTATACCACAAACAATGTATACGTAGTAGATACATACAAAGTGCTAGGCTTAGGCTTAAACTTGTGTGCTTGAAGTGTACACACTTTAGAAGATTTAAAATTGTAATTTAACAAAAATAAACTATAGTATTAACGCCCTTCAAAATATATTTCATAATTAGTAAATCCTGTATGAAAATAACACTAAAGTTTCTTGACTTCATAATTAATCAGATAATGTATTAACAGACGGAAGATGCCAAATGCCAAAAACCCTCTTGAATCCTAAATTTTAATATGAGTCCCATGTAACATTTAAATTACAACTATATTAGAATATTTATTGATATAAGAGATTATGGAAACTTGTCGAATTGAACTTAGAGAAAATTAAAATTAAGCACCTACCGTTTCAAATCGGGGAAGATGCTAAGGGCCTAAAACATATCTTTTTATGGCCAAGGCAAGTAAAGCAAATTTCTGTTCAGAATGCATGAAGTTGGAAGGTACAACCAAAAAATTAGTCCCACAGATATGTGTACGATTTGTTCTAATTTTCATCTTACCAGTGGTATATCGATCACCAAAAAATCGAAATATTACTAATCAATATTTGACATAGTGCCATTGTCACAAATGGTACTGGAAATTATAGTTTTTTAGTCATAATGTTTTAAAATATCTGTATCTCGCTAACTATGCGAGCAACGATAATTTGGAAGGCACTATTCAAAAGAGAAAGAAAAATACTATAACACATTGTAGATGTGGACTAGTTTGACAGGAAAATGGACTTGTGACAAATAAACTGTTGACTTGTTTGTTAAATTTTGTCCCTTGCTGCAACAAACTTTGCCAGTTTTTTCTAGCGACTAAATGCAGTAAATTTGGTGATTTATTTTATTTTTAGTTTTAGTTTTTACCAAGTTTTACTAGTTTTTATTTTTAGTTTATTTTTACATTTAGTGATTTATTTTTGTTCTAATTTAGGAAATGTTGGTTCTTAGAATTTGTAAGTACAGACCATTAACTTTAGAATGGTGCTTAGATTATTGCAATAGGACAGTTTTAGTGGGTGAAACGTTGATTTATTTAAAAACTTGATTTTATTTGGTGTGCATACTACTGACATCCAAAGTTTTGTCAATATATTGTTGATGGTCACTTCCAGGGTTAAGCAGATATAAGTTTTTTGAATTAATAAGTATGTGCAAATTGCCTGATACAACATGAAACTAATACTGGCCAGTACAGACTTCATGGACAAAAAAAACTACATATACGAGTTGTGTCTACTAAATAATGAGACTGTGTTTCTACCTCTTAAAAAAACTGTGATAACTGATTTTGAACTCTTTGGCAGAGAACTTGAACATGTCTGAACCTGCATTACAAACATTAACATTCTTAACCGTTCAGTTGATTGTGAGTTTGTGACTTATCTTAGTGCAGTTGTGATTTATGTTGTGTGCCGGAATAATGCTTAGGGTAGTTTAAGTTGAGCGACATATCAATTTAAAGTTTTTAGTAAAATTAAACAAAACACTAACTGAATATTTTCAAATGCTTACGACAAAAACTTCATGTCTCATGCACATGTGTTGGAATGGCTCAACATATTCAATGAAAGATGTCAGAATGTGGAAGATGATAAACTAACTGAATGACCTTCCACTTCAATAACCAAAGATAATGTAAACAAAATTCACCATATCGTTTGAGAAGATCACAGACTCAGTGTTCAAATTGAAATAGATCTACAAGAATTCTTCTGTCCATAGTACAAAATTGATAAGTAACAAACAACTCCTTTTTAAATCAGTCTTTTAGTCAGAACCATATCTACAGATGTTTATTGATATTTATTACAAAAGTTACAACGTGAACAATAAATGTTTAAGACATGTTTTTTATATGTGTTTTAGTGTTCTGTCACTGTAATATGTGATATTTTATTTATTATTGAGTAACCTTTTAAAATGCTGCCTGTGTGCAGTAAATTATGTAGCTAAATGTTAATAACAAAATAGACTACACAAAAGGTATTTATTATTATATAAATTAGTTCGGGAGGAGAGGTCTTATTAAGAATTCATCTGTATCCTATTGGGAAAACTGATATGTACCCAGAACATTCAAAATCATATTTAGTTCCAGTAAGAAGTTGGTATCACTTTAGGAATCTTTTAAAATTCTGTCTATGTGCAGTAAAATATGTAGCTAAATGTTAATAACAAAATAGACTACACAAAAAGTATTTATTATTATATAAATTAGTTCGGGAGAGAGGTCTTATTAAGAATCCATCCGTATCCTATTGGGAAAACTGATATGTACCCAGAACATTCAAAATCATATTATAAAGTTCCAGTAAGAAGTTGGTATCACTTTACTTTTATAAAAATTTTCCTTGTTAGTTATTGTTTGATGTTTGAAGTTTCGATATTTTGTTAGAGGCTAAAACGCTGCTGTAATCATATATGAGGGGAGACCCAAAAAAACGGGAATTTGGTCATAACTCCTTTTTTTCAATATTTTTACAGCAAATTTTGGTCACCTTCAAAGTAATTACCATTGACTGCAATGCGCTTCTCTAATCGTTTCTTCCATTGTTCAAAACATTGTTCATATTCACTTAATGGAATGTTCTTTAGTCCATCCAGCGATTTTTGTTTCACCTCTTCCACAGTCTCAAAACGTTTACCTTTCATATCCCTTTTGAGTCGGGGGAACAAAAAAACAGTCACAGGGAGCGAGATCCGGTGAATAGTGGGAGGGGGTTGAGCAATCGGTGTCATACTGTTTTTCATCAAAAACTGCTTCACAGACAGGGCGGTGTGAGTAGGTGTGTTGTCATGATGGAAGAACCAATCCCCTGTGTGCCACAAATCCGCCCTTTTTCTTCAAATGTTCTCCCTCAGTCTCTTCAGTTAACCGTTTGGCCCGGAGGAACGAATTCTGAATGCACAACACCTCGGCAATCAATGAAACAAATGAGCATTGTCTTGATAGTTGACTTCACCATGTGGCATTTTTTTGGACGAGGAGACTGAGCTGTCTTCCACTGACTAGATTGCTGTTTTGTTTCAGGGTCATATCCATTAAACCATGATTCATCACCAGTTATGACCTTAAGAAAAAATTCTGGGTCCTCTTGCAGCTGATTTTGCAGGTCAAAACAGGCATCTGTGAGTAGGCGTGGAACAAATTTGGCTGCAACTCTTCTCATGCACAAATCCTCCGATAAAATCCTCTGGATTGAACTCCAAGTCAACCCAGGCATCGCAACTGATTGATCAATGGTTCAACGTTGTCGTCAGTTCTTGACGTTGAAGTGCACCCAGAACAAGGCTGGTCTTCAGTCGACATTTCACCATTTTTAAAACGCTAAAACCACTTGTAGACACGTGTTTTACTTTAAGTAGCTTCCCCATAAGCTGTTTTAAGCATTACAAGAGTTGTCGGGGGCGTTTTCCCCAACAGGAAACAAAATTTCACAGCCACACGTTGCTCCCAGCAGTCATCCATTTTACGTTTTCACCAAAACGGAAAACGGTCTTTCTAAAAAAAAAGTTCTCACGGACGAACTGATCCACTCACAGCGAACAAACGTCGCACACTGACGTGTAGCAATGTGACTCGAGACTCCCTCTCCGATCGACCGGCCACCCCCACTCCTATCTCTTCACCAGCCCGATTCCCGTTACTTTTATGTCCCCCCCTCGTATATGCTGGTGTAAAACGCTGCTGTATTTTTTACTTACTTATAAAAATGGTTGTTGTTGATGATGATGATAGTAATTAACACATTAGACACTGCTGTAACATTTAAAGTGACAGGAAGGACTTTAATGATTAGGCCTGCCATTGTGACTTTCCATGGCCTTATTTTTTGCTTTGTTTCTATTTGAACTGTTACTTCGAGGACAGCAATATTATAATAAGGCTTAAAAATTCGTTCCTTACCTTACCTAATCCACATATTCTATACTAGAGTGTAGTTTTATTATAACTAAACATTGAAATTTCTCTTCATCGAGTCAATAAGAAAATAATAGATGTTCAATGAGCACTGTAGTGAATGTAAACAATTTAAAATACTGAAACCCTTACCAAAAGTTTGCAATAACACAATAACACACATACAAACATAAACTGAAATAAAATATGTTTAAAAAATGATTGTGAAAAAGTGCATCTAATCCAAACAAAGAGAAAAATCGTAACCAGATTTAAAGAACATGTAGCTCATATTAAGTACAATAGGCCAGAGAAATCTAGTGTGACCGAGCACATACTTCAAATGAACCATGAATTGGGAACCAAAATGTGAATATGGTTAAGAGCGTGATCTCTAATAAGTTGCTTAATAGCTATGAAAGCATTTTCATTGCTAAAACTGATAGTGACTTATTACTTAACACAGATAAAGTTTCTATTCCTAATTCATGTTTATTCTCTTTGTTGAAACGAAGGTAAAATTTTTAATTGATTTAATTGTATAACAACATGTTTTTATGGATTATCAATATCATTTTGTCATGTTAGGCTATTCGATTCACTATAGTTTTTGTTATAATGATACATGATATGTTTTGTTTTTGAAGTAGTTTTAAGATATATTGTTAAATGTAAATTTTAATTTTTGATTTAAATTTGTTAGTTTTTGTCTATGGATTATTAATACATTTACTCATGTTAGGCTTTTCGATTTACTATAGTTTTTGTTATAATGTACATGTTATGTTTTGTATTTGAAGTAGTTTTAAGATATATTATCTATAAATTTTAATTTTTTAATTGAGTTTTTTGTTTTTGTCTGGATTATTAATATCATTTAATCATGTCACGCTTTTCTATTCACTATATATTTTTGTTATAATGTACATGTTATGTTTTATATTTAGAATAGTTTAAAGATATATTGTTATCTGTAAATTTGTTGTCGCCATTGGCATATTCAACCTCCGGGTATTCCCATAGACAGGGATATGTACCGTTAGCCGCTTTCACCTAGGTCATTGACGTGGTTCAACTATGATAGGTCGATCCACCTGAAGTAAGGGTGGAGGGGAGTATATGGCAGTTTACTTTTTAAAATTTTAAATTTTGTTAGTATTATTTCAGATGATGATAACTTGGTTACCGAAATGTATATCAGGGAACTATAACATATGGTAAATAAATATTTTATTTTATTTTATTTGTGTGTGTGTGTGTGTGTGTGTGTGTGTGTGTGTGTGTGTGTGTTGCAACGGTTTAATTGAACAGTTTGCTAGGAACAATTTTGGAAAATAACAAAAATCCAAAATTTCAATAAAATCCAACAAAAACTGTAGAAAATAAGAAATATATTGAAATTGTACATTAAGAGTTAAACGTAGCAGGGCTGAACCGAGCCAAGGTCAACTAGCTTGGACAGGAAAAGTCAAACTTTCCGGTTTTAACATGAATAAAGTCCATTTAAACACATGTTAAATTTTCAAAATTCAAAAATGGAAATAATAATAATGTCATCGTGTAGAGCAAATAAAACCTAGTAATAAATAATAATAAAATAAACTTGTCAGAAAAATAATTAAAAAGTTATAGCTATAATAAAAACGAATAAAACGCAAAACCTTTCTAAAATAAAGGTAATCAAAAAGCTAATAATAACAGTAAATGATCCTAAGACAGATTAATAATAAATAAGACTCAAAACCAAAATTCAATTAAAAACAATAAAGTAATAGAACAATTAATAATCAAACATGCAAAAAGTGCCATAACTTGTGAACCAATGCAGCAAGGAAGAAGAGGGAAGCAGTTTTGGGACTTTCGACATAAAACGAACAACATCCAAAAAGAAAAATTCAAAATTTTCGAAAAACTCAAAAAGTAAATTGGAAAAAACCACGAGATCTTCAAGTCATCATAAGAGGAGAAGTAAAGGTCGTATTGTTTCAAATGAAGTTGGAAAACAATCAGGAAGAAAGGGGCTTCAAAATGAGACCATCAAAAAGAAGATCGAACGAAGTGAACAAGAGTTATGAAGAATTGAAGAAATCAACAGCCAAAATCCAAGATTTGCAAGAACGGACAGGAGTTTCAAGGTCGCGCGCATATCGTCACTCGTTACATGGAAGGGGAGAATTGCCAACCCGAGCACAAATTAACAACAAACAATTAAACTAAAATTAATTAAAATAATAGAAAAAATTCATCTAAAGCAGTGAAGATAACAACATAATGGAAGGATAAGCCAAAAAGTCAATTCACCAGTCTCGTACCAGCTTCAAGAAGGATCACACGCTTTTAAATAAGTCTGAAGAGGAATCGTCGATATATAAATTTGTCAGTGTTCAGTACTTCTCTGGGTTAAGAACGATATCCAACAGCAGGGTCGGCCTTTGTTGAAGACAGCACTACATCCGAAAGCAGCTTATAGAAAAGATCTTGACTACGGACTCCGGCAAATATCTAACAAATAATTGTCGTCATCGCAGAAGAAAGGAGATTCAGCAGGAGAAGGACTTCTGGAGATTTTAGGAAAGGAGACAGCTCTAGACAAGATCTTCAGGATCCACAAACATCCTCAGAATAATTGTGCAATTCACACCAACAAGGTACTGCATAAATCAAGCTTTTTTAATAAATAAAAAAATTTTAATAAACTTGAGAAAAATGTCCTAAATTCAAACGTTAATAAAATAATATTAAACAAAGTATCGAGTCAGAGATTAAAGTAAATTAAAGTCAATTTTCAATTAAACAAACTTAAAAGTAACCAATAAGAGTCAATTAAAATCAATTTTTCAATCAAATAAAGACAATTAACAGATTGGAATAAAATACATAAAGTGTTTAGATAAATAAATTGTTAGAATAAGAATATATATTGTTTAGGTTAAGTGTTGTTAGATTTAAATATAATAAGTAGTTTTCAAGTTGTCTGGAGAGGAACTGTTAAATATAAAATAGAAGAAAAAGGCGACAAAAGTTTGTTGTAAGAGATTTATTAACTAAATCCAGTAGTTTTCTGATATTAATTTAAATTGTGCCTAACTGAATAAATTTGTTAAATTGCTGTTTTGTATTTTTGATTGTAACTAGCCTTCACAAATAATTCTTTCAATTCAAAATAAATTTAAAAAGAAGAAGTAAGTGCTAACAAATAGTAATTTTAAAGAAAGAGAGCAAATTTTGATTTGATGAGTTAAGTAAGCTCCAAAGGGCACACCTTTGAGAGAGAGAGAGTCTTAAATTAAAAGAAGGTAAGACAGAATAAGAAGTGAAATTTATATATGTTTTAAATTTTAATATGTTAGCATAAGTTTGAAAGAAAATAGTGTTTGATCTTGTGTTTAACAAAAAATTAAGAGCCTTATCAGGGACTTAGAAGGGTAGGCAACGAAGAAGCATTTTCTACCTTAAAAAAAATCTAAAGTCGCGGTAAGGTCTTGCAGAGCATCAGTAAAGTCCCCCTGAAGTAGAAAGTATCCACGGGGAGGTGGCGTTTCAGTGTGTGTGTGTGTGTGTTATTGTATCAAGCTTGTGGTAGGGGTTTCAGTGATTTAAAAGAATATAATAGTTGTGTTTAGTCGGTCTGTGAGTTACGAAATAAACAATATGTCTTTTTTGTTCTATTTTTATTTATTTTTTTTCTTAATTGTGTATTTTCAAAAAATTTATATAAAAATATGGGTTCTAAACTTTTGTCTTACTTGAAATAGTTTAGAAATATATTTTTATTCGTATCTGCATACCCAGTTCCCTAAGTCTTGACTTTAATAACGAATTCTAAAAGCTCCTCTGTTAACAGTACGTTCAATAATAAATTAATTGTGCTGAATGTTTGCTTTATAATTTAGGACTAAATTCTTGCATTTGTAACAGATTTTTATTTAACAGTTATATTTATAACTTACATTTTATGAAACTAACTTGTTTGAGCATTGTGTACGGTTTGTAACAAGACAACACTAAACTATATTATCTCTTCTGTCAATATACATGTTCTACATAAACTTCAAACATTAATAGCATTATTTGTTATTTAATTCATAAAATAAAATAAATTAATTGATATATCTTCTCATTTTTAATAATGTACTACCAATGGTACTACACACTAAAAGCAGTAATTTTGGAATATATTTCAACCTTGTATTATCTAAGAGAGGTTGTATACTGTAATGAAATATAACAATTGTATTGAGTTTTGATAATAAGATCATGACTCAGATATAATGATGAATTTATTATATTATGATTCCACAATAATAATTCCAACAAATTGAAACAAAGATAATAATTTAACCTCCCGTGCTTTGATGCATACTACAAGAGTACGCATTTTACCAAAAACAAACCACAAAAGAATAAGAATTTTTATTTTTTTAATGACAAAATTTATTTATTTTAACTCAAAATAACATAAAAATATATTATAAATATAAATAAATTTATTTACTTTTAGAATTGTTTTAACGTGTGATATTCTTGGATACATAGGGAGTAAATAGTCTACTTTGAAGTAAAACGTCTATATAATCACTCATCTTTATAAAAATTTACAATAAACACATCTAAACAACCGCAAATAACCACCAACGAAACTACTCTTCTCACAGTTAACTAGTAATAAGGTAAACATTGTAAACATGTGCTTCAAAACAAGTAATTGTTTTACATGCCAGATGGCACTGATACCATTACCAGCACATGTGTTGTGATAAATAAACATTTAGGAAGTCTATTTAGTTCAAGATACTGCTGCTAGATGTCAGGGCATTGACAACATAAAATAGGTTTAGAGTAATGTCAAAAATGGCAAATGCCATGCATACTTGTTTGGGAACTTACGGCAATTGCCAGGCATACTCGTTTGGGGACTTAAGGCAATTGCCATGCTCACTCTTTTGGGATCATTACACTTACTCACCAACAGGTTAATAATCTAACAAATAAGTAAATATTCTCTTTCAAGGATCTAGTATTGGTTTAATAGTAATCAGCTGATTTCTTCTTGGTTTAATATAATATTGCAACAAATAATTATCATATTATTATTATGTCTGGGTTGCCAATGATTCACAATAAATATTCAAACTTTTTTTCTTAATTTAGGATAATTTAGGTGTCATGTTAGGTTAATTTATTTTAGTTCCATCATAATCTGAGTTCATATTTTATTCTGAGGTTATGAATATGTACATAGGTTTTATATATTCAGCCGTAACATATATTATTGGCAAAGAACTTGGTGATATAAACTTATCCATGATTCTGAATAATTTTCAGGTATATCATCTTATAAAGTTAATTTATATCTTATTTTTTTATATGCAGGAGATTGGCATAGCCCATTTAAAATGTTTAAAAAATATATATATTGAGGTAATTGTTGATGGCTTGAAGAGTAATTTTACAATAATGACTTATATATTAGCCTATTAATTTTGGTGTTAAATAGAGCTATGTTGATAATGTGGGAATAGTATTGAATTAAATTGAGGTAACTAAAAAGTAACTAATTTTTAAGGATAAAATAAAGCAAAAGCTTAAAGTTTCAAATATTTTAATAATATAAATGAGCTACAATTGTTTCGCCTTGCGGCATCATCGGGCAACTGATAATTTACAGGTATAGACAACTATTTAAACATAAATAACAGGAAACTGAAATGCAATAGAGAAATCGGGAAAGGTAGGGGGATGACCTAGCAGGTAGATAAAGGTTAATGAACTATGTTACGGATGGGTTTTAGAAGAGGTGACGAATTTAATACACTTTGGTCATTTAAGTTGAGAATAGGCCTAAGTGAAATAGATCTATTTATTTCTAAACATTCTAAATTATTTAATCTATTGCTTTTATTTTCTATATGTAAGAGTTTAACATTCAATTTCGGATCAAAACTATGACCCGAGTCCAAAAAGTGGTTAGCAAAGTTAGAGTTTCTATAGCCATGTTTCCAGCTATTTACATGTTCTTTAATAACTAACATTTATAGATCTACCTGATTGACCTATGTACTCAGAGTCACAATCTTGACAAGATATTTTATAAACTCCACTATTTTCTAACATTTCTTTTTTATCTTTATTATTAACCAACATTTTCCCTAGATTTTTTGTACAATAAAAGGCAACTTTACGATTACATTTAGTTGAAATAAGGTTACTGATTTTATAACTAGTTCTGTTGATATAAGATAATTTACAATATCTAACTATTTCAATGTTCTCGTTATGGGAAGAGTAGACTAAATTTTCAGCTCTACGCTTTAACTTTTTTCTTAAAATATTATCTATTAAACTAACCTCATACTTATTATTAACAGCAATTTGTTTAACGACATTCAGTTCATCATAAAAGTCATTAGGTGAAAGAGGTATACTAATAAGTCTATGTACCATGCTGTGAAAAGCAGCATGTTTATGGCTGATAGGTCGGTTAGAATCAGCAGGTATAACTGTATCTGTATAAGTAGGTTTTCTGAAAATTTTAAATTTATGATAACTATCACTGATATTAATGTTAAGGTCCAAGAAATTAATGCTGTTATTTATACCCACTTCCATAGTGAACTGAATGTTGCTATTTACATAATTTATGGTTTTAAGGAAAGAGTCTAACTGTCTATTAGTAGGTAGCTAGGTCATTCCCCTACCTTTCCCGATTTCTCTGTTGTATTTCAGTTTCCTGTTACTTATGTTTAAATAGTTGTCTATACCTGTAAATTATCAGTTGCCCGATGATGCCGCAAGGCGAAACAATTGTAGCTCATTTATATTATTAAAATATTTGAAACTCTAAGCTTTTGCTTTATTTTATCCTTGAATATGGAGTTTCAACAAGCAATATCTGCTATTACATTAAAGTTAACTAATTTTTATTTTGCCACTTCAGTAGACACCCTGTAAGAGAGAGTTACTTTATATGGACATCCTTTAAGATATATCCTTTATATGGACAAGCAAGTCAAGATGATTGAGCATGGTGTTACTGATATGAAAATGATATTCAAATTTAACTTAAGCAAGAAATAATTAACATTTTGCGTAAACTATGTATCCTTTATAACTAACCAAGAACTCTACAAATTTGTATTTTAACTATACAGGCCGTGGACTGTGGAAGTCCAGCATTTGAAGCAGGGTTGCGCCCTGGTGATTTGATTACTCACATTAATGGAGAGACGGTTCAAGGACTTTTTCACACTCAAGTTCTGCAGTTACTTCTCTCTGGAGGGGACCACGTGACTCTTCGTTCTACTCCATTAGAAAACACTTCAATTAAATCTGGAGGTCGGAAACGTGAACCAGGTCAAAGTAAATTGGCGAGACGAAGTCAAGCAAAACAGCGAAGACAAAAACGTGATATAGGTGATAAAAGGAGAAAAACTTCTTTGTTTCGGCGCATCAGCAATAAACGAGCAAGTGTTGAGATGCAACAGGTATTGTTCATGCAGCTTGATTTATTTTAGATAACATTTTTAATTCTACAAAACTTTTTATAATTAATGTACATAATTGTAGTTTATAAAAATCTAGAAATTAAAAAAATAATTAACCAGTTATGTTTAGTTTACGAAAGTACTACTGTAAAGCAAAGAACAAATTTTACTTGGTATTTACTACCAGCAGTCCAGGGTCAGATATTCAATGAGTCACATTCTAAGCACGTATTTATAAACTGTTACTATTTAAAGGAATTACCATTTTGCAAGTTTTTTTTATGCTTTGTATTTTGAAATCATCAATATTCTCAGATATAAAATCAACTTCAATGTCCGTGTTATTCTCTAGAACTTTAGCAATTTATTAAATATTATTTATAACATTTTATGGACTTTTACTTAAATGAATATAAAAATTAGGAACATTAGCAATGGTATCTAAATTATTGTCATATGGTGATTTTTAGTGTGCAAAATGATGAATTAATTGGAAAAAAGTGATTTTCGAGTTGTCAATTAACAATTTAGAACTCCAATTTTGTGACAACATGTTTCAGGGTTAGAAGTAATAAACTTACAAGAATTATTACAGCCTGTACAGTATGTTTGCAAGTGACAAACTAACAAGGGTTATTTACAAATATATAGGTCATTTATAAGTTACAAACTAACAACAGCTATTTAGAACTATGCATCATTTATATGTTACAAACTAATAAGGGTAATTTTCAATTTATTTATTTAAAGGCTTGTTTTTACCAGCTATTATTGCTAGTATAATAATATTTCAAGTGAAAAATATACGACCTAGACTGGGAATTGAACCCAGAACCTTTGGCTTTACACGCCAATGCTTTACCACTGAGCTGTCCTTAGTCACATCCCAGCATAGGGTGTACACTTCTCACTTGACTTTGCTTTTTTGCTGCAATTTTCGAATTATCAAAGTGATTACCTCACCCAGTCTTCGTCATATATTTTTCACTTGAAATATTATTATATTAACAATACTAGCTGGTAAAAACGTATAAGTATTTAAATCAATAAATTTAAAATTAATGAATAAATACATATGTAAGGGCTGATAAATGAGTACAAATTAATTTCAATGTAATTTCTAACAAGATAATTAATTTGATAACTCGAAAATTGCAGCCAAAAAGGATTTCATTTTCCAGCTCCTTCTCGGCATTTATCGATTCAACAACATCGTCTTCAAACAGGTTTTCACAAGAAGGTAGTTGTAGTAGGACATTTAGCAATATCATGTTATCATCATGGACGGTGACTAGAAGTTCAGAGTTTGTAGGAGGGTCTTCTTTACTGGATACAATGTCTAGAATGTTTAGCCACACTTTCTTCTAGGATTTCTAAATTGTAGATGGTGGGATCTCATCATATGCTGACATGTAAACAACATCTTTCATATTCACTGATTTTTAGGGCTTTCACAAGATCAGTGTCGTTATCTTCCAGCTTAGAAAGGATTGACAAAAGTAACTTTCGGCGGTACTTCCTCTTAAAGCATTCTATTACACCCTGATCCATTGGCTGCTGAAGACTAGTGACATTGGGTGGCAGAAACAACAGTTTTATGTCACTCTCACCTTCACATTGAAGATCTCCCTCATAGGTTGGTGCATTGTCGAGGAGGGGAAGAGCTTTGGTTGGCAATTTTAAGCCAGACAAATGTGTTTTTACATTCGGAATAAACTCACAAATGAACCATTCTCTAAACATGTGTGAGTCCATCCACACCGATTTCTGGGACTGGTAGTACACAGGAAGAGTAGCCATGTTTATATTCTTGAATGCCTTTGGCATTACCGATTTTACAATGACAAAAAGTGGGATCTTATGTGTCCCTGACGCATTTGAGCACAAAGCTATGGTAACTCTCTCTTTACTCTCTTTGAAGCCTGGAGCAAAAGTTTCTTGTGCTGAGACGAAGGTTTTCTTGAGCAACATTTTAAAGTTTAACCCAGTCTCATCGATGTTATAGATTTGTTCTGGACTAAGATCCTTGTCAGCAATGATTTGTTGAATTTTTTTTTTAAATTCCTTAGCTGCTGTGGGATTTGCTGAAAGTTTTCCCCCACAAACTCCAAGGAAATGAACTCCATCTCTTGTTTTTCAGCGTGACAGCCATCCATCGCTAGCTACAAACTGTCCACCTTCTTAAAGTTCAGAATGCAGGATGATTGCTCTTTCTTTCAAGATTATTCCGCTTATTGGTGTACCTCTTCTACATTCTTGTGCGAACCACAACCACTGAACGTCATCCGCCAAATCATTTCTGGGTTTTTTGAGAGTGCAACAAGTTTTTTGTGCTTTATCACCTTCTTGTGTACAGAAATATTCTATGGCTTTTCTGTTTTTGTGCCAATCATGCACTGTGCTTTTACCCACGTTAAGATTGTTAGTGACACTCGCCACAGATTCACCTTTCTAGCACATTTAATCTTTGTTTCATAGACACAAAATTACTTTTTCATTTAACACTCATAAAGAAACTATACAAAACACTACTGAATAAAATTATATACGTACTCTTACAACCAAAAATATATACTGTACAGTAATACAGTTCTAAAGGGTAAAAGCTTTACACAATAACGTCAAATGCACGTCCGCACAGTAGCAAAACACTAGCGATACTCAACAGCAAACTAAAGGAACTAGATCTACAGCACTAGATAAGCAGGTTATGACTTGTTTGGTTGCGCTGGATCTAGACAAAGCGGTGCGGCGCGTGCATGCAAGTGTGTGACTCATACGCAGGTGGCCATCCGAAATCCAAACAAGAGGGAGTCTAATGGTCATTTACAAATGAAATGAAATTTATTTGGCTCCAGTTTCCCCATTGCAATGAAAGAGACATTAGTTGGGAGATTATTATTATTAAATATTTTATTTTGTTACCCAAACTGACATGTCGGTGGGGACCTATCCAGAGTAATGGATCACTTTACCAGGCCAATAAATCAGGGCTTGACACATGGTTCACTACACTAGCCATCTTTGATAAACATGAAATTAAATAAATCAAACTTATATCAATCACTTAAATCAACGAGATACCGGAAAATTAGTCCAATTGAACTAGCACATCCCTAGTATGCCATTGATAGGCTTAATAGATGGCTTTTAACCATATAAAACTAATTGACGAGTGCGCTTCTAATAAATCTCTCCAAGGTCTTTTGAAGGACTTAGGCAAACATACGTTAAAATATTACACAATTTTATAATTAAAATCCTACAATACAGAAACACAGTTTGGCTTTGGAACAATCTCATTCAGTTTGTGTTTGTACACATATAAATTTTCACTTCATTTATAAAATATACACAACATTTTATATACATGTAGAGTTCTGAACAGTAATATGTTGAACATTCAAAACAAAGGACCTGATTCATCTCTTAAATATTTTTAAAGCATTATTTTTTTTTATTTAATTATTTTTATTTTTTGTAAATTTATAATAGGATTCATTGTAGTGAAATATTTCCCACACCTAAACTGCAAGACTATAATCTCACTTACAATTAATTAAAGCATAATAGTAAATGTTTCTCAGCACATCCTTATTTACATACATGTCTTATTACATAGAAAATTCATAAATATTTCAAAATTTACTTTTTACAAAGGATATATGTGGCTTCCAACTAAACCTATTGTCCAAAATTAATCCCAAATAATTTATCTCTGCAACTTGCTCAATTACACTATAGTTGCAGTCAGTATTATTATTGATTAAGCAAGAGATTGTGTAATATTTGACAGTGAATTGAATGTCGCACAATTTCTGAGATTAAACGTAATAAGTTTAATTAAGACTCAGGACATAAAATTGACCATAAATCACTAATGCAGGTGTCTTGAATCACTAAGACCTGTTCAACAAAGAAGACCTAAATCATACATGCATAACACCATATATCCCCGCATTATATACATACGAGTCAGAAGAATGTTTTTATCCACTGTGTCGAATACTTTCATAATACAGTAGAGTCCCGCAAACTCATCGTAATGTGGACCGGAAGTGTGCCGAGTTTGTGAAATGCTGGGTTATCGGGAATAAGGGCAAACAATAAATTGTAATTGAAACACCAAAGCGGCGGCGATATCAAACGACTTTGTCGATAGCGGTATCCCATTGTCGGCAGTGTAAAAACACCGCGGCACCAAAGCGGCGGCGATATCAAACGACTTTGTCGATAGCAGTATCCCATTGTCGGCAGTGTAAAAACACCGCGGCACCAAAGCGGCGGCGATATCAAACGACTTTGTCGATAGCGATATCCCATTGTCGGCAGTGTAAAAACACCGCGGCACCAAAGCGGCGGCGATATCAAACGACTTTGTCGATAGCGGTATCCCATTGTCGGCAGTGTAAAAACACCGTGGCCACCAAAGCGGCGGCGATATCAAACGACTTTGTCGATAGCGGTATCCCATTGTCGGCGGCATAATAACACTGCGGCTTTGGCACCCGTTGGTATAGCAGACATACACCTGAAAAAACGTTTGATGGGCCGCTTTTTTTCCACGAATCAATTTAGTATACATTATAGAAAATATAACATTTCATTTCAGTTTTCTTTGAATGGTTATGATCTCCGCACAGTATATACAGTAAATAAAAATGAGCGAGTTACGAAAATGGAAGCGTGTGTTAGTTTTGATTGAGACGCGGTTAAATGTGTTAAAAAGACTTGATAGAGATGGGAATCTGTAAAAAAGCTTTGTGACGAGTTTAACGTGGGAAAAGTACCATCAACGATTCGAGCGATCGAAGTTAATGCCCGCTTTGGGATCTACCGAACTTTTACGAATATCGCTGTTTTTAGCAATTTTTTTTCCCGCCGGGGTCGCCGAGTAATCCGGACTGCCGGGTTATCGAGTGCCGAGTTTGAGAGACTCTACTGTATCAATAAAAAAACCTGCAGCATATTACCCACATTCACTCAGTGTACAACTGTGACATGAATTCGAACATAGCCATATTGGTATAAACATGTTTATGAAAACCGAATTGCTGCTTACTGAAATAATAATATATCATATTAACAAATCTCAAAAACCAACTAGCATAATTTTAATTATTTTTTTCAAATATTTTTGAAAAAACAAAAAGAAGAGATATTGGTCTAAAATTACTTGGATTGGTCTTGTATTTTGATTGATAGAATAGTACTTGAAGTCAAATTTTCACAAATTGTACGTTAATTTCTTCAAACATGTTTTAACGACAAAGTCACCGTCTTCAGTGATGGACAAGCTACAATAACTACACTATAACTAACCTAGTACTGTGCCAAACCTCGTATTTATATAAAATTAAAGGGGTATGGTCTAAACCTACTTTACAGCACTAAGGCGTTAACAAGTGCTTTACCTCATTCTGAATAGTCTAGAGTTAACATGTAATAGTGCAATATTACTGAAATAATCTTATATCTAATAAAACAAATCATAAGCACCTGATGGTTTAGTATAAAGATATAAATTACTCCAATTAGAATTTTGAAGAAATTTAGTGAAAGATGCAATATTAACTACTTTTCTAACTTTTTAAGTATTAATTTTATGAATACCTCAAACTTTCTTCACACATACTACTGTCATTCTATGATCAGTGACACCTATATCACACACTCCAGTCACACAATTTAATTTACAATTTATACTCCGTCTCCTAAACACATGATCAATACAAGAACTTATATCAATTGTTACTCTAGTTGGTTTGGTTACAATTGAACTTATCCATAACTAGTAATTGTATAAGATAATCATCAACATTTATATTTTTTGGAACTAATTTCAATTAAAATCACCTCAGGCAATTAAATAGGAAATTTTACATCTTTCAACAGAACATCCATTTCACTTAAAAATTAAACTAGTATCCTTTAAACTATAATTAAAACTAAACAAATTTCACATTATAGAGTTACATTTAAGAAGAGAATATCAGCAGTTATCATAATGTTATTACTTAAAATAATATTTACAGGAAAACACAATTTTACAAATATTTTAACCCCTCCGCAAATATTTATTACATTTAGAAAATATATTATTCTCTGGCAAAGAATGTTTGTTGTATAAATTAACAAGGGTTAGTTACAAATGTACAGACAGTGTACAAGCTATAAACTAACAACAGTTATTTACAACTATACACATAATTTATACATTAAAAACAAAAAAGATTATTTACAACCTATGCAGGTCATTACAAGTTACACACTAATAAGGGATTTTTACAACTGTAGACATCATTTATATGTTACAAACTTATAAAGGTTATTACAATCTCTACAGGTAAATTACATGTAACAAACTAACAATGGTTATATACAACCTGTACTGGTCATATACAAATGATAAACTAACAAGGTCAAATTACAATCTATAAAGGTTATTTAGATATTACAAATTTACAAGAGTTTTTTACAACCTGTCCAGGTCATTTAAATGTGACCAACTTAATACGGTTACATACAACCTATACAGGTCAAGTAGCAAACAATTGACAATCTGTACTATCCATTTACAAATGATAAACTTACAAGGGTTATTTACAACTCTTTGTGTAATTTACAAGTAATAAAGGTTATTTATATGCTAAAATACAATAAGGGTTATAATAAAGGCTGTACATGTTATAAACAACTTTACAACATGTACAGAACATTTATGCAATAACCTGTATAGTAAAATTAGTTTTATTTCACAATTTCTTTATCAACTTCCAGCTCTACGATAAGAGTGTCCTTGCTCATCATTAATAAATAAATTTTAATGCAAAACGTGATACTAAAATTGTAAATAGTTCAAGATCAATTTTTTGTTTGTTTTTTATTAAATGTTTTTGACAGTAGTTATACCAACCATTTCGTTATAAGTAATATTTTTTCATTATTATTATTTGATAAAAAAAGGATTCATTAGTTCCCTTTTTAAATTTTTGAACTGTGTTTTATGAAACATTCAGCATAAAGGGTTATTTACAATGTGTACAGGGAAATTAAGTGTGACAAACTAACAATGGTTGTGTGCAATCTTTAGGGTCCAGTATAAGAAACAAACTGACAATGGTTATTTACAACCTGCACAGTTCATTTACCTGAAACAACTAATAAGGGATATTTATAATCTGTACAGGTCATTTACAAGTTACAAACTAAATAGGGTTATTTACAACCTGGACCTCATTTACATGTAACAATTTACAAGGGTTTTGTACCATCTTTACAGGTTATTTACAAGTGACAAAGTTACTAGTGCTAGGAATAGTTGTTAGAAATAGATATTAGGAATAATAGTAAAATCTATCAAATATAATTTTAATTCTAAGTCTCAAGACAATACATAGAAGGCAGCATATTATTGTGAAATATATCAGAAAGTGTTGCAATAGCTGACTCTAGACAAAATGCTCAGTTAATTAACCTGGCAAAACATATAAACCCATCAAGACCAAAGGTATGGGTCAGTCATCATTGAGCGGTGTAAGTCGGAGCCCCTGCTCGTGGATTGACCAAGAGCATTGATCAGAACTATTTATGGGATTCGTCAGAATCAGCTACGAGAGCATTATGGTCAAGAAAACGTTAGTCGGTACTTGCAGAAATAGAGGTGAGCAAACTGACGGTGTAAAATTTAATTAAATAAAGTAGACTCATTTGAATTTTATAATATTTCACAATAATATTCAGTGTGATATTTCATTTAATCATTCATTTAATCATTAATCTCTCTATCTGAAATAAATAACGTTTAATATAATAAATGACATTTATTTCTAACAAATGATCTAGAGACATTTCATCTGAACCCTTACACTAGGGTTATTTATAATCTGTACAGGATAATTACATGTGAGAAACTTACTAGAGTTATTTATAATTGAATGCTTACAAGTGACAATCCAACAAGAGTTATTTACAACCTTTACTGGTCATTTACAAATGGGTAAAATAACAAAACTAACAATGGATATTTACAACCTGTTATGGTCCAAATAATACATTTGGCAAAGTAACAGGGGTATTTTTTTTCTGGACATTACAACTAAATAACTAATGAGGGTTATGTACAATTTTCACATGTCAATTACATGTTACATACAAGGGTAATGTACAACCTATACAGGGGATTTACAAGTCACAAACTAAATAGGGTTATTTACAATTTGTACATGTCATTCATATATAACAAACTAACAACAATTATTTACATCTGTATAGATCATTTACAAGTGACAAACTAACAAGGGTTATATACAACTTGTATAGGACATTTACAAATATCAAACTACAGTAGACTCCCTCTAGTTTGTCCACCTCGGGACCGGACCACAGGCTGGACTTCAAAATGGCCGGACTATCCGGGTGTACTATCAAAATTAAAAATATCCCTATTAAATACCTTACCTATGCTTAAGAATTGTAAGAATATAAATAATAGGGGATTTTAAAACTGACTTGTACATTTACTAATTGCCACACGTTGATGCGAAAATTGAAAGAATTTAATATTACTAGGTTGAATTTAATGTTAATCTGATTTTTTATTAAAAAAGAATAGAATAGTTTGCTCGACAATGGGCGCCAGGTAGCTTAGCTTACCAATTTTGAAAAAGAGAAGTTAATTGTTAATTGTTAAAAATACTTCAGGGTCGCAAATCCTTTTAAAAGTGTACTTACAGTTGGCTTTTTTGGTGAAATAAAGAAATCTTATTTTGTTGTGCTGAAACTAAACATGATTTATTTAAGTAAAATATTAAAACATTTATACAAGGTTATACATACATATTCATATAGCATATTTTACTACTATTTGAAATCTCAGTATCTTTTGACTTTAAATTCTGCCTTGAAGAGGCTTAAATCCTTTTTTATAATTCTAAAATTAGTAGTTGCAACTTGAAACAAACTATTATTTATGGTGACTTTTTTAAATTATCATGTAGCAAAGATTATTATTATTATTAAAATGAAATTAAGTTCTCTAAATTTACTAATTATTAAACAAAGATTATACATTTGAATGAATTTAGAAAGTTCATACAAAAAGTTCTTTTTCTTTTACTAAATTATTATTATGAAAATGTCTCTGAGTATTTGTTACCACATAACCGATCCTGTAGGTTGGAAACCTCCACGTGGTGAAACTCCTATCATCCTATATTGTAAACACCTTGCAGACTCAATCTACACTCCTGACGATCAATTGTCCTTTCAAATTCACAGCGTATAGAATTTTCATCACTTTACTAAAAGTTATTGTCCAATTTACTCTTCAAACGCAAACTACGTCTTACCATGATAAAACTGTCTCTACACTCGCTAAATCGTCACCATCATTGTTCTACAACTTATTTTAGATAAAAATATCTTTCACTGTATCAAATGTCACAATAGGACTCTACTTTAACTACTTTTGCTACATTTTAAGAATGTTTCTCTACACTGAAAACACGTCCTACCACCTTGAACGTTCCACTGAGACTCTGGACCGCATAGGTGCATTTGTCTTTGTTCAACTTCCCCCAGCGTCATAAATCTAATCTTGCAACGTCCGCGAGAATTTTTCTCACATAGCAACATACTCTGTTCAAATTATTGGCCTGACAACAAGCTTTGTCTATTATTTTTACAACACGAACACTACCTAAATTTTTATTACAAATTATAATTAATATTTTATACATGACACTATTATTTTGGAAACCTATATCTACTCTTTATATTCCCTTGTCTTATTCAATTTTGAGTCATTCTTTTGACTTCTAAAACCCCCTCCCTTATTCAACTTTAACGTTTCCCGGGTTACTTTAAATATTCAAATCTTAATATAACCATTTTTTGGTTATCTATGTTAAAATTACCATTTTTGTATTACAGAATCAACAAAAGACGTTGTTTAAACATTTTTACAACATTATGTACTTACCAGAGAGAAGATTTTGACGTCTCTTGGTTGAATTGTCATGTTGTGCCACTCATAGATACGTTTTTGCAACACATATTAAAAAGTAAATACCGATACCGTACTAAGGATAAAACTGAACAAAAAAACACATTACAGTACGTACTGTAAAAACAAACCAGAAATGTATTTGAGGAAATTACTGTACAACACGTATTACTTGACTCATAACCTATAAAAATTAAAAGAAATCCGTTATTTTCTTTTGCTTTTTCAGATTAAGAGTGTTTTTGAAAGTATAGTCACGCCATTTTCTCATAAACATCACGTCGACAACTGTTGCAGCGGCTTTGGACCGATTCACCTTTATCTAGACGCTCTAGGATACTGAGTTTTTGTTCCATTGTCACAAACGTATGTTTACGTTTTTCACTCATTTTAGAAAACATTTTTCTCAAAGCTAACTCGCACACGTACAACTTACACTTACTCACAACGTTCATTCCTGAAAACAGTCCTACATACTAAACAGCAAAAAACATTCACACACGAAATTACAGATCAATCAATCTCACGGTACAGTACGTACTACATATAACCAAACCGTTTGTCACAGGTTAAGTGCGACCGACCAATTACAAGCTCGCCCGTAAACTAAACTGACATACAGAAAAAAAGTTTATTGTACAGTACTTCTAAGGCCGGAGTAGACTAAACATTCAAGATAAAAGATAAACGTGACGTGACATTCAAGGCAACGTGACGGATATGACTCACCCTCCTAGGACCGGCGGCCGATCCAACCGAAGCCGAACTAGAGGGCGTCTACTGTAACAAGGGTAATTTACAACCCATACATGTCATTTATAAGAGACAAGATAACAAGGGTTGTTTATAACCTGTACTAATAATTAATTACAAACAAACTACCAAGGGTTGTTTACAATCTGTATACATCATTTAAATTTGACAAACTAGCAATAGTTATCACTGTTTTTAAGCCTTATGAAATTGTTATATATATATTAAAAATTTCAGGTATTACCTTGATGTAGTTGTGGGATTTCAGAGTTTCTATGTGATTACAGCTGTTTCATTGTCATTGCAGCATCTTCAGATATACACAAACACTTAACACTTACACTTTATTAAGAGTTTAAATTATGTGAAGTCTTATGTATGTGTTTATTTTTTGTGTACATTTTATAAGCTGCAATAACAGCAAAACAGCTGTAATCACATTGAAACTCAGAAATCATAAGACTAATTCAAGGTATTACCTTAATTTTTCAATAACAATAGTTATTTGCAATCTATACAGATCATTTACATTTGACAAACTAACATGGGTATTTTACAATTTGCACAGGTCATTTAGAAATGACAAACTGTCAAGAGTTGTTTACAAAGTGTACAGGTTAATTACAAGTGATAAACTAACAAAGGGATATTTACAATCTGTACTGGTCATTTACTTGTGACAAACTAATTGGTTATTTATAATATATACAGTTCATTTACAAGTGATAAACTAACAAGGTTATTTGAGATCTGTACTGGTTTTCACCTTTTCTGGAATATAAGAGTTTTTTTTCTTTTTTCGTGAAATGTTTGACTGGCACACTTTTAAAGTGTCATATTTAAAAACAATATATTTTTTTTTTAATTTAGACTTTTTTAAATTATGTTTGTTATTATATAAACACTTAATCAATTATTAATAACATTAGTTGTATTTTGTAAATTGATGTTTCAGATCTTATTGCAATTTTCCATATCATGTTCCAGATCGTAGGAGGTGTTTGTGCTCCTGCATTGGTTACACCAAGCCGCAGCTTTCAATCATTCAGCCGTTCTTTGTCACAAACTACACCAGAAAGTCCTCCTGTATCTCTTCAATCACCTACTGCAGATATTCCCTTTGTCCCTAGAACTCCTGATGTATCTTCTAGTTCTTCAAGTTCGTCATCATCTGCCAGTCCAGGTAGTACAGTATCAACAGTTGGAGGAACACCCACAAGTCATTACCAGCGACCGTCAACGTTACATGGACTGAAGCATAAACTACATTCTGCTGCCAAATCTGTTCATTCACCAGGTAGACGTAAATCAGTTGGACACATTCCTTTATCTCCTCTTGCTCGAACTCCTTCACCTTCTCCTTTACCATCATCTCCCACTCGTTCGCCAAGTCCACTAGCTTTTCCACCCGGTCATCAGCCCGGAAGTTCTAATACAACACAGTCTTATAGCCCTGGAACTTCTGTAGCCACACCCGGATCAGCACCAAAGAAAGGTTTTGGTCGAGCAAAAAGTGCAGAACCAGGTTCTCCTCTGTTACGCAGAGCATTATCTCCCGATCGCCTTCACCCTCGAACAGCAGAAAAGACAGGCCCTGCCTCAATTTCACCCTT
The DNA here is from genome assembly GCA_963513935.1 of Aphrophora alni. Classification (NCBI taxonomy): domain Eukaryota; kingdom Metazoa; phylum Arthropoda; class Insecta; order Hemiptera; family Aphrophoridae; genus Aphrophora; species Aphrophora alni. The sequence continues at coordinate 86,384,712 of OY740765.1, forward strand.
GTGTGATCCAGCACTGAAAGTAACAATGTCTGCAGCACCTCGTGTTACAATTACATCCAAATCTCCACCCATAAATAAATCTATGGTAGATAGTGATAAAGAACTTGTAAAAAGTAAACCACCTACTAAAGGAGCACTGCCAATTGCTGAAAATGAGCAGAACAATGATGGAGCTAAAGTAGAAGGTGATGACTTTATGATCGGAGGCTGTCAACCACTTCCACGAATAGCGGAAGAAAAAGATTCACCGACTGCTGTTAAGGATGAATTTCCACATGTTCAGTTGAAACGTGAACCTATTATTACTGAATCTTCAGGTCCCCCTTCAACACAACATAAAAGTAAAGGTAAAGCAAGCGCTTTCAAAAACATTTGCTCTGGTAAGAAATGGAAAAACAAGGACACACAGTCTCATAAATATGTAAAAGATGACGATGTCACAACTGACAGTAAAGGTCACAGTAGTACAAAACAGGAACTCTCTCGCAAACATGCAGCTGATGTTAAAGAAGCTAAAAATAAAAATACTACCATGACTTCTGACAGAAGCGGGAAAGGAGCAGCAGATCATGTTGATGATATACACCACAATAAGTGGTTCCATGACAGAAAGTAATACTATAAATCTCTAAACAATGAGCTTCAACTGAACTAGTCAACATTTTATATATATAATATATACCATTTCTCTAAGCTTCCGTCTCTATCCTTTTTCAAATCCTATTTAAACTTTCCCATTTTAGTATAATCTCATCCAGTCACTTAGCATAAATTATTTTAGAGTGACTTCAACTTGCTCGCATGTTTAGAAAAAGAAAAAAAATCATATTTTTAGTTTGTTTATAATCATTTTGTTTATTTAATTATAAAATCTCTTGGGTAAAATAATCGTGGTAATTTGTTAATATTGTATAAAATATATTTATATATACTTGAATTATTATTAAGTTATTTTTAATCTTAAGTGTGTTAATTATGTGTCCAAGCAGTCATAAAATCATTGTATAGCTTAGGCCTAAACGTATTCTTCATTATATTGTTAATAATGGTATAAAATTGTTTTCATTACTTTATTAATACAACAAACTTTGACTCGATCATTTATTTGTATACACAGTCGATTTGTTTGTTAATGTTTTTAATAAATTGCCTTAGGTACTAGTTTACTATGTTGTGTTTGTTGCATGTATTTGAAATCTGTTTACAGTTTATATACATATTTGCAATGATCAAAGATGAAAACATTCTGTGACATGCTTCATCTATGTGTTGGAAAAAATGCTCCCATAGTATATATATATATATATATATATATATATATATATATATGACTTACACAAATGGTTTCAGTATAGTTGGAACTAATATTATTTTTAAAGAAATTAAAACCAAGACTTTTAAAACTATACCACTGAACAGAGTAAAGTTATTTTATTCTAAATTTATGAGAAGATATGAGTGCATTGACAAAGTATTATTTTTAATTAAAAAGATAGAAGAACACAATTATGTATCTTCAATGTAAAGTCACATCAGGCTCAAAACGTGGCATTTGACATTCATGACAATACTCTACTTTTAAAAGGGACTTGTTTTATATATTTTTTAAAATTATTTTTAAATCAAATGAATACCACCATGCCAACTTTCTCTTTGAGCACTGAATATATATATATATATATATATATATATATATATATATATATATTATTTATTATATATTTGTAATATATCTGGATTCAAATTTCATTTTGTAATCAAGTTAAAATATTAAAATAAACTCATTGTAATGTCTATCCAACTTTAATCATTGGGTAGTACAACGTTGAGATTAATTATTGATGGATAAGAATTGTATTTTAGTATTTATTTGTTAATCTGTATCAAATTTGTAGGTGTTGTCATCCATAGCATATTCAGATTTTAGATTAGAGGTTATTTTTGTGGCAATATGAACCCATTAATCATGTTTAAATTAAAATTCTCAATTATATTGTTATAATGTAAATAGAAAAAGACTAATGATTTTGTTTCAATCTAGTTGCACATGGATCTCCAGAGGTCTTTATCATCAGCCTTTGTAATTTGTAGATTCAACCTTGGTTATAAAAAATTGATGTGATCATTGCGGGACTTTGTTAAAATTATATGTTATAAGTTATTTTGTATATTTATTATTATTTTTGACAGAAATACTTTTTCTTTGTATAAAGTTTGATATTATTTTTTATATGTGAATTATATTTGTAAAAAAAAGGGGGGGAAAGGGGAAAAAAATTAAAAGAAATAAAAAATATGGCCAG